>JAENPR010000124.1:0-600000 GCA_018135685.1 Themeda triandra
AAACAAGTCCATATGCAACAACTCAAATGCTCTTGAAGTTGACATCTCATTCTTCTTGGGATGTGAGTTCCCATGTTGCTTGCCGGCTTGACATGCACTACAAGGTCTATCCTTCTCAAATGTGACATCATTCAAGCCTCTCACTAGATCATGCTTCACCAACTTGTTCAATTGCTTCATGCCAACATGTCCTAGGCGCCTATGCCATAGCCACCCCTTGCTTGACTTGCCAATCAAACATGATGAAAGTTGAGCTTCACTAGCATTAAAATCAACCAAGTACAAGCTTTCATGCCTAAACCCCTTGAAGATGATATTTGCTTGATTCTTGCTCACTACCTCAACATGCTTGTCATCAAATATGCACTTGTAGCCAAGATCACACAATTGTGCCACCGACAAAAGATTGAAGTTCAAACTATCAACTAGCAACACATTGGAGAGATCCTTGTCATTGGAAATTGCAACCTTTCCAAGCCCCATGACATCACCCTTGCTATTGTCACCAAATGTGATGGAGTTGAATCCACCATTGTCATTCTTGTCAAGTGATTTGAACATACTATCTTCACCGGTCATATGATTTGATGCACCACTATCAAGCACCCAATGCCTCCCTCCGGCTTTGTAATTGACCTACAAGAAGACATCAAGCTTTAGGTACCCACTTTTGCTTGGGTCCTTGAAGGTTAGTCACTAGAGTCTTTGGCACCCAAATAGCTTTCTTCTTTGAGCTCATCCATGGTGTACCAATGAATCTAGCACTCACACCACACTCACTCTTAACAAGCATGTAAGAAGCATTCAACTTGTAAGAGGAAGCACTAGTGTTCTTGTTCTTGCATGCATGCTCTAAATGACCTTGCAACTCTTGCAATAGCTACCATTGTTCTTCACAAAACAAGTCTTGTGAGGAGCAAAGGCGGCCTTGCCCTTCTTGGGGTTATAGCCCAATCCCTCTTTGTAGAGAGATGCTCTTTGGCTACCCAAGCACATAAGCAAGCGGTCCTCACCACCATAAGCCTTAGCCAAGGTGTGATTGAGCTCCTTGACTTCCTTCTTAAGAGACTCATTCTCAACTACTAGTGTAGAATCACATGCATGACCAACACTACTAGATGAAGTAGAGGCATAAGAACATGAAGGGCCAAGTGATGCAACAACAATTGAATCATCAAGTGAATCACATGATGTGGACACATTTTTCTTTTCTATGTTCACCACTTGTGATTGCACCTTCTCTTGCTTCTCAACTAGAGAGGAATGAGCTTTTTCAAGCTTGGAGTGAGCAATCTCTAGCTTCTCATGGTCTATCTTTAGACTCTCATAAGAAGCCCTCAACTCCTTAAGTTCTTGCTCAAGGTTTTGTTTATCCTTGCGCAAGCCCCTACATTCCTTTCTAGAGTCATTGAAAGCACCCTTGCAATCCTCAAGCATGACAAAGAGTTCTTCTTTTGTGGTCTCATCATCATCATCACTCTCATCATCACTATCGGGTGGAGGTTTTATCTTAGTGGCCTTGGCCATGAAGCAAGATGATGGAGCACCAAATAGAGAAAGCTTCTCTTGAATGGCAATGCTTGCGTGCCCCTTCTTCTTCTTCTTCTTGGAATCATCATCATCATCACTTGAGGAAGATGAGTCACTCTCCCAAGTTGCCACATGAGATTCACCCTTCTTCTTGTGATGGGTGGAGTCTTTCTCCTCCTTCTTCTTCTCTTGCTTCTTCCTCTCCTTCCTCATGGCATCTTCATCATCACTTGCATAGGGACACTTGGCAATGAGATGATCCTTGCCATTGCACCAGAAGCACTTCATGGGACGGTCACTAGACTTGGATGAGCTTCTCTTGCTCTTGGACCGGTACCCCTTCTTCATGAGCTTCCCATTCTCTTCACAAGGAGTGCCATTTGTTCACTCACTTCTTTTTCTTGTCCACTTGAGCTAGAGCATGGTTCATCTTCACTTGAAGACTCTTCTTTCTTCTTCTTGCCCTTGCTCTTGGATGATGTGGCCTTGAATGCCACACTCTTCTTGTCATCATTCTTCTTCTCATTCTCCTTCTTCTTCTTCTTCACCAACTCTTTCTTCTCATGATCTTCTCTAAACTCATCATCGGCCATGATCTCTTGAAGGACTTGGTTGGGTGTTGGCTTCTCCTTCATGGTTGTCTTCACCATGACGGTCTTCAACATGTCAAATCTCTTGGGAAGACACCTCATAAACTTGGTGGAGAATTGAGAGTCCTTGATCTCTTCCCCAAGTCCCTTGAGCTCATTGACAATGACTTGGAGCCTATGGAACATCTCGGCACACTCTCATCCTCCTTCATTGAGAAGCTTGCAAACTTCTCTTGCAACATGTAGGCTCTTGCGGTCTTGACACTTTCGGTGCCCTCATAAGCTTCTTCTAGCTTCTTCCAAATGTCATGAGCCACCTCAAGGTTCTTGATGAGCTCAAAAGCTTTATCATCAAGCGCCTCATGGAAAGCACTCACGGCAATGTCATTTGCTTGTTGCTTCTTCTCTTCGGCCGGTGTTGGCACCGCACCCTCAACAAGCTCAAACTTTGTTTCCACCACTTTCCACACCTCAAGGTTGATTGACTTGAGATGACTCTTCATCTTGAGCTTCCATTTGGCATAGTCATCACCTCGAAATGATGGTGCCTTCTTGGTGTTGTTGATATGCATAACCAATGCCATTGTTTCACCGTAGGATGTTAATCCAACTCAAACAAACGGTGTCCATTGGGATACCACTTGAAAGGTCACAATGGCTAGAGGGGGGTGAATAGCCTAATAAAATTTCTAGCAAGAATACTAGACAACCCAATTAGATAGCAAGGCGGCAAAAGTGCAAAGCAATTGCTTCAACTACTCTATGCAAGCCGTCCTAATCAAGCAAGGCTACTCAAATCAATTGCACACACAACAACGGTGATCAAGCTACACAATGTCGGTTCACCAAAACCAACCAAGCAATTCTACCCATGGGATTTACTCTACACAATGAGTGGTTCCCGACCGACCACAACAAGTAGTTCTACCCACGGGATTTAAACTACTCAAAGAGTGGTTCCCGACCGACCACAACAAGCAATTCTACTTTGCGAAAAGTAAGGAGGTGATGAAACTTTATACCGCCGCGAAGAGTAGAAGATGGCCAATCACCGGTGTAGAAGCCAATCACCTAGTGAGCTCAAGCACAAGCACAAGGAGGTCGAAGCCTCGGCAATCACAAATCAACACAATGATTTTTTACCGAGGTTCACTTGCTTCCCGGCAAGCTAGTCCTCGTTGTGGCGATACACTTGCTTGGTGAGTTGCCCGCTCAATTGGCTCAGTGCCAAAGGCCCTAATGGGGAGCCGCAATCTCCACACAAGACAAGGATCCACAAGCCACGAGCAATCCACTAGAGTATCCTTTCGCGAACTCCGCGGGAAGGATCAAGAACCCCTCACAAGAACCCGATGTGGCCTCGAACAATCAGCAAGTCGAGCTCAACCACCACCCGCTGCTCCAAACCGTCTACGGTGACAGGAATCACCGAAGAGTAACAAGAATCCGCAGCTCACTCGATGAACAAGTGCCTCTAGATGCAACTCTCAATGCAAATCACTTGCTCTCACTCAAATCTCTCTCAAGATTAGCAAAGGAATCAAAGAGATGAGTGGGGGAGTGTCTCTCTTGCTCAAAGTATGCTCAGGTATGAAGAAATGGCGAAGAGACCTCCCCAAGGCCGGCCAATGGTCTATTTATAGACCCCACTCGAAAAATAGCCGTTGCCCCTCGGGCTGGCGCTTCAACACTCGCCGGACGCGTCCGCCGCTGCCCGCCGGACGCGTCCGGCGCTCTTCAGAGCGCCGCCGGAGTCGACTGTTGGCTTCAAACACTGCTGACCTGGCGCGTCCGCTGCCCGCGTCCGTCGCCTCACGCTGGACGCGTCCGGCGTCCCTGGCACGCGCGCGAGCCCAGCTCTGGAACTTTCTGTTCCGAGTCCGGCGACCGCCGGACGCGCCTCCTCGGTGTCCGGCGCTCACAGGCACCCGGTCAGCAAGCCCGAGCCAGCCCACACACGCCGGACTCGTCCGGCCCGCCTGGCCCGGCGTCCGACGCCCGCGTCCGGCGCCCACTGAAGAAGATTTCTCCATAGAATCTTGCGCCGTCTTTGCTCCAAGTCCAATCTCTTGCCCCAAGTGTAGACCTCGTCTCAAGCACCGGAGTTAGTAGTACAAGCACGACCACGTCGGCAAGAGTTAGCCCTCTAGTTAGTCTCTCATGCATCATGCAAAGTCACAACTAGAGGCACTTAGGACCGCGAATGAACCGAGGAAACCCCTCTTGATAGTCGGTTATCGATCCTAAATGTGGTCACACTCGCTAAGTGTCTTGACCACCAAACCGGAAAGCCCTATCAAGTATACCTTCGCCTTGATCTCCAAGGGCCTCCGTCAGAGCTTGATCACCTCACATGTCCACCATGTTCGTCACCGTGATCACCATGCTCCATCATCCACCGTCACGTTGCTATGTGTCTAACCACACTTAGAGCAAAGCATTAGCAACGATGAGTGTCATTAATTACCAAAACCAAACCGGAGCTTTCACTGGGTGAGTACGACCAAAGTCTACAGAAGTGGTTATAGTGATGACCAGTTGATGGAAATGGCTGAACCGATGTATGCTAAAGACCATAATGATAAATATTTTCAGTTCAAGCACTTTTGGAAGGTTGGAAGGAATGAAAGGAAGTGGTCTGCGTATGTCAAAAGGGAAATGGAGAAGGAAAAGAAGGGTGCATCTGGAAAGAACAATTACGGGCCTGCTCTTGACTTCTTTGATTGATCACTAGTGTATTTTCTTCGAAGTGGACCTAGAGCGGACAAGATGTGATGTAGCCATAGAAATTCGAGCGTGTGAAGGAATAATCCGCAAACGATGGGACGTGCTAGCGATCGAACATTCAATGGTTGAACGCTCGTCGCTAGCAGGGCCCGGCCCATCTTCCTCCCCCGCATCGCACGCACACACATCACCCCCGTGCGGGCACACGGGACGCCGGACACGGGACCACACGCGCGGGCACACACACAAGCCGCCCGCGACACCACACAAGGCGTCTGCGACACCCCCACACAAAAGAACACACACGCGCCCTGCTCTCCTCCTCCATGGCTGCCGCTGCCTCGAAACATCACATGACCATCCTCTGAAACACAAAAAAATGAAAAATGAAACAAGAGAAATATATGCAATCGAAACAAGCGATGAATACAATTTGAAACAAATAGATGAATACAATTGAAACAACTAGGGTCAAATCATAGAAAAAATAGAAACAAAACCGTTGAAGCATCACCAAGATTGGCTTTGAAACATAAATAAGCAAGAGATTGAAACACAGAAAACAAGTAGTCCGGACATGAGTTCAAACACATGAGTTTTGCTTGCTCAAAAAAACTCATGTTTCAACAGCATAGCAACGTGTGTTGCAACAGAAAACATGTCTTGCAACACATGAACACAAACGTCTAAAAACAAAAACTGAAAACCCCCGATTGAGACAAAAAAAAACTCCGAAACACCATGAGCACATCATCCGAAACAAGCATGAACCCGATTGAAACAAAGAGATGAATACAATTGAAACAAATCAAAAATGAAACTAGAACACGAGAGAAAAAAATAAAAACATGAGGAAAAAAAGAGAAACAAATGTAGACATCCTACTCGAAACATATAGGACAAACTCGTAAAACATAAACATGAACGCATTTGAAACACCACACCGCAACATCAAACCGAGAACACGAAAAAAAATAAACATCAGCATAAAAAAAGGACTGAAACAAAAAGAAAAATCATTTGCAACAAAAGCTAATAGAAAAAAGAAACAACAGGAAGAAGGGATTTTGATGCAAAATGAAACAAAAAAAGAAACAAAAAAATACAAGAACTGAAACAAATAGCAAAACACCCATGAAACAAAAACAACAATGAAATCAAAACAATGAAAAAAAACCAAAAAGATCGAAGCAAATCATTGCAAATAGTTGAAAGAAACGAAGAGGGGCAGTAGAAACAGACCGAGAGAGAGAGAGAGAGAGAGAGAGATCGGGGAAAGAGAGAGGGAGAGACCTACCGGAGATGAGGAAGAGGGAGAGAACGTGGAGGGCGCGACTGGACGGGCCAGATCTGCGCCACCAGCCGCCGGATCCGGCGCATGCGCAGCTGCTGGCGCTCGATCCGGCGGATGTGCAGCCGCTCGCCACATTGACGTCCCCCATGGTAGCCACCGCCGGAACCCTAGCTCGCCGCCCGGAGAAGGATGCCGGATCCGCTGCTACCCGACCCGATCCGCGGCTGCGGCCGCCAGATCCGCGTGGATCCGCGGCAGACGCCACCGGATCCCACGGTCCGCGGTCGCCGGCACCATGGGGGAGAGGGAGGAGGTGGTGCGGTCGCCGGCACGATGGGGGAGAGGGAGGAGGTGGCGGGCGACGAGAGCTGCTCGAGACCGCCATGGTGTGGAGGGAGGAGGAGCGCGGGGAGCGGGAGGATGTCGCCGATGTCGTGGGGAGGAGGGAGGACTACGGGGAAGAAAGCGCCGCCGTCGCCATCGCCATTCCGAGAGAGAGAGCCGGCGAGAGAGAGAGAGAGAGAAAGGAGGCAGATGCGAGGGGGCGGTCGTGCATTCAGGCAGGCAGAGCGGCCGAGGCGAGATGCACGCGGACGAAATTACGCTTCTGCCCCCCGTCCCGTTTGATGGCGCGTGCGCGGCGGTGGGATGCGGAGATGGGCCGCGCGACGATGGGTCGCGTTCTTACCGTTCAGCGCTAGAACGTATGATCCGTAGCATTACCGGCAAACGATGGTAACTACTATTTACATCCGACATGCTGTTTGGTTCAGCCAAAGGTCCAGGAACGAGAATGGAAGTACAAGAAGTTTAACCGTGACGGGCCAAAATGATTTTGCGTAGCGGCAAGTGGGTCCGCCGCGAAGCAAACACCACGGAAAATCACGAATTCCCGTAGCGGCCCATTTACCCGCTGCAGTAAACCAGAAGTACCGCAGCGGGCTTGTTAGGAATGCCCGCTGCGGAAAATAATTTCGGAAAAAAGAGGAAAACCCTGGACAGACCCGTCGAGCCCGTGCACGGGCCCGCCGAGCCCATCCAGATCCTCGCCGTCGTGGATCCGCGCCGCCGGTGTCGGGGCCGGTTCCGGCCTCCACGCCGCCACCGCCGGGATCCACCGTGGAAGAGCACCACCGCCATGGATCTGCGACGAGGAGAGAGGGTGTGGTGTGAGGGTGAGGAGTGGAACCGCGACGATGAGAGAGGACGTGGCACATACCTAGTCATGCGCCCCCGTTGCCATGGATCCGCTGCTGCCTCGCGCCGATCCACCACCTCCTCGCGCAGATATGCCGGCACCTCCTCACCAAAACGCCGCAAGGGCGGGCCGCGAGGCCAAGCCGGCCGCGATGCCGGGCCGCAGTGCCGCCGGGAGCCGGGGTCGCAGCATCGCGAGGTCGGGCACCTCTCCGGGAAGAGAGAAGAGGGTGCGGTGCAAGAGAGTGAGAGATGAGGGAAGAGAGAGCGAGACTGGAGACGGGTCACTGGTAAGACTGGACACTGGTGAAACCCTAACTCCTCCGTATTTATATAAAGCGCAGTAGATGGGCTGATCCGGGCTTCGGATTGGGCCAGGCTTTCCTACGACGAGCTTCTTAATATGCTCGCTGTGGAAAATAATTGTTTTCTACAGCGCTGCGTAAACCTGGCGGGCAAAAGTGCCAGCCACGGTAAATAAAAAAGGTGCACGCTACGGTAAATCGTGTGATATTTACCGTAGCGGGCAAAAATTGTGCCCGCCACGAAGGGGTTTTAGACGGCGTTGCAGAAAATCATATCTTTATTAGTGGAAGGTATATCACGCCATTCCCAGTTGCAGCGTAATCACTGCCGTATTTTGTTTTGTTCAGCAAAAAAGACGTGCGGGAAGCTGATATGTCCAGGCACCAAGCGGGAGAGGTAGCCGTATCCATTAATCTTGGGAACCACTTCCTGTCCATTTAGTTTAGTACGTTGAGCTGGTGGACAGGAAACAGGCGGAACCCGCTGAGGGAGTGAGAATTAAGCTGCATCGTGAGTGCTTTGGATGATGACGGCATCAGCGACAAGGTACAGCCCCGGCAGCATGATGAGGTCTGCATAGTTGTCCAGTCAGCGACGGCAGCATAGTTGTCCAGTCAGCGACGGCGGCAGCGGCGTAAGTGCTTTGGAGTCGAGCCTGTGCAACCCATGGCGCTTTGGTACCGGCACCATGGCCAGTGCAGGCCCAGCTTTACAACCCGGCAGACCAGCTTGTGATGGAAAACACTAGGAGGATAAGATCGTATGTTTATGCTTCTACCGTGGAAGACACTAGGCATGTCATCTACCCTATACTCTTAAAGTTGTGGATTGCCTCTCCCTCACATTTCCCTGTACATTAACAGTTCCATGTCCAGGGCCGTCCGATCGCTTAACCAACGACTGAGATCTCACGATTCCATGTACATTAACACTTCTCTCCTCACCCATCCTCTCTCCCGAAACTTCTCCTGCCTCCTGTGTCGCTCCGAGCCTCCCAACCGACCCCTCCCTCCCGAAACTTCTCCTGTGGCGTCCTCGGTGGCTCCGGTCCGGCCCCGGCCAGTGCCGCTCCTGCCTCCAATCTCGCTCCCTCCCTTCTTCCGGTGTTTCCGCGCCGCCGTTCGTGCCCCTCCACCCCGAGGTCGCTGCGCCGTCACGTCCAGTAGCTCCGCCGCCTGTCCTCTTCCTCGCCACCGGCGCACTCGGCGCCACATAGCCTGTTCCTCTTCTTCTACCCTGTCCCATGGCACTGCCAGCGGCGTGGAATCAGCCCCTGTCATCCTCCGCAGAGAACGCCAACGCCAACCCCAACGCCAACGCCACTTACACAAAGGTAAAATTTCCCTTCCGATTTCTAATTGATTTCACGTTTCCTCCTCTATTACATGACTTCGCCCCCAGGTCCTGCATCCCGCGTTCCACTTCCTGCAGGCGACTGATGGCTGCTGCAGGTTGTGCTACCTCCCCTCTAGCGTGGGCTATCTATTTGTATAAATGCCTGGCCCTCTACAGGTATTACTTCCCTACTTATCCATCATCTCAGTTCTTCAGGTCATCTCAATTCTTTGGGATTCTTACCTGCAGATATCCACAATTTTGGGCCTGCACGATCCAATGGCCAGAATGCCCATAACCGCACAATCTGCATACTGCCGGCTCCCTCAAACAACGATGGTGCTGGCACCCTCTCAAACTACATCAATTTTGGAGACCTCGTATGCGAGGGCTATAATGCTGAACCAATGTACGATACGGACACTATGATTCCTCGACTCAGAAATCGGCGGCCAAATAACTGCGGACGACAAGCCCGTAAGTTCTTACAATCTTCCTCCTTCATAATTTTTTACAGAACTGCTGATTAACTTTGATCACGTACACAATGATCACGTAAATATTTTAAAAACTCTTAATTTCTCCTCATCTTACTATATGCACCTCACATTCATATTTACACTGAATACCATATTATGCCCAACCCAACGTAAAATTATGATGTAACTAATTCAGTTCATTCCCTCCTAATGGGACTAAATTTTAGGCACCATTTTCGCACCTCTCTATTTGGGGGGGGCAACTTGCACGTGCCGATACTGTGGTGCTCGCTTCTGGCTTCAGGAGCGCGTAAAGAGCCATGGCAGCACATCTCATCCAACATACAACAAGTGCTGCAGAGGAGGAAGCATTTCTTTGCCTCCATACAGGCCCCCTCCGCAGCCTTTGTTGGGTCTTCTATCTAGAGAAACACCGTCATTGTCAAGGCATTTTATCGACAACATAAGGCGGTACAACTCCATGTTTGCCATGACTTCTATGGGGGTCAAAGTCATAAACGATATAAACGACGGTCGGGGCCCTTATGTCTTCAAGATTAGTGGCCAACTCTGCCATCGAATAGGTTCACTAATACCATCTCATGGAAGGAGGCCAGAATTTTGTCAGCTATACATCTTTGATACTGCAAATGAAATAAAAAATCGTATGGCAATTACAGACGACCAGGAAAGAGAATTCCACCCAAATGAAAGTATTGTAAGTGCATTGGCAGCCATGCTTGACGCACACAACCCCATTGTGCAAGTTTTCAGAACTGCCCGTGATAGGCTGGCGTCAGATAACTCATCCGAACAGTTGGATGACCATTACTCTGTCATGCTGTTCTCGCCACCAAAACAACACGGTAACATCTACAGTGACCCAGTTGCATCAGAGGTCGTGGGTTTGGTGGTCAATGGTCTAGGTAACAGCGAGGAGGACCGAGACTTAATTGTGCAAGATCACTCATCCCAACTTCAGAAAGTAAGTGAGTCACACTGCAAGTTCATGTCAATGCAATATCCGCTGTTGTTTCCATATGGAGAAGATGGATTCCATGAGGACCTTTACTATGTCTCCGCTCCTCGCTCCAACAGCATCAAACGAAAAAAGGTTACCATGGCAGAATATTATTCATACTGATTGCATGACAGACAAAATGATTTCAACACCCCTCTACGTTGTAGCAAGTTAACCCAAGCATATATTGTTGATGCTTATTGTAGCGTAGAGGATGAGCGCCTTAGACATTTCAGAAACGACTCTTTTCGAAGAAATACGTAACAAGCCCCTACAAAGCTTTAGTTCAGGCTGCTAATAGTGGTGTCACGCGTGCCTCTGATGTAGGCCAACCAACCTTCTTACCAGGTTCATTTACAGGAAGCCCAAGATACTACTACCAGAACTACCAAGATTGTGTTGCAATATGCCGGAGGTTTGGATGCCCGGATCTATTTATTACATTCACATGCAACGCTCTGTGGCCAGAAATTGAGGACGCCTTATCGTCCATACCAGGACAACAAGCTTCTGACAGAGCTGATATTGTAGATCGGGTCTTCCACATGAAGCTTAAAATACTCATGGAAGATATAGAGAAGGATGACTTCTTTGGATCCACACTTGCAGGTATTTCCCTAACATTTTATTGCTCCTTCTTCACCATAACATGGTCACCCCAATCTGCACGTTTAACTTCGATCTAACTAATTGTACCTACCCGTTCATTTCTTACAGTTGTATACACAATTGAATTTCAGAAGAGAGGTCTTCCACATGTACACCTGATACTTTGGCTCAAAAAGGATAGTCCTCTCGGTCCTGCTCAGATAGATTCCTTCATATCAGCTCAACTTCCAGATCCATTTGTTGATCGCACGGGTTTTGAGGCAAAGTGTCAAAGTTCATGATTCATGGCCCCCGTGGATCTCTACAACCTTACTCACCTTGCATGAACAATGGAAAATGCGACAAATTCTACCCAAAGAAATTTTGTGAGCAAACTATAGTGTTACCTAATAGTTATGTCAATTATGCTCGCCCAAATAATGGTATCACTGCCCACAAAAACGGGATTCAGGTTGACAACACATTTGTGGTGCCACATAATTTGGATTTATTGGTCAAATACCAAGCACACATAAATGTTGAAAGTGTGAATCGCAATGGAATGGAGAGATACCTATTCAAGTACACAAACAAGGGTCCCGACTTCGCTAAAGCTACGTTAAAGAGGAAAAGAGGCACCCCCGACAATGCCACCGAGACATTCAATGAGATTAACGAATATCTAGACTGCAGATGCGTGACTCCTAATGATGCTGCTTGGAGACTACTTCAGTTTGATATACACTACACTAATCCAGCCGTAGAGCGACTTCCTGTCCACCTTCCTCTACAAAATGGTGTCTTATACACGGAAGATGACTACCTAGATGAAGTAATAAACAATCCAACAAACCTCACCACTAAGTTAACAGCATGGTTTTTTGCCAACCAGCACTACTCGGAGGCTCGGGAACATACTTATGTGAATTTCCCGAGTACTTGGACATGGCATCAAGATGGTAAATTTTGGGGTAAACGTCGCAATAATCGTCCCAAGGTTGGTCGTCTTGCTAATGTTGCACCCAATCAAGGGGAGAGATTCTACCTAAGAATGTTGCTGCACATAGTCAAAGGACCACGAAGTTTTTCTGAAATACGAACCATTGCTGGACGTGAACAACCGACATTTCGTGCTGCATGTGATGCATTGGGCTTACTTGGTGATGACCAAGAATGGTTCCATGCCATGTCTGATGCAGCACAATGGGCATTTCCATCCCAATTAAGACAACTGTTTGTTACACTATTACTGTTCTGCGAGCTGAAAAACCCCCTTAAAGTATTTGATGAATATGTCAAAGTCATGGGTGAAGACATGTTATATCGTGCAAAACAGATGGCTCCAACAGCACCTGATGCAATCATACAAAAGTATATCAGGTCCTTTGTCTTACATGAACTACAAAGACTACTTACAGATGCTGGATATAACCTACGACACTTCCATTTGCCCCAGCCAGACAATGACTCTTCTAATATCCTTACAAATAGATTGATAATGGAAGAGCTTTCATATGCTACAGATGATGGAGCCTCTGAAATAGAACAGTCCATTAGTAAGCTCAATGCAGAACAAAGGCATATTTATGATCTCATACAACATTCCATCTTTAATAATTTAGGACAAACCTTCTTCATCTATGGTTATGGTGGCACCGGCAAAACTTTCCCTGTGGAATACTTTGCTCAACAAGTGTCGAAGCAAGGGGAAGATAGCATTGGCGCTTGCATCTTCCGGAATAGCAGCACTCTTACTTCCAGGAGGACGAACACCCCACTCACGCTTCAATGTTCCTCTACAAGTCCATGCTCACTCTGTTTGTAAAATAGAAAAGAGCACACACTTGGCTGAGTTGGTACAACATACATCGCTAATTATATGGGACGAAGCACCCGTCAACCATAGGCACTGTTTTGAAGCACTTGATCGCACACTAAAAGACATCATGTCATCCAACAAACAGTTTGGTGGTATAACAACTGTCCTTGGTGGTGATTTCGCAACGAGACCCCGCCAATTATTACTCCAAATGGAACAAAACCACAAATCTTGGCTGCATCAATCACCAGATCTCATTTATGGCGAAATTGCCAAGTGCTTCACTTAACTCAAAACATGAGGCTTCAATGCCCCCATCTTTCAGAATCCAAAAGAACCGAGCTTAACAATTTTGCCAAATGGCTCCTATCAATTGGTGATGGTACAGCTCTGGCAGCGGCGCCACAAACTTACTCCGACACATCATGGGTTCAGATTCCAGACAACCTTTTGCTACCACTGAACAGAGGAATCTTGACAACTTGATTTCTTTTGTATATGGATCACCTCCAGTGGAATCGCAGTTACCCACTTATCTCTGTGAACGAGCAATATTGGCGCCAACAAATGAGGTGGCTGCTGCTATAAATGCAAAAATCATTGCTCAGATAGCCACCGAAGAGATGTCATATTACAGCTCAGATTCCATTGATGATTCAACGTCCAACTATTGCACACTAGAAGCCCTTTATCCTCAAGAATTCCTCAATACTATTACAATGAGCGGCCTTCCAGACCACCATCTGCAACTTAAAATTGGTGTTCCCATAATGTTACTAAGAAATTTGAATCCCTCAAAAGGATTATGCAATGGAACTAGGCTTATAGTGACGCAGCTTACACACCGTATTATTGAAGCTCAAATTATTACCGGAAAGGCTACAGGAACGAAGACTTATATTCCACGAGTAATCACTACTTCATCAGATCCCAAGTGGCCGTTCAACATAAAACGGCGTCAATTCCCAGTCCGCGTATCATATGCCATGACGATAAACAAAAGCCAAGGACAAACACTCAGCATAGTTGGCGTCTACCTGCCAAAACCAGTGTTCTCTCATGGTCAACTTTATGTTGCTTTCTCACGTGTCACATCACCTGAAGGATTGCGTGTACTCATCGAAAACAGTCCCGAAGGAAATGATAGTGAAACACATAATGTTGTCTACTCTGAAATTTTAGACGACATATCACCAAACATACACTGAATCCAGGTAACGCTGCTCATATGCGACCCCTTTTTACTGTACAGTTTTACTTAAGATCCTAATTGCCTCCTGAATAAGTTACAGCTATATCTACCTCCACGTGTTAGCACTACAAAAATTGTCATGATATATATACATTTTCTAATCTTCAATACTTACATACGATTTCTCACACCGTTGAACATAAACTGCGTAATATAAAATTAAACAAATTGTGTTATTGCCCACGTACCAGTAAAATTTAGCCATAACAATTACGACCACGTCCCAAATCATCTTGATCATCTGCACATTGTTTTTACAATTGTTTTATTTGTTCTTTTGCTCCCTCCAATTCCTTACCATGACATACACTTATTTATTCTCTTTCTTATTACAGCGACATGCACATGGAGCTGTTTGGCAACTTCGCACAACATCGAAGCTCATGTTACTACATCGTTACTGCATGCCTCTGTGATGCTAATTTTTGCAAAAAAAGATATATTTTCACAGTATCATGGAACACGCTCAACTTCGCAAAGGAGACACTACCGTAGAAGCATCTGTTTCCAAAATCCAGCGCATGTGCAATACTTATACATATATCTGATCTATAATATGGTGGTATGTTTAAGCTCGGCTACAGATATATGTGTATGCACAATCAATTGCACACCTATACATATGCATGTGTCTAGCCCGCGGTACAGGTTCTCGAAATTAAGATGCATATTTGACTGAATAGAGAGGTGCATCCTCAAGATATGTAATATCATGGGACATATCAGTACCAATTTCGAAATCAATTAGAATTACAAAATTTTACCATTTATACTTGCCGATACCTGTCCTCATGTAATGATGCAATACTCCATTGTCCATTCAGTTGGTATTGCATTCTTTGTTCAGTACCTATTACTATGTCAGTACATCTATCTAAATTGTTCTTTAGGCAAAACAGTTTGCATACATATCAAAATGTTGCTACATGACGCTTATGTGCTTCCTTCATTGCATCAGGTCACTTCGCCTCCCCATATCACTAATATATCTGTCATTGCTGCTTCCTCTTATTTGTGGTGTATTAAAAAGAATCCATAGAGCAATATCTTGACCTATGGACAAACCATGCTGCTACTACAGGTCAGCCAATTCGAGCTCAAACATTGGACTGAAACATCAGTGATTATATATCCTCTATAGCAGCAGGCAATGAGTATGCATTTGCTGCTGCTGTGCTAAAACATATAGTATGTTTCTACATGTTGTATGGGTTATTGCCACTTACATATGTGTACTTTTTCTTCACTAAATAAACTTTTGAATGGCCTCCGTCGTCGGGATTCTTCTTTTTAATTTGCTTGCTCATCTATCGGAGTCTCGCTGCCTATTTCTCATGTAGTACTCAGCTCGCCCCACGCATTGCGCGGGGGGACCGACTAGTTTTATATATACACATATATTGGCCTTCGCTCGATCATCCACCTACCTCCTCATTATTTTTGTTCATCGGTGTATAAGAACTTCCACCAAGAATAAAAACCAAAATGGCGCCTTCAGGAAAGAATCTCTCTGCAGCCGTGCTCCTAATTGTCATCATGACCGCCGGTATGTACGTGCACACATGTATGAACTATTGGAAATATAAGTGTCTCTCCTAACAGCTTAAGTTTTGACGTTGAATTGACTCATGTATGTAACTTAATATGTTGTTTTGATTAATCTTTGTTCTTGCATGTGCTAGTATGTTCGATGCCCGCATACGCGTTTTATATATGTGCTTCGCGCCTGAGTGGCGGTTATCAAGGATGGTGCTTTTTTAATGATCAAAATTGCCGTGATATATGCCTACAAGAAAGCTCCGAGAACAGTACTGGCGGCTGTTTCATGTTTCAATGCTATTGCTGCCCCTAGAGCTCCTGTTCAGACATGATGCAATGATCTCAGCCTGACATTTCATAAATATAAATTAATATTATCCGTTCCTGCCTCTTCTATAATAATACATGTATAGTCTTTTTCTGTTTCTCCAGTAGTTCTATGTTTAGCTCTTGGGCTGTCTAACCAAACCACTGGTTAGGCCCGGCCTTGTGTAAGTTTTCTTATACTCTGTACCCTTTGTTCCCCCTTTGTTTATAAAAGTTGCTGGCGGGCACTTTGCTCCATGGCTTTCGCTCAAAAAAAAAAGGATGAGTTACCTTTGCTTGTTAAACAAAGAAAATAAAGTGCCACATGTCTCTAAATTTGGCTACGTTATTCTGGTCTCCAAATATTATACTACACAAATGTTTTTGCAAGACGTTAACTTTTTATTAACTGAGGTGGTCACAAAATCCAACCGCCTCAGTTATTGCTTGAGGATTAAAGGAGGCGGGTACCGTCTTCCACCCTAGAGTAGTTATCGCTATGGTTGTGTTGTTGTCGTTGTCGTGGCACGACCGCTGACGAGACGACGAGGCGCGGCCAGCGACGCCGCGCTGCTTGCCATGCAGCAGGCGCGGCCGGCAAGGTGGCGCGCAAGGCCAGCGAACTCGACGGGCACAGGTGGCGGCACCGTCGGCTAGCATGGAATCAACTAGATCCGGCGAGCGGGCACGACTGTGCAGGGACCATGCTAGGCCGGGGAACGGCGCTGCACTGGGGCAGGGGTGGCCCCGCACCAGGTCTGAGACGGAGTGGGCGCTGCTCCGAGGCGGGGACTGAGCGGGCGCTGCTCCAAGGCGGGGATAGAGCGGGCGCTGCCATGCATGCCGATGAAAAGAAGCCCAATGCGAAAGGCAGGGTAGGGGAGGGTATAAGGTTGGAGAGGGTGGAGCCGTGGAGGTGTTGGATATTTATGGGGGTGGTTGATGGTTAGATGATACATCCATTTTTGAAAAAGAATGGGTTACCTCAACAACGATCTTTTTTTTAGAAGAAACATATATTCATCTTATTGCCTTACACCGGCCATTTTATAGACTGGACTCCAAAGAAAAGAAAAATTACATAGAAGTTTACAAATCCTGTTCATCTTCCTCGAAGTCTTCAGAGATCCATCCGTCACCGCCATCGAAGCCGCGTACCAATCGTTGTCAGACACCAGAGCCAAACTCCACAGGGTGGAGGCCGCAGAGGAGGACTTACTTCTGGGCGAATCAGCCGACGTTGCCTCCCAGGCGCATCGGCCAACTCCTGTACCCACGATGCATCCTTCGATTCCATTGCCGGCAACCCGAGCAGTGCTCAGTTTTCACTAAACATGTTCCTCGAGATTAACAGGGTCAACAGCATCATCACCTGACGAAGACAACGATGCACCGGCCCTCGATTCCAAGAGAGTTCTCCCCAGCCTCTCCGTTGACGTCGGAGTAGATCGCCATCGGAGAACGGAAGAGACTGGGAGAAATTATTCCGCTGCGCCGCTGCCGCTTCTGCATCGCCGGCGTCGCTAGGAAGACCAAGTCGCAAAGGAGCCACGTTCCTCCGACCAAACCTAACTCCGCCGCCGAACATCGACGGTGAGCAAACCCTAGACCTAGGACTCGATTAAGACCCTATGAAAAACAGGAAAAACTGGAAATCGAGGCGGACCCCGCTCCGTGTCACCGCCGGCAGCGGTGCCCCCAAACCCTAGGTAAGACCCGACTCGATCTCGAGAGAACGATTTGAGACAAACAGTAAACTTTCCGTTTTTTAATAAAAATTTCCCACAATTTTTCTTTCTAGAAAGTTTTCTACTTTTATCAAAAGAAAGACAGTTATAAATTCAGGCGTATAACTTCCGTTCTATAACTTATACGTCTGAATTATAATTAGAATCTAACTAATATTAGACATAAGAGCATCTCCAACAGTTTGTCAAATGAGTTTGTCATTCTTAAAAATTTGGTAAAACAAGAAAAATTACGCTCCAACAGTTTGCCAAATGAACTTGCCATTTTTAACAACTTGCTATTTCTCCCCTCCACTTGGTATCGTGAGCCGGCGCCTCCCCACCAGAAAAGTTACTCTTTTTTTATTCTTTTTACCTGAAAAATTCATATCTGGCGTCTATGACTGGCGTACATCAGAGTATATGGTGGCCCACCCCACATATCTTCATTCACCTATACGTTGACAGATGGGATAGATGCAATGCAATTATCGGACTCTATGTTCAGATTCGTACCCCACATGCGTTGACAAAATCTATAGAACATATGTGCAATTATCGGACTCTATGTCATGGTACTGTTGCTTGTCGATTTGCAGAAAACATTCGCCGCCATCCAATATATACTATTGTGCTTGTGGCCAGCAAATCCTGATTGGAGTAGAGGTAAACAAGCCAGATGACGACGGGAGATTACCCTGCTCTGTTCCTGACGCCGCCTTCTGGTGATGGCCGCCGCAATGGAGTAAGTTCACCTTCGGCGGCGGCGCCCTTCACGTATGCGCGAGGAAGACCGCGCCACGAGGAGAAGAAGTCCAGTACTGGTCAACAAATTTTATGGAAGATCCTATGTTTAGAGCATCTCCAACACTTTCTCATATGACTTGCCATCCTTCAAGATTTGGCAAAAGGAGGAAAAATCAATCTCCAACAGTTCCTTATTGTGACTTGCCAAACTTGTTCACTTGCCAAATACCTCGTCCGCGCGCGTATTAATATGCACGCGAAAACGAGTTGGCATCGCTCCTCCGCGCCCGCGATTGCCTCTTCCCGCGCAGCGGAAGAAAGTTCCCTCGTTCCCGCGCGAGTCCCACGCGCCTCCGTCAATATCGTTCGTCGTCCAAGTCCATTCCTTCCTCAGGCTCGACCAAGTCCAGTTCGTCTCTCCCTCGACCAATTCCGATCTGTCGCGCCCAGGTCCTCTCCGTCGCTCTCGGGGCAGGAATTGAAGTCGCACGGCCTCGGCGATTCCTGAGGTCCTGCTCGTCGCTCTCGCGGGCAGGAAGTAGCCGGCCTCGACGAGGTTCAGGTACGTACGTCCACCGGCCAAGATCGATCTCATGTTTCAGTTATCATATATCGGATAGCATATGTTTTATACTGCCCTTGATCGGATAGGCAAGATACGGTTCATCAACAGCCTTGAGAGAGAATATATTCTTCCTGCAATCATAGATCGGATAGCATATGTTCTAGTGCCTTCAGGATATAATCGTACTGCAACAGGCTGAATCATGCGATGAAGGCAACGGCCTTTTGCACTTGAGAGTTTTATTTTTTTTTTAGAATATAATCGTACTGCAATGTCAAGTAGTTCTGTACTTCGATCTGTTGTAGTATATGGTACTTCGATCTGTTGTAGTATATGATTCCTGCTTCCCGATTTCATCTAGGCCTTGTTTAGTTCCGGAATCGGGGAGGCGGATTCGGCACTGTTTGATACAGTGCGTAATAAATGCGCACTGTAGCAATTTTGTTTTTATGTGGTAAAAATTATCTAAATTTTGACTAATTAGTCTCAAAATGTTCGTCTCGCAAAGTACAATAAAACTGTACAATTAGTTTTTGATTTTATCTATATTTGGTACTCCATGCATGTGCCGGCATTTTGATGAGATGGGGAATAGAAATTCTGCATAGTAAAATTTAGGGGTAAAATTTGGGAAGAGAACAAGGCCCTAGTGTATATATGTTTATAGATGTTGTTGCCATCGATCATCAATCATTCTGTTGTTGTCAGGTGTTGGCGTCAGGTGCTGAATGTGGCGCAGGTGACAAGTGAGGTTTTGTCTCTGAACGCGGATTGGATGGACACAGGTGACCAGCACTGTTGTTGTCAGGTGTTGCCTGCTTTTTTGTGCTAATTGGCCCGCAAATCCTGATGCTGCATGGCACTGTAGCATGCTAGGTGGGGTTCTATCGGTCAACAACCGAACCTGGTGGGCCTTCTTTTTTTTTTTATTTACAAGTTAGATTTACATAACTGTTGGAGATGGCATATTTTTTACTTGGCAAATTGTTTTATCAAGTTGCTAAAACCCATCATTTGGCAAGTGAGATATGAGGACCTGTTGGAGATGCTCTTAATTTAGTATATATTTTTAGCAACTTACCAAAACACCACATTTGTCAAGTGACTTTTGGCAAACTGTTGGAGATACTCTACTCACATGATTTTTAACGTTTCTAAGTTATGTTCATAACTTATACATTAACTTATTACGTGAAAACATATATCTTACAACGTTGTAAAAAAGTTAGAACCTAACTTATACACGTCACTCAGGTGATCTTCAACGTTTCTAAATTATGCTCATAACTTATATATTAAACTTATTACATGAAAACACATATATCTTAAAAGCTTACAAAGTTAAAATCTAATTTTTACCTTATTAGAACATAAAAAAAATTATGCACACAATCACTGTAATATAGAGAAAAAAGTGCAAAAAATTCTTCGAACCACATGCAAGTGGAGTTAGTTTTATTCGTCTCATCGCGTAGAATACATTGGTGTAGATGGAATTAAAAACGGATATACGGATCAAAAATTGTAGCAAGTTGAAAAAAATATTTCTTTTTTTTTTTGCTTGTGTCAGCGCTAAAATTAGTGCAAGGAAAACGACAAAAGAGACATCCCCAAGCGTGGAGCGTTCCCTCGAATAGGAAGCGTGCGTGATCGTGGAAGTAGATTTTCGAAGTTAAGTGCTCTACTGGTCCCTTAATTTGTATCGCTATGTCATTCTGCTATGCCAATGCCCATGAAGGAGCAGGCCATAGGGTGCCTAATTCATGTCTTCCTAATTCCTAAGCAATGCAAGAGCAACTACGACTCTACGAGCTGTAGAGAGAAATTTTGGTTTACTTTTTCTGTTTCTCTGTTCTTTTCTTTGTGCTGTGAGATTACTAATTGAAGGCTTTCTATGCAGATTTTCTATGCAGAGAAGGAATCTGGTTTTTCATTGCAAAAAATGATTCACGTCGGGCAGCTGTTGGATTCTTTCTTTCGTGTACAAGGAGCCACTGGCTAGTAGGGAGGTAGCAATGGTACGGTGACGACTCGGCAGCAAGCGGAGTGTGGTAGCTAGGCTAGAGCTGAATGGAGGATTCGCCCCTGCAAGCACTGCGAGTGCGCCCGTCAAGCGCGCTGCCCGCGCTTGGAGAAGGAGGGATCTGCGGGGGCCTTGCGGAACCTCTGCTGAGCCGTGCTTGGCAGGGGGCCGCCGCACCTTCCGTAAAAATGAGACGAAGACTGTAGGATATCATAAGAACAGAGACAGATAGCGCACATTAGGGATGGTGAAGAGCCCCTAGGACTCAAAAACAGAATTTCTAATCATCTTCTAAAGATTTTTTTATGCTGCTATCTTTCACTTTTTAAAGAGTCACACACACTTGACACACACATATTTTTCTGTTTTCTTTTTGTTTCTTTTTCATGCTTCATTTTTTTATATTTCTTGTATTTGTTATATTCTTTTAATTTTTATTTTTAATTTTTTTCTTAGTTCATTTCTGTCTTCATTTTCTGTTGTCGCAAATTTTTCTTAATGTTTTTTATGTTCTATCATGTTTTTAATAATAATTTATCTTGATAAGAAAAATGTTTGTAAATAAAATTTTATCTAAATATATATATGTAAGATCTTATTTTGAAGGATTTATTGTAACGATTTTAATAGTGTAATTAGAATTTAATTTGGATGTTTAGTTTGTTAGTTACAACTTTTTTTATAGTTCATAAAAAAGTGGAAGATAGCTAATAAGAAAATCTCCTAAAGATGAATAGTCATTCCCAAAAACTACTATAATCCTAAGATTAAATTTGAAAACCAATTGAGCCCACGTATTATTGTTTCGGCCCACAACTTATTGTGCCGCGACATTATATTGTTCAGCCGTGCATTGTACAAGGTCGTGCGTGGGTCCGCGGCACTCAGTAATGTTGGGCCCGAGCAACGACAGATGGATAAAAAGCTATTGAACTTGACTTAATATTAAGGGAACTGCTAGCAGGGCCCGGCCCATCTTACCGCAGCACTCCGGCGCCCCACCGCTCTCTCGAACGCGGCACGCGCATGCCCTCCACACGGCCTTCGCCACCAGCTCGCCCCGCCACGCGCCCCTGCCTCCTTCAGCAAAAGTCCACCACACCCTCGCCGGAGACTCGCCGAAATCCCTACGAAACAAAAGGAGTATGAAAATGAAACACCCGAGGGGGCAAAACTGAAACAAACGAGAGAAAACCAATGAGAAAACACCTCGGACGACATCTACATCGCCGGGAAACTTTGACGGAATCCTAATGAAACAACGAAGAAACACGAATTGAAACATCAAAAAAACACACGAGACCACCTCCCCCCCCCCCCCCCCCCCCCCCCCCCGGCGGAAAACCCCGGAACACTAAAAGAAACAAAAAAGAACAAATTGAAACAGACTGAAACAAGGAAATGAAACAAAACAGAACACAAATCTGAAACAAAAAGAGCTAAATTAGATTGAAAATAAAAACAGGAAACATTTGTTGCTATTGAACAAGAAACAAAACGATTGCATCAAATGAAATATAGATGCAAAACCCGTGAAACAAAAATGAGGCAATTAAAAAACCAAGCAACAAGCATTTTAAAACAAAAGAAACATCGACTACAAGGGTGATGAAATAAGCCAAGCAACACAATCAAAACAAAAAAATGGGTTTAGAAACAGAGCAGCGGAGGCAAACTGGAAGCGGAGGAGTCATCACTGGCGGGAAGGGGGAAGAAATAGAGGAGCGGTGATGGAGGGGAGAAGGGAGGTAGAGAAGGGAGAGGAGGAGTAGGAGGCATACCTTGCCCGATTCACACGACCGCCATGGCTGGAGCTCCCTCCCAAATGGGGCCAGCGGAGGAGGATGGGATCTGTCAGAAACACCGTTGCCACCGCCGGATCTGGCAGATCCCCGGCCGCCAACGCCCACTACTAGAATCGACAAGTTTCCCTAGGGTATATTTTTTTCCCTACCGTTTTTCAGCACCCTAGGGATAGATAGATTTCCCTAGTGTTAAATAGCAAAACCCTAGGGAAACTAATCTTTCCCTACCAAATTTTGCTTTCGTCGGGACGGAACCAAGGAAAAGAAGCTCAGTGAGCCACGGTGGCGCTTGTGTGTTCTCTTTCCCCAGGAGTTTCCCTAGGAAACGGTTTGAATTCCTAGGGAAGCACCGAACCTGACCAAACCCTATCTCCTAAAAAGTTCTCGTGTATTTTCTTCCGCGTCGTCCAGATCTCTAGACCGCATGCCACCGCCGGCCTCCAAGCTCCATGCCGCGCCGCCCGCACCGAACTGATGCAGGGCGCCGCCGCTCCCTCCGCCCTGCCACGGGCCGCTCCCTCCGCTCGCCCTCCGCCCGCACCCGATCTGATGCAGGCCGTCGATGCTCGCTCCGTCCTTGCCGTGGGCTCGAGCTGCCGTTCACGGGAGGCGGCCTCCGCGCCACCGGTCATCAGGAATGTCCTCGCCATAGGTAGCCCCCCTCCTACTCCGCCAATCGCCTCGTCCCTCCAAGATCCGACTGCTTCCTTTTTGTCACTTCTCCAATTCGTGTGTTTCCTTCGCTCCCCTCTCAGATCCAGGTGTGGATTTGGGGCAACTTCAACAAATAGCGGCTATGAACATCTGATGCCCTAGGGCAAGTTCGAGCAAGGTGTCTGCACAACTTGTTGCTGCTCCGGTGAGATTTCAGGCAATGCATCTGCTGCTATAAGAGTTCAGGCAAGTTTTTTCACAATGTCATGCCTCCCTAGCTGTAGCTGTTGTCTATACTCCATTGATAAATTCCATATGTAGTATGCGTGGGTGTAGAATTTTGTCTTGATTTCACTAGATTAGTTAGACCTTGTGCTTGCAGATCTGTTCGAAATTGAATCTAAAGTACTTAGAAGCTAGACAATTATTAGAACTACATGCTGGTAGTTCTAATCAGGTTTGATCGAATATAACATGCTGGCAGCACAAAATTACCATGTGTCTTACAGACTGTGTATATTCTGTTGACTGGAACTAGAAATCATCAGCAACAACTAGAAATCATTTTACATAGAAAAATACCAAGTAACATGATAGTCTGGTCAAATGAAAAGAATGTGTTCTTCTATGAAGTCTGTTAGATTTGTGACTTCTGCTATGAGCTATCTGAGTAATTATAGCTGTAGTAATTAATGTACTTTGCATTTCTGATATGCACATTTCAGATTCAAGCATGGGGGGAAGATCTTGACTTTCGCAAGGAAGATTTGAGGGTAATAAAAAAGGCAAGATCTGCCCATCAGCATTTATGCTGTTGTGCAAGCAAATCTTGAAGGTGAGAAGAAAATTTATCATCTCATCTCTTCCATACATGCAGCAGCAGCTTGCTAGCTTTCAGTTCAAGCGAGCAGTAGCATGTGTTGGTCTTAAAATGGTTATTTTGATGGTTAGTCAATTTCAGTCCATGTTAAAGTTGTGTGACACGTATAAATCATATGGTCTTCTTATTGTGTGTTATATATCAAATTTGTTAAAACAACATGTTCTCCATAGATGATTAGTTTGTGGAATCAATAGCTAATGAAACAGTTGCTCATGAATTAGTAGTGCAATCAATTCAACCCTTTTCTAACTTTTGGTCTTGCTTAATCTCATAGGCTGGTACCTTTCGCTCATTTGTTGGAGCGGAAACTCCAGAGGAAACAATAAGTAGGATCGCTTGTGCAGTATTTTGTGGCCATCCGGAGACAAGTGGAGTTAATGGCGTGAATGAGACGACAAGTGGTGGAGGCACATACTCTCCTCCTATAGAGCAAGAAGAAAATCCATTCTTTTGATTGTCGTCAAATCATGACTTGTAGTTGATCAGTTTGTTCACGTGCTGCTGGACAACCGCTTTTGAGTTTGTGGACTTGTAGTTTGGATTTGTGACAATATTACTACTCTAAATGTGTGGATTTGTGATAATATTATCAATGTATGGATTTGTGGTTATGAATTGGATGGAATGAGTGCTTAATTATGGTATACATGTGAATCTGAATCTGAAATATTTGTATATTTGGATTTGAATATGAATCTGCATTTGAATTCAAATATATAAAATCTTACATGTTTCCCTAGGGTTCTTATTCGTAGGGAAATATTCCTCAGGAAACTGGCACCCGCCTGACACCTTTACACGTCAGGTGGGCTGTGCCTGCGAGGAAGTTTCCCTAGGGGATGGAATTCCTAGGGAAAGAATGTTTCCCTACGGTTTTAACGAAAACTCTAGGTAAACGATTTCTTTCCCGTCGATTTCCTCCCTAGGGGTGTTTCCCTACGAACAACCCTAGGGAAACGTCTTTCCCTACCGTTTTGCAGTCTTTCCCTAGAGTATAAACCCTGGGTAAACTCGTCGATTCTAGTAGTGGCCATGGCCGAGTTGTGGCATGCTTGGATGGCACGGAGGGAGAAGGTGGGGTGGGGGGAGGGGGAAGGTGCACGGGAAGGCGCACGCGCACGAAGAAGCTCCATTGGCGGTGTGTCCCGGGCAGCGCGTGGAGACGGCGGCAGCGCGTGGACGGCGGCGGCGTGTGAGGCGAGAGCGAGAGCAACGAGAGGAGTGGAGGAAAAGAACAAGTGGAGCCAGGCGCAGGCCAGGCTACCGTGCCGCCGAGCTGGACTGCCACGTTGTTATGCCAAGCTCGTCGTCGGGCCACCGTTGCTTGCCGTCAATTACCTGCTGGCTGCCGTAAGTTACATGTCAAGACGGAGAGGATCATAGGGGGCCACACGCCCCCGATTTTACACTATTGAGAATGGAATGAACTCACCCCGTCCCCAGTTGCAGAGTAATCACTACCCTATTGTGTTATGTTCAGCCAAAAAGATACGCGAAGCTGATATATGTCGGGGCACCAGGCGGGAGTAATCACTTCCGAAGGGCTGTATCCATTAACGTGGGAACCACACTTCTTGTCCATTTAGTTTAGTTGAGCTGGACAGGAAGGCGGAACCCAACGATGTAGTGAGAGATCGAAGCTGCATCGTGTCGGTGTTGGCGGTACCGTGGTTAATGAGGTCCTGGCTGGCGTGAGTGCTTGGAATCGAGCCTGTGCCACTTGCATGCCTGTCCGTCTCTCGATCGTGGCTTTGATGAGTGGTTTCCCGGGCATCAGGCTGAAGTAGATGATGACGACTCTTGCGTCACGCCGATGTCGATGATGACAATTCCTGTTTCGTCTTAATAATAGGAGTAAAAGTAGAGATTAGTTCGAAGCGGACTTATACAAAACAAGTTTTAGATGAGGTTACAAAGTCCATCAGCAAACACAGCTCATAATGAAATCTTGGATTGGACTCATGCGGCAGCTACGACCCTTAGGGCGTTGGTACCGGCACCATGGCCAGTGCAGGACCAAAACTTTGCGACCAGGCCGACTAGCTTGTGATGGAAAACACTAGGAGGATAAAGTCGTATGTTTATGCTTCTACCGTGGAACATACTAGGCATGCCATTTTTATATATACATATAATATCCTTCACTCCATCATATCCACTAACCTTCTCGCTCATTATTTTTCTTCAATGTACAAAAACTTCCACCAAAATTAAAAACCACGATGGCGTCTTCAGGAAAGAATCCCTCTGCAGCCGTGCTCCTAATTGTCATCATGGCTGCAGGTAAGTATGTGCACACAAGTATGAACTATTAGAAATATAAATATCTCCCCTAACAGCTTAAGTTTTAGCATTGAATTGACTTATGTATGTAGCTTAATATGTTGTTTTGATTAATTTTTCAGCTAACTAACCATGTTCTTGAATGTGCTAGTATGTTTATTTCCCGCATACGCTCAAGATGAAGATTGTTTCCACCTGAGTGGCAATTATCAAGGATGGTGCCTTTTTACTGATGGCGATTGCCGTTCTATATGCCTACAAGAAAGCACCGGGAACTATTCCGGCGTCTGTTCATGGTTTCAATGCTATTGCTCTATATGCCATCGCTGATTTTGTTGCTTTGTACTCTGCTTCAGCAATGTTGCCATGATCTCAGCCTGGCATTTCATAAATATAAATTCTTCTTTCCTGTCTCTAACATATATAGTTTTTTAATAAAAACGATAGGTTGTGTCTGCTAGTTAAATAAAGAATAAAGTGCCATGGGTCTCTATATTTGGCTGTCATTCTGGTCTCCAAACATTATTACACAAATGTTTTTCCAAGACCACACCCTTTTATTAACTGAGGTGGTCACAAATCCAGCCGCCTCAGTTATTGCTTGCGGATTAATGGAGGCGGGTAGTTTTACTTACTTAGATGGGCGGAAAATACCCACCTCAAAAAGTAGATTTACGGAGGTGGCCATCTTAAGGCAACTGCCTCCAAAAATAGTTTAGTTCGGAGGCAGTTGTTTTAAATTAACTGCTACCGTGAACATACTTTTCCGAGGCGGGCACACTATAAGGCTGCCTTCAAAAAGGCTAAGGCCCAACAAGGCCTAATTTCCGTCTTCATGTATCCCTTCCATCGAGATTCGTGAGCTGCCTCCCTCCCACTCTGCGACGCACGCTTCCTTCTCCCTCTCCACTCTCAGCTTCAGCCTGCATCTACAATTTGGCACTGTAGGGGCGGTTTTTTACGTGAACACTCTTACAGTGGAATTCACTGTAAGGGTGGCTCAAACACCAGCCAAACCTGCGACTTCGCACTCGCACGTCTCCTTCCTTTACCACTACACTACACTATCACATGTGTCCATATATAATTTTAGTTCACCATATATTGTACTTAACCGAGTGTAATTTGCTTATTTAAGGCCCTAAACGATATCAAATCAAAAAGTCGTCAACTACAAACTTTCATATCATTTCGAGATCTACAAACTTCGTTTAGAAAGTTTTTCCATCCAAGGCCATTTATAAAATTTGAATTTCAAATTTGAGAAACTCAAACGTAGGTTTTGCATGACTAGATGAAGTCAAATCAAATGCTGTTAACTAAACTTTTTTAGATCTATAAACTTCGTATAGAAGCTCTTGTCGTCCCTATAAATATAGAACCATTTATATGGGTGGCTCATTATAGAACCACCCCTACAGGAAAAAGGGTGGGGTTCTTATAAATGATTTTTTTATGTAGTGCACTTAAAAAAAGCTTTTCTTTCTTTTTGGGCCCTTCTAATTTTAAAGTTATCTATCTGGTTCCTTAATAGTCCTTGCCCAAATCAGACATGGAAGTGGGCTTGGAGAGGGTGCGCCAAGGGCGTCGAGGAGCGACCATGGCTTGGTGGGTGGCGTCGTGGAGTGTATATGGTGTGAGCTCGGATGTTGGGAAGTAACCACGGATTCTGCACGGTGGCTGCAGCAGAGACGACGCACCGGCGACGGCTCGCGAGAACTGTGCGCAGGGCTAGCTAGCGTGAGGGAGTTTTCAGCATTGAGGAATGTTTGTGGACTTTTGTTGGGCCATAAAACGGGCTGAAAGTTTAAATCGAGCTGAAATATTTTGACCAGTTTAGAATTATCTTGGGCCATGCCAAAACAGACGAATTTCGTTGCCCTATTCGGACCAAATCCCATAATCGGGCTTATCATGGCCATACAAAACTCGGCTGTAAGATAGCAGTTAAGGGAGCTGCTGCAAATTGGCTTGTAGTCCAATGATAGGACGGTCAAGTGGGACGCTACCTATCAGAATTTAAATCCTGGTGCTCGCACCTTTTTCTGAGATTTTTCAAGGATTTACCGGCGTTATGTATTAAGTGGTAAGTCGACGTTCCCATCAATGACGAGGCGCCAGTGGTGGCTTCGAGAATCTCTAGATCTGCCGGGTGGTCAGTCCTTCGAAGGTGCTCATATGAGTAGGTGTAGGATTTGCGTACGTGTGTTCATAGGGGTGAGTGTCAGAGTGTGCGTGCGTATTGTGAGCATCTGCGTTGTACTATGTAATAAAAAAAAGTTACCGGAGTTGTTAGGGCTCGGCGAAGTAGGGGCGCCGTTCAGTGGTGGCACATGCAGAACTTGCAAAGTCAAGGCGAAGGTGGAACCCAATGAGGGAGAGAGAGGCTGCATCGTGCCGGTTTGTTGTTGGCGGTGCCGTGGCGGATAGGCTCAGCAATGGTGGCGGCGACAGATGAGCCTCCGGTCTGGTGTGTTGGCGGTGCCGTGGCGGATAGGCTCAGCAATGGCGGCGGCCACAGATGAGCCCCCGGTCTGTGTGACGGCGTGAGCGCAAGGGACAGCCCTGGCAGCAGATGAAGTCCTGACTCGCGTGAGTGCTTGGACTCGAGCCTAGCGCAGCTGGTTGTCTGCTCGATGAGGTCGTCTCATCACGCGATGTGCCATCTATGGCCGATGCGTGATCCTGCACAACGTACGCCCAACAGGTATATATATCGCGCTTTGCTACTGCGAGGAAGTTGTGCTACTAAATTTTAATATACAGATCCTTTAATGCACTACTACACAGTATCTTCCTATTGACTTTTAGTTTCAGTTGATAAAATCTAACAGGCACCATACATACCATGGAGAAAGGCCATGTCAATTGTCAACTGACCAATAGTTTCAGTCATAATGGAGAGGAAACGTCTCCATAGTCCCATGCGTTCTAATTTGCCATGGGCAGATTTGTTCTTCCTTGTGTCTATACAGTAGAGAAAAGGGGGAAAAGAGGAAAGAAAGGTAAAATGGCAAAGAAAACGAGAAGCAAATGTTCTGGATGGCGGTGGGGCCATTGGAAACAAATAGGTAAGCGACACACGATCTTGATGCTACGCTTAATTTACATGATAATAATGCTGTTGGCGGTGGGGTGCCACCGGGTTCCCTAACAAGCATACTTTTTTTTTTTGTTTGTCTCGAGCTCGAGGTGTGAAGTTTATTTCGACAAGACTACCTGCAACCTCCAGTTTGCATGTCATAGATTAGAATGTGAGTTGAAGCTTCTTCCGATGTCTGGCCAAGTGCCTCGGTTGTATACCTCATTTTGCCATTTTTCACATGCACATTTTCTTTAAATTATTGTTCTCCCACAGCAGTCATCGATTGTGATTCTCATGTCACGGACATTGAGGAATTGGTGAAGGATTTGGATTTGAGTGAACATCTATTCGAGTTTGTTAGGATGGCCATAGAAAACTCAAGTCTTCTTCCATGAATGGTAACCACAAATTTATCTTCTTTTCCTGTTTATGATAGATGAGTGATGAGAATATTTTTGTTGTTTATTAATTTGCATTAACAAAAATATCACCGTAGCATTAGCACAGGTAATATATTAGTGTTCTGAAATAGAGTGCATTTTTTTCCTTTGACAAGTGTCTCAAAATATATTGTATTTGGAGAACAAGATAAGATTTCCTGAAATACGAATATGTCAATAGGAAACTTACTCCCTCCAACCTCAGTGCTTACCATATTTTCATAAAGAAACTTAGATTACATCTTCACTCATGCGGAATAGGATTAGATTTCAATATAGAGTTAAATGCACTGTAGGGCCTTTAACTTGCAGCAATGTCTCATCTGAGTCCATTAACTAGAAAACCATACTTCCATCCCCACAAACTTGCAAAACCGTTCATCTAGGTCCAAGTGCCAAAACCAGTCCGGTTTTTGCCGACATGGCATGTCCACGTGGACTAGGTCCCGCGCCAATTTATCAAAAATATCCCTCCAATCCTACAGTGCATTATATATATAAAAAAAAGATAAAAAAAAAAAAGAGGAGTAGCGCGGTTGAGCCGGCACCGCGACGCACGCCACGCGCGACGCCAGTGTACAGGCGGCGGGTCTTGGGGCGGGCGGCCTCGGCACCTCGGTGACCGAGCCCCTCTTTCCCAGCGACCGCGCCCCACCTAGCCGTCGCGGTAAAAATGCTTTGAATTTTACCTAGTTCCACTTGTACTTGGAAATTCTATTTGTACGTAGGAAAAAACACAAAAAAATGGATAGAAATGGAACATGGGAGAGATGTGGAACGTGACAAGGAGGCAACCACCCAGAGGGTGGGGGCGCCCGCCCTCACCTGGGGGTGCCCGCCCCCAGGGTGGCATCTGCCACGTTACTGATCCGCAGGAGCCCCTCCCCACGACTTGTACACCGTCGATCCAAGTCGGTTTGATCCGATGGCACTCGATAGAGGTGACACGGATCCTTGGGTCCACCGTCACCCACCCCGTGCACCAAAGTCAGTCCAAACTGACCCAAAACCGACTTACCTATCATGCAACCTACCTTCTGGAGTGAGCCATCACCGTTGGATGCTGAGACGGTGCGGGATGCAAGGCGCCCGCCCCCTCTCTGGGGCGCCAGGCCCGGGGCCACCTCCACCAACTTCCCCACTGCCTACAAGTACCCCTGGTACCTCTTGCCACTATAAAAAGGGCACCTCGGCTTTGGAAAAGGCATCACTCTCAAAATTCGAACAATGCCGAAGGACGTGGGGCCCACCAGATGGTTTCCAAACTCTTCTAGTCCGAGTGGTTTCCAACTCTTCACGGTCGCCGTGCGCATCGTGCGGCATCGGACAGTGGAGAGCATTGTGCAGGCCGCAGCACCAATGCCTGCACACGCGTAAAGTAGCTTTTAGGTTTGTTTTATTATTATAGGGACCAGTAAATGAAGGCACAGCAAGTTTGTCTATTATTTATTTGAAATTTTATCCAAATTCTATTTATGTTTTTTTTATAAAGGGAGTTTTTGTTAAAACCTCAAAAGCAATACATCAAGATGATACAAAGCCAGACAACTTCTGGCCTTTGCCTAATATGAGGCACATAGGAGAAGAAAAAACATGACACAATCTAGTGACTATTAATTCGTAAACTGGAGTGCCATCCATGTGCCTGGGAGAAAAAAAAAATTCTATTTATGTTAATTAGAAAACACACCATTGCTTTGCATGACAGAAAACTAGCGTAGCCGTAAACGCCATGTAGTAGGTTCATTTCCTTTCCTCTTGCAGTTGCAGCAAAATGGTTGAACAACCACAACACTCGATTCATGGATTGCTTAGTGTTGTTTGAATTTGATAAGGGATTAACAATGCTGCGACCTGCCCCGCCGTCCCTGTGTCCCATCATCATCATTTTCACTGGAACACGTAAAGCGTGGTGTTCATCTTGCGGTCGGCGACGAAGCGGTGGAGGTGCTCCGTGGGGTGGATGGCGTCCCAGAACGCGTACTTGCCGGCGTCCGCGCATGTAAGCGGGCTGGCCTCGTTGCACATGTACCCGATCTCGAACCGCCCCGTGGTGCCGCAGCACCCGGCCGCGACGTCCTCGAACCCGTGCGCCGCCGGCTCGGCGAGCACGTCCGCCACGGGGCCGTACAGGTCGCCGTACACGACCCTGGCGCCGCCGCCGAGGCCGCCTCCGTCGCCGGCGCCGTCGTCGTCACTCAGGCGCGCCACCAGGTCCCGGAGACCCGCGTTGAACTCCCGCGCCACGGCGTTGTACTCCTCGGTGCAGGCGCGCGTGGCCGCGTGGCGCTCCAGCGGGAGGCACCCCATGGGCGGGAGCCCGTTGAGGTCGAACTTGCGCGCGCCCAGCGCGTGCAGCGCGCGCGCGAACGACTCCGCCACGCCCAGGAGGTACCCCGCGTAGCCCGTCGCCGACGTCGCGTGCTCCGCCGTGTCGCCGCTCCGCACGCCGTAGTAGTTCTCCAGGAAGTCGTTGGTCCCCATGCTCACGACGTAGAGCGCCTCCGACAGCGTCTCCTCGGCCCTGGCGTCGCCCTGGAAGCTCCTCAGCTTCGCCGCGTACTCCTTGAAGTAGTCCAGCTCTTTCCACAGCGGCAGAACCGACTGCAAATCAAACGGAAATATTTGTTGGCGCCGGCGTTCAATGTCGTGCCAAGAACCAGACGTACCATTGCATATTTGCATGGACAGGATCAGGATGGCGTCTTACAAAAAGATCGGACGTGGCGTTGTCGTAGCCGGCTCCTGCAGACGCGAAGCAGGCGCCGGTGGCAAGGCTGCTCATGCTGGCATTGGGGTCAAGATACGCCGGCACGAGTGGCGGGAGGCCAAAAGCCTCTGAGATGAAGTCGATGGCGAGGCGGCCGTTGGAGAAGCGGCCGGTGGGCTGGCCACCACTGCCGCCTCCCTGGGACCGGAGGTCACGGCCGTAGGGCGCGAAATCGCTCTTGACGAGCGTGGAGATGTAGTTGTTGTTGCCCGTGTCGACCGTCGAGTCGCCGAACACGATCAGCGCAGTGATCTTGGCCGCCACTGGTGGTACGCCGCACAGGATGTGCAGCTGCAGGAGGATGACGATCGGTAGAGAATGCCGCAATGCCGACATCTTGTCGATCTGTTCACGGATCAGAAAGTGCGCGCAGCTCAGTTTGTTTCGGTGGATTGGGTCATGTCGATCCGGTGTCAATTTCTTGATGTGCTACCGTTGCTTTTTGGAGGGTTTGGCGAACTACTGGTGACTCCGCCATCCCAGCAGTTACAACTGATGGAGACGATCGAGTCTGCATATTCAATGGAAACTTCCATGATTCGTCGCTAGTATGTTGTCTATTTTCACGACCGTTCTAAGCGGAAAAAACTTTCAGCCCCCATAACTTTCGTGCTCAATCTGATTTCCCCCGCGCCTTAAAAAAAATCTGATTTCCCCCTCATCAGCAAAACTATTTTTTAACCATTGAACTTTCAAAACAGTTTGTTTTTGCATGATGAGCATTTTTGGTATGGTGGTTTTTGTTGACACGACACTTTGTCAACCATCCTACTACGTAGGGTCACATCAATTGAGAAAGGTAAATCAGACTACATTATACTTAGTAGGGGTCAATTGTGGTCTATAAAGGACCACCAAAAAATTCTAGGTATTTTATTCAAATTACACAATAAAAATATTAAAATTTGGTTTAATTTTAAAAAGTAATAGAAAATTAATGTTGAACTAGTTTTATACATATATTTTTTTAAAAATCATTCTCTATCTAATGATTCATAAAGGACTCCTATTTATTTCTTTTATAATTAGTCTGGATTGAACACCAACAGACTTTGATGACAACAAAAGTTGAGGGATTTTCCAACGGCTAGCATACAACCTAATCCAACCTGTGGATCCGCGGTTGTATCGAGTATTTTCAGATATACCTAACATTTTTAGGTGAAAAAACAATGGCCTGTAGATAGATAGTATTCATTCTTGATGTGCCTTCTAAACAGGGATCAGGTTTCCTCTGAGTTGAATTACTCATACTCTGCCGATTACTTTCAGGTTTGGGAGCAACAAATGATCGAGCAGTGTGCAGAAGAAATGTAGAAGCATTCTATCAACCTATAATTACAGCAAGCTTTTGCTCAACTTTGTTTGTATTCCATGTTCTGTGACAGAGTTCTGATTTTAGCTGCCTGCTGATACTCAGTAGCATTGATCTTGGCCTGAGTAGATAGGAGTAGCATCCTTGAGCTTAAAATCGTGGAATTTTAAGGCAGTGTATGTTACTGATGAGTTGCTCTTCTGTATTGCATGGACTCCCTTCATTGTTAGAACATGCCTTTTGGTATATTGTTAACTCGTTTTTCAGTGATGATCTTCATGTGTTTGCAATGAATGCTCTTTTGATTTAATTGTTCATGCCTATTCGATATCCATTGGATTCGAAGCTCATCAGTTTATCTGTTGTAAATACTGTATGACTATTTAGTCTAGTTTAGAGAGCAGGTAAAACATAAATGAGCCATTTATCTCTCATTAATCTTGAAGTCTATGACATATAAAATGATTGGGTATGCCGCCACGTCAACCTCTTGAAATCCAAAGTACATTGAAGATTCATATTCCATTGTTTGATTTTCAGTGTATTTTCCAAGTGCATCTTTTTTGTTTGCAGACTTGTCCTTTAATGAAAGGTCATCAATTAGGTAAACAACATGCTTTATTTTGAAGATGGAGAGAACTCGTCCCTCGAGTCCTATTGGTGTGAGGTCAAGGAGTGTGATGGACACATTTGACACCCTTAAGATTATGTGTTACCCATTTCCCATTTACATCGACTGTCTTGGGGAACATACCTCTGCCCAAGAGGGGAAGGACCTATTGGTGGGGTCAGAAGAGAATGGTAGGCAAAATCGCAGAGGAAACTGATGCTATTAAGAGATTATATCATTTCTTGTTGAAGTCTCTTAAGGTCTGGGCTCAGGGATATGGCTGCTATGCCTACTCCAACAACTTGATCAGGGAGTTCCGCAGCAGCATTTACAAAGAAGGGAAGCTCAACAAGCGTCAAAGCTAGTCGGCCCAACCTCCGTACATGTGCCCAAGTAGTGCAGCACACTACTAGAGGCCCAGAAATGGAGAATAGGCCTTGGCCCGAGTTCTGATCTAAATTAAGTCACTAGTGTCAGAAGACAAAGAGGTGACCACATTCCTCACCTAGAGAAGGGGTAAGCCATATAGGAGTTGATGGAGACACTTGCTCATGATTCCGTGCCCATATAGCCTCAGCTTTGTGTAGTTGAGGCCCCAGAACCCTGTGCCAATGAGGAACCAGAATTGGAGTCAACCCAACAGGTGCTGCTGATGAGGTGGACAATTGCTCGTAGCCTCCTATTTTCTAGCTTCGCTCAAGTCCATGTATCCATCCACAATTTATGGCCCTTGGACCAATCACCAACCGTGGAGGTAAGTACATAAGCAACTACTTAGCTTTCAGCTTTAACTTTCCAACATATGGTTCCTTATGACTATCCGTACTTTCAGTGGAGAATATAGTAAATTACCATGCTGCAACACATGGAGAGCTAATACCTGGACTTGACAATAGAATGATGGTGTTGAACTCCTGAACAAGGTAGCTACCTCTTTGTTCATTTTGAAGCATATCTATTGTTGTCTCCTTGTATCGCTGTATGCTGCCATTTATAATTTTCAAATCACAACTGAAGCAACATTTTGCATTGATAATCAAATCGAGGGATCAAACTGTCTGACTTTACATTATAGAGACTAAATTGAACCTGAGGAAAAATTATGAGGATTGGTGTGGGCTGACCACTAATTCATTTAGTAGATTCCTAGGAATCAAAACGGATGGAAATGGGCAGGAACACTCTCTCCTGTTACTGTGTTTTTTTTCTAGGAGTAGCAGGAGGAGTGGGATATATCTGTATACAGCAACAGATAAACATGAGCGGATATACAATAGAAGAGAGCAGTAGATGTGAATATAAGCCGGAATTACATGCAGTCATAGATGGTGTATAAATTCATCAACAAACATAAAACAATTACAGCATCAACGTAAGCGTGAAACTTTAAGATTCCCCATGTAAAGATTGTAAGTGGTCTATCAATGGGCACTAGTTATGAATATAATTGCATCTATGACTGCGGTTTTCTTTATTAAGACTACTTGCTCTATGGCACTATGAATATAACTGCATCTACGGCACACTTCATCTCCGTTTAATGAAGTCATCGACTATCAAACAATGACTAGATCAACATAATATCTTATTTGTAAGAGTTCCAAATATAAGTTCATCATAATAAAGCCAGAACTGCAAATAAAATAGTTTGGGAGATATAAGCATTAGACGCAATTGACCCTCTCAGGGATGATCATCATTATTATTGATCTGATTTGCACCATTATTTGGAGAGTACAAACTCCATTTCCAAATGACCCAACTCCGTTTTCATCACCCTAGGAGCATTGTTGGCTCAGGCTCTAAGCAAAACATTTAGTTGAGTTGGTCATCAGTCATGGACTTTATTTTAACTATCATGTCATGGCATTTTTCCAACTCCTCCAATCCTAGTCCCTCAAAGTCATCATTCCTCACGCGAACCAGTATTGGATCAATATTCTTCTCCTGGGCCTTCAGCTCCTCACCTTGGAGTTCTGTAGCCTCTAGCTGTTTCTTCAGCTCTGCTTCCTCTTTCTTCAGCTCTTCTTCCTTTTTCTTCAGCTCTGCTACCTTTTTCATGAAAAAATGTTGCAGTACAGTCATCGTAACAGTGCCTTTGGTGTTTCTAGCATCACCTGCAAAGAAACATTCATAATCAAAGTTGATAGAAATAGAATAGTGGTCAAATAGTAATGCTTACTGGTCGATTATAAGATCATTACCAGTGTTATGTTTATCCATACTCGATGAACCCTTCACCATCTACTCCAGTACTCAAATGTATTCTAGTGTCTTCTATGTATATGTGAAAATGATGGGCGAAGACTGGTGTAGCTAGACTATGTGGATGCCTTTATATAGAGATTTGTGTGTTCGGTGGTATTGTATTTTATAAGATGTATTCATTCAAAAAAAAATTATAAGCTGTATATTTAACGCATCCCAAATTCAACTATCTAAAGATTGGGTGTACGCAGCGCCGGTGGATTGGTTGGTGGTATCATACAAAACCAAGGTGCTTTTTATTAGCAGGAAATAATTGTGAATATTTGTATATTTAGCAGGATTTGGTAGGTGCAAAACTGAACTGCTGAAAGTTTGGGTAGTCCCATTCTGGTCGTATAGGTAGAATGAAAGAGATTTGTGTGTTAGGTGGTATTGGATTTTATAAGCTGTATTCATTCAAAAAATATATAAGCTGTACATTTAACGCATTCCAAATTCAACTATATAAAGATTGGAGGTATGCAGCGCGGTGGATTGGTTGGTGGTATCATACAAAACCGGTGTTTTTTATTAGCAGGAAATAATTGCGAATATTTGTATATTTAGCAGGATTCGGTAGGTGCAAAACTGAACCGCTGAAAGTTTGGGTAGGCCCATTCTGGACGAATAGGTAGAAATGAAATATAATACTGGCATAGAAACAAGGTGTTTTTAGCAGGTAATAATTGCACATATGCGTATATTTGGTGGGATTCGGTATGTGCAAAACTGAACCACTGAAAGTTGGATATTGGATACGCCCAGTCTGAACGAATAGGTAAAAATGAAAGATAATATGTATATTTGGTGGGATTCGATATTTGCAAAACTGAACCACTGAAAGTTGGATATGCCTAGTCTGAATGAATAGGTAAAAATGAAAGATAATGCATATATTTTGTGGGATTCGATATTTGCAAACTGCACCATTGAAATTTGGATACACCCAATCTGAACAACTATTTGGTGGGATTTGATATGTGCAAAAGTGAACCACTTAAAGTTGGATACGCCTAGTCTGAATGAATAATACTGGCATAGAAACAAAGGTGTACATTTAGCAAGTAATAAATACACAATTGCGGATATTTTGTAGGATTCATTGCGTGCAAAAATTGAACCGTTGAAAGTTTGGATACCATTCGGGAAATGGATCACATCACCCACCTTTGTCCCAGTATGACCTCTGAACCATGTGACACTGGAACTGGTCCAGATTGAAAACTAGCTGGAGCCACCGAGGGGAAGCTCCCAGGGCTCTGAAGGCCCGACTGGGCTGATGTGAGGGTAGGTGGTTAGTTAGTCTACCTAAGGCATTTTGGATGACTTCCGACATCGGCGGGACACCTGGGCCCACCAGAAGTTACTAGGACGAGCTGAGCTCATGACACGTCTCACATTCGAGAAAATGGCTATTATAGGACTCCAATCGTTGTGGCTTCTCCCAAATAGGACTCCAAATATACGCTTCTCTCTAATAGGACTCCAAACAATTAAACTAAGCTATAATGACATTTTAGTTTATTTTAATCTCTTTTGGACTCTAAATACATGTATTTGTTACTAAAGTGACTCTTTTACCCTGTGTGTTTGTCGCTAGCTGCTGCTGTGTTGCACGGCCTGGCCGTGGATGACGACGCCTTGGCTGGCTGCCTGGCTTGCTAGCCGCGCTGGCTTGCTTGCCGCCGTGGCTGGCTACCTTGCTTGCCGCCATGGCTGGCTGGCTACAGCGTGCCCATGGCCTCCAAGTATTTTATTTATTTTTAGAACAGGCTTAACAGTGGGCAGCAACGATGATCTCGCTTCAAAGGGCGGCAACACTGGACGTAGCATACTAGCATGTGCTGTGGCACCCATACCTTCTGCTGGCGCGTCAGCACCACCAAAGACCCCGGCCGCCGCATCGTCCAGGCCACCGGCGTCGGCGTCCACGACCTTGACTAGGGCTAGGGCACCAGCGGGAACCTCGTCTTCTGTCCTCTATCCATGCACGGGCCGCGGCGTGGAGAGAGATCTGGAAGGGGCCGGTATTGGGAACGAAGGGTTGGAGTGGCAGCGGCGGAGCGAGTGTCGAGCGGCGGCGGCTTGCGTGAGGCGTCGGGGAGAGGGATACGAGAAGTCTTGTGCGTGGGTACGAGAACAGAAAGGCAGTTTGGTCATTACAAGAAAATACATGTATTTGATTATGTATTTAGGAATTAAAACATGATGAAATGTATTAAAATGTCATTATAGCTTACAAACAATGTTTGGAGTCCTATTAGGGAGAAGCAAATATTTAGAGTCCTATTTGGGAGAAGCCACAACGATTGGAGTCCTATAATAACCATTTTCTCCTCACATTCAGTAGTGTTAGGGTGGGGTTGGTTAGATAGAGAGGGAGAGAGCATATGTACATTTTAAGATATGTAGGGATTTTCTTTCTATATTTCGAGATCGAGTTATCGAGTTTCATTTATTGTGAGGTTCAAAATCTTGAGAAAATCAAGAAAAATAAGAAAATCTTCCATATTATCACTTATCACTTGCACAAAGTAGAGATGGAGGGTATTCTTAGTACCTAGCATGCAGGTAAAATGTCGATGAGTAAACAGACATGAAAAATAATACCGACGTAGATAAACAGGTGGATATTTAGCACTTAGCAGTAATAAAGTTTGCATATTTGGTATATCACGTGTTCTGTGTATAAAGGATTATGCAAGTTAGTTAGAAATTTGTTTGATGATTAGTGTCACTTGTTTGGTAAGTATTTTTCATTGGAAGTTTTTACATATATATGGCAGAAATACATCCATATGCAAGGAATAAGTGTCCTTAATTAACATATTCCACTTGCCTTGGCTACCTTCCTTGCCCTTTGCACCCATTGAGTGAAATGCAGAAAACCTTGTTCATTCAGCTTAAACAAAGTAGAAAAACAATATCTGCTCTAGATTAGGAATGGTGCACCACTGAAGCAATACAAATTTGAAAATTGGGTTTTATCTCTGCAAGAATAGTTTATATTTTAAGCGGACTGCACCCTCTTGTTTCAGTGCTTGGTACTCTTATATCGAAACAACATAGGAGTTTGGTCTTCAAAAGAAAAGTCTACAAATGCTAATGTTGTTGACCTTTTCCGGTTATTGTGTTTTTGGCATGTAAATTGTATACATAACGAAATACATCAGTTTCCCGTTTTCAGCTATTTCAGGTTTGACAAACCTGTATGAAGATGAACCAGAGTATGTGTGAGTTGGATGTTAGATAGAAGAAAGAAGCACACATTTTTTCAAGATAAAAAAGACACTTATCTCATTTGCTGTTGCAGGTAATTTCCTGTCTTGAATGTACATTGTTTTAGTTTAGTTGGTACATTAATGTTGCTAATCATCGTGACAATTCTTTTGCGTGTAGGAATGAATCCGAGAGCAAGAAGGTGATACATTGTTCGTGTGATTGACTGATCCTTGTACTCTGTAGGCTGTAGCTGTATATATGGTTATCTGAGTACTAATTTTACTGCTACACTGTAGATTATTTCCAGTTGGCTGTGGGCGTTATAGATTGACATTCAATGAGTTAGTTGAGTTCTAGTCCAGATTTCCCTTTACTTTGCCTCGCTCGTCCTTTTGCACTTTGTCCCTTTGGTTTTGAACTTGCTAACTGTCATGCTGCAGCCTACAAATGAAATAGAAACACTTTCAGCTTTGGCCAAAGAGTCGGTCCGAGCTTGATCACGAATTCTTTGATTTGATTTGAGCTTTCGACTATGATCTTTTCCTGATAATGGAGTCGTCGAAAGGAGAGAAACAGTTGTTTGGCTGGGCTTTACCTAATCCAAGTCCATCCAAGTGGATGGGCTAGAAATTTAGTTCGAAGGTGCTGTCTCCGTGTCTGCAAGGCCTCAATAGTGTGGTAAACAGATTGAAATTTTTTAATTATATAATATTGTTTGACTTCAAGGTTATTTTTTGCAGTGTTACATCAAAAGAAGATTAATTTGTTCTATGGATACATTTGATCTTTGCAAAGAATTTGCATTTTAAGAAGTTAGGCAATTAACAAATTTTCTCATTATACTTCTCCCTCTAGGAGTGAATTATCATATCACATACGATGGAGATGCTTAGACAAGGAAATCAAATTTTAACACAGCCATCTCAATGCTGACGCTTAAATTAAAGTTGTGGCTAGTTTTTTTCACCAAGAAACAAATACTCCCTCTTTCCATTTTATCTGATGCAAATTAGAATAACATGGTATCCTAGATTACATTTTGACCATTTATTTGCTTTATATACTATAATATTTATGCTTATAAACCGATAACTACCGGACAATATAATTCCTTATAAATCTAGTCTTATAAAGTTTATATTGAAATAGTTAAAAATTATTATCCTAATTATTGGTCAAAGTTTTTAAAGCTTGAATCTTCATATGCCCCCTGGTGTGCTAGCAATGCCATCGGCCGTGAAGAGCCGTCGATGAGGTTGTGGTCTTAGCCGGTTGTTGCATATAGTTGTGTCATCGCTTCCCCAATAACAATCTCAAGCGCGCTATCCGCCACCTCGGCCTGGAGCCTAGGACCTGTTGGAGCGGGACAAGCATGGCGACGAGGCGTGACATTCTTGATTTGTGCACGTCGTCACATATCCATATGACATCGAGTGTTATGGATGATATCCGAGTATCACCCCTTGGTACACTGATGCAAGTGCCTATGCCCGTGGAGAGCTTAGGTATACTAAGGGGAATCCTCCGGCCCGGCGCCCAAACTTCCTCCGCGTGAGCGCGCCGAGCGCACCGCCCGTATTCGCGCTGGCCCAGGCCGCCTGCACACGTTCAGGCAACCGCGACGCCGCCGCCGCCACGCGAAACCCTAACACCCTTCTGTATACCATGTCTAATTTGGGAAAGCACTTTGTGTGGCACCTTCCAGAGCAGAGGTACACTCTATTTCTTCTTCTACCTTTTTACATATTAGTCCCTTTACAATTGATTATTTGTATCAACACTTATAAAGATTTTTATCATAAAAATTCAAATTCACCAACATTAATGTTGACGCAATGATTTTACGTGGAAAAACCTCCTCAAGATGAGGAGTAAAAAGCCACGGGACCAATATGGTCCATTGCTTAACTTCTTATATTGTAAATAGTACAAGACCCCTCAAAATCTCTTGAGATTACAACCAACAGTCGGACACCAATAATGAACATATGTGGCTTAAAGCATCAGTAATCACAGCCTTTGTCAAGATCTAACATATAACCACTTCAGCAAAAGGAATCTGCAATTCTGATTTCTGCTCATAACCGGCAAACTTAAATATCCAAATAACCTGCAAACTGGTAGAACGAGTTCCAAAGAATCACACACTGCTGAATCAGAAAACCTTTCCACTGAGCAAGAATTAAAAAATCCCACTGCTGAATCAGAAAACCTTTCCACTGCCCATCCACTGTTAATTGAGCAAGAAGTAAAAATCCCACTGCTGGATTAGAAAACCTCTCAATTGCCCATCCATTGTTCACTGAGCAAGAAGTAAAAATCCCACTGCTGAACGAGAAAACTCCTCAACTGTCGAGCCACTGTTCACTCAGCAAGAAGCAAAAAAAGGTGCTGACAACTGGATGTTTGGAGACATCCTTTCATGTCTAACTCCTCATGTTCTTGTGTGCGTGAGCACTGCCAGTCTATCCTCATTTTGCTACATCTTTTATTTTCTGCAAGGATCTTAGACTCTTATATTTCCTGCAAGGATTGTAGACACTCATCACAATGGGAACTGATTCAACTTGACAATTTTCAACATGCCATACGGTAGTATTCTTACAAACAGAATTGAACCAAAGGATGTTCTTGCACTTGGCATGGTGCTTCAGTGAAATTAATGAAATTCATGCAATTGTATATAGGCCTGCTACTCTCCTGGCACAAATATTGAAGAAATGAAGAAATATTCTGTACAGAATGATCGTTTGCATTTATCATGTAATCCAAATACATGTGCATTGAAAGAAGATAGTGCGACTTCACTATAGCTTATATGCATCCTAGTGCTTCCAAGCTTACTGAAGGGAGTACAAGCAATAAGGTAACCTGGTATATCCCGTTGGATCTGAAATACAACATACTTGTTAAAAATTCTTACGCTCATTATTTATGAGGAAAAAGAGCATATACAGTAGACAAGTTGTTGCCACAGCATTTTTAATCCTAGAAATAGGCAGCAAATTTCTAAGAAGTTTTTAGTGTGAGGAAAGTGATTTGTGCAGGAGGATATATATTCACAGCCAAAATGTCAAATGAAAAGTATAAAGGCTAGTTGACCAAAACCATAGTGAAAATACAACATCAATCAGAGGTCATAAAATGAAAAGAAATCAAGTAAACAAAACCATATAAATAGGGCAGTTCGTTCAGTAAAAAAATAATCAAAACAATAATTGGTGGATCTGCATCTCGATTGAGTTACAAAATAGGCATGCATAAGACCTACCAGTTCTATTTATTCCACAATGGAAGGTGCTGGTCAATGTCGTCATTCTCGGAATCTGAGGACCATGGATGGACAAGATAATTGTGAAGTCCATAAGAAAGTACATATCAACGAAGAACCCTGCATACAGTTGGTTAACCAAAGAGAGAATTAATTTGCTTCAAGAGTTAGGAAATACAAAGGGGCGACTTTTTTTTCAAAACAAACTAGGACTGGGAACAACCAGGACAAAGGAGTGATTGGTGTGTGGAAATTAGAGAGGGGAAATGTTTTGTTACCTTGGTCAAGTTTCTGCTCAGGCTATGACAATTGCTATTGTTCCTTTCAGCTTGTGGCACTGCCTTCTCAGCTCCTCGCTCGACCCACTGACATGTAATAGTCGAAGGGAATCTAGAAAGCCGTCCTTGGGAAGTGATCGGATGCCTGGACATTTTATGATCTCCAAATTTTGCAGTGAACTTGGGAGGGTGCCCTCAGGAAGCGATTGGATGGCTGGGCACTGCATCGTCAAATTTTGCAGTGAACTAGGGAGGCTGCCCTTAGGAATTGATCGGATGGCTGGACAGTAGATCCTTAATTCTGTAAGTGAACTTGGAAGTCCGTCCTTAGGTATAGACTGGATGGAATCTGAGGAGTGGATGTCAATTATATTGAGGTTGGGAAGCCCACTTAGCCCTGCAGGCAAGGATTGCAACTTACTGCAGAAAGAAATTTCAAGCTCCCGGAGCGAGGTGAGGATTTTGAGGGCTGCTTCCTGCTCCTTTGTGAAGCACTCGATGTCGTTGTTTCTATAAAAGGCTAACTTGGTGAGGCAGGGAGAGAGGCGGGCACAAATGGGCTGAGCAAGGACTCCTGCTATATCATCCGTTTTGAGCTTGCATGATCTGGAGTGATGGGAAAGCTCCTGTGGGTTCAGCCGTGCTGAGGGCCCTGTGTCCGAACAAGTAAAAAAGTTGGGGGATTTACAGACAAACAAATCTGTGAGGCAACTTTGAGGGAAGAGTTCCTAGAAGCCCTCGCCTATCAGAGGACCGCAATCATAGAGGCGAAGAACTTGCAGGGAGGCCGGGAAAGGGGAATAAGTAGACGACACAACAGAGGCGAAGAACTTGCTGCAATAGGATATAGACAATGATGTGAGAAAGGACAGGCCTTGGAGCCCTCTCACTTTTGCACTATCGTCGTGTGAACCTGGGCAGAGCCTCAGATCTGGGCAACTCGAAATCTTCAAGCTTAGCAGCTCAGGAGGCACGAGCAACAGTCCTCCATCTGCTGCTTCTATTTCCTCTCCTCTTATTTGTTGCATCTGTTGTCCTTGGGGTGCATCCTCTGTTTTGTAAGCTGAAGTGGATGGCAGGGATGCATGTTTTGCTGCTGTCTGCTTCTCTGCCACATCAAACTCTGTTATCATCCTACAGCTACTTATTGACAAACTTCTGAGCTTAGGGAAATAACACATCAGCTGTGTCAGTTCCTTCCCACTAGCATCGCAATTGGATATTTCAAGGGATTCAACTGGAATCTGGCACTGAGCACTGCGATCATCTTCAACTCGCCACAGGATATTAGTACACCCGCATATGGATAGGGTCTTCAGAGATGTTAACATTTGCATGTGCTCTAGAGGCATAGGTGGGCACCCAGAGATACGTAACTCCTCTATTTGATGCAGGTTATGAAAAGACAACTTATTCCAGAGTTCACTATCAAGGTCAACATTTTTCACATTTATGTTGACATATGACCCATATTGACGGTAACATAAATGCCCAATACAAGTACCCACGTTAACACATGTCAGCTAGACGCAGAACAGGAGTCCAAGGAAAAGGTGGCAGTGATGGCAATTTTGGGCAATCTGAAATTCTTATTTCCTGCAGCTTCGGAAACCTCTGTTCCGCTTCAAGGAAATTGCAATGTGAAAATGGTAACTCTAGAAGTTCAGAGCACTTCCCAACAATGAGTACCTCTAGACAGGAGAACAAATGAGAGCTGCCATTTCCACACCATCTTTTTAGTCTAGGTAAACTATGTAGTTCTACCCTTTTCAGAATCAAAAACCTTGGGCCTGTGATATAGCTTATGCATTCTTCACCATGCTCATTAGTCGTGCACAACTCCCCTAGAGGTGGAAATTTTTTCCAGGCCACACCCTCTAGACGAAGAAACTCCAAGTTACTAATGGAGAGATCTTCACCTAGCCAGCTTGGGCAAGAAGTACCTCTATGTCCTTCAATGGATATCTCTCGAAGGTAACTGTGTGGCTTAAGACTTTCGAGTATATCTTCTTGTTTAGCGTCCTTAATAGACTGCCTAGCTACCCATTGTAACCTTAGCCCATGTAAATGCTTCATGTGTACTAATTTTGCTTCTTCTGCTTCCTTTACATCTTCTACTCTTTCAAGATTTTTAATTCTCAGTGACCCTCTGAGCTCTTGCAGTTGCCCTAGTTGCTTCAACTCAAAACCATTTGTTTCTCTTTTGACTTCAAAACAACTTAACTTTTGTAAAGATTTTAGTTTTCCAACCTCAAAAATTGAAGAGTAACAAGGGTCAACTGAGGCAACAAAATGACGAAGTTTGACAAGATTTTTCATCTCTTCCAAGAGAACCAGAGTCAGAATAGCAACCGTCTATATCCAGGACCATCAAGTGATAACACTTTGGGATACTGCTAGGTAGAGTTATTTTAAAGCCAGCAATCGTGATAATCCTTAAGTAGCGAAGATGGATTAGCTGTGAAAAGTTGGGCAACAGATCCTCGAGATCATAAGATGCCCAAGATAAAAGAATAGCACGTAGGGACTTTGCTTTCCTAAACAAATTGCAGAAAGTTTTAGAAAAGCTTCCATGGTGTTTTCCAAATAGCATCAAAGTACGTAAGTTTTCAACTTTCAGTTTTTTACCCAGTATGCTGAGGTCTGTCTTAAAGTTTTCAAAGGTCATTCTATCCTTGACATATGTGTTATCTATAGAGAGACAAATGGCGTATTGATGTGGGAATGGGAACTTGTATTGACCTCACATTGGAACCATGGATACTTAGACACTCGTTTGCTGAAACACTTACAGCTAACTCATGCAATAAGTCATGGAGAACATAACGTGGGTGGATGCACTGATTTTCACTCTTTTGGAAGAATCCATGATCAATCAAGAAATCCAAATAGTCTGTTCCAACATCTTCAATTCTATTGTTCTGCTCACAGTTATCTAGTAACCCTAAACCTATCCACAAGCGAATTAACTCTTCTCTGTCAAATTCATAATCTTCAGGAAACAAAGCACAATGAGAAAAGCATTGCTGCAGATCAAAAGGAAGATAATTATAGCTAAGCTTTAATGCTGGCATGATGTCATCATCACCACTGTGAAGTTCCCATTCTTTACTTTCCAAAACTCTTATCCAATAGTCCGAAGTGAGTTTATTTCTCAGTAGTCTACCGACAGCTTTTACTGCAAGAGGAAAACCCTTCAGCTTCTTAACTATTTCGGCCCCAAGTTTATACAACTCAGGATGCTCTTTCCATGATTGTTGGTCACCAAAAACACATGCTTCCAAGAATGACATGCAATCTTCATTTTCTAGACGTTCCAGTCTTATTAAACACTCTATTCTCATTGCAACCATTTTCGCTACCTTTGGAATTTTTGTGGTTACTATAACCACATTCCCTGTTGTTCCTACTTTCTTAAATGGGGCTAGTAGCTTTTTCCACTCATCCTCATGATATGTCCATATATCATCCAAGATAAGCAAGAATTTTTTAGACTGTAATCTAATTTGGATTAATTCTTCCTCACTTGCACTGCCCTTTTCGTTATCACTTCTGGGTATCTTCTTAACAATCTCTTGTGCCAACCTATTTGCATTGAAATTTTGTGAGACGCATGTCCATACCAAGACCTGGAAGTGGTTTCTCACTTCTTGATATATATGTTGTGTAAATGTTGTCTTCCCAATACCCCCCGGACCAACTATTGAAACCACTGTAAGGCTGTTGGCACAATATTTACCATGTGTGATGTTATCCACTAGATTTTTTTTTAGGTTATCCCTCCCATATAGCTTCGGTTCGATAATTTCAGGTGTTGTTTTGGGTCTGTCGGGAGCTATGTTGTGTGCCATGGTATGGTTAAAGCCAAATATCTCTAGCTCAAGGATGGTGGCAACCTTGGCACACAGGGGCTTTAGCTGCTCTACAATTGCCTTCATCCTTTGGGATATTTCCACCCTGTCAAACTTCAATTTCAATGCAGGCACAAGGCGTTCTGTCTTTTGTGCCTTGGAACACCACTTCCTTGGGAAAGACGGGCAAGGGATGAGTTTACCGACAGCTTGGGTGGTGTTGTGAGCACTTGAAATAACCTTATCCATGCATCGCTGGCTGGCCTCCTGCTGGTCACCACCATCGTCATCATCATGTGTTCTTCCTCCACCGCATGAGCAGCCACCAGAGAGGCATTCTGATCATCGTTATCACGTTATGCATGAGTCAGCATCCATGCATGCAGCTCATATAACAATTAGTTAACACTTATGCAGTATATGGGCACTTTATTAGCTTACTTGTGACGGCTCTCGCGGTGTGCCTAGCATTGAGGACGAGGCCACCAAGCAGGCCCTGGTCTTGGGCGTCGATGGTCTCATAGGTTCCATCCAGTTCGTCCTGGATGCGGAAGTACTCCAGCTCGTCCAGCACGTCGTCGGCTCTGTACGCTACGTTCCGGAGTTGCAGCAGAAGCTGCTCCAGTGCGCGGTTGCGCAAGTCCCTGCCACGGGCATTGTTCAGCATCCCCTCCGCATATTGCAGTTCCATCTTGAGCTCCTGGACATTAGGGCCAAGCTCGGAGCTGGCTGTCCACGATTCCAGCAGGCCGTCCATCACGGGGCTCAGCGCCCTACTGACCACCCAACGTGCAGCGCCGATGGCAGCCTCCATGGATGATCACCAACTTATTCAGACAAGTGTTGGACGTTGCTGTGACTGCAAAAGATCAACCATAACGCAATGGGATCAGTTAGTCCTACATAAGTACGATTGAGACACAAGGCCTGTACCTTAGACACCGGTAATGCTTGTTGCTGCAAGGAATTTAGGAACAGATGGAAAGGTTACATACCCAGAGGCACAGAGCAGAGGGACGCTGCTGATTTGGTTGGTGGTCGTCAACGTCCAGGCGGAGAAGGTGCGTTGGAACCTTTGAAAGCAATGCAGGCAGGAGAATGGGTTGCTCTTGCGATCAGATGGAGGATGGCAGAGGTGGCAGTGGGATGGAGGAGATGGGCATCTCCATCGCTCCTCACAAAGGCACCTGGGAACAGTACTGCTGAAAGAAGATTAGAAACAAACTGTATGGGAGGCTAGGAGCTGGATTGCAACGACAGGACAATGGAGGAAATGACTGGTCTTGGCTTAGTTGCAAGAGCTTACAGGTAACTTATATACATACGAAGGTGTGCTCGATCAGCTGCACTGGCATGTTGTTAGAAGACGATCGAACGGGCCAGGCAAGGGAGACCTGGATGGGCCCGACTTTTCTTTCTTTTTCGAAAGCTTCAGGATGGGGCAAGCGATCAAGCACATGATATTAGCATATTGCCTTTCACTTTATTCTTTGCAAAAGCAGTTGGATATAGCGGGAGCTTTGTTCCTCCGACACGGCAACCACTATAAGCTAAGAATCTATTCCAGCTCCTGTCAGGTTAAAGGAGGTTTTTTTGGTTGTTTTTTTGAGACCTTGCCCCAGTCCAGAAGCAAAGCATCTGGACAAACGTTGCAGCAGTTGAAAGCATTACAAGCTGTCTGCAGGGATCTGCCTGTGAGAACGATAATATAGTGTTTGCTGTGCCACAGGTGAGACTGAGAGGCTGACTGACAGCTGAGAAAACACTGATGATGCATTGACACAGACTAGGAATTGGTCATGTCCTTCTGCTGAGAAAATCTGACTTGAAAGAATTGGCGCCGCTTGGCCAGCTATGCTCTGCGGCTGCTGCAACCGCAGTACTTTGGGGGCTTTGTTGTTGTCAAACCGGCAGACGACCTTGGCTGGCAGTCATATCTCAACACCTTATCAATATTTCCCACTTCCATTGACGATGGTAAGGGTCAGATGGCAGTCATATCATGATCCATGGTGAAGCAGGGTCGGATGAATCACAGGTAATTTCCTCAGCATTGGTGAACTGCACATGATATTCTGTTGGACGAATTGTGAGGCACCACATCTGACAGTGTTCCAAGCCCGACGTCGTTGAGCACTTGTGGTGAAAAGATCCCTCCAGATTTTCACAAGGCCGATGATGTCCTTGGAACATAGGCGTACTGGTCACGACAAAACGTCGAATACTTGGTGTGCGTTGCCCAGATGTGGTAGGCAGTTACTTTTAGGCTGGCGAGAGCGATCTCCTGGCTCCTGGGGCAGCGTAGAGGTCGAGGAAGCCAAGGAGCTGTCGCCGGCTTGCTGAAGCTTGCAGCAGCACCCCCTGGTGACCCCACGCTTGCTTGCAGTCCTTGGTTCCGATGGGCATGGGAATCGACGGAGAGGACGAAGACACCGGTGGTTTCAGCGGGGCTGCGCCACCGAGCGTTGTTCTCCTCCCAGCTTCGCTAAGGATCTCAGCCAACATCCTCGCCATTGTCTTGTTCACTCAGATTCCGGCGCGGTGGTGGTTGCTCCTGGATCGCAACAGCTCTGAATACGAACGCAAATGCCAGTACAGCCGAATTGATACACGGAGTAACAAATTGATTTTCTAGAATTCGCTCGAAGGTTCTGGATACGTGGATGGATCATGGATGGAGGAGGAAGGAAGGGGAAGGGGGTAGGAAATCTGAGCGGAGGCGGCCGGAGCTAGCCGCGCCCGAGACCGAGAGCTCGGCAGTCGGCAGGCAGAGCTCGCCATTTCGGTGGATCCGCCACGCATCGCTGCGACTCAGCTGGGCCTGTCAATTTTTTTTTTTTTTTTGATAAAAGCTGGGCCTGTCAACTTGGTTCCACTGGCCCCTGCATCTTCCAGGTGGGCCGTCACGCACTCATGGGCTAGCCTTCCTTGCCCATGGACATGACAGGAGGCGCACACCTTTTCTCTCTCAAAAAAAAAAAAAAACTTACACATGCTTTCAACTCTTTCAACATTTTAAATTTTGCCAAGTTTAGGAAAATATATAGTAATCTTTTACTATGAACGCAGACATTCACGTAAGACCCATTCCTACCAACATATACACAAACTCTATTTATATGAGCAACTGAGCCGGTCGGTGTTGCTATTGATGAAGTCATTATAGATGTCTCACTAGCTACCAATGAAAAACTAACGTCGTTACATTTTATAATAAAATCTAGAAAAATACGATAACTCGTGTCAAGTTTAATGCAATTGCTATTAAGGAATCATATATATTGATCTAACCATTTTGCTCTAGTGTTGGGCATTCTGTAGAGAGAATTTTATAGGTTATTCACTCTCATCTAGCCATCTAGCTAGATCGTTTCACTGATGACGACACATCGTGAAAGTGCAAATCAATATCACACAGCATGTGGTACACAGCACAAGACTTGATGACCGACGACAACAGTTGCATACAGGCTATCTGGTTGTAACTGTTGCGACACCGCTAAAATAGCAATGCATAATTACTTATCAATAATTATTTGTATATACTAGGGAGATTATCCAAATTATTCATCACTAGATTAGGGCTTGTTTAGGCCTTGTTTTTGATAGAACTAGGTGTGCCGGAGAAGTTGAGGTCTCGGTGACCTTCGAGCGAAGGGATTAATTGGTGACGTTTCAAATAGCGACTCCATTCTACTATCGGTGTGAAAGAGCGGGAGGTGGACTAGGAGACCCTCTTCTTTATGTGGAGAAGGTGTGTAGTAAACATAAAGAGTAATATACACTGGCGGCCCTTTAATTTGTCGGTCTGTGTCACTTTGGTCCATAAACATGCAAACGCGAAAAACTGGTCCATGAACTTATCATCCTATGCCACTTTGGTGTGAACTTTAAAAAACGTGAAAAAGCTGGCGCAGCTTGTCGCGTGTCTTAAGCATGCACAGTGCATGAACTTGCAAACACGAAAAATGGGCCATGTTTTTCGCGTTTGCAAATTCATTGACCAAAATGGCACAGGCCAACAAGTTCAGGGGCCACTTTTTCACGTTTGTAAGTTCCTGGACCAAAGTGGCACAGGCCGACAAGTTAAAGGACCGCCAGTCTATTTTACTCAAACATAAATATCAAGATCATCAAAAGAGTGAGATGGCTGTGGCGAGATTTATTCCTCAAGCATGGCAATGGAGCACTTGCAGCCACATAAAAAAGCTAATTATCCAAACACCCAACTTTTAGGGCCAGGCGCTTCTCCAACATAAGCAGTTTGTCGCTAAATAATTTAGCCTACTATTTAAAGCCTTTCATATTCATTAAATAATAATTTAGCCTACTATTTAAATATTTTTGTACTCATCAATTCAAAATATATTAGATGATATGATGTCAGTTTAAAAAAAAAAAAGATTTCAGTTTCCTTGCAGTTATAACTAAGAGCGTTGAGCAGTTGGCTTACGATTACTACAATAATAACATGTTGCCTTTTTGTTCATTAGGGCAAAGGTATATTAGTCCATGTTAATAGATATGCAAGGCCAAGAAGAGAGAATGCCTCTACAACATGTGACATTAAGAAAAGAACAAGGTGATTTTTAAAAAAAAATATATGAAAAAGATAATGGTGTTACACTATTCAAGTTTTGAACTGATGTAATGGTGTTGCCCTAAACAAGCAACAATTAGGTTTGTTTGTTATTACGCTACTTAAGTTTAGAATTGATGTACCATATGCATCATATGTGCCTATTTTTCTGCTTGACGTTTGATCAAGTAAGTACGGAGTAGTTGCTAATTTATGCATTGATGACCAAAGACTAAAATGTTTAATCCAAAGCGTCAATGGTTTTACTTTAATAACCCACCTCACGATAAAAATGATATAGCTCTTAAAGCAGATTTGAACTTGAAAGTTGAATTCCTCTATGCAAAAAAATCTAAAAGACTTGAAAGTTGAAAGCAATTTTAAACTTGAAAATTGGATACCAAAGATCTTAAAAAGACTGGACTTGAAAGAAACCAAATGCTTAGATTAGGGGCAATACGGTAAATCCGAGGAAATACAGATCTCAACACGAGCTCAATTCCTTCCGGCAGCGCAGTCGCTCAAGTCAGCAAACCGAGCCCGTCCGGATCCGTGCGCCGCCGCCGACGAGGCGCCGAGCACCCCTCGCCGCCGGCGGCGATGGCAGCCGACGACGTGCGCGAGCTCCTCCTCTCCACCACAGCCGACGCCTCCGACCCGTCCACGCCGCTCTCAGCGCCCGACCTCCGCCTCCTCATCGACCGCCTCCGCCTCCGCTCCGACCGCCTGCACGCCTCGGCCCTCTCCTTCGCCGCCTCCAACCGCGGGGCCCTCGCCGACGCGCTCCTCCGCGCAGCCTCCGCCGCCGATGCCTCCGCCGCCGTCAAGTTTTACCTCGACTCCGCGCTCGCCCCGCTCGCCTCCTCGCCCGACCTCTCCGACCTCAGGGCCCTTGCCGACCGCCTCCTCGCCGCCCGCCGCGAGCTCGCCGAGCGCCAGGAGCACCTCGCCGCCGCCTCCACAATTGCTTCGCTCGCCGCCCGCCTCCGCGAGGCCCGTGCCGCAGCAAGCCCCCTCGACAGGGCCGCCGCCGTCGCTGAACTCAAGACCCTCCTGATCGATCCCGACCGATCTGGATCTGGTCAAGACGAGCCGGTCGTATTCGGGCTTCTCAGGAGTGACTGGGAGCAACTTGTCGACGAGGTGACAAGGAAATTCCGCTTTAGAATGATTCAGCTTATGTCAGGGTTTGCATTTGTCCTAATTGTTGTTGTTGGGTTGTGGTTATGATTGTGATACAGCTGCAAGTGGGGCTTGGGAAGAATGTGGAGGAGTGTGTGGAATTTGTGCCAGAGGGAGGTAAGGTGGTCGTGAGGGCTACTCCGAGAGGTCACTCTAGTGGAAGTCATGGTGTTGAGCTTCCTGTTGCCCTGCAGGCATTGGAGGTGAGTTTTACTGAGAAAATTCAGTTGGTACTTCTGCATAACTGGTTGACTGCTCCAGTAAGTTTGACCATAACCCTAACTTGTAAACAAAATATGCAATTGGTAATGGAACTTAGTTCGGAGCTTTTGATGGACATTGAAAAGCTGTACATAGTTTAAGCTGCATTGCCGTAGAAATAATGAATATAATCGTTGTTAAAGATAGCTGTTGTCAGGGATTGTGGGATGTTGTGTTGGACATTTAAGACACTGATCTAATCCTTCAGCGGCTAAAATTGCGACAACTTTCGGGAAAAAAAAAGATATCTATGTCACTAGAAGCTCCACCAGGCACTACCTCCCTGAGTTCATATGCTATCTTCTTTTGATATGTTGTGTAGTGCGGACTAGATTGAAACTGAAGATACCTTTTGTTTTAGCCTTGTCATGAGAACTAAGGAATGAAATGGTCACCTGCCATCCTACCCATATTTAATCCTCTATATAAAGTGGCCATGTATTATGCCAAAGGCACACACTGACTCTCCCTCATGCTAGTCAATGAAGGAATTAAGGAGGTGTAAGATCAGAAAAATGAGTCAAATTTACTTCAAATTGTACAACAAGTATTTTGAAGGTAGTAGAAGAGAAGTATTTTGAACCGGAATGAGTAGATGGCAGGGCGATGTTGTGCACCTTGGTGGGTTAGACTGTGGAGAAGGCGGTGGCTAGGTTGGGTAGACTTATGTGGCTCAGAGATCAAGAAGGATCTAAATATCAAATCTAGGTTAGCCATTTATTGATAATTTTCTCTCCCAAGAGGAGTTTCCAAACAAGCAATTGATGGAAGCATATATCCTTAAATGCAACTAATTCCTATTTATGTCTTACTTCTGTATCTATAAAGTTGCTTACTTATGGGCCAGACTATAGATGCATCCTTCTAGGCTTTTTCTGAGATGGCAGGTGCTGCCATGGGCGCCTTGCATAAGCGTTGACCCCATATTACATGATAACATTGTACTCCTCCAAATGTATGATATTTTCATATCTTTGTTTTGCAGACTATCGATGCCCTAGACTATGGGATGGCAAAAATTGCAGACCCGATGATGAAACATATTTTGGTTCCAGCAATCAGTAGTATACAGGGGTCAGTGATTGAGGAAGGTGGTGCAGAACACTCTGTATCAGTCTTGAGTGTAGTCCCTTCTGAGGAAATAAAAGTAAGCCTTTCATGGTGCTTCCTGATTTCTAAAGAAAATCGTTTGTCAATACATTTATTCTACGTAATAACTTTCTGTTTTCAAGGGCTACCTTGACCCAGTTTGTTGTCAGCTGTGTGCCTTTGCCATAGACCCATAGTTTTTCAAGCCATTACTATATATGTGCTGAATGTGTATCTTCATTTTAAGAAACAATTCAACTGGTAAATATTATATTTTGTTTTAGCAATATTTAGCAGGTGAATTAGATATTTGTTCATCTGGAAGTCTGGAACACAAGCCGTAATTTGTTTTATTTCCTGATTACTTTCTGCAGATTAAGTAATCTTGCTTCTTGTTTGCCTTGTGTAACTGGTTTTTACTGTTAAAGGACAATAAAGATGGTTCAACTCTGTACTCAAGAATAATTGATGTCATCAAGTTTGTGTGCAAATGCATTTGCATGGAAAATAGCAAGTGGGTTCAGTCTTTTGCAAAGTTAACCTGGCCAAGAATTTCTGATCTGGTTATCAGACACTTTCTCTCCAAGGTATGGTTCTTCCCGAGCTCCTGATTTATCTGAGGAAGGGAAGTCTCAAGAACTATCGTTGTGAATTATGATTATCTTTTCTATCTGTAATGCAAGACAAAAACTATTTTTATCTTAACTTGCATTATCTTAATCAAGCATCTACTTCTGCTAGAACATATGGGGCTTTCCAGCAAGTATAGTTTATTTGTTTACTGTTAATTGAACTGTCAATCTTTCTTTTGCTATATATATAAACTAATCCTTTGATTGGTTCAATTACAACGATATGATTTGAATTTGATTTGATTTGCAGCCATTGGCCTGTGAATGATTCTAATCTGTAGTGAGCATTACAAAATATGTATATAAAATCACTAAAGTACGTGTTATGTTAACTCTGTATTTTGGTTATAGTGTCATACTTTCCACCAATAGAACACTAGAATTGAGTCCTACAATAAGAAGAATCATATTTGGTAGAAAAAGGAACAGTGACCTAAACTTAGTCACTATCCTTACAAACTTCAAGCAACTTTGGTGTTGGAGTATATACATGTATTAGGCCCATGAGGCCCATGTATGCTACACTATATAGCTACCCTTCTAGGGTAAGCCAAATCAATAGAGAACACAATTCCAACATGGTATCAGACTAGGGCTTTCTCCTCTCCCCGAAATCCCCGATCCGCAGGGCAGAGCGCCGCCGCCGGCGCGCAGCCGCCGCTGCGGCCGACCTCGGCCGCCTGCTCCACCACCTCCCCACTACTTCGGCGTGTTCCCCTCTTCTCTCCCCGGTTGGGCCGCCGTCGCGGCGCTCCCGCAGCCGGCGCTACGGCCGCGCGCGCGCCGCCTCCGTGCGGCCGGCCTCGGCTCCGCCCGGCTCGCGCCGGGGGCACGCGCCCCGCCGCCGCCGGGGTGCCTCGATCCGCCCGGCTCGGCCCGACGGGGCCGCGTGCTCCGCCTCCGCCGAGGGTTCGGCCGTCGCCACGGCTCCACCTCCCGGCCCGCCGCTAGCCCTTGCGGCCGACGGCTCCATTCCGGCCCAGGGACGGAGCGGATGGGCGGCGAGGTTCCCGAGCCGTCCCGCCCGATCCGGCCGAGGACGCGGTTCCCTCACGTCCCCTCCCGCCCGCGGCCCGGACGCCGCGCCGCGGCAGCCGCTACGGGCGGCGGGCCGCGAGAGGCCACCGCGGCCGGTCTCGGGCCGCGGCGTGGCGCGCTTCGCGGGCCGCGGCCGCCGCTCGCGCGCCCGGGAGGGACTCGGCATGCCACTCCCTTCCACCGGCCCATCCTCTTCCAACGGCGTCGTCTACTTCCAGGCGCCGAGTACCAGCAGCGACGTCCTCACCCTCGATGCCCGGCCCCGTGGCTGCGGCGGGGCACCGCCTGCGGTGGCGAAGGCGGCGGGCTCCTTCCCGCGCCCCGCGCCCCGCCGGACCCACTACGCTCCCCGGCCCGACTCCGCTTTTGCCGCAGCGCTTGCCTCCGCACGCCGGGCCGCTGCCGAAGCGGCGAGAGCGTCTCCGCCGAAACTCGGCCGGGCGCCAGCGTGAGCGGGACGCCGCCGCCACCTTGGCTCGCCGATTGCCGAAGCGGAGGCGCCTCCGCTCGAGCCTCCGCACCCCGCCCGAGGCCCCTTCCTCCGGTTCGACGGCCACCGCACCACCTCCACCGTGGTGACCGGCACGACCGGCCGACCCCTTCGTCGCGCAACTCCACTACCAGCAGGGGTGTCGTAACATTGGCCGGCTCATCCGGGTCGTCCTGACCCCGCGTCGACCTCCTGCGCCCACGGAGGGAGGTCATCACCCCGCGCCGCTACGCCTTGGACGACCACGTCCTCGCCGAGCCGCCGGCCGGGGTCCAGACTGCGTCGTGGCTACGCCTCGGCAGCATCGTCCTCTCCTGGATCCTCGGCACGGTCAACTCCGAGCTGCAGGACCTCCTCCGCAACACTTCCTCCGCTCGACACGCCCGGGCCGGCCCTCGAGGGACGGTTCGGGCAACGCCGAGACCCGGCCCCGGCTCGACCTCCGCCCCGCACCTTCGAGCGGGGGACCTCGCGGTTGGGGAGTACCGCCCGGCGAGATGAAGGCCATGGCGGACTCTCGGCGACTGGGTTACCCGTGGCGGACCAAACACTCGTCCTCAACCTCCTCCGCGGGGGTCGGCGAGCGCTACGCCTCCCTCCGCCGCGATCGTCCGCGCCGCGGCCGTTTCCCCACCTACCTCCGGGTCCGCGACGATCTCATCATGGAGGAGCTCACTCAGGGGGGCCAGCGCGGATCCACCTCCGCCGGGCCTCTCTCCACTGCTGCAGGTTCTTCGACGTCCTCGGCTCGCTCCGCCACTCCACCGCCACGTCCGCGCTCCGTACACCCCACCGTTGGCTCCTCTTCCCACCGGGCCGGGCGCGGGGGGGTGGGGGCCGCGCGAGGTGGCAACGGCGCGGTGGCAAGGGGCAAGGGCAAGGGCAAGGGCGGGGTGGGGGCCGGCCGTGGCGCGCCTCGCCCGCCGCGTCCTCCCGCCTCGGCTCCTGGCCTACAACAACCCCGGGTCCGGCGCGTCGCCGTGTGGCCCTTCCGGGCCCGGGTGGCGAGCCTCGTCCACCGGCGGCCATGTTCGCGGAGCTCCTTCGATGTAATACCCACCGGCCGGCGACCCCGTGGGGCACACCTTCCGGCGCCTCGCCGGGGCCCCGGAGTCGGGAGGCTCGCGCGCTCCTTCTCCACCCCGGGCTTGACACCTCCCGTCGGCCGGAGTGGATCGCCGACTCGGGTGCCACCTACCACCCACCCCGCCGGACTCCGGTATACTCTCGTCCTCTCTCCTCCTTCTTCCTCACACCCTTCGTCTATCATGGTCGCCAATGGCTCGTGTCTTCCGTCACATCCGTGGGTGCCGCTGGTGCCCATGGCTCTTTTCGCCTTCCCGATGTTCTTGTTGCACCCCGAGATGGTCCCAATCTTCTTTCTATTCGTCGTTATACGGTGACAACTCTTGTTGTGGAGTTTGACTCTTCCGGGTCTTCTTGTGAAGGATTTGGCTACCCGGCGTCCTCTCGCTCCGATGTGACGGCTTAGGGCCCTTTACACTCTCCGCTTTCCGACCTCTTCGCCATCTTCGTCAGCTGCCCGGCGTCTCGGACACCCTGGACGTGATGCCCTGATGCAGCTTAGTCATAGCTCAGACATTCGTTGTACTCGAGTTCATGATGAGCGGTTGTGTCATGCGTGCCGGTTGGGCCGTCATGTTCGTCTTCCTTTTTCTAGTTCTTCTTCTCATGCGGCTCACCGTTTTGATCTTGTACACCGCGACTTGTGGACATCGCTCGTACTCGCAGTATTTCCGGCTATAAATACTATCTTGTGGTGGTTGATGATTTTTCTCACTACTTGTGGACTTTTCCCTTGCGTGCGAAGTCGATGCTTTCCTGCGATTCACCACTTCTTCGCTTGGGTGTCCACACGATTTGGCCTCACTATCAAGGTCGTCCGGTGTGACAATGGTCGCGAGTTTGATAACTCCACCTCCCGTGCGTTCTTTCTCTCTCACGGTGTCCGATTGCGCATGTCTTGCCCGTACACCTCCTCTCGTAACGGCAAGGCTCGAGCGCATGATTCGCACCATCAACGACACCATGCGCACGCTTCTTCTCCGAGGCCTCACTTCCCGCTCGCTTCGGGCGAGTGCACCGCACACCACCACATACCTCCTCAACCGCCTACCTTCCGCCGCCCGTCCGGCTCCTACACCACACCACGCTCTCTTCGCACCCCTCCTAGTACGATCACCTTAGGGTCTTCGGGTGTGCGTGCTACCCGAACACCACCGCCACCGCTCCCCACAAGCCGCTCCTCGGTCCACCTTGTGTGTCTTCCTTGGGTACTCCCCGGATCACAAGGGTACCGGTGCTATGATCTCACCTCTCGTAGGGTTCTCATCTCTCGCCATGTGGTGTTCGATGAGTCGGTTTTCCCTTCTCCACCCCTCCTCCCACCACTTCCACCCCACGGGAGCTTGACATTTTCTCTCGTTTTGGCGACGCGGTGGTCGAGCCACCTTTCCGGTTGTCTCCCGCGGGTACTGGAAGACCGTACTCCTCGCCGGAGTCGTGCCCCGGCTCACCGGCGGCTAGTGTCTCTCCCGACCTGCCCCTACTCGACCATGGAGGGCCGAGTGGGGGTGGGGGCTGGAGCCACCGCCTCAGGCTGCCTCGGGCGCCACGTGCGCCACCTCGGAGCCACCGGCTCGCTTCGCCCGGCCGGTGCACGTCTACCACCACCACCGTCGTGCCCGGCCGAGCCACCACCCCGCCGCCTCCGCCGGGTGACCCCTTCTTCGCCGGGGGTCACTGCATCGCCGGTGGTGTCCTCCTCTCCGCCGGGGACACCATCGCCGCCGCCTCGACCGATGGGTGCCCGTGTCACCACACCGGTCTACCACCCGCCGCTTCACCGGACCCTGCCGTCACACTCACCCTATGGTGACGTGGCAAAGCGCCCCGTCCGCAGGCCTCTCCGCCACCGCACTGCGAGACGGGGATCTCTCCGGCCCTCTTCCGTCCGCGAGGCCTTGGCGGACCTCACCGGCGCCGTGCGATGGAAGAGGAGTACGCGGCCCTCCTCGCCAACCGGCACTGGATCGGCACCTCGCAACGTCGTCACCGGCAAGTGGATCTCGGACCCACAAGCGCCGGCCGATGGTACACTTGAGCGGTACAAGGCTCGGTGGGTACTCCGGGGTTTCACTCGCCGCCCGGGGTTGACTATGATGAGACCTTGATCAGGTGGTGAAGCTCGCTCCGTCCGCACCGTCTTCTCACCGGCTCTCACCCGCTCTTGGCCCGTGCACAGTGGATGTGAAGAATGCTTTTCTCGCATGGTCTTCTCACCGAGACAGCCTCATCGCGGTCGGCCACTGGGTTTGTGGACTCCTCCGGCTCGAGATGGTCCGCCGGCTCAACAAGTCTCTCTATGGCCTCAAGCGAGCTCCGGGCATGGAACCACGGGTTTCTTTGCGTTCCTCCCGACACTTGGTTTTGTGGAGGCCAAGTCGACACGTCCCCGTACATCTATCACCATGGGGCCGAGGCGCATATCTCGCTACTCTATGTGGATGACATAGTCGACGGCCTCAGTGAGTCACTTCTTCGCCGGATCATCACCTCTCTTCGCCAGAGTTTGCGATGAAGGATTTGGGTGTGCTTCACCACTTTCTTGGAGTCACCGTTGAGCCTCATCCACCGGGCTTCTTCACCGGCGTCGAGTACACTCTGGACATACTTGAGCGGGCGGGATGACAGATTGCAAGCCCCGCACCACTCCAGTTGACACTCGAGCAAGCCTGTCCGAGCGAGGGCCCCGTGTGGATCGATCCTACGGCATACCGCAGTCTTGTGGTGCTCTTCGCACCTCACCTTCACTCGGCCCGACATCACCTATGCGGTTCAGCGGTTGTGCCTTCATATGCATGATCCTCGGGAGCCTCATCTCACCGCTCTCAAGCGTCTCCTCGGTACCTCCGAGGCACCGCGATCATGGCCTCGCTCCCCGCACCGACGGTCTTCCTCTACGTAGCCGGGTTGTCTACACCGACGCCCCGGGCAAGGCTGTCCGGACACTCGACGGTCCACCTCTGGATATGCCGTCTTCCTCGGAGGCAACCCGGGTGTCCCGGGTCCTCCAAGCGCCAGTGGCCTCCCGCTCCGTCTTGCCGAGTCCGAGTACCGCGCCGTCGCCAATGGTGTGGCCGAGGCTTCCCGGCTCCGGCAGCTCCTCGGCCGAGCTCCATAGCCCTTCGCCGGGCCACGCTCGTCTGCGCGACAACGTCGGCGCGGTCTACCTCTCCACCAACCCCGTCCGAGCACCAGCGCACGAAGCATGTGGAGATTGACCTTCACTTCGTCGGTGATCGGGTGGCCATCGGCGAGGCGCGGGTCCTCCATGTACCGACCACCTCCCGGTTCGCCGACATCTTCACCGAGGGCCTCCCGTCGTCGACCTTCACCGACTTCGCTCCAGCCTCAACATCACCGGTGGCTAGTTGTGGGCTGTGGGGGACATGTGTGTATGCTCTTTCTTTTAGATGTCCAGTCTAGAACTCCGCGCCGGTAGTTCGGGAGGGAGTGTTGGAGTATATACATGTATTAGGCCCATGAGGCTAGGCCCATGAGGCCCATGTATGCTACACTATATAGCTACCCTTCTAGGGTAAGCCAAATCAATAGAGAACACAATTCCAACATTTGGGATTCGATGAGCTTCCTACTTTTCTTGTTTGCAGACATTTTCATGGTATAATTCTATAAATACACTCTAAAGACTATAATGATCTAGTGAAGTTAGTTTTGTTGATTATATCCTCTTTAATTGGATTTCCTCTGTCCTGAAAAAAATGCCATTCTAGCATAATACCAAGTCAAACCATTTTGGCTTGACCAAGTCTATACAAACAATTATCAATATTTTTTATACCAAATAAGTTTCATTAGATTATAGTATTATACCTATTTGATGTCATAAATATTGATACTATTTTCTATAAACCTGGTCAAACTTTAGATAGTTTGACTAAGGATAAATTTTAGATATGGGTTTTCTTAATATGGCGCATTTTCGGGAGTAGTGCCCTCCCTGTACTTTCTCTTTGCTTAATGAAATGATATGCAGCTCTCGTGCACAGCTCGAGAAAACCCCCTTATAATTGCATCCTTTTCAGGATGGAGGTAGTATCTACTATCGATCAACCTAGCTATCGCTCGGTTCAGAAAATATATATGTAGAATAACTAGAAAATATGTTATCCCTCTAATTCACACATTGTATTGTCAAACTTGCCACCAAATGAAAACTGTGGTCATATAGTAGTTCCATGATGGGAAGAATCGAATTTTGCTGAAAAAGAACAGAGTGATATGAGTTAACTTACAAACTGTCCTTATTAGACACAAGAAACTTAGGGTTCTATGGACTTCCTCGTTTAAGTTTTCTTGTCCGTAGACATTTGCATTGCAAGCCAGCAGTTGCTGTTTCAGGTATTTTTTGTCTGATGCTTTAGTTATATGTTTTCAGGCTGTACCCAATGAGGCATCCAAGCTAATTGAGTTCCAAGATGTCGTGCGAAGTACAGCTGAATTTGAGAACAAACTTAGGAGCATGATGTTTCTTTCGCCTGATAGAAAGGATGGCAAGTTGACCCAATTTGTTGATGATGTTGAAGTTCATTTTGCTGTACGGAAGAGAAGTGAGATCTTGGTGAAAGCAAGGAACATTCTTGTACAATATGATTATGATAGTCCTCTGGTGAGTGTAACCCAAGAGTTTCCATGGGCAAACTACGAGCAGGATAATGTGGGGTTCATTTCTTTCATACAATCATACTTATAAAGAGGCTTGTGATTGCAGGAATCTGGTGACCAAGGTGATTCTGTTGTTGATCTTCTTTTTCAGCCAGAGAAGTGTTTTACATCTAAATCAGCACTTCTAGTAATGGAATTAGTTCATGGAGCCCTCAAGGTATGCCTGGCGCTACATTCTTATGTTTTTTTGTGTGTTCTACTCATCCATCATCAGAGTTTCACAGATGAGAACTACTATTCTGTTCATTATGGCATGCATTCTTTCCCATAGTTGCGTGCATTGACTATTGCATGTGAATGCAGTGTTCCACTTTTTATCGTTCGTGAGCTGTAAATTTCTATTGGATGAGGATTTGATGCACATCCATTTTCTTGTTGAATAACCAGAGCAGGATGCATCTTTGTCATCAGCAAGGGTAGCTAAGGAGTTCTGCTTTGCTGCTAGGGATGTTTTGCTCCTTTATAATGCTATTGTGCCAGTTCAGGTTCGTGTATGTACAAACTCTGAATGATATCTTTAGGTTTCTATATCATACCATTGTTGTACTCAAAGCAAATCACACTGTATTCTAGTTTCAGTTCTATCTCTTTGAGCACTATTATTGACCTTTGTCAAATATTTTTTTCTGAAGCTAGAGAAGCAATTTGATAGCTTAAGTCAAGTGGCTGCTATTGTTCACAATGATTTCTACCATTTGTCCCAAGAAATTGTGGGCCTTGCATTTCAGGTGTGCATGCCCAACTTGTTGCTGCTTGTATCATTATTGATCTTGAGTTTTGCTTGACGTATGTTAGTGTGTCCTTGCTTGAAAATGCAGATATGTAACAAACTATTTATTCTTTATCTTCCATGTATTAAATTATGTTTACTGATATTCTATAATACTTTATATAGTCATTGAAATTTGTTCCATTTTGGGTTTGATACTAGGAAAGGCCTTAGGATTTACTGGAGGAAGCCCTGTTTGTTTCAGTCAGATATTGGTGGTTTTAGCTTTTATAATCCCTATATGAAACAAACAGCCAGCTTCTGACCCTAGATTCCAGAATACAGGAATTTTACTGGATACAGCACACCTGTTCGTCCGTTCCACTCCCCTTCCTGTGTTACCACCTCGCTTCCTGCAGCCAACACCAATAAAATTTCTTATCTGCCATGTTGTCTGAGCTCATGTACTGCCTCCAGCGGTCCAGCTCCACCCATCCTACTGGTGCACTTGCAGGTAGTAAGACAAGAAACTCACTAAGTTGCAGCTGGCTGTTGTGTTCAAGTTCAACTGTGCTTTCTATGGTGATGGGACAACATTGTTGTGTGATAATATAGAGTGTTTACTTTGCACATGAAAAAAATATGCCTCACGTCCTGGATTGATCTTGTTTACTTCCAACAAAACAAAAAAGAACCAATCTTATGCTGTTGAAATTTATTTTTCCTCTTTGGGCAGCCAAATTAAATAACACTTTTTAATAGATTTTTTTATTAAGATATTTCATGTGTTTCCAACATGAAATGTGTTCTGCTAACCTTTGTGGATGCTTTTGTCCAGTATCGTGCAGATTTTCCTAGTGATCTACAGAAACAGGTTGTTTTTGTGGATTTGGCCCCAATCTTCTCCCAGATGGCAGATGCTGTATTGAGAAGACAAATACAACTCGCTGTTGATACTATAAGTGAGGTCATTAGATCTTTCTAATTATGAAGTTCTTTTCCACACATAATAACTTCTAGTTTTGAGCTTCTATTTAAATTTCCTAGTTTGTTGCGTTGTTTTGACAGGCTATAGATGGCGCTGAAGGTTTTCAGAACACACACCAACCTCAGCATTATGAGTCAGCAAAGTTTAGTATCGAGCAGGTCTGTTCCACTTGAACCCTGAAAAATGATTGGGATTTCATACATATATAGTTCGCTTGTTTATTGAACTAATTACTTGTAGTCCCAGTCAAACATTTCCCACAGTGGGGAAACAAGACAAAACAACCATGGTTTATAAGTCCAAATTTGTACTTTTTGCGATGAAATTAACAAGAGAACTATGTATTTATAATTGTAAACGTGTAAAATACGCATTGCTACTCATAACTAGTGGTGTCTTTCTTTTGCTTGATTTGGAAACGCTATAAGCTTGGGAAGCCTTGTGCCCTGTTGCTACATCTATTCGCTATTATTTAGGGGTTTTTTACTTCAATCTTCCTGGATCTCCAATGAAATAAAAATTGTTGTCTTCATGATGTGCCAAATATCAGCAGCAATCGATTTCCATTGTTGAGTTTTTTTTTTTAAAATTATTTTTTCATCCAATGGACATTTCAGTTAAACATCATTATTAACTCTGCTGATCTATTCAATTCAGGTCGTGTTTATTTTGGAGAAGATACGCATCATGTGGGAATCGATACTGCCAAGATCAACTTACAGGAAAAGTATGTGTCATGTCCTTGGGTCTGTCTTCTCAAGAATTACAAGGGATATGCTTCTGATAGATGACATGGCAGCAGAAGAGACATTGCAGGTGATACATGTTATGACATGATGGTTTGAGGTTATACATGTTATGCCATAATGGTGTTTTCATTAATATACATGCTTACAGCTTCAAGGCCTTATCCATTTGGCTCTGGAAAACCTCTCTTCACTATTTCTTTCCCTGGTTGAGAACGATGATGGCAGCACAAAGTTCTTAGACCATGAGACTTGGATTCAGTTGGATGGAATTCTACCCTCTTTGAAAAAGTTCCGCAAGCTTGCAGGTATTTTGTTGGTTCTGATTATGGATTTCTTTTCATCTTTAAATCATATGTTTTGTTCAGCCAGATGACGCTGAAAATAATTTTATTGTTCAGAGTTGCTTGATATGTCATTGAAGTCCATCACAGCATGTTGGGAGAGTGGAGATCTAGCTAGTTGTGGTTTCACATCATCCGAGGTGAGCAAGCCCAGCTCCTATCTTTTTTAAAAAAGGAAAATAATCTTATAGTTTTTGTAGACAATATCAGAGGCAGTACTTTATTTTTGGGCATGGATCTTTCATAGCTATCTCAATCTGTGATTTGTGCATGTTTGTTACGAGAAACCCAGTATTCCTTGAAGCTACTGCATGACAACTTTATGATCTTTTCATTGTTGAAAAATATCCTAAATTTCAAGTCTGTTTTCTTAGTTTAACCGATCTGTTCTTTTTTACAGGTGCAAAATTTCATCAAAGCAATATTTGCAGACTCACCTCTTAGGAAGGAGTGCCTAGGATGGATCATTAGGACGCCAGCTTAGAATGCAGAAACAACAGCGTATTTGTCTCCGGGTCAATGATTTTTTTTTTTTTCATATTCTTTGACCACCATATCGTGTAGTATGAATTGGTTCGAGCTACGGTGGCACTGAAGGAGAGTGTTGCAGTCTGACCAACCCAGTTCAATACTCACCCCACTCCTGGACCTGGGTTGATCAGATAAGACTAGCAAATGTGCATGGTAATATGTTATTGATGTCTTCCTGGTCTTTGACATTTCCAAAAGATCTTAAGCAAATGCAAGGAGGTGAAAGGAGGATGGCCTGAGCAAAATATAGAAGATATATGGCAGTCTTTGTAAACAAAGAACTTGGTGACCCATGGTTATGAAGGAGATACTAGGCATGTAGAAAAGAACATAGGCAAGAAAAAAAAAATGTTGAGTGACAATAAAATTTCGTTAGAGCCGCTACTTTTTGTTATTATATGCTATCCGTGACGTTCTTGTGATGAAAAATCATCACAGTAATCAGCCACGTAACAGGACAGGCGGTGTGGCAATTTGGCAGAACCAAGATGGATTTGACAAACTCAATTTGGTTGTTGCAACAGATTTGTGTACTACCAAAATTTGATATGATATTAAAAAACTATCATGTTGAATAAGTGATTCAATAACGAGTCAACCAACAAATCAATTACACTGCAAAGACTATCTGCAACTGTAAAATCCTCAATTACCCTACAATCTATCGTAAAGAGACTATCTGCAATTTCCCCCGTAAGAAAACACTTTAATCAACTGTAAAATCCTGGATATCAACTATGACATGCCGGTTCGTCAGCCACAACCGTAAAAAGGCTTAAAATTCTGAGCTGTTAACGGCGGTTCCCTCCAAAATCCAGAAAAACAAATAAGAGGAGGATAAGCCAAGCCTTCACTGTCCACCGTCCTGAGCCTCTCATCCTATCCAAGAAGGCAAGAACCCGACCGACACAGGAACTCGCAGCAGCCATTAGCCAGCCAGCAGAAGCAGGGCCGCAGCCATGGCAGCGCCCGCAGCGACGACGACCTCCATGCTGAGCACGCTGCTGCCGGCGCTCGCGCCGTTCTCGGGGAGGAGCTCGGCGCCGTCCGTGGTTCACGTGGCGCGCCGGGCGCCGACGGCGGTGGTGGCCGCCAAGGGGTACAATGTGCAGATCCTGGTGGAGGAGAACGAGGGGGAGGAGTCCATCTTCCGCCGGTTCCGGCGGGAGGTGATGCGCGCCGGCGTGCTGCAGGAGATCAAGCGCCGCCGGAGGTACGAGAGCAAGACCGACGAGAAGAAGCGCAAGGCGCGCGAGGCCGGACGCCGCAACCGCCGCAGGTATGAGATTAACATGGCTGCTCTTTCCCTGATGCTATGCTATATAGACCAATCGAGCTAGTCCATAGATACTGGATAGGATAGTGCCCTTGTGCTTTCTTGTTGTTGCCTTGTTGATGATGGAGCCAGTTATTCTTGAAATCAATATACCTGCCAACAATTACGTTTTTGGCACGCTTAGAACCTTCAATTTTCATGCTTTGGAATGCAGACATGCAGTTGCGATTGAAACTGGGGCTACTTTCAGTTTGATTTTGATGTAGTTGATAGTATGAATTATGGCAAGATTTCGATGGGGGGTTTGTCGATATGATTTCACAAAAGTTGTTGCAGGCCTTGAGCCTTTGAAATGTTTAAATTCCAAATGCAAGAACTCGACTTGAATGTCTTGTTGGCTATTTGCACGAATTAGAGTCAGGCTGTTTTCCTGCCCTGTTTAGTACTGAAGCAGTCATATTTGCGCCAAATAGAGAGGAAATTGTTTCCTGCCTTGTTGGTAGTAGTACTGATACTGATGCAGTCATATCTGCACCAAACAGAGCTGTCTCCAGCGCAAGCATTTTCTTTTTAGTTTTGTTGGTGTGTTATGGTGGATGAGTCATGACTCATGAGTGGATGTTGATTGGATTTCAGTATTAATAACGAATAGTTTTCCATTGGGAAATGAATTGGATAGTTGCTACACATGAAAGTTGAGCTTGAATGATCTTCCTAACCTTGCCAATTTTATTTATCCTTTGGAGAGTGTTTCAGCAGCTTCTCCCTCGGAAGTTCAATCTAATGCATACTGTTTGTGCCGAAAACCTTGCAGGCGTATGATGGATGAGCCGAGATTCCCAGAAGAAGACGCTGACGCAGCCTCAAAGGCTCGGGATGAGGACGATGACAACTGGGAGATCGATGGCATCCTCTGAAACACAAACAACAATGGAGTAGAGTGTCCATAAGCTCACAACGTCCAGATGCACAGACCCGACAAATTTGAGTTCATTTTGGCCCCCGCAGAGTCGCAAACTATATGAGTTTTGGCCGTGCTCATTTCCACTTCAATTGTTACAAGCAGTTGCAAATTGCAATGTACAACTAAATATTAGCAAATGCAGCATCCTCTGATCCTTTTCAATTTCATTCCCTGAGCTCTTTGTGCCGAGCGTGTTTGAAGTCCTGCTCTTGTGTCTGTTCCAGCATCCTCATTTAGCTTGTGTTCATGAAAGTTCAGAAACTGTTTCGCAAAAAAAAAAAAAAAAAGTAAGTTCAGAAACTGATGGAGATAACAATATCTCTGCAAATGAACAACCAGGAATGTACTGCTTGATGCGCTGTGCGACAGGTTCACTGACCCAAAATAGCACAGTGCTAACTATGGTAGCGTCTGGCAGGCCGTTGGTTGCTCGCGAGAGGCGCCTCCGTGACACCCGGTCGCCATGCAACCGCGGAGGCCGCGCGCAGCCACTCCATTGCCGCCTTTTAGAGCACCCCGGCTGCACCACCCTCGCCTCGCCAAAGTCTGCAAGAGACCCCTTGCGAAAAAGCTTTCCCTGTGCGTGTGCCTGTCTGTCTGACATCGATCTCCATGACGACGACGACGTCCCCGCGCGTGTGGCTGGTCGCCATGGCGCTGGCGCTCGCCTGCGTGCTGCTTGTCAGGTCCGCCGACGGCGAGGCGACCCCGAGTCCCGGCTTGTACGGGTGCAACCCGGCCACGGACAAGACGTGCAAGCCCGGCGGGGGCGTGACGCCGGTGGTGCTGCCGGGCGGCGGCATCGACCTCGACGGCGACGGCGACGCGGACGAGCTGCCGCAGTTCTCACCCCACCTCACGATCCTCGGCCATGCCAACTGATGAGAGAGTCGTTGCATTGGTCGTCGCCGTACGTCTCAGCCGATCGATCTACTGGATGACATCACATTTGCCTTGTAACTTCTGTTGTTAATTTGGGGCGAGAGTAATTAAATGAGTATATATATGATGGTAATTTATTTATTCACTGTGTTGTGCATTAATTGTTCAAACTTGAAAGTGCACTGATTCAAGGGTAAAAACTTAGGCCCGGATGGTTTAGAACACATGATTTTATTTCTCTTCTTATATGTTTTTTTTTTCTTTTTGCGAACGTTCTTATATGTTTTTCTTGTGAAATTGAACTAATTTTTATTTTGTGAGAAATTCCTCTTTGATTTCTTCGTTTCAATGTATTTATCTTCAAGATGAGGTGATAACCGGAAGGAAGTGGGTACCTCTTTTGTTTAAGCTGATTAGACTGCCTAAATTCCTCTTTCCATGTCCTCGTTCACATGGTGAGGTACAAAAGGCAACATGCCAAGCCAGTGCGCTATTCTCAATTTCTCGTTGTGTTTACAAGATAAAATGTTAATTAGATATGTGTCAAATATGTGTACAGATTGATTTAAGGTTTTTTTTTTTTTGTGAATAACAGATTGATTTAAGTTGTATTAAGGTCAGGATAGAAGAATTATATTGGAGTTGAACTCGATCTATATCCTACGGGAGACCATAAATATTAGGCAACTTGTGTTGTAACCAGGAGGCATAACATTTGGGGGCGGCCAATATAGCTCAGTTTCAGTATAGGGTTTGGTAGGTAGCTTACATGAGAGGAACTTGGTAGTGCTACATGACTCCTCTGCAACGGCAGCGCCGGCCGGACCCTGCACAACAGCGTAGCTAGCACTTGTCCAAAGCTGCTTTATTGTATCGCACTTCGATCCTATATATATTTCTTGAACCCTATCTCGTGAACGTGATAATCTCTGGCCGGTCCGATTGTCTTGCTTGTGGCTGGCAGAAGTACGGTAAATGTGAAGATCTATCAATCACCAGACGGTCGTCGGTCGATTCGCGCACGCGTGCCTTGATTTGTTTCTTGAGAGTCGATCGAGCTAGCTATAGGCCAGTGACGCATGCATAGTTGCATGTGCATATTAGATGAGCACTTGTAAAAAGAGATCATGTACTGTGATGAGAGAGGTGGAGATCTCGAGGAGGAGGAAGACGCAGAGTATTTAGCTATCGATCGGCCGTGTGTGACGAAGCAGTATTCTGCTCTGCTTGATCGATAAATTGCATGGTGGATGGAGTGAGCGATATTGGTGAGGTTCAGTCAGATGCTGTGTATTTTAAATTTATATACATGCACGAAGGTGAATCCAGTGACTGATTGAGCCGCGCCAATATCACTTCCTTCCACCATATATATGTATGTAAATATATAGACACATAAAGAGAGGATTAGGCAGCGTCTACTTCCAAAGGTTAGATCAGTCGTTACTTCCTCCTTTATTCTTCTTTGTCTTTTTTTGGAACAAGCAATTTTTTGTTGTTATTATCGGGACACAAAGCTACACACATCTAGAATAATCTCACACATAATCTCACATATATATGTTAATTATGTGTGAGGTTATTTGTGATGACAAATTTAGTTGTGATGATTTTTTCACTTGTCATGATTTTTTCACTGCAAGTGGTTAGCATACTACCATAGGGTAAATCCACATGTGCCTGTGTTAATGTGTTTTTTCAATATGCTCCTGGCAGGCTCACACATAGTAGTCAAGTAGTGTAGGACTGTAGGTGGTTTTTGTCTTTTTTATACCGATCGACGCACATACTCATGAGACAGCCATGTGAATAATGCTGCTTGAGCCATACAGTGAACGTGTGCTCATAACGAGTTCGGTGTTTGTTCGTGTACACATATATAGATTGCTTAAAAGGTCAGGCGAATATGGTTGATGATAGAGATCCACTGCTAGATTGAGGTATTCAATTGATCAAAAACAAAACCAATCTATTGTGTCTTACTCCCTTTGTTTCAAATTGTAATTTGATTTGACTTTTTTGATACATCTATTTTGCTATGTATCTAGACATACGTAAGATCCAAATGAAGAGTAAAATGGATGTACCAAAAAAATCAAAACGAACTACAATTTGAAACAGGGGAGTACCTTATCCCTTAAACAACCCTACCATTTGAACGGTGGCGAAGTTAGAGCGTAACAGGGGGGGGGGGGTGCGATTACAAACAAGCTACAATTTTTTTCTACCAATATAAATACTATCAGCAAGGTTAAAACTATTAAGATAGGCAAAATACATTATGTTACCTTTATCGTATTTTCATGAAGCGACGAATCACGGACTCATTCGTGATTTTCATCATTTCTTCTTTCTCAATGTAGCAAATAATACAATCATTCATAAATTGATCACCAATGCGATTGCGCAAATTCATTTCACAATCTTCATGCTAGAGAAAATCCTCGCAACTGTAGTAGCAACTGGCAGTACTAGTACAAGCTTTAGAAGTCGATAAACCAATGTGTAACGATCATGTTTTCTAGTCTCCACCATTTTCTGAGAAAGTTCGGCAATAGTTTGTATGTTAGAAAACCTAACAACATCTCTCACATCAGATATGTAGAGGCCAAGTTCGTTGCTAAGGTCCCTCAGATCCTCCCCAGAATCAAAATCATGTGGATAAAGCTTTGCTAGGCTCAACAACAACTTGTCCACATTAAAGTCACAAAATGAGTCTCTCGGACTAAAAGAGGCCGAGGATACAAGCAACTGAGAGCTTGTCTCGTTGAAGCGACCGTCAAGCTCTTGAAGTAGCCAATCAATAATATTATAAAAACAATCTATTTGATAGTAATGCTTGTTTGTGATTCCAGATTTGTGCCTCCTCTTCTTTGGATCAACATATTCATCTTCCATTTCCAATTTGGAAATATCATTTTTCTCACAAAATCCATACACATCATCTATTTGTTTTTCCCACTTTTCTCTTCTAAGCTCATCCAATTGGTATCTAGTGGCTCTCACACAATTAATAGCATTAACTATGTCCTGATCCTTCTGCTGCAGTGCTAAGCACAAGGTATTTGTGATTCCTAATATAGTCAACATGAGATGCAAATAGAAGACATAGTCAAAAGACTGGAAATACTCCAGAAGATTTGATGCTTGATCTCTAATTTTTCGGTCCTTTTCATTTCCACAATTTATAGTACCTTGACTATTGTAGAAAACATGTCAACTATACTCTTGAGAGATTTATAATGAGAACTCCAACGAGTATCTCCAAGTCTTTGAATACTTTCCTCTTGATTTAAAACCCACACCCAAGTGCCTTACTCATTTCTCTAATCATTTCCCTTCTCTTAGCTTATCCACCACCAACATTTAGTAACATCGAAACCTTGGTAAAATCACTGACCCCTTTATGCTTTCGATCTCAAAATAGCCACAAGGACTAATTGGGAGTTTTTTTCTAGAACATGCCATAGCATGCATTGCATTAAGAAGAATAGAGTTTTACAGCAGACAAAGACCCTGGGTTGGTAACGAAAGTTACCACACCCTAAACACCAACACCCAATTGGGAGTTGCTGAGCGTCCCCGCCCATGGGGTGCCTCCCGATGGAGCGCCACGCGGCCACGCTCGCCTGCACGGAGGAGTACAACGCCGTGGCGCGCGACTTCAACGCGGGCCTCCGCGACTTGGTATCACGCCTGAATGACGACGACGGCGCCGGCAACGGAGGCGAACTCGGCGGCGGCGTCAGGGTCGTGTACGGCCCGTGGCGGACGTGCTCGCCGACCCGGCGGCTTACATCGAGGACGTCGCGGCCGGATGCTGCGGCACCACGGGGCGGTTCGAGATCGGCTACATGTGCAAAGAGGCCAGCCCGATGACGTGCACGAAGCACCTCCACCGCTTCATCGCCGACCACAAGATGAACTACGTGTTCCAGTGAAAATGATGGAAGGTACACAGGGACGGCAGGGCAGGTGCGTCATCGTTAATCCCTTATCAAATGCAAAACAACACTAACCATACCATGAATCTTGCAAAAATATTTGTGTAGTAGTGTTTGAGACCAGAATGACAGAGTGATACAAGTTTAGGATTCTTTGTTTAACTATCAGATGTAACCCCCATCTTTTTATTAAAGAAATTATATATGTATTATTCCATAGGAGACAGGAAAGGATAATTTATATTTATGAAATACCAGGCTGAGATCATTGCATCATGGCTGGACTAGAGGGCTAGCAACAACAACAAAATCAGGTGTGGCATATAAAGCAGTAGCATTGAAACCAGTAACAATCGCCGCCTTCGATGTTGCCTTCGTTTATGCATGTAGGTTGGCAATCAACATTAGTGCCCGGCCAACACGGTCCTTTATAACTGCCGCTCAGGCGCCAACAATTGTCATCACGCTGTGCGTATACGGGCATTGAACGTACTAGCACATGTATGCAAGAATGTGGTTAATTGGCCGAAAGATTAATCAAAACACGTATCAAATTACATACACGAGCCAATTCAATGCTAAAACTTAAAACTGTTAGGAGAGAACTTTATACAAGTACATACCGGCGGCCATGATGACAATTAGGAGCACGGCTGCAGAGAGATTCTTTCTTGAAGACGCCATTGTGGTTTTTATTTTTGGTGAAAGTTTTTGGACATTGAAGAAAAAATAATGAGCGAGGAGGTTGGTGGATGATCGAGTAAAGGAAGAATATATGCCTAGTGTGTTCCACGGTAGAAGCATAAAGATACAACCCTATTCTCCTAGTGTTCTGCAACACAAGTTGGACGGCCTGGTTGCAAAGCTGGGCTTGGTGGTGTCTATCTCACAACTCAGTCTTTGTTCAACGTCTAAAACTTGGTAGGTAGATAGGTAGCGACCTGTGGTTTTGTTGTTTCTTTCTTCGCATTCTCAGTCACATAAATGGATATGGCATAATCCTTATTGTTTGTTTGTTTAAAACTTTATTACAAAACGATTTTTACATGGATAAAGTGGGAGCCGGGAGACTGGACTGTAGAGAAGTCAAGCCAAAGGTTGCAGCTGCCGCATCACAGGGGACGCAGGCTGGCACAGTCCAAGTGTTCATTAGTCATTACGAGCTGTGCTTGTTGACACGGACACCGTGAGCTCATCTAAATGGTTCGTATGGGTCCGCTTCGAATTAATCTCTACCAGCGCTGATCTCTACTACTTATAGTCTTATATACTCTACTAAGACAAAACAGGAATCGTGGACACTGACTTCAGCGTGATGTAGCGATGACTTCTGAATCCACTAATCAAAGCTGTGCTAGAGAGAGACGGACGGGCAAGTGGCCCAGGCCGCGCCGCCTGTGGTGCTAAAGCTGAACTGTGACGCTTCATACAAGGCTGCGGAGGTTCAGGAAGCTGTGGATTTGTTATCAGGGATAACGATGGTGATGAAAATGATGACCGGTTTACAAGCTGAGATTATCAACCATCTTCTAAGCCCCTTCCAATCTTTTTTGGTATCCCAACCTACATGATGAAGGTTTCACACGATCCTATATAAGATTTCATATTATCACGATCCTACGATACCATACAATATTTGATGTAATTAATTTACTAAGTAAATGATTTAGCTGTGTTAAAATTCTATTGTGTCAAGATAAGTTTTTTTTTTTGACAACTCAAGATAAGTTGAAAAATGCCAAGAATTGCACTGAAATGTAGAAAAAGTAAAATTAATCATTGTCAATAATATAGACTTAAATTTTTACAGCATATTGCAAATATCTTATAAAATATATAATTTGACATTGTCAGACAAAAAATCCCAAAAATGATCCTGATTCCGACAAGCTTGGTCTAGCATGGCACCGGCTACATGGCTTTAGAACAGTTAGTTGTACTGTAGGGGGAACTTTATCCTCGATGTATGCTCTAATAGCTGTGACCGTTCTACGGGCTTCCCTGAGAATACAGTCTCTCATGGGGAGGCATGTATCTTTTTTTCCAAGACACCTAAAACCATAGAGGGTGTCCAGTGTCAGACACTCAAGTGAAACTGCGTTGTTGAGAATATAACATGCTAGCTCAACCAAGCCATTGGCAGAGCTAAACCCTGTGATGGTCACACTCTCGAGGCAGCAGTGGTGGTGGTGGTGATATGTCAATGGACAGGTGCTTGAGGTAGAAGAATTTGCTAGACAGCATCGGTGTACTGACCACCTGCACAAAATAAATACGTGATGTCTCAGGTAAGGTTAATTATGCACAAGGTATGGTTTGACCACAACACCTTAAGTTTGAGAGTACATATACCTCCTCTGAATTTAGGACTAGAGTCTCAAGATTTGGCATAACACATGGAAGCTCAGCACGTGCATAACAGACAACGTTTTTACGATGCAAGTTTAGATTCTTCATGTGCAAGGTTTCTCCAAGCAAGACTTGAAATTTTACCGGTAAGGTAAAAGCTGGAGAGATTTGGAGCTTTGCTCTCTATAACCTGCAGCCTCCAACACGCAAAGATCTCCAGGTAGCCGAGTTGCCGTAGCATACATGGTATCTTCAGGCAAACTACCTCCTTGCAATCAATGAGTTCGAGTTGCTCCAAAGCAAGAGCCTTGGAAAGAAAAGACTCCAATTCATCCCCAGTAATGCGCACAGTACGGAGACACAGACTCGTTAGGCTTCTCAAGGGGCCAAGTTCAGTGGTGGGGCGGAAGGTACAGATCCCAAGCTCAAGATGTCGAATGGAGTTTCTAACCCAGTCAGTTAAAAATGAGCATGGGACATTGTACTTACGTCTATATGGCGTAAGAAGGGTCAGTTCTTCAATTCCTGGTGTAACTGCATCATAAAAAAAACACAACCGGAGGGGAACAGCCCCAACCCGTCTATATGGCGTAAGAAGGGTCAGTTCTTCAATTCCTGGTGTAACTGCATCATAAAAAAAAAAACACGACCGGAGGAGAACAGCCCCAACCGTTTTTCATTAAGAGGAAAGTCATAGCTTTCCGGCCGCGGAAAAACCCCCGAACCCTAGCTTCGCCAGCGAGGGGATTTTAATTGTGCAACACCCAGGCTTTGAACCCTGGATGGGTGGCTTCCCAACCCGAAGTCCTACCACTAAGCTACAAGCTCATTTGCTGTAACTGCATCATCAAGCCAGTTGTCGAGATAACGGCAGGAGATATTCTCTAAATTAAGGTCCAATACCTTCAAGCAGCCTGAATGATTTCTAAGAATGCAGTCTATGTTGTAACTAAAACTCCCTCTATGTGTATGTGTTTCTGAGCTGAGCACATCCCAGTTCAGGGTGAGATTGGGCCGACATCTCCAGGAACGTAGAAAGGCACGATACAGGCAAGCAGCACGAGCAGCATCACGCAGCGGCAATAGGTAATGTATATGGTGCCAAATGTCCTGCATGCACAAGCATGGATACAAGTTTAACATTGGGAAATGGTTCCTATAACCAGAGAAAGAAATAGTAAGACTACATGTTCTACCTCAGTCCCCATGTTACATGTTACATAGCTAGACAGTGTACTGATAATGTAACCATGGCAGGTAAACTGAGCATTGCATTTTTTTTCTGTAAAAAAAAAAACAAAGCAAAGCTGCTAATTCAATATGCCTGTAGGGCTGTAGGAAACATTTTATTTCCTGTTTAGCACGGTCCCAAGAATATGAGTGGTGAGAGCAGTAATTGCAATATCACACTTGCAATATCTATAAGCCATCCATCATCAAAATTTATACTGCCACATACCCCAGGAAGTTCTGGGACTGAACATCTCATTATTTTGGCAGCTCGAGAATCACCATCTTGTTGACAGAACAAACCCTTTCTTTTGTTCACTGATGCAGCATCTGCAACCCAAGAATCATGAATTGGTCAAATTCATGCAGGATAAGCAACAATATCCTCCCAAAATCAGTTTTTTTAAGGTGTCAATTTTGCTTACTCCGTTGTTGTTGTGAAAAATTTGGTTCAATGACGACACTAGTTAATTGCCTCCAATATCTTTGAACATGCGGCAATGTTTGTAGGTTCCAATAGGCTTTTTGGATTAATTCCCTCCCGACGTGATTGGAGGGGATGAGGGGGATTTTGACTTGATTCAATCCTCTCTCATCCTCACCAAACCGAACAAGATGGGGGATCAATTTTAGGATCAATCAAAGATTCCATATATATTGGGTTCTATAAACAGATTGGTTGGGGGACCTAACCTACTGAAACACAACAACGAAGTGGCAAAAGCTCTGCAAGTACAAGTTCTGCTGCCGGCTCACACTATCCTAAAATGATTAGCTTTTTTCTCCAGCGAATCAAAAAAAAAAAAAAACAGACAGTAGTGATGAGGGGCAGGAGATGCAGGGCTTACGCTGGCCTCGGATTTGTTTCCGCCGGTCGCGCTGCAGAGATACGAGCCGCTGTACCGCCAGTAGCCCCATGGCCGGAACCGACGACGACAATTCCTTCCCGAGGGAGGGATTCAGCGGAGGAATCGAATCCGGAAGCCGGAAGTGGTTTTCATCTCCCTCCCGCTCTCCGTATCTGGTCCAGCTTAGAACTCAAATTTGGTTGGAAATTCAAATTCGAAATCCACAGGGCGCCAAAAGAATCGCGCAGGGCTCCAGCCTCCAGGCATTCGCCAAAAAATACCCCGGCTCCTCGTTTCGTTTCGTCCCACTTTTCAGCCTGCCAGAAATCGCGAAGGAAACTAACGGGCCGAGGCAACTCCCAAGTGGGCCGTACGACCATCGACCGTGGCCAGCGCGGCGGCCCAGACCAGCCCAAACCCCGCCCGAACCGAACCGCCATCGCGTTCTGCGGGCCACCAGCTCACGGCCGCCGCCTCGCCCGCCGCCGAGCGAAACGGCACGCAGGGGACTCTCCCCAACGGAAACGGGCAACGGCTACCGTTCGCTGCCCCCGAGGCAGCGCGCCCCCCTCCTCCTCCTCCCTCGGCAAACCGCCAACCGCCGCGGCCGCGCCGGGGAGAGGAATCCCAACCGAGCCGCCGTTCCGCCACGCCGCCGTTCCTTGTCCGCCGCCGCCTCGAAGCGCCTTCTCCTCCCCTTCCCGCCTCGCCTCGATCGGCCGGCCGGTCAATTCGCGGCGCTGATCGATCTCTCCCGCTCATTCCGTCGAGGGATTCGTTGATCCGTCGCTGATTCCGTGCGGCCGCCTGGGGTAGCGCGGGTTGTTCGGTTCCCGGGGTGTCGCTACATGCGCGCGCGATGCCGGCGAGCCCCCTCCCGGCGTCGCCCGACGCCGCCGCCGGCGTCGACATCGGCGCCGCGCTGGCGCTCGACATCGAGGACCTCGCCCTCGGCGGCGGGGGCGGCGCAGACTGCATCGGCCGGCTGTCCTGCGGCAGGCGGAGCAGCTTCTCGTACCGCCGCCTCCCCGAGCCGCGCCTCCGCCTCACCGTGCAGAAGCTCGACGACTCCGTCTTCGGTACCCTACCCTCCGGATTGATCCTTTCGCTAATTATTTTCGCTCCCTAGAAGGGATTGTGGATTTCTGATGAGATAATTGTGGATTTCTCCGCGTGCCCCTAACAGACATTGAGACCGCGCGTTCGGCCACGGTGTGGGAGCTCAAGGTGGCCATCGAGAACTTGTTCTCTGCCCTCTATGACGACGCCCACAAGACCATCTCTTGGTACGCATGCTCTCCCGTGATGTCATGGAATCTTTCTGATTTTGTTTATCTCCCATTGCATTGTGATGATGGTCAGTATGAAAACCATGGACTATTGGGTTTGCATTTCGTTACCACAAAATTGTCCTTGATGGTTGTCAATTTCAAATTTCTCGAGGATGACGGGTTAAATGCGATGCGACTATGAAATCTGAATGATGTTGGCAACTTTTAAAGTTCAAGGTTGTTGCTTGCTTGCTTGTTGTAGGAACCACGTGTGGAGTCACTTCTGCTTATGCTTCAAGGAGGAGAGACTGACGGATGACAAGGCAACATTGCGTGGGTTTGGTATCAGAGATGGTGATGTGGTACATGCACTTTCCTAAACAGCCATAGGTTCTTGGGTGCATTTTTTCCTTTTAGTGCCGACTAATTCTGCTGCGCCTTGTGAGATAAGCCAGAATATTACTTGCCCTGCTTCATTTACCAGGCAGAAGTTCTTGGATGCATTTTTTTCCTTTTAGTGCCGACTAATTCTGCCCTGTCTTGTGAGATAAGCCAGAATATTACTTATCCAGCTTCCTTTACTAAACAGAACCTTTATAGTTGTTATCCAGCTTCCTTTACTAAACAGAACCTTTATAGTTGTTCATTCACAAGACATGGTACAAAGAGGGTGTAAGACACTTGTTCAAACAGATGCTGCACTTTAAGTCCAATTGTGATTTGAAGCACAATCCCTCTCTTCCCCTGCATCTGCACATGCACTACAGTAATACATGCTCAGTTCCCTTGATTCAGGCTGACTCTATTGACTCCAGTTGACAGCTAAGATCCTACTTTGAATTAGATGTTCAGTAACAGTGATGCAGTCTTGAACTATTCTGTAGTACTTTTATCATCAAATACATTTCTTCATTTGGAAGGAAATTTAGGATGTCATGAGGATCTGTAATATGTGCGCTTGCCGTACCATAATATGCAAATAGAAAAATAAATCCAACCATTACTGTCAAGCCATTCTGCTCAGATAATCAAATATAACAAAACTTTTCTAGTAGTATTTATCGTTTATTGAGGTACTTTTTAGTATTTCTGACGTGCTACACATGTTTGAAATCTCATTTAAACATTACACTGTGATGTAAGCCTATCCTTGCTTTCTGTGCCATCCCTTTTCTTATATTTTCTCCCTTCATTCATGCAGCTTCATTTTGCTCAGCATCTCTCTGTTGACTACAGCCCATGTAGGAGTCTTCCCAAATACCAGAAGGAAGCATCTCACACTCACAAAAGGTATACAATATCATAAAGCCCCCCTATTGAGGCCTTATGTCTGCTTCATACCTCTTCGATTTCCAAGAAGTGTGAAATTCTATATGCTGACATCTGCTAACATCACAAATGATATCGCACTGTAGGTCAAGGACTTCGTTGGATGGTTACAGGCCAGTCAGTTTGTTGGATGATCTCAGCGAAGATGAGGGTGAGAAGATTACTAACAGCAGGTACTCTACGAGTGTCTTGGAAGACCCTTGTGTTTTCGAGTGCAATGAGGTCCATGAGGAGCGCGTAGAAGAAGAAACTCCCAAGAGAGGAGGTTTGTTTCACAGATTGTTCTCTTCCTCTAAACTGAGGAGTAACAGGAGGACACATGCTGAAGACACTGTGCCACTATCTAGTGAGAAGAAGAAAAATGCCAATCCAAAGCTGGGGAAGTGGCTGACCTTCAAGTTCTGATTTGGGTGGTGTTGTTGTTCTGTCCATACACACGCTCTCCTCCATTCGGTGCGGCCAGCTGAGAAGCAGATGACATGATTCCATCCAAATTTACCCCAGGACTAATTAACTTAGGCTATCACACGAAGTTTCATGTGTATATGTGTATCATCTGAGTTATTCTCTGTTTTAAGAAAATCAACGATCTTATTAAGCGGTGCTATGTGCAGAACTGTTTGTCTCATGATGAGAAACAACGACTGATGCTTCACGCGGTGCACATTTTTTATTTATTGTGCATGGACAGGCATGCGGCCCTCAGTACCATCATGAAACCAAAGTGCTTGACAAAAAGAATTTCGCACCCAGGAAAAAAACAATCAGTTTCTGCGGAATTTGGAAAGTTTTGCATGTTCTGGAGTGGGCCTTAGTGTTGAATATCTTGACTCATTGTTCTTACAAAGTCATTACTCTCTTTTACATGAAGCATAAATAAAACCCAATATAAACATCACAGGGAACAAAACCTGTTCACCGCATCAGATCGGCATCAAAAGCTATGAGCATCCCTTAGGATTTAGGAAAGAACAAATGAAACAGCAGAAGAGCTAGATACTAGAAGAGTTAACTAAAAGAGAAAATTCTTATAATGATTACACTTCCAGTCTTTAAGAAGGCTTTGAATGAGATCCCAGAGGCAGGTCTCTGCAAAAAGGACCACTAATGGCCAGCTCCTCGCCGGCTGGGCCCGGCCCTCGCGACGACGAACACCGGCAAGTTCGCCGTCGAGAACCCGGCGCCACCGCTTCCGTGGCCGCCATGCAAAGGTCTGGCGCCCTCTGCCGTGCTCAGAGCGTAGCCGCAGAGGAGCAGGAACAGCACCACAACCGCCACACGAACAGCCAGCTGCCGAGACGGCCGGAGTAAGGCCATCGTCTTGCTAGCAGCTACTCCGACGATGATGACGACCTTCGCGTCACCGGCAGATCGAGAGGAATTGTTGAGGAGGAGAGGAGGTGTAGATGGAGTTTTTGAGCTTTGTGACGAGGTGTAAACTATAGTTCACTTGGAGTTGGAGGGAGGAGCCGAAGAGGAGGGAGGATGCTTAAATGGTGAGACATGGCGAGTGCATGAGACGTGTCTGGCAAGGACTTTGAATGTGCGCGCTCGCTCGCATATGGAGATCTTGGGGAGTTGACAAATGGAAAAGCGAGTAGGTTAGATCTCGTTAGGCTGCAACCACTCGCTACTTTTGGACCGTGAACGAAATCTAGCTTGCCTTTTTTCTCCTTCCAACTCGTTTCATTTGGGGTTGCAGCATTGCGTCTACACGTCCAGTCTCGAGCCTTGACCCGTGTGGATGTGTTTGTTTGTTTGCATCATTAAGTACGTACGTTACTTTCTTTGCAAAGAGGAAATGGTTCATATGATGATTATATTATAGATTTGTAGTACTAAAGTCGGACTGTGGTTTGGATTAAGGACGACTACCGTACCAGATGTTTGAAAGTTAAGAGAAAGTTGTGTGCTCGGCGGTGGAAAAATACGCCGTTGCGTTGCATCACTGCTGAAAATAAATGATGTTTGAAAGTGGAGGATGGAAATCACACAACTAATGCTAAGAATGCACTAACATGTTCGTTTGTTCTTATCAGCGCTTCCAGCCAGCGTTTCAACAGTGTTTTTCTCCCACAATAAATCAGCATCGGCCCGAATCAACCAGCCAGAAGCGACCAAACGAACAGGGCGATGGCATGATGGCAATCATATACACTGCCTTCGTCCTTGGATAATCAAATCAATTCCTAGAATTATGTTAAGTTAACTTATTTTTTTTAGAAAAGGGAAGTTAAATTATTTTATGTTTGACCAAATTTGTAGGAAAGAATATGAAGAATTATAGCTCTAGTTTAGGCTTTGTTGGGTCCTGTTGTCTAACATATAGTTAACAAAAACTTTAGACCATTTTAGTTCTTGAGGATCGGCACAGATAGGTTTAAAATGTAGCCTAAAGCTTAGCTCATCTCACAAAAACTTAAGACCATATAAGAGCTAAACCGGAGTCTAGAATTTTGGTCCTCATCAACGCTAGTCAACTAAACTTTGGATCAAGTAATTTAAATGTAGACCCATACTATTAGTGCACATACTATGATTTTTTTTAATAATGTGTTCATTTTGTGTCATAAATATTTTATATTCTTTTCTATAAATTTGATCAAACACAAGAAAAAGTATATATCGTACTAATAAGTAAATTTCTCACAATATGGAAAGAAACGCAAGATTGTTATGGAGTGTTGGTTACTCAAGTCTCCCATTTATTCCATCCCTTTGCCGGATAGCAAAGCTAGCTATAGCATGCACCGTGGTCGGTAGTGCTCCTAGATTTTGCCGTGCTTTCTCCTTTTCTTAATAACCTTTTTGAACACCTTTTGTGTCATCTGAAATCTGAATGAGACTAATATAGTTCCGTTCAATTTGCACGGTTCAGACCGTTCATTCAACGTGTAGAATATAGTACATATCAATATATCATACGTTTTTATACCCTTTCCAATGAGAAATTTACTCGGAACGTTCGTTCTGTAACTCATTGGTCAGTCGTCAGTCATACTTGTGCCACCACGCACCATACATCTCGTTGTTGAAGTTGTCGTCATATATCTTTGAAATCCTATGCACCTCTGACATGTAAATATTCTTTGTTGCATTGGGTGAGGAGAGATCCTTTGGCCGGTTCCCATGGTAGCGACGACCAACAAACCCCATGCTCCCCTGTCCCTGAGACCAGGAGCAGTACGGTCAGCACCTGACGCCGGCAGCGAAAAATATAATCTGCGGCCCACCATCCGATCCTATATCCTACGCATCACATGCGCAGCCACCGACCGCGACGACCGGCCGATCGACGCGAACCCACGTCGATCGCGGACTGCGTACGCGCCCCGGCCGGCCTCTCGGACGCGAACCCACGACGAGGGGCCGAAAGGGACGGAGAAGCCGAAGACGAGGGGCCGAAAGGGAGACGAAGTCGAACGATCGATTGCATGGCTGAGCGCACGCGGGAAACCGATCGAGAGGTTGTGTCGGTAGGTGCTGCAGCTGCAGTAAAGAACCAGAAATGGCTGGTTCGTTCTCGCACGCCGGTCCGCGGCGGCTGTACGTGCTGTATCGTTATGATTTCGACGGCATCAGGACGTTCGGCAGACGTGGCCCCAGCCGCCTCCCGGACCGGTAGCCCCGCCGGCCGTTCGTTCCCTTTGCATATGCATCATCGTCAGCGCTGCTAGCTGCTCGCGTGGAGCATTTGGTTGGCGAGGCACATCTTTCTTTTCTATGGAAATAGAAATAAATAGAGCAATTTGAACACAGCAAGAGCAAGCAATGATGCCTATGCAACCTTTTGGCGATGAACATCATTAGTAGTACTGAAAGTTGTGTGGATAATTCCTTCCCTACAAGTAGCTTTCACAAGCAAAGAAACAAGCTCTTCTCTATTTGCCTGTGGATCATCCTGCTAGTGTTCGCTCTCCCAGTATGGTCAAGAGGTGGCATCGCCGGCATAATTTATTCAGGGTTGCAATTAACGTTCATATAATCATATTTGTTACAATCATACAATCAGAGTTATCCTAAGTTAAATTTTTAAATTTTAATCAAAGTTCTAGAAAAAAATTAAACGTTAAGATTTGGGTCTGCCTACCTATCTGTCGAGTGAAATCTGGCTTATTTTCACTCGAAAGTGAAAATAAAGAAGATTTCACTCGAATTTTGCAAAGGAGCAAATTCGAGTGAGAAAACTTGTTGTTCACTCGAATTTTGAAAAGCTAGAAAACAAAGAGAAAAAAACAGATTTTTTTGAAATGAAACAAATTTTTGAAAAAGAAGCAGATTATTTCTATAAAGGGAAAATCTGAAAAGGGTCTAAAACATTGAAAACCAAATTCTGAATATTTTTAAAAATGAAGCAGATTATTTCTATAAAGGGAAAATCTGAAAAGGGTCTAAAACATTGAAAACCAAATTCTGAATATTTTTAAAAATGAAGCAGATTTTTTCTATAAAGGGAAAATCTGAAAAGGGTCTAAAACATTGAAAACCAAATTCTGAATATTTTTAAAAATGAAGCAGATTTTTTCTATAAAGGGAAAATCTGAAAAGGGTCTAAAACATTGAAAACCAAATTCTGAATATTTTGAAAAATGAACAGTAATATGTTTATAAGACTATATGATGAAAAATAAAAAGAAATGAACATTCATAGTATTAAACAAATTTACACTTCATACAATTTACACCACAAAACATAGAAAGTTACATCACCTTACACACTGTAAAAATCATACAAACAAGATGTAACAACATTAATTATTACAAAATAAATATAAGTTACACAAATAACAAATAGACTTATCAATTAGAGTCTGAAATGTCAAAGACAAATCACAGATTTACAACATGACATGTAATAATTTACAGTTTCAAAAATGAATGTAAAAAAGGCAATGACAAAGTGTAAGGATAATAGAGACACTCTGATTTCATGTCAATTCAATTCAGTGAGAAGAAACAAAGTAGGTCTAGCTGTCAAAAAAAAGAAACCAAACCTCAAGTTGCACAGCAAACTAGGTAGGTCAAAGCTCTCATGCAGCACAGGCACATTCCATTGTGACAGCATATATGAAAAAGAAAAAACACAGGGAAATGAAATCTTCAGATACACAGGGGAAACTTAGAAAAACATTAAGGAAATAAAAGGAAGCTCTCATGCAGCACAGTACCTTCAATTTGTATTTAAGAAAAGAGTCCTCTCTTAACCCATAGCAGAAATTACCCCTGAAACATAAAAAGCACAAAGAATTTTTCATTGAAAAGGCAGAGAACAAATATCCATGCTTTACAATAAAGGTAACCTATATTTACATGAGCCAAACAATAAACTTACAATGACAAATATGCTGTAAATTATATAAAATGCCAATGTAACTCCTTAGTGAGTAGCAATTCAAGCATTTCAAGGAGTAGCCATCAAGAATACTAAACCTTACCAGGATTAGATGGATCTGGCCACTAAAAACTTCATGCAAACAATCACAACAGTCCCACATTCTAGAATGACCCACCATTAAACAGAACCTAAGAACAAATTTATTATTAAAGATCTTTCAAATAAAGATAAGAACCTACAAGATTGTTTCATGAACACACAAACATGGAGACCAGAAAAATGAAGAAGACAGATATCAAGAGCAAAAACACATGCTTCAAAACAATTATCATTGAAAGGCAGAGATGAAATAACCATTCAAATATACTACCGGACTATTCATATTTTACTAAATAGTAAATTAACAGATAGGACAAAATGGGGAGATAAACCAGATATTGTAGATTGAATAAAGGGATACAAATGACCATGATCAAGATTTACATTGCTGGAAAAATAAACTTACATGAGCCAACCAATAAAGTTACAATCAAAAGAAATGTTGTAAATAATAAGAAATGTCATTGAAACTTTGTATTGATTAGCAATGTAAGCATTACAAGGATACTAACCTTAGGTAACTAATCTCTGATCCTCCTGTAGAAACCCTGAAAAAACATAAAACATAAAGGTTGAAACTCAAAATGTACATAATAGAAAAGGTAGCAACATGTGTAAAAAATACATAAAAGAGAACACCAACCTGCTGATTCCATACACACAATTCTTATGGCAGCCAATAATAGAACACACACCTCCAAATGACTATAGAAAAAAAGGAAAATCAGTTTTCACCCTCCTCCTTTACCAGGGCTTGGGACCTGCTACTTTGGGGCACACAAAAGAGAAAGTGACCCCCAAAGTAGGCGGAGTTAAAAACTTAAACCTGCAAGCATAACATCAAACATAAACAAAAATATAATAGGTAGCAGAAATATAAAAGCTAAAAATTATTACAATAACTGATAATGTATCAAAGATAAGTTCAAAACATCAAACAAAACAGAATGTAAATGGAGATCACTAGATAGTTTCAAGTACTAAAGATAACACAACATAAAGATGAAACAAACACCATCAAGGGGCAATCTGACGACACGCATAGCTCTGATAGTGATCTGCAGCTTCAGGTCGAACAATGACACTAAGGATGCGATAGAATGATATCGAGTGGCCTGCAACTTTAAATGAACGACCTGCCATCAAATTGGCATCAGCCTCGGATGGAACCTTCACATAAACAGATGAATTGCCAGAATCAAAAACTAGCTTGCACAGTGGCAGATACTCAGCACCCCGATTCTGCTTGAGGACACGAGCAACTAGTTTCACTGGATTGTCAGATAGCAGGTTCACTGGATTGTCAGATAGAAAACCCTTTGCGGCAATCAGTTCAGACTGATCACCAACTTCTAAATCCAAGTTGTCAATAACAACCAAGGATACAACTTCACTATTGAGATGAAAAGGAACATAAGCTTCAGGATCAAGAGAATTCTTCTTAGATACAACCTAGAAACAAATCAAAAGAACTTCAGCATAACTAGATGAAAATGACAAGACTAAAAAAAAAACTTAAAGGAAGAGGAATCAGCCAGGAGCATCGGGAAATATTAAAGATTGGGACAATTAAATAGTGGAAATTAGCAAACAAGGATATGAGAATTAATAATAAAAACATAAAATAGAAAAATGAATATAATCACCATACCTTCAGCCTAACTAGAATGTCATTGAAAGATCGGCAAGAACCAATCCTTCGGACAACACTTTGAACAATATAAACAGAGAAAGCAGTGTTATCAACACCAATCTTGTAAGGTTGAAGTTGATATGGGCGAGAAGAACTTTTAGCTAAGGCATAAACAACACCATCAATATCATCAACACAGAACTTCAACTCTTTAACCGCTGTTTTCATTGTAGGAGGCTTGTGCTCAATAAATTTCAAACCAGCAGCAACAACAGAAACCTTTTCAATAGAAGCAGCAGGAGCAGTGTGGAGCCTAAATGCTATCAGGTAAGACTGCGGACCAGGATTCAATCCAAGAACTTCAAATACATATTCAGAAACAGCCTTCTCTTTCATAATTGAACCCATCTAAATAAATATAAAACAAAATAAAAGTAATATTAGAGAATGAAACAGAGATTAAAAATAACTACATACACAACAATCAATTAGAAAATGCATGAATACATAAGAAACATATAAGAACCATTGCAGATAGAATAGAGAATAAATAAGAGAGAGAAAACAATAACAACTAAAAAAAATATGGTAGAATATAAATTTGATTGAGTTTCATTAATGAGTAAAGAACAAAGAATAGATAAAAGCATATTGAAAAAGGGTATGGGAAAGAGCAAAGAAGAAATAACAGATTTCATTAAAAAAAGAAAAATGAAAAGGTATATACAAAACATTCCATTATTTCCATTATCTTAAGATCATAAAATACAAAGAAAAGGGCGTGGTAAAAATAATGAAAACAAAGCAGGGTGTATGTAACCATTTCATGTGTATAAGATTAAAAAATATTGGAAAACAGCAGATATTGGAGCATAACATACCTGTTATCACCCAAGAAAGCAGAATAGTGACACCTCAGTGTTAAATCCTGAAACCTGGGACAGGTGCTATTGATACCTGCGAACCATTTAACAAAAACTGGTATTAGGATAGATGGAAATGAATATAATAGAATGAGAAAAAAAGTGAGATGAAAATCCAAAAAAAGGAGATGGGGAGATGAAAAAGAAAATCCAGTGAAAAAACCCTAATATAAACATAGGTGAAGAAATGATTCAATGATAACCCAAAGGAGGAAATAGACAGAAAAGAAAAGGATAGGAATAAGAACATCCATCCAAAGAAAGAAACTCATGCATCAAATGTAACTATATTGGATGAACAATATGAAGAAAAATTTGCTAAAAGTAAACTGAGAAATAAAAAAAGGAATGAATGAAGAGCAGATAAAAAGAAAGAAATACTGAGGATAACAGAAAAGAAAATAAGATAAGATCTAAAATCAATGCACGAATGACGCATAGAAATGAATGATCCAACAGAAAAACTAAAACTAAGACTTACTTCAGAGAAGAGAGAAGAAAAGAATCTAAACCCAAAATGAATCGAGAGGAAGAATAACCAAGCACAGAGGCTCCCTTAGTTATGAAGAATATAAGGGAGAGATGAAGATAAAAACAGAGAAATGAATGAACGAAGAGAGAAACTAAAACTTACTTCAGAGAAAAGAGAAGAAAGAAAAACAGATCTCAAATGTATCTAGAGAGGATGAAGGACCAGGGACGCTCCGCTCAGTTATAAAGGAGTAGAAGGGAGAGAGGGGGGCAGTTCCCAGTCATTAGTGGTAGATGAAGAGAGGCCGCGCGAAAACCAAGGAGATAACCCCCGCCTGGCACCGCGCATTAAACACAAAAACTGTTCACATGGTCTCTCTGGATCCAAAGGGAGGAGAAGAGTCAAAGAGAAAGAAAAGGACAAAAGGTAAATGGGCTAAGAAAAATTAAAGCACCAACAAAGGCCCAACAAAAAAAAATGGTCTTAGTTCACCGCCCCAAAAGAAATATGAAATGGCCCAACAAAAATAAAGAGCTAGGCTCATAAGGAAAAACCAAAGATACAAGGCCCAAACAATATAATCCGAGGCCCAACTGAAGTTGGAGGGCAAAAAAGGAAAGAACAAAAGATAGAACTCCATAACCAGAAAAAAAAAAAAAAGGAAAAAAGGCCCAAACTGACAAAAACATGGCCCAAATGAAAAATTGGAGGGCAAAAAAGGAAAGAGGAAATATTGCACGGTCTCCTTAACCTAAGGAGGACTGGATCTAGCCTTAAACCCCAACCACCCCTCTCCCCCAACCTCCACCCCGAGATTGCAACGGAGGCGGCCATCGGCCGGAGGCCGCAAAGCAACTTGACTGCAGCAGCAAGGCTGCGGTCAAGAGGAGATGGAGGAGAAGGAGAATCAACAGAACCACAAGGGCAAACCAGCAGAAACCCAGACAACCAGCGAGGTAAGCAGGAAAATTTACTTATCTTTGCCTGCAGTTCTTCAGATCCAATTCTTGCTGGGAAATCTTGAGACCAAGAGAAAAGGCACTTGCCAAAATCCAGTGCATACATGATGCGAGAAAAGAAAATTAACCATCATTATGATTTGACAGGAAACATGGATGATGATTGAAAATACAAGCAAAGACAAGGGAAAAGAAAATATGCGAGATAAGAGAATATAATCAAATGGATATGCATACACAATCATTTTGGCAAGGCAGTTGCACTGGACTCATTATGGAACAGATTCTAAATTCACAAGAAGATAACATGCTACCATTCAGCTACCAGGTAAAGAACTTAACAAAATTGATCTTGCTGCATTATTGAGGCATATAGCAAAAGAATTTCATCAACAAACTAAAAATTGATCTAACAGATTCCAAGACAACAGCAAGTAGGACCATTTACATCAATGATGATGAATGAAGAGATCCCTGAGGTACACTTTAACCATATGCAATTTACATTCATAAATAGAAAACTTACAATTCATAGATTATCTTTGAATATAACCTAATTACTTTGCTTCTAATGCAGGATTTCTACACATCGAGATGAGCTTTACTTGGGAAACAGCAACCATACAGGAGCAAGTAACAATGAGGTAAGGAAAAAAAACTAACCAGGCATAATCGATTGATCAACATGCTAACACGAAACAATGGTGATGGACAGCCCATTCAAGTCGACATGGGAAACTCCAATGAATACAACAACTGGGATTATGATGATCATCAAGAAAATTATGAGGTTAGCAAAAAAAAAAACAAATATACATTTGGCCAATTGAATGGGAAACAAAAATATATAGCTTGCAAATACTTATCTTTTTTCATGCAGGAAGAACAGGTTGAAGGCATCCATTCAAAACCACTGATTGATGAAAACTACAACTGGAGAACAGATATATTCAGCAATATGAATCTGGAAATGGTAAATATTTACATAAAAGTAATCATATAATCTGGAAATTAAAAAAACAGAAAGATTGTAAAAATGAAACATTAAAAAACAACCTAATATAGATTGTCTGTTTATGAAATGCAGGAGCATGAGCAGAGTTATACTTCAAATGCAACATCAAGTTCAAATACAATGCCAGAGGCTGGGTCAAATGGAAGTACAAGCTCAGATGGACATGGAAATCAGCAAACAAGAGAATCAGATGAAGAAAAAATGCTAACTGAAGAAGAGATAGATGCATTTATAGTAACAGAACAAATAGCAGCTGCTGAAAGGAATAATGCACCAGAAGAAAGCAGGTACACACCAAACATGGATATGGAGTTCAGATCAAGGCATGATGCACACAGGTTCTTCGCATTCTATGCATACTTGGCAGGATTCAAGGTCGTAAGAGCCCATGTCGCCCGAACATCTGCACAAAAGAGAGACAATGAGATTGTGAAGGTTGAAATGAAATGTCACTGCTATGGAAAACCAAAACAGAAGAAGACCATGGGAGAAGAGGAAGCTGCAATTGGGATTGAAGAAAACACAAAGAAGACCAAGAAATGCAGGAAGACACTGCTACAAGTAAAGACGGACTGCCCGTGTGTGATGGTTGTCAAAGAGGAAGACAATCCAGCAGGTGGTGAAAGGAAGTGGAAAGTACTCAGATTAGACCTAGACCACAATCACCCTCTCCACCCAGGAGATAGGGACTTGCTGTACAGTGGGTACAAGTATATGACGGAGATGGAAAAGGCAATGATCAGAACTCTCAACAACAACAACATTGCTACAAGACAAATGATATCTATCCTATCAACCCTGAGGGGAGGAATGACAGCTTTGCCATACAAGAAGAAAGATGTGGCAAATTACAAGACCAAGCTAAACAGAGCAATATCAGGTTCAGATATGAGAGAAACAATAAGGTACTTCGAAAACAAGAAAATGCAGGACCCTAGCTTCTTCTACAAATTTGACTTGGATGAAGATCTCAAAGTCAAACGCTTATTCTGGAGGGATGCAGAGTCAATGAGATTCTATGCAGAGTATGGTGACTGCATCAGCTTCGACACAACATACATGACCAACAAATACAACCTCCCATTCGCACCATTTGTAGGAGTGACAGGGCATGGTCATACCTGTATATTTGCCTGTGCATTCACTTCAGATGAAACAATTGAGAGCTTCAAATGGATATTCGAAACTTTCATACAAGCAATGGGTGGGAAGCATCCTGCAACAATAATAACAGATCAGGACAGCGCAATGAAGGCAGCAATAGAAGAGGTGTTCCCTGAGACAAGGCATAGGAATTGCCTATTCCACATAAAAAGAAAATGCTACAACAAGAACTTGAAAGTGTTTGCAAAGCACCCAAAAACACAAGATAAGCCTGCATTGGAAGATGAGTTCGAGGATGTATTGGGGAACAGCTTGACAGTAGAAGAGTTTGAAGACTTGTGGCCCAAAATGATTTCAAACTACAATTTAGAGGAGAACAAATACTTCAACAAGATGTGGGAAATAAGAGAGAGATTCGTACCAGTGTACTTCAAGAATGACTTCTATCCATTTCTGCAGAGCACAGGGAGAAGCGAAGGGACCAATGCAAGAATCAAACAAAATGTTGGGCCTACATACAGCATTACAAGTTTCTTGAGAGAGTACCAGAAAATAATAACAACTATAAACATAGCAGAGGACAGAGAAGACCATGCCAATCGGCAGAAGACACACACAGAAATGGAATTTGGGTACAGCATAGAATTGCAAGGCATGGAGATGTATAACAGGAACATATTCAACAAGTTCATGCAGCAGCTCAGAGGTACAACAAGATTAGCATGCGAAAAGATGGCAGGAGAAGAAGGTCACTATGAAGTATGGGAGAGATCAAATCTAGTCTACAAGAAAATAAGAACATGCAGATACATAGTAATAGCAGATAAGACAGAAGAAAAAGAAGAATACAGCTGCATTTGTAGCAAGTTCAACAAAGATGGGATCCTATGCTCACATATACTGAAAATCTTAGTAGATACAGATGTGACAAAGATACCTGAAAAGTACATAATGGAAAGGTGGAGAAAGAAAGAGAGAAAGACAAACCTCAGGAAGATGTCAAAAAGCACAAGCGCAACAGAGGAAATCTTGAGGTTCAATATCCTGTCAAGGAAATCAGCAGAATTAACATCAAAGGCATCCAAAATGGAAAAAGCGATAGACTATATGATGGAGGAGTTAGCAAGAATTGAAAAAAATGTAGATATCATTCTATCATCAGGGACAGCAACATTACCTGAGGAACTACAGCATAATGATGAAGCTTCAGTGCCAGCAGGGGTACCGGCACAGGGTGAAGACCAGGGGAGCACAGAACAAATACAAAATATAGAAGAGCAGAATCAAGTAAACGATCCAGATAGCATCAAGAAGCAAGGAAGACCTCCAAAACCAAAAAGGCATAAAGAAATCGTTGAACGGGAAAGAGAGAAAGCAAGGAAGAAAGCTCAGAAGAAGAATAAGAAAGCTGAGACATCAAGTAAGTTGGTAAATATAATTCAACACATGACTTAAAATAACTAAACAGTAGAGAATGCTAATAAAACATGAAACCTTGCAGGTCCTAATGGCAAAAGCAAGAAGAAGGTTAGAAGCGCATAAGAGGAGATGATCAAAAGGAAAAAAAGATGACCAAGATGAAAAGAAAGAGGCTGATCATTCAAAAAGAAGCAAAAAAGAGAGAGCAAGAACATTTTTCTTCAGACCATAAGAATTTCAGTTTTTGATTCCTACTATATTAAAGACATTATGTAATATTGTTTTCCAAGTTCATATTTCGGATGCTATAATATTGTTCGAGTTCGGTACATCATATTTCCTTTATGTTGAACGAAAACACAAAATGGATGATGCGCAGACAACTCCATGTAAACAATGATGTCTACATGTCTTCTTCATCCTGCAAGATTAACTTTATAAAAATTCCGGCAAAAGAAGCATACAACAATAATACTATGAAGCAAAAAAAGGAAAAAAAGATAAGTGGATAAGCAAAACTTACAATAAAGTGGAAATTCGCAACAAGATCTTTCCTGCCAGTGCTCCTTGGGCAATTAAGAAGCTCATTCGCTAGCTTGATCCTCAGGTTTGGAATATCAGATTGATTAAACAGAGGGAAAATGGAGGTGCGAGGAGATTTCCAATTCGCTAGAAACATCAGCACATAAATGCCAGAATCACAGCTGCAGGAAATAATTGAAAGAAAACATAAATTCAATTGTAGAGTAGCAGGCACAACTTAATATTTATGAGCTGATATCATAGGTATAATTAATTACATGTTAAAATGCCATAGGTATGAATTAAGGAAAAAAAACTTACAGATTGTCAGCAGGCTGCCTTGGAACAAAAGGATAAAGAGGTTCATATCCATGAAAGCCCATATCAATGAAACCAAACTTATTCCACCAATACTGAAAGTTTGGGACCTGATCATTCAGACAAAAAATTTTTACAACAAGAAGAATATATTGTACATGTAATTTACAGCAACAAATAAAATTCAGGCAATTGAGGCAATTCAGGCAATTCAACAACAAGAAGAATATATTGGACCTCGTAATTCTTAGAAAAACAAACTTTGAAACACTAGACAACATAAAATTTACAGCACTAGAAAACCAAATTTACATTACACATAGGAAATGTAAATTATATATATTTTCCATGTAATAAAAAAATATATAACTACGAATTTATAAGCTTCGGTAGACAATTCGAGCAAGATTAATGTACTTATACTTGCATTATGCATGAAGAAAAATAAACAATTCAACTGTCATAAACACCGTGAAACTACAAACAAAATAGAATGTAACGACTGAAAAAGAGGAATAAGAAATGTGACAACAAATCAAAAGCAATGACATTATAGAAAAGAAATCAGATTTTTTTTTAAAAAAAGGAGCACATACCAGCTTTGATCTCATTTCCTCATGATATTCACTGTGCTCACCAAAATAAGAATCCAAATACACAAAAGATCTATCCTTAATGTCAACAACAAACAAGAACCAGTGATTCGCGTATAAGCATGGAAAAAACATTTGGAATAAAACAATGAAAATAATAAGAACAAAAAGATAATAGCATCGAGTACAAAAGGACAGGAAAAACAAAGATAAAAGTTACCATATTGCAGTTGAACAAAGGCCTAGAACGAACATTCGACAAAGACATTCTTAATAGTAGATTCCTTGGCAATGCTTGGATCCTTTAGAAGTTCATCCTAAATACAACATAAATAAGAAAAAGATAGAAAATTACAGTTACACTATGGAAAAAAAACATATATTAATAAACAAGAAATTGAGGACAAGACCATATAGAACAAACTTACAGTTACACTTGGAAAAAATAATAAACTTTTGATACATCAGGATGACCGCCAGGAAGACAACTCAAATGGTAGCAAAATGCAGAAATTGTGTAATTCATAACAAGGCCACCAGGTTTAAAAGATTCAGAAAGGCCCCAAAAGGTAACTCGGACATTACCAAATTCAACAGCATTCACACTAGAAAAAAGAAATGAAACAAAGGCTAATAAATACATGTACACAATTAATCAAATAAAAACATATCAAGAAAATTGGAAAACAAGACATATAAAAAAAGGGAAGAAAGGAAAACAGTACACATCTTTGTTGACGGTCGTTAACTCATAAAATTAACCGTCAACTTAGCATGCAAATGGACCTATTTATAAATACTTGATAGATATAGGGTTACCACGAGAATTCCACGAGTTTTGGTGAATATCTATTTACGCGGGGACTGAAAATCAACCAAGATGGCCCACATGTCGGGTTTACATAGAAAGAAAGACCGAACGGGTAAAAAAGTATAATCTAGAAGACTCCGAAGGCGTCACACTGAAACACAGGGCCCACTGGCACCGTGTGGCGGTCGGCCGCCGGGGAGGAGGGAGTCGGCCGACTCCCCATCTCCACCAATCGGGTGGAGTCTCACGGATCCCGCCTCCACCGACTTTGAAGATCAATAATTATCGTCCATTTAGGTCGGTTTGATCCGAGGGCCGTGGTTAATCCTAGGGGGCTATATAAGCGAGCCCCGGCCCCGGGTGAAACCCTAATTCATTCTCCAATTCATTCAAGACTTCAATCCGAGAGAGAGTTAGATAGAGAAGGGTCCTCGAATGGATCTATCTCTATAGGGTATTAGTATCAAGAGAGATTGAGAGAGTATAGAGTGGAGGTAGATTTGGAGGAAGCTCGGCTGTCGGTGTCTCCTCTCCGGTGTACTGCGGGATCAAGTCTCCTAACACGAGGCTTGGTTTCGAGAATCATTCGGCAATTCAACTTCTAATACTAGTAAGTTCGTTGTTATTATTGTTCTTTGGTTTACAAGTTTACTTTATTCGCTTCGCGTTGGGAATAGAGTAATCGTTCTTTAGCATAAGCGTGGTGCTTAGGCTAGGTTCACTTGTAGATGCTCCCTATTCGGCCGGAACCGTGGTAGTAGTGAGGAAGTGACAATCCCTTTATTACCTTTGTAATCCACTTCCCGTTGGTAGGTAAGGTAGGTCCTTTGTGCCCGGTTTAGCATCCTCTCGTGGTGTCTATTCCTCGGGTACCCCCTTAGAACAAAGTAGTCTCAAAGCTTGCCATAGGTTGGAAGAAGACCGACGAAGGAGTTCTCTCTATATCACTTAATTCTCACTTGACTAGCGGCCCGGGGTAGTAGTAAAGATCGGGTTAGTCTATTGCACGTTTTCTCTTAGCGGATAAAAACAAATACGATACTCGGGACTTATCTCCCGGGTGAAGTGCTCACCGATATCCGTGCGCTTGCGGATTATTTCTCTTGATTCTTTCGTGTGCGTATCTAGTGTCAACAAGCATTTACGGCGCCGTTTGCGGGGAGAAAGACGGTCCGCTTAGATAACCTAAATCTTGCTCTACCTTGTACCTATACTTTTATCTTTTTCTTGCACTTTACTTTTCCGTACATTTTATCTTTTTCTATCCTTATGGATAATTCAAATTCCATTCCTATCTTTCAATTTTCGCACCCACGGAGACCGGCCTAGTGCCATATGAGTCATCACAACCTATCCAAACACCTAGCTATAAATTTGAGTCCGCGGTTGATTGCATTGGTCCAAAGCCTATCCTTTTCGGGGAGAAGGAGACGAAAACCCTTACCTTCACATTAGAGACTTTGAGCAAACATGTGACTTGTCTTCGCATAGAGGGCATGTCCGACAAAACCCTCCGTTGGAAGCTATTTCCTTTCTCATTAAAGGGAAAAGCTAGACAATGGTATGATAAAGCTGTAGGTAAGCAACAAGGAGATTGGGGGTCCTTACGCTCCAACTTTTGCCTAGATTTTTATCCCATCTCCCAAATCGTTGACCTTAGAGTCAAGGTTCGACTATTAAGCAAGAACCGAAGAATCTTTGGCCTCATCACGGAATCGTTTTACTACACTTTTAGCATCGGGCCCGGACCTTAGTCTACCGAGATCCTATTCTTTTACAACACTTTTATAAAGGTCGAGTAGAGACAGTAGAAAATTGCTCGACACAACTTCGGGAGGATCATTCTTGCATATCTCTCGCTGAGAAAGCAAGATCAATCCTAGACCAAATCCTATCCAGTGAATTAGACTACCTCCTAGAAGTAGAACCTCAAGTAGGCGAAGACAAACATTTGCCGAGATACACCATCCACCTCGGCTAATCCATGTCTTGAGCAAGATAAGGAAGACATTCCACTTCCCGATTTTATGCTAGATATTGAACGATCTGTTTTCCGATTTTGGAAACATCTTCAATTATCACAAAGTGAAGAAGCCACAAGGCAAATATCACCCAATAAAGCCATGCAATATTGATGAGGATATTCCAACAGGAAAGACCTCAGGAGAGTTAGTGTCTGTTATGAGCAATGAGTGGTTAGAAGAGTCAGAGCTTTCCTCTGAAATAATTCGGTTGGATTCATCTTCTCTTCCCATTCATTGCTTGATTAACAATGATCGCATAGACGCTCTCTACAATCCAGTTGTGGGTATAAATACCATGTCTACCACACTAGCAAAATATTTGCAAAGAAACATGACATTGACCCCAACAGTGAAGTTCATAAGAAATCTTTCAAGACAAATTCTTCCTTGTTTAGGAATCCTACATGTCCTACCACTCCGAGTAGAAGGAACCCCTGTTCACTTAAGCTTTTATGTCTTTGACATAGGGGATTTCCACTGTTGATAGGACAACCATTTAGAAGACTTCTTTATGAAGGACAAACTGGGAAGCTTAACATTTGTTTAGGCAAGAAACTCCAGTTTCCAATGTCCATTTCACACTCTTTAAATGCTATGACCGAGCCCTATCCACATTATGATCCGTTGGAGGAATTTAGAGCAGCCTCTCTAGAATTCCTAGTTAAACCAGAATTAGAAGACGAAGCTAGATTCTTCATAGAAGAAGAAGCTGACCCTTCTGAGAATGAACCATTAGACGAGTTTACCCTACCACCTAGGCCTCCATTTGAGTTCAAACCTTTACCGGCCCGGTCTTAGATATGCCTTTCTAGGAAATGATCCGAGACACTCTTGTCATCATAAGTGATACTCTCACTCGGGAGCGAGACTTTTCGCTCAATGGTGTCCTAGAAAAACATAAAAAAGCTTTTGGCTACTCACTCCGGGACCTCAAAGGAATTAGTCCCGCCCTTTGTACCCATCGCATTCCCACAGATCCCGATATTCCACCATCTAGAGAACCCCAACGTAGACTCAATAATGCGATGAGGGAAGTTGTTAAGAAAGAAGTTTTAAAACCGTTGCACGCCGGGATAATTTACCCCGTGCCACACGGTGAGTGGGTCACCATTTGTCCAAGTTGTGCCTAAAAAGGGAGGCATGATTTGTTGTCCAAAATGAGAAGAATGAGTTAATCCCACAAAGAACCGTCACGGGATGGCGAATGTGCATAGATTATAGAAAGCTTAATAAGGCAACAAGAAAGGATCACTTTCCTTTGCCTTTCATTGATGAGATGCTTGAGCGATTAGCCAACCATTCTTACTTTTGCTTCCTTGATGGATATTCTGGATATCATCAAATCCCTATCCATCCTAATGATCAAAACAAAACGACCTTTACATGCCCTTATGGAACCTTTGCTTATCGTAGGATGTCTTTTGGGTTATGTAATGCACCAGCTTCTTTTCAAAGATGTATGATGTCTATATTTTCGATATGATTGAAAAGATTATGGAAGTTTTCATGGATGATTTTTCTGTTTATGGAAAAACTTTTGATGAGTGTCTTGAAAACATAGATCGAGTTTTACAAAGATGTGAGGAAAAACACTTAGTCCTTAATTGGGAAAAGTGTCATTTCATGGTTAGAGAAGGAATAGTGCTAGGACACTTAATATCCGAAAGAGGCATCGAGGTAGATAGAGCCAAAATAGAAGTTATTGAACAACTGTCTCCTCCTATCAATGTGAAAGGAATTAGAAGTTTCCTTGGTCATCTTTGGTTTTTATCGTAGATTCATAAAAGATTTTTCTTACATCGCTAGACCTCTTACCCGCTTATTGGCTAAGGATGTTCCTTTTGACTTTGATGATGCCTCGCTTACAATCATTTGAGATCCTTAAGAAAGCGCTCATCTCTCGCTCCAATCATTCAACCCCCGATTGGACTTTACCTTTTGAAATTATGTGTGATGCAAGTGACTACGCTTGTAGGAGCGGTGTTAGGACAGACTAAGGATAAAAAGCATCATGCAATAGCTTACGCTAGCAAAACTTTGATTTGGACCTCGGCTTAATTATGCTACCACCGAAAAAGAGCTCCTAGCTGTTGTCTTTGCTATTGATAAGTTTAGATCCTACTTAGTGGGTGCCAAAGTGATTGTTTACACCGATCATGCCGCTTTAAAATATTTGCTCACTAAGAAAGATGCTAAACCTCATTTGATAAGATGGATTTTATTACTCCAAGAATTTGATCTAGAAATAAAAGATAAAAAGGGAGTAGAAAACTCGTTGCCGATCACTTGTCTAGAATGCGGTTTGAGAAACCACAGGGAACTACCCATCGACGACGCACTCCGGGACGACATGCTCTACGGAATCAACAGATCCGACCCCGGTATGCGAGATATTGTTAATTTTATGGTTACGGGTTACGTACCACCAGGAGGCAACAAAAGGAAACTTATCCGGGAGAGTCGTACTCACATATGGGATGAGCCCTACCTCTTCGAGTGTGCTCGATGGCCTGCTCGAGAAGATGTGTGCCCACTTGAAGAAGGAATCAAAATCATTGAAAGATGCCACTCATCACCATATGGAGGCCATTATGGGGTGTTCCGTACACATGCGAAGATTTGGCAATGCGGATTTTTCTCGGCCAACAATGTATGAAGACACAAAAGATTTCATTCGGAGATGCGGTCCTTGTCAAAGACATGGCAACATTAACTCAAGAGATGCCATGCCACTTATCAACAACCTTCGATCGAGCTCTTTGATGTTTGGGGAGTTGATTTCATGGGACCATTTCCACCATCGAAGAAATGCGAATACATCCTCGTAGTTTGTGGACTATGTGTCCAAATGGGTCGAAGCTCGCCATGCAAAAAGGCGAGATAGTTCAAGCTCCAAGAAGATGTTCGAAGAAATAATATTCCCAAGATTTGGAGTCCCAAGGATAGTCATAAGTGATGGAGGATCACATTTCATCGACAAACGCTTTGAGCAATACTTATTGAAGCATGGAGTACGCCATAATGTTGCTACTCCGTATCACCCTCGAGACAAGTGGCCAAGCGGAGACATCAAATAAGCAAATCAAGAATATTCTTCGAAGACAGTGAATAAAATGGGAACTGCATGGAAGGACAAGCTTCCGATGCACTATGGGCATATCGAACAAAGCATACAAGACACCTATTGGGATGTCACCATATCAACTAGTCTATGGAAAGACCTGTCACTTACCAGTAGAGCTAGAATTCAAAGCTCACTGGGCCATCAAGAAGTGGAATATGGATCTAGAAACAGCAGGAGAGAAGAGGAGGATGCAAATCTCCGAATTAGAAGAATGGAGAGAAAAAGCTTATCATAATGCCAAGATATATAAAGAGAGAGTGAAAAGATGGCACGACAAGAGAATCAAGATCAAGGAGTTCACACCCGGAGACAAGGTATTACTTTTTAATTCCAGGGTCAAACTCTTCGGGCAAGGAAAGCTTCGAAGCAAATGGGAAGGACCGTTCGAAGTAGTAAGCTCATCATCGCATGGAGCCGTTACGCTTCGCAACAACGAAGGTACGATATTCAAGGTAAATGGTCAACGCCTTAAAATATTTTTAGAGCCCATTGAGGAAATAGGTGAAATAGATGAATTAAACTTCTTTCTCAATTAGGTAGTTGGGCCCGACCTTTTTACTTTTCGTTTTTCGGGGTCCAGGGTATTTTTCCGAACGACAAAAATATGCTAATTAGGTTGCGAAAAGCCCTGGCAGGGGGGTCCACCTGCCAGAGTCGGCCGACCCATAGGGGGAGTCGGCCGACTCATGGACTCCCCCATTCGCCGTCAGCTTTTGCACTCGTGATCCTTCCATACTCTTCCTTCGGGAATTTTTGCCGATTAGGGTTTTTGAGATCACGTTGACGCGTTATTCCTTCGGAGATTCCCTTTAGATGCCCTTTAGATGCCTCTCCATCCCCCTATATAAAGAAGCCCGGCCTCAAGCCAACCTCATTCCATCTAAAAGCCTCCTCCTCCTAGCATCAAGCTTGCTACGCGAGTAATGGCGAAGTCGAGCCGAGAATTTAGATAGGAGATTGATCCGCTTCGGGATTGATCTCAACACCATCCCAAGAGAGGAGCCTGAGAGCAAGGCCATCGTTCTTGCTAAGCCCAAACCCCTAGCCTCTATTCCTCCAAAACCTCAAGCTTACAGCCATAGCTACTTCGCTCAACCATTCATCGCTACACCCAAGCCTTTGCTCCTTGATGGACCTCCACCAAAAGGTCCTATTGTGAAGCTCCCAGAAGGCACCAAGATCCTCCCTCCTAAGCACAATGAGACGCTTATGGGAGTGAAGACCAACAAGCAAGGGGAGATCGTCCGTGCTAAGTATAGCACCGGAGAGCGCTCGTATTTTGAAGGAGTCCGTGCTCACCCGAGCAAGGTGAAGTTCGTCCCTCAAAGGAAGCCCGAAAGCGGCTCTCGCCGCCTCGGAAGCTCCAAGGAAACGTCGCAAGACCGTTGCAGACTTAGAGAAGGAGTTAGAAACTCAGCGCGACGTTATTGCATCTCTGCGAAACGCCCAACATATCCAGAAGAAAGTAGCATTGTCACTCTCATAGATAGACTTCGTGCGCAAGAGAAGAGGACGGATAAGTTAGAAAAGAGGTTAGACGCTCTAGAGAAGCGAGCGATTAGATGAGATTTGTCTTAGCATCGAGAAAGGCCTAGTGTGTGTTGATTAAAAGTTTTAGTTTGCAAGAGTGCTTAGCTAAAAGTTTAGTTCGATCTTAGTTCCTTTCAATACTTGTAATCCAGGCCTTAATGAAGATGAAATAAAGTTTTTAGTTATATCTATTATTGCATATGTGTTGCCTCTTTTGTCTCCACCTTGTTGTGAATGAAGATAACGGGAATCTAGTGTGGGGGAGGCAACCGACGACGAAACTAACGGATATCGCGAACCAGCAAAAATATTTGAGAACATACGACGAAAAGATCACGCACGACGAAGCGGACCCCGAGGGGCCACTGCTAGAGTCGGCCGACCCATATATGGAGTCGGCCGCCCATGGGCTGGGCCCATTTGGCTCCAGCTTTCGTCCACGATCAGGTTTGCTTCCCTACGTTCCAAATTTTTTACCGATCACGTTTTTCCGATTCATTTGGGGAACACTTTGAATTAAAATCACTTGCTATATATATTGAGAAGGTAGATTATTTTAATCATGACCCCAAGATAGACTCACACCATGATAATTCCTGGGAATCCCTGTTGCTGTTGGGAACGTATTTTATAGGGACCCCGTTTTACTTAAGTTGTTGAGGACAGTGATATAGCATGGACCATGAGAACCTGATTTCTTGATATCTAGTTGCTTGGAGAATTTCTTTTCGAAAATCTTAAAATGTTAGCTATACTTCTCCTCTCGTGGTTATAAATGCCTATAGAGCCTCGTCGACAAAATTCTCGAAAGACCAAGCACATAAGCTTTTATTTGTGTTGAGAATAGTCTTGGCGGTATTAGAGCCATAGAGAAGGGTCTCTTACTCATATGATCAAGTGCACTTACACCCACATATATATCCGCTGCTCCTACACTGGGAGTACGCAAAAACATGCTTTCCGCCATTCATCCATCTCCTACACTGGGAGAGGATACATACACTTTCTAGGATTTCTATATGCTCCAAGAATTGTTATCATCATCCAGTTGTCGAAAGATTATTATCGTCAACATCATCATCGTATTCAAGAAAGTTATTGTGTCCGAAAGTGAGACATGGGCTATGCAAAAATAATGTTAAAAAAAAGAAAAAAAGAAAAAGAAGAGAAAGAAGAAAAGAAAGAAAAGAGATAGCCCATGAGCTCCAAAGTATTCGATCCCAAGAAGGAAGTTCAAAGAGACTCAAAGAGCTATCCAAGAGAAGATCAAGCAAAGCAATGTTCAAGAGAAGAGTGTGCAAGAGAGGGAAGGAGCATTATTATCATCAATTTAGCCACCAAATATTCCACACACTTGCACACACTTGATCTAGAGTAAGGTCCCCTCTCCTTGGTTCCCGTTTTTGACTAATCAATATGCACAGGTAAAAATGCTATTCCTTGAAATACCTTAAAGCTCCACATAAGCCTTAGTAGAATAGGAGGCGTACTCTTACATGCCTCAAGTGAGTTCCAAAAATACTACATACATTGAGAGATTTGAGTGCTCTATACATAATGGTGAGTTCTACAAATACCACATATAAAGAGTGATTCGAGTGTACTACATGATGGAGAAGGGTAAGCTAAGTTTTCGTGCAAAAATATTATAAAAACTCCAAGTGACAGGATTGATAGAAGAAGGATTTCTACTTCGCTATTGTTCCATCTTTCAACTCCCCAAAGTTCAATGGTAGACACTTTGAATCCCGCAGTGCAGGTATGATCAGGGATAATCTAATGTTGATGTCTTGGTTTGAGGCTATGCTTAAAGTAATCCATCCTTTTCCTCGAGACGAGTAAAAGACAAGTGTGGGGGAGTTTGTTGACGGTCGTTAACTCATAAAATTAACCGTCAACTTAGCATGCAAATGGACCTATTTATAAATACTTGATAGATATAGGGTTACCACTGACAGAATTCCACGAGTTTTGGTGAATATCTATTTCTGCAGGGTGACAGCTGAAAATCAACCAAGATGGCCCACATGTCGGGTTTACATAGAAAGAAAGACCGAACGGGTAAAAAAGTATAATCTAGAAGACTCCGGAAGGCGTCTGAAACACAGGGCCCCCCGCACCGTGGGCCGATCGGCCGAGGCTCCCCATCTCCACCAATCGGGTGGAGTCTCACGGATCCCGCCTCCACCGACTTTGAAGATCAATAATTATCGTCCATTTAGGTCGGTTTGATCCGAGGGCGTGGTTAATCCTAGGGGGATATATAAGCGAGCCCCCGGCCCCCGGGTGAAACCCTAATTCATTCTCCAATTCATTCAAGACTTCAATCCGAGAGAGAGTTAGATAGAGAAGGGTCCTCGAATGGATCTATCTCTATAGGGTATTAGTATCAAGAGAGATTGAGAGAGTATAGAGTGGAGGTAGATTTGGAGGAAGCTCGGCTGTCGGTGTCTCCTCTCCGGTGTACTGCGGGATCAAGTCTCCTAACACGAGGCTTGGTTTCGGAATCATTCGGCAATTCAACTTCTAATACTAGTAAGTTCGTTGTTATTATTGTTCTTTGGTTTACAAGTTTACTTTATTCGCTTCGCGTTGGGAATAGAGTAATCGTTCTTTAGCATAAGCGTGGTGCTTAGGCTAGGTTCACTTGTAGATGCTCCCTATTCGGCGGAACCGTGGTAGTAGTGAGGGAAGTGACAATCCCTTTATTACCTTTGTAATCCACTTCCCGTTGGTAGGTAAGGTAGGTCCTTTGTGCCCGGTTTAGCATCCTCGTGGTGTCTATTCCTCGGGTACCCCCTTAGAACGAGTAGTCTCAAAGCTTGCCATAGGTTGGAAGAAGAGGCGACGAAGGAGTTCTCTCTATATCACTTAATTCTCACTTGACTAGCAGCCCGGGGTAGTAGTAAAGATCGGGTTAGTCTATTGCACGTTTTCTCTTAGCGGATAAAAACAAATACGATACTCGGGACTTATCTCCCGGGTGAAGTGCTCACCGATATCCGTGCGCTTGCGGATTATTTCTCTTGATTCTTTCGTGTGCGTATCTAGTGTCAACACATACCCACTTTGCTGGCTAGCTCCCAAAGCAAGAATAGCATTGTAATTCATAATCTCAGACTTCTTCACCACGTATTTTGCACGTGTATTCTCAAATTCATCACTCAACAAATAAGATGGTTTAACAAGTCTTCTTGGGCCATGAATAGGAGGCTTTCCACCAGTGGAAGAATCAGGTTGAACGAAAATAGATTTACTTGAAAGACCAACAAGAGGAAGAGCAGAACCGATTTTCTGCAATCGAGAATTATACAATGCCTCAGTTTTCTTGCAATTCAGAGCCATCTTTTCATGCACTGAACGCGACCCAACAATAGAAACTTCAGGGGAGGACAACTACATTAACGAAGTATATATACAAAAATAAGGTACATATACAAGAAACATAAACAACACAACCAAAAGATTGAATATCTGAATCAAAAACCAAAAAAACTTACTTCAACAGGATCTGAGGCCGAACAACCAGCCTTAGAACTAGAACGCAACTGAGAAAGGAGACCTTTCTTCTTAGCCAAATTAGGAGTAATGCGAGGAGTAGTAGCACAGGTAAGTGGGACAGTGAACATAGCAATATCATCCTGAAAACCAGAATTTAAAAAAAATTATAAACTGATGCTATAATATATACTACTTTAGTATAGTAAAAAGAAAAGACAAACTGGAATCAATAACAAACCATTCCATATATAACTAAACTATTAAAATGCTAAAAATCATACAAAGGACAAACAAAACAAATCGAATAAAAAAAAACCCTTACAGATTTGCTCTATCAAGAATCGCATTTGGAGGGGTGCGTGTGCAATCATCAACAGCTATGACATCCTCACGAACAGATGGAGCAAGAGCTTTGCTACCATTACCTCTAACAACCTCATGATGAACACCAAGTTTAGAGCTTTGAGCGAAAGCCTGAGAGAAGTCTTCATTAAGAGAACCTGAAAATATACAAAGTCAAAAAGAGAGAAAAATATTTTAAACAATAATTTAATATAAAAAGAAAAAATAACATATAAGAAAACTCACGTTTCAAAGACGAATGTGGAGCAGCAGCAGGTAACACACCAACAGATGACTTGGAATGTGATTTGCCAGCAACATTTCCTGCATTGTGATGAACTTCACCAGAAACAGATGCACGGTTCGGGCCATCTGGTACAATCCCAGAAGGAACAAGTTTAGAGCCATCACCAGCAGAGCCTATGATGAGCAGAAAAAGAAACCAAACTGTAAGATTATTGTAAGCATCATCAACAGCAGAAAAAAGAAAAAACCAAAACAAAAGAATGAAATAATGCTAAGGAAACTTGGTATTAAGCATAAAAAACATTATTAGCAAATTTTGAGTAACCAAAAATATACAACAAAAAAATGAAATATTTACAATAAAATTAACAATGTAAAAAAAATATAGGAAGCATGTAAGAAAATCTGAAGTTCATACAATCACCAAAATTTAAGATAGCTTTAGCTTTAGTTCCGTGTTAAACAAACATAACGAGATATAAGAGATATAGAAAATATATACAATAATGCGCATAAAATTAAAAAAAGCATAGACAAAAAGATATAGAAGTCGCAAACCCACATTTAGTAGAAGACCGAGAAAGCACAGAATGTACCACCGCAGCTTCTCCATGAGCTTGAACACCATGTACCAAACTTGCGCCAATAGGATCAGCAGGTAAAGAACCAAGATCAAAGGATTTGGATCCATCAACAGCAGGACCTAAATCAAAATATTTCGAAATAATGGAAATAAGTATCAAACATGAATGTGACAACAAGATGGAACTATGGAAAACAAAAAAGGTACTTACACTGCAATGGTGGCTGTGCATCACATTCTACTTTAGAAAGAGATGCCGCACCATTAGGCTGCATAAAATAGAAGAAAAAAAATTAAGAGTATAAAAAAAAATTGCAAGTAGATATCATAGACAGAAAAAAAATGATGACCAATATTACCTCAACCAAATTGTCATCAGGTGCAACATTGTCATTAACATAACCAGGGTCCTCAAAACCATTGGCAGAATCAAAGGGATGAGAAGCATGAGCAGGTGGAGTAGGTTGCTCATAGTCAGCAAACACCTTCAACACTTGAAGAGTTATATCCTGTGTGTTCTCTTTATAACGACACACAACACTCATCAATTTAGCAAACACTGCTTTGAAATTATCAGGAATTTCACCAAGGGAGGCCAAGTCAACTGGGATCCGAGGAAGACAACTTTTACAGTGACCTTCAATCAACTTAGCAACCATATCCTTCAAGTAATCTGGAACGCGACAACCACAAGTAACTTCAAGCTTGTCCAAAAAATCAGCAGCAGCAGTAGAATCCACATTGGTTTGGGGCTGAGAAAAATAAATGAAAGAATATAATGATTCAACAAACAACACAGTGCAAAATTAAACAAAAAACGAAAATATGAAACAAAATTGAATGGCAGCATACCTTGTTGTAACAAATCTTATCAAAGTCCAGAAGAGGCCTAAGACCAAAACCAGATCGAGGTTTAGCATCAAGCTGAGCAAATTCAGTAATCATATTCTGCTTCCAAACTCCAATTCGAGGAAATGAATCATCAACTTGACGGTGAGAGAAATCAACATGATCCAAATATATGACCTTAAAAAGGAGAGCAAAAAAAAAACATTAATAATTCATATTTAAGAGTAATGTAAACAAAGCAGAGACGAAATAGTACAAAAAAAAAGAGAATGTATCAAGAGAAAAAACTTACAAAGCAAGGTAATACATACAGCCGCCAAGAGTAACATTACTTTTATTGCCAACACTCTTTGATTTCCTGAAACTTTTGATAGCATTGAGCATCCATTTCAAAACAAACCCAGACCAGTCAAAAGACTTGAGATTCTCAACATCGACAAACACACCAAGATAACGCGGGCTGGGGACAAGATTTGAATTTGGGCAAAGAAAATAGTTCAAAGCAACAACCAAGAAGCAAGTAAGAACTTCTTCATCAGACAAATCAGGTTGAGACAACTTCTGTTGAAATGCAGAAACTTGAGGCAAATAGGACTTGCTAATCTTTGACAGAACCACTGCTTTGCCATCTGAGGTATTCCTTGGAAATTCTGTACCACCAAGAGGGAGACCAAGAACAAGACTGACACTTTTGGGAGTCAATGGAATGACTTTTCCAGCAACAATGAGATCAGCAGACTTGAAGTCAACATTAGAAGCCAACCACTTTGAAAATTTCATTGGAACATAACACTTGTCAAACAATAACAAAGAACCAAACCCAGCTCTCTTAATAACTTCTTTTTGATGTTCACTCAAAGAACTAAGAACAGAATCAAAAAGTTTCACAGACTGCCTAGTGAAACCTTGAGGTGAACCAGCAGGAGGCCTATCATTCTATAACCAAGAAAAAATAAAGTTACAAACAATTATAAAAGTTCAAAATCTAATTATCACAAAAGATGAGAATAATACCTGAGCTTCCAAAGCAATATCCAATTTGCGTTTCAGAGACTTGATTTTGCGATACCGCAAAATATATAAATTATAAAAATCAAATGGATCCATACAAAACACTACGAAACTAGAGCTTATGGCAAACAAACCAGCAAACACAGGTTATATATTTTTAAAACAAAAACTATCAACAAAATACAGGGACAAGAAACTAACTTCTCGATACACTTCTTAGCAAGAACTTTGTTAAATCCACGCTTGGCAAAGCATCGAAGATGAAGAATCCTATAAAAAATAAATATAAACACGACAAGTAATAATTCAATTAATAATGATTGAAACATTTATAAAATAATATAAAGCAATGAAGAAAAAACAAAAGAAGAGTAAAGATCTAAACCTGATCAGACATTTCAACATCAGAAGACTGGTCTTCATACAAACCATCATTGACATATTGAGAGCATATCACATCTTCACTATCAGAGCTTTCAATACCATCTAATTCATCATCAGAAGATATCCCAGCACCTCGATGCCTTTTCGTGTGCCTGGTAGTCATCTAAGAAAAAACAAAAATAATAGAAACATAATCTGAAACCTATAAAACATTATATACTGTGCTGTCACAATTGTTAATGGTACTGTATGATGTGTATGAAACAAAAGTAATAAACAATAAAAAGGAAATTAAATGTGAGATAAATAAATAAAGACAAAAAGGATAATAAAATGAGAAGAAATGGCAAAAAGAACTTATATTATAAGAAACCAATATAACATGGCTCACAGACCATTAACATACACTAGTACATAAAATCATGCTACACATCAAAAATTAAAAAGATAAGACATCTTCACGACAAACAGGACATGTAGACTTAATCCTAAGCCATTCATTAATGCAATCCTTGTGGAAGGAATGCAAGCAAAAAAAGCCTCCTAATGTTATCAGCAAGAGCAGCATTATCTTCGTCAGGTTCACCAAAAAATTCTAGACAAATGGCACACTTCTCGTGCCTGTGCATCAAACACTCGACAGTGCTATCAACTAAGTTTGTGAGAGCAGCAGGAGGATCCCTAGAAGTAGATTGAGCTGCAACTTGAGCATCCCTATCTGCAATTGATAGCACAGCATGAGCCCCCCTAGCTTGAGCGCCATAAGTGCGCATAAGAAACAGATAACGACGACGCCAAAGACGGCTGTTCATGTATGGCCCTCTCCTATGCGTGGTTAAATGAACACTGCGACCACCATCCATATCTAACCTAGATTAAACATAAAAAGATAAAAAGAAAAAACATAAAATCATAACAAAACCCTAACACAACCAACATTAAAATAGACTGAATTGAAACTAAATAAAACATATACAAACCTGTCTATATTGGGATCTTCAATACAGCAAATGCCACAAAAGAGAAAAAGGGTGGAGAAGACCTTCCTGAAAAAAAATAACTTAGACATTTAGAACTATAACATTTAAAATGAAATTTGGACGATGCTGTAACATAAGTAGGGGAAATGATGACATTTGCAAGGAGGTGGCAACAAAAAAAAAAAACAACATAAGACACATAGACAAGACTCAAAAGACCATTGAAACTTAGTGACTAAACTGAAGCTCACTGAAATTAGCTCTAGGCAATCAAACACAACAGCAAATTGCCCAAGCTCAAACAATGAAATTAGCTCCAACAAATGCAAACAAAATCTTAGAATAAAAGAATCAGGACAAAGATGGCCTGAAAATGTTACCAGAATTTTCATGTGTGTAGGGCCAAAAATAGGGACCACAACCACGAGAATGCAAAAAATATATCACAAGCCCAGAAATATATATTTTTATTACAATAGATAGCTATGCAATTAAGAAATCAAAAATAGTATACAAACTATACCACACAAAACCATAGCAAAGGCAATACACTAACTTGTGTTTCTCGACCACCAAAGTAAACAATCCACACACTAAAACCTGACCCCATAAACAAACAAAGCACAGATACAGAAACATTACATTTCCATTTATAATCAGCAAACAAAAAAAAAATTACACCAAGGCAAAGAAATATTTACATTACCAAAATTGTTGTAAAAATTAATCAAAAGAGATGTAAGAAAATCCAACTTAGCTAACTATTCAACAATTTCCAACAAACAAGTAAATGCTATAACATCTCAATAACCTACCTTAATCAAAGCACCAATGAAAAACTGGCATGGATACTTGAACAAAACCAAATGAAATTAAACAGGCAATGGAGGCCGGGTGCATGCAGTTAGGAATGAGAAGCCACATTGCTGGCAGGCATCATGAGTCATGGCAAAAGATTGGGATAAATACTGTATACAGTTCCAAAAGAGCAGAGTACTCCTACTTCTACTTGGTAGTAACAGTAGTGGCAGGAGAAGATACTGAATTATGGATATAGCTACTGCTAATAATGCAGAGTGGAAAGAGCAAAAAGACATGCTGATTTCTATTACTTGAACCCATACAAAAAAAAATAGACACCTTATACTACAACATTTACCCTGTCATAGTGAAATTGTAACCATTTCAGAATAACAATATCAAATAAATTATATTACACTCCAAAAATGGCACAAACATGTAAAATTAACCATTGAAAAATAGAAGCAACAAGACAATTAGCAAATCAAACTGAATTATCACACTGACATATAAAGAAAATTTTTATAAATTAAACACGGAGGAAACATGAAAACGAAAAAAGGTGGGTCAACACTGAAAATTAATTCAAACAATATAAAAGACATACTGAAGTATGAAATACATTGGAGCTGAAGTATGACACCATTCTTAGGATAGAAATTAGCTCCAACAAATGCAAACTGAAACTTACAATCAAACTGCTGAAACAAATAAAACTTGGGCAAAAACTGATGACTCAAAACAAACATAATAACAAGATATAAGTTCAACTCAAACACTGATTCTAAAAACTAATAAAACTGATAGAGAAACTTATTCACTAAATGTAATAACTGAACAAAAACATAACCTCGGAATCTAACAACTTAACTTAACAATCGAGCACACAAACTAAAACTAAAGAAATTTAGATAAGACTAAAACTTAGGAAATATGACTCAAAAGTCAGAACAAGAAGGCTAGACCTCAGAATTAAACTTAAAGAATAACAAAATAATTATATTCAGAGAATGGATTTGGTTTACATGACAAGAATGAAAAATAGAATAACACACACATACACACATATAGATGAATCATAAGAGCACCTTATTTTAAAGACAAAAACTTAGACTGACACAGAGAATTAAAAGGTTCAAATCTAAACCTATAGCATAAACAGTGGCAGTTTCAATCAAACTTATCAATAAGAGACCCTAAACCTTTCAAGTAGTACAGATCTAACCCTAAAATCACAGAAACAATTACCAAAAAAAAGCAACAACATACATCGAAGGACTAGTGATTCAAAATCAATCAAAATAAGAGACGAAATTAACTTTATACTAAAACACAGAGGCATACAACAGCATACTGAAGACCCTAACTCGTAAAACAAAAATGCAGAAAAAAATAGATCTAGAACCCTAACGCGACTGCAATGTACCTGATATCGCGATGAACAACCAAAATTCCACACTAAACGACCGGAAATGGAGATTTGAAAAAACAGAGAGAAGAACTAACCACACTGAATATTGATGCCGCCCCTGCTGCCGTGTCTTCCCCGTCCGACGTCGCCCGCTAGGGTAGGCGAGCAACCTCCGTCTCGTACAGCGACAGAAGCTCCAAACGTCCGACGACCGACGCTGAGCGAAGCAGCACCGCCGTCTGCCGTCCCCCGTAGAACACGAACTACCTCTCAGAGAGATAGAAATCATCAGATTCAAACCAAAACGAAGGGGAACGAATGAGAATCGAAGATGAGAACACGAACTGGCAAACCCTACCTTCCTCCGCGTCGACGACCACCAATCCACCGTCCGCCGTCCGCCGTCCACCGTCGGCCGTCACCGACAGAAACTACCTCTCAGAGAGATAGAAAACATCAGATCCAAACCAAAAACGATGGGGAACAAACTGAGAATCGAAGATGAGACCACGAACTGACAACCCTACCTTCCTCCGCGTCGACGACCACCACTCCACCGGGCACCACCGCCGTCCGCCGTAGATCTTCACTGCCTGCGAGTGCAATAGAGGATGTAAACTCCTTGGAAACGGACGGAAAGGGATCAGAAACGAGGAGAAGAAGCAGAAATGGGGAACCCTAGCTCGCCGCCATGGCGTCGCCTCGAGTCGCCGCTCTGAGCGAGAGGGAGAAGAAGAGACTAGAATGAATGCGAAATGACGAGGCGGACGCGACGCGGCATTCCAATCGGGCGAGTAACGGCGCGAGTTCCAAAAATTCAACAGTACTCGGCGCCGACACCTTGGTCCCACATGTCATAGAACCTAGAGGGCGAGTAATAGCCGCGCGAGTTCCAAAATTTCAACAGTGCTCGGCGCCGACACCTTGGCCCCACATGTCATACAGCCACCAGATTCCAATTCAAACGAACGCACCAGATCGCCTCAAACCAAAATCCGACGGCCACGAATTCGAGTGAAAAAAGAGCAGATTTGAATCGGGTGAAGAAAAGATTTTTCCTAAGATTTATGGTATCAAGTTATTATCATTAGTTTCATAAGGTGTGCATTTTATATCATATATGTTGTTAAGTTCTTCTATAAATCTAGTCTAATTTAAAAAGTTTGACTGATACGGATTCTAAAATTGATTTATTAAGAGACAACAGGAGTATATATCTGTGTTCAACCTGCAACGTCAAATCGAATCTCAATCCCATTCAAAAGAGGGGCTTATTCCACTTGGTCGTGTTTGGTTCCCATCTGACCGCAGGGAGCAATGCCCAAGCTAGCCAGGCCCCTAATAGCCTTGTTCTTTTATTCGTTTCAGTTGGTTTATCAGTCGTACTACGGCTTATTCCCTCTCACAGAGATGGGCAAATCTAGAATGGCCCACCATTGGGCTTCGATGGGTTTTTAGGTTGAGCTAAGACTAGTTGGGCTAACTTTGTACCTGTATTTCTGGCCTAGGGAGGCTGCAACCCACGTCGCCCCCTGAATCCGCCCTGCTCACAGAGCACTATCGAAATAACCGAAATCACTCGTGAAAACCACTGGCCGAACATGCTCGAAGGGCTATTATTTGGTTCCATGATACACAAATGTCAAAGCATTGTCAATCTCTCAAATGAACGACATACACACACGCTTGCTCGTGCTGTCCTGGCCAGGCCCGATAGGAATGGAGGAAATCTCATATGGGACGGCTTCTTTTGTATGAGATCCCGGCAAGAATGTATGTGGTGCTAACCAACCATGAGTTGGTTGCGTCAGATGAGCCTGGTCCACCCTACCAACAGGCAATCAAACACGCCCTTAAACTTTAGAGGGTTGTGATAATAATAACTGAAACAATTGCCAAAAGCAACAACTAGTAAATAAGCACAAAAAGTATGATATAAAATCCAAATAGTTTTAAACTAAGCACCATAATTTGGGTATGTCTACTTGCAACCTGGGTGATTTGGAGCCTTTTAATCACGCAGGTGACAAAATATATTTTCTCACCTGAATCTGTCACCCGATTCTCAAAACCATATCATAAAACCCCAGCGAACCAAACTAAAAACAAATGAAAACCAAAGCAAAAATAACAGATAAAAATATAAAATTAAAATCAGATTTATTCTATGTATGGCAATTGAAAGATGATTATATCAAAATAAACATAGAAGAAATACAATTTTTTTTCTAGATTTAATCTATGTAAGGTAAATTGAAAGATGATGTCAAAATAAACATAGAAGAAATATAAACTTTACCACATCAGATAGCTATTCAAGTAATTCAAACCAATTTTAGTTATGAATAATCAATTTACACCAATTGAATACAAAATTTACACCTAAACTAAATTAGTAAAAAAATATTTCAATCAAATATAATCTGCTTCTACCAAAGAAATTAATCTGTATACATAGGTAGAAAACTACACTAGGTACTTGCTCTAGGAGCTATGCACATATAGTTAGTGGCTAGCTTGTGGTCTTAACAATACTGTATACTACACACACTGTACAGTAAACAATGCAACATGGATGCCACATGCAGCTACTCCTTTCCGTCTTCGCTGACTCTGCTTTCCGTCCCCAATTCCATTTTCACGGTCGTTCGCCAACTTCCGATCCAAGCGAACGATCCGACCACGTCTTCCTTTCCCTATTTATTTGCGTTTCCTTTCCTTTTCTGTGCGCACCCTTTTCTCCTCCAGCCTTTCATTTCGTCCCACCCAATTTTCATTCCATCTTGCTCGCAAAAAAAAAAAAAAAAAAAAAAAAAAAATCATTCCCTCTCGGTCCTGCCCTAAGTGGTCGCCGGGGATTCATCAGATCCAGTGCCGTGCGCGGCTCCCCGCGCCGGCGGCGTTATCTTCTCCGCGCCGACCTTCACCTCCACCCGAATAGCTCAGATTTGGATGACGAGGGATGAGCAGCGCCGCCAACCCCCACCTCCACTCGGCGGCTTCGAGCGGGGGGCAACCCACCCTGATCGCTCAGATCAGGACGACGGGGGGAAGAGCAGCGTCGTTCCTCTTCTCCACACCGACACCCACCTCCACTCGCCGGCTCCGAGCGAGTTGCAGTCCAGCCGAATCGCTTAGATCGGGACGATGGAGGACGAGCATCGTTGTTCCGCATCGGCAACGCTGACCCAGGTAAGCCCAAGCCCTCTGCAGTCATGTATGTTCCTCATTTCCCTTGTTCTGTTATGTGTGTCTGCTTGCTGTTGATTCGGTTTCCTTTCAGCTGTTATCTAGATTGGATTAGTTGATTCGTAGTAGCTCAGTTCAGGTTCTGTCTGTAGTATGTATGTATGAGTGTACGCCATATATGTATCCATGTAGACATACGGATGATTATGTATTTGTTGATCAATTAATGGACAAAAAATAAGAATGGGAAAAAGGTTTGCTCCATTTGATTCATCATCCAGTTTTTTGCCATGGTATATTATGTGTCTCCTGTTGGTTTCGGTGTCTCTGTCTTGTTATACTACCAGGCAGATTTCTCCTTTGTATGCAGTGTTAATCATACAATCAGTGTTGCAAAATTGGGGCAGTGGTAGCCTGCAGGTGAATGGGAATTGCCAGGTACATGTGCGACATTGAAGTGGCAATGCAAATCCTGATGTGTCTGTAGTTGTAATGTTGGAATTATCTTTAATTTTGTGTAATGTTATAGCCTATCAACTGGAATGTTTGTAGATGACAATGTTTGGCAAAAGCTTTGATGAATAACTTCCTTCAGGACACTCAAACCTTTCTTTCTTTTTTGTTCCCATATCATTATCATTATCCTTACTGCCGTGCCGTATGGTATGGTACCATGAGCTAAGACTAAATATATTAAGCTTCACCTGTCAAGTCAACTTAGCAGGTTAGACATGGGCTTTTGCAGCATTGGGCTATTGCAGCTGATTCTTACTAGTCATGCATTGACTGCACTCTCGTTGTTGCCCTCTAAAATAGGGAGATGCACATCAGCCAGCAAAAATAACACAACCACAATTTTTATTGTTCTTCTAAATTCTTGAGGACAATCGATTTTTTGTTTTCTAGTGCAATGTGGCAGCTGAATTTACTTCATTTATCTCTATGTTTTTGCATTTTTTGCAATTGTGGTGGAAAAATGAAATCTGGTATTGTCTTATTCCTAACCATACATTAATGATGAAAAAATTTCTTATTTTTAAAACTGAAATGTATTATGGTTATAGATGGCTGATGAGGGAAAAAGTTCTACTGAACCTAAAAAGGTTGAATTAATTGATGAGCTGAAGTCTTTTGAGAATGAGGTAATAATTATGTTTTTGGTTTTTTATATCTTTTTTTAGTTTTGTTTAGTTGAAGTAGCGACCAGATAAGCAAATGTCTTAACTATATTCTTATATTTAGGAATCTAGTTCTAATTCTTCTCAAATTGGTGCTGGTTCTGATGAAAGCAGTGATGAATATGTCAGTGATGGGACTATGAAGAAGATGTCAATTCTGATGTCTCTGTGAGTAACCCAAGTCTATAACTTATATGGTTAAGTTTAGTTGATAATTAGTTTGTTTGTGTAGGGTGGAGATTCTATTTTGACCTGGACAGACCCTGCTAGTGCTAGTTGCATCATGTTGATGACCTAATAGCATTTGAGGTTTTTACTTTCGAAGAGCGTATGCTTTGGATGGGACTTATCCTTTCTTTGTCTTTAATGCTTTGAGTGACTAGCCAAGCAATGATTTTTTCTAGTGTCATGTCTTTGGATCAAAGCTGAAAAAGCAATAACTAAATACAGAGTACTTGAATCTAAGTATTGCCAAAAATTACATTGGATCAGTAGGTTCATATGAGGTCAATTTGATATAATACTATGTAAAAAGAGGCCATTTATATTTTTAAAGATAGCTATGTAAAGAATTTAGGTAAACTCTAGCAAAACTCCAACTTTTTATATGAACCCACTTGAGTCATTTAGGTAGTAACTTAGCATATATGTTTGTATGGATAAGTCATTTCTTTCTGAGTTATTGTAACTTAGCATAAGTTAGTATGGATAACTTAGTATGCCTCAGCTAGTGTGTCTAAGTTATTATGCCTTAGTTAGTATGGATAAGTTAGTATATGGCTAAGTTAGTATGAGTAAGTTTGCATAAGTTTTAATGGATAATTAGTACGAGACAAGTTTGCATAAATTATTATAGATAGCTAATTAATATTATGGATAACTAATTATTATTAAAAAATAGTCTGACTAAGTTTGAGTATTAAATTAACAATATAAGTTAGGTTGTAGAACTTAATTTTACCTATAACTAATAGTTATGTAAGTTTTATAGAATTAGTTAGTCTCGACTAAGTTTGACCACTAACTTAGCAAAATAAGTTAGGTTGTATAACTTAGTTTGACTTCTGACTTTGCCTCAAAAGTTAAAAAAGCAACCAATATTGATGAAGACTTTGTGCTCCCAATTTCTGTCAATCAATCCCATGAAGTTGAAGTTTCTCGTAATGCTGAAACTATATCTGAATTGACTTTGTCCATTCTAACTTTTGACCAAAGTCCTAAAACTCATTTTGTCATAGAGCCAAAAGTAAATTTTCTTGAGATGGAATCGTCAACTGCAACAGTTTCTAATGTCATGCCATTGAAAATTTCTAAGGTCATGCTATTTCTCAAAAATCTTTTCATTCTTATCTATAGTTTTTTTTTGTCCCAGCATGTAAGAATAGATATTGGTATGTTGTTATCGCAAATTTTAGGGAACATAGATTTGAAGTCATTTGTCCTTTCAAGGACTTGAGTATTATCAAAGAAGATGCTCTTATAATTGTCAGTAACTTTCGCAAAGTGTTCAATTGTGCATATCTAGTACCTCGAAGAGTTCATATTTGGAAGATGGAGCCTTCTTTTGCTAGTGTTTCCAATTCATTTAGCCAGTATGTTTCTTTTGACTAACTCATCATTGTTTTTTATGAGAAATCCATTTTACATGTGTTTAGCCTATAAAATACTCTCATTTATAACAAAGAAAATGATTATATATTTATCTTCTTTTGTAGAAATGATAGTGGAGTTTTTGTTCTTGAAATACTTAAATCTTATGATGGTCATACTCATCTTTTCTTCAAAGAGGTATTACTCTATGTGAATTTGTTCTTCGATATAAAGATGCAATGATTTGATTCTGGAGATATTTGTATGCCTTTTATTTTAGTTCACAAGTTTATTTATGTCTTGCAGGAACATGCAAAGGCTATTCGTGAGGCTTTGACTTACTATTTATGCACTCATAAGGACATTGAATTATTGTTGCCTGCAATACGTCAGCAGCATGTAAATATTTGTTATCATTTTTTTGTTGGCCTTTGTTTTTTTATCTCACATAGTTCTAATCTTTGTTTCCTGTTTTTATCTTCTCAGGGTTTCAATTTTTAAAACCTATGAATGAACAAGACATAAAAGGTATGATTTTCTCATCTAAACTTGTGTAGAATCATTGTCATTTAACAAGAGTCTTCTATTTTCACTATGATCTACATAGCTTTCTCTTTGTGCTGCTACACTAAATAATAGACTTATTTTACTAATTGATTTATGAGAACATTTGTATGAGAACATTTGTATGACTAAGTTATAATGGCTAAGTTAGAATTAGTAAGTTGCCTAAGCTAGAATGCTTAAGTTATAATGACTAAATTAGAATGAGTAAGTTAGAATGAGTAAGTTAGAACGAATAAGTTACAATCCCTAAGTTTGTATAACGTTAGAACGAATAAGTTACAATCCCTAAGTTTGTATAACTAAGTTAAATTTATAATTTCTAAGTTAGAATGGCTAAGCTAGAATGCCTAAGTTAGAATGGGTAAGTTAGAATTCGTATGTTCGTATGACTATGTTAGAATGCCTAAAGATCGAATCCCTAAGTTGGTGTGACTATGTTACAATGCCTAAGTTAGTATTCCTAAGTTTGTATGCCTACGTTTTGATAAGTTCTTTGAATACTTAGTATGGATAAGTTATCATTAGTTAATAAGTTTGCATTATCTTATTATACAAACTTGAACTTTTATTTTTTATTTGTGTAGTTTTTCTTTAATACTGTTTTTTTTTTCTTTTCAGATCTTTGCAATTCAGCACAAAACTATGTTGGATGTCATACCTATAAATATCTGTATTATATCATATTTTGTTCAAGTTATGATGTAGTCTACAAAAGAGTATAAATATCTCCATACTATGTTGCCACAACTTTTGCTTTTTATTATGACATTTGTTCTATTATGTAGTCTATAAAAGTTACTTTTATTTGCCCCCCACCCCTTTTTATCCCTATTCCATGTCCCCGAATGATTATGATTCCTAAAAGAGAAAAACCGAATGATTATGATTCTTAAAAGAGAAAAAGAAACTTCTGAAAAATATAAATTTGATATAAATTTCATGCAAAAAAATACCCATTTAAGTTACAACTCTTAAGTTATTCTCGATCAGTTTTCTCAAAAATATGTTAACGCACGTCAAATGTTAAGCACAGGGGAAATGGAATGTTGAAATGTGTCCGAAAGAGAATGAGAAAGAGAAAAAAAAATACGTCGATCAAAAATGGAAAAAGCGGGACCGCACTGTTTCCTAATACGGAAAGTTCTCCCGGTCGGAGATCGTTCGCTAGTTGGCGTTCGGGTGAACGTTCGCCAACTAGTCACGATCTCGTAGGTCGCTGTGCTTTCCGTCGGCGCAGCTCCGCGGCCCTCACCCTCTGCCACCTCCCTCATTCCTCTGCCTTCCCCTTCTTCACTATTCCTCGCCACGACGAGCCTGAGCGGTGAGCGCGTGCGGCCACGCTTCCTCGCCGGAGCCGGAGCCGGTCACGCCGCGCGTCGCCAACCCGCTGCGCCGCGCCCTGCGCTCTCTTAAGTCCTCCGGTGAGCCACCCGACTCCAAAAGCCCCTAATTTTCCCGTCTGGACGAGACTCCCGCTGATCCTGTCTTTGCAGCACCATCCGCGGATCGTCACGGCGACGCTCGGCCCGTAGAAGCTACATTGCCGTCGCGGCCACGTTCCAGCTCGTCGTCAGCCGCAACCCGCACAGCGTCCTCGACACCGCGACTCTGACGACCTCGTGGACCATCGGGAACGCCTCGACCCGCGCCACCACCGCAAGCTCTGCCTGCGTTGAGCCCGACCTGCACCGCGTGACCTTCCAACATCGAGCCCCAGGTGAGCATCCAAGCCCCCACCTTTGTTCACACCTTGTGGCCGGCATGGCCTTTCCGGCGCGTCGCGGGACGTTCCGTGTCGTCACACCACCCGCACAATCACTCAAGCACCCACGGTGTCCCATGGATACGAGCGCACGCGCCCATCACAGCATGCTCAAACACGGATCTTCCCCTGCACAAGGCAGGACAGCAATCAGCTCTCAGGAGAAGTTGCTTCGCTAGATGTAGACTTGATTCTCAGGAGTACTAGCTTAACTGCCCCCCTCTGATTGAGTGCACGCTCCGCCACTCACGCCCATCGAGGCCGCAGGCTACGCCTAAACACCGCCCTTGTTGTCCGAGCTCCGTACATGGATCCGCACGGCCTGCTTCACGCCGAGCTCAACCTTGCACCAGCCCAGACCCACGGCGTCGCCGGAAAGCCACCTCAGCCGTCCGGCCTCGCCTTCGAGGGCCGTGCACTTCACGGTCGCTCGCGCGGCGCTGCCGCGGCCGCAGCGGCGCTGTCGTCGTGGCTTGACGCCAGTCACGCCACGGGGCATCCCACGCATTGGCGCGGGAGTCCGCGTGGACCGTGCGGGCACGCCTAAGCGCTGCTCGCCTGAGCCATCTTCGACCTGCCAACCCCCGTAGCGGCGAAGGACACCGCCGGTCCGGCTTCTCGTCGAGCATCAGGCCGGCGTGGTGCCCACTTCCTTCGTTCCTTCTCTAGACCAAATCCAGCTGGAGAGATGGTCCCAATCCCCACGTGCATTAGTCATTTCGATTTGTACGCTGTTCTGGTTCATAATGTAGTTCCTTGCGTCCAGTCAAGTTTTTTCGTTGCATGTTTTTCATTATATAAGCAGAAGAAGATAATGTTGTCATAGCGCTACGTGGTTACGGTAATCCGTTGCCCAGTCAAGTTGGCAATGGCAGATTTTTTTAAGCATCTCCAACTCCAACAGTTCCCCAATAACAGGATAATGGGGGTAGCTTAATACCACTATTTGATTCATTTGGAGAGGTGCTGCAGCAGTTTCCCAATAAGTGATCCCCAATAGAGATGAGACCACATGTCAGCGAAATCATTTAATTCTCTCCATTCCTTTTTTTCCTTTTCCCCACGCCGACACGGTCATCTCTTCTCCCATTTCGTTTTCCCCATGCGACACAAGCATCTCCGTTTCCTTCTCTCACACGCCGCTGCCGCCGCTCTCTTGCTCGCCCCAGCCATCGCGTGTCCTCTCCCCCGCTTCCACTGAGCGCGCCTCCACGCTGGGATCGAGCTCTGCCGTCGGGATCGAGCGCTGCGAGGCCATCTTCGCCAGCCTCAAACTCCACCGTCGAGATCGAACACCGGTCCCGCCGTCCAAGTCGTCATCATCATCCCCATCCCCGTCGTCGTTGCCATCCCCGTCCGCGGCCGCAACTCCGGTCGCGCAGGGCATCTCGTCGGCGGCCATGGCCCCGCACCGTGTGAGGAGGTCTCACGCCAGATCTCCCGCGGGCGGAGGTGTCGCTGGAGCATCTTCTCCCCTTCCCCGGCATGGTCGAGGCGAGCGGCGCGCGGGCCTAGCCGCAGACGGTGGTGGCCATGGTTGCGGCGTGTCGAGGTGACGGTTGGTTGCGTGAAACTTCATTCCCACTAGGTATGCGGAGAGATTTGCGGGTTGCGGGGCTGAGCAAAATTTTTCTCATTGGGGGCTGGATTTGGGAACTGTTAGAGCATAGAAATCCTTCAAAATCAGTTTGCTTGCCTCGACGTAACGCCCTAGAGTCCAAACGGCTCGGATTCACTCTGCACGCTGAGCGAAACACACCTGCCACACCATCCCACTTAATCTTTCGTCCTGCTTCGCTTAAAAGAATTAACCCGGGGATGGTGGGATGGATTCTAGAAACCTTATATGTTGGTCTATCCCACCTTTTACAATTAAAGGTGGGCTAGACTCTCCGCAACATCTCATTAACACATGCCGGGTGTGACACTAGTCTTCGAGATGAAAGAAAATATCCGTGTAAAATATGGTAGCACGTACGTCGACAGTACACCTAGTGCAGCTGTGTTGAGCCGTTCACGGCTTATTTAAATATATCTTTCTGTTTTATTTGACCAAACAAAAACGCGTGTTCACAGGACACGAGGAACCCCTGGTCTTTGGCTGTGGAGCAGGCCAGCGACCATGGCGGCCTTCCAGCTTCACAATAGGCCTCCTCCATCTGCTGCTGTGCCTTGTCGTCTTTCCACCGTCGTCCTGCTCCTCTTGTGCTTGCTGCTGTCTTGTTCCCACCCCATATCCTGCACTTGCTCCGGCGGCTCCGAACGGGATCCCTGGGAGAACCTCACCGTCAGCGGCGCCTTCGACCAACTGCCCGGCTACCTGCTCACCAACATGAGTACCTACAGAACAAATTTGGAGTGGGTGGATTGCCGTGGCCTAGGCTCCTACATCAAGACCAACTACCCGGCTTTCGACCTGTCCCAGAAAGGTTGGTTCTTCCTCCGGCAAAAGGTTAGAGATGTGTCCTTCAGCGTCGTCTTCAGCTTCAGCATGAGCATCTACCAGCCAAACAACCAGAGGAAGCAGGCAACAAATGGAGCCAGTCTGGTGTTTGTTGTTCTGCCTTTGTCAACCGCATTCGAATCGGGCATTTTCACCCGACCCAATTGGCAGGTACTTGTCCCCTCCAGCTCCTCCAACCCCTCGTCATCCACCGATAGTGCTGGCAGCCACCTAACCGCTGAGATCAGCACTGATGGCGAAATAATATGGGTACAGATTGACATAGATTCGGAGCCAGTCAATTCCTCTTCTGTGGCAGCGCCAGTGGCGAGGAAGTCGTACAGAGTATGGATCGACCATGATTACTCCAGCCAACGCATGTCGGTCTACGTCGACGACGCCGGTGAAGATGCACCACAGCCTGCAAACGCCAAAGCCAGCCGGAACATCCCCACAGAGTCTCTCGCATTGCTAGGCCTTTTCTCCTCCATGGGGCAGCTCCTACAGGTTCACACATGGAATTCGACGGTCCACGAGCTCCCTGCTTACAGAGGCATGTCAACCAAGATCTTCGCTATACTGGGCATTGCCTTGGTATTGGTGGCTGCGATGGCCACCTGTATTGCTTTTGAGTACTTGTACGAGAACTCCAAGTACAGGAGGTGGAATGAGGAGCAGGACGAGCTGACCAAGATCATGCAGTGCATCCCCGGGGTGCCAGCCCACTTCAACTTCACTGAGATAAAGAAGGCCACCAACAACTTCGATCAGACGACCAAGCTTGGCAAGGGAGGGTTCGGAGCTGTGTACCGATGCAAGCTTCCTCCTGCTGAGGCTTCTTCTAGAGGAGCCATGGACATGGCAGTCAAGAAGTTCACGCGTCAAGTTCAGGACGACCGCTTTAAGGACTTCATCGCTGAGGTCACCATCATCAACCGTCTGCGACACAAGAACATTGTCCCACTTATTGGTGAGTACAAGATAATTGCCCATGTTCTGTTTCTTTTGAACACCTTATTAGCTATTAGTACAATAAAAAGAGCATAGCACATTAGCACTTAGTAGTAGTATTATGTACGTATTCTTGAATTCTTGAATGAGAGCAGTAATGCTTAGTGCACAAAATTTTCAGGCTGGTCCTACAGCAAAGGTGAGGCACTCCTTATCTACGAGTACATGAGCAACGGCAGCCTGGACCAGCATCTTTTCCAGAAAGGCAGCGAGCAGCAGCAGCAGCAGCAACAGCAGCAAGACAGCCATGACACATCTCTCCGGCAATGGCAGACCCGCTACGGCATCGCCTCTGACATTGCCACAGGCCTGCACTACGTCCACCACGAGCATCAGCCGATGGTGCTACACCGCGACATCAAGGCCAGCAACATCATGCTCGACTCCGACTTCCATGCGCGGCTCGGCGACTTCGGCATCGCCTGCACGGTCGCCATCGACAGGAGCTCCGTCACCGGCATCGCCGGCACGTGGGGCTACATCGCACCGGACTACGCGATGAACTACAAGGCCACGCGCCAGACTGACATCTACGCGTTCGGGGTGCTCATCCTCGAGATCGTCACAGGAAAGAAGGCCCTGCCTGAGGCTGACGATGACCACATCACGGACTGGGTCTGGCGTCTCCACGGGGTGGGGAAGTTGCTTGACGCCGTTGATGCCAGCGTACTTGTTGTGGTCGCTGACGAGGCCAGACGTCTGCTGCTGCTTGGACTGGCGTGCACCAACCCCAACGCGCCGGATCGTCCCAGCATGGCTCAAGTGCTGCAGGTCATCACCAAGGTTATGCCGCCACCGGACGTGCCACCTCAGAAGCCGGCGTTCGTGTGTCTGCCGAGAGACTGGCGTTCGCGCAACTCAGTGTATAGCACGGCCGGGAGTGATTGGGACCAGGACGGGAGCTCGGCAAGCATGGAGGGGCTACCGCTGATCAGCATGGAGCAGCCGTCGACAATACAACCGTCGGTGGAGGACACGTCTCCGTGACATTAGTAGGAGACGCAGAGTTGCTTGGGGGAAGGGGGATACTACACAGAGCAGACGCAGCCATGAAGGATGAGCCGGATCATTGTGTTCTTGCAATGTAATAAGCTGTCTTGAGTTTCCTGTGCGTTGTAATGAGGGGATTCTGAACTTTAGTGTGGGGGGTTTTATTTTTGTTTCCTTTCTGAGAGTGTTTTTGGGCAAGTGTCATTGCAATAGCTTTTTTTTTAGCATAAAGTGTCATTGCAGTAGCTGGTACCAGCAAAAACACAGTTACCTTCCTCTCTGCACTCTGCTCCGGGACGGAGTGCAGCATGTGTATGCACAGTCTGATCCTAAAGAGCCAAAGGATGGTTGGCCTAGTGGTCAAGTCATTCCGGCGGCACCCCTGGGGGCCTGAGTTAGCGGACCATTTGGGGGCGAATTTCAGGGGCTCAGGGTAATAAAATCTCCTTTCCGAAGTGCAGCTCGGGCCGTAATAAAATCGGGGTTTTCCGCCGTGGGACGTCGTCCCCCCAGCTCGCGTTTTTTTTTCTAAAGACTTTTGTTATTTATCTCTGCCGTAATATTTTTTTTATAAATTTGTCATATTACTATATGTTTGACAATGCTTTATTATTCGTGGTACAATTGTCGACTGGGTTATATATATAGGGTTTGATTGATTGGCTACCAAAATTTATCATGTCGAGGTTTTGTATATATATAGAGGAGTGTTGGGGGCGGTGGCATAACAAATTTGGTAGGGACCTTCCGCTGAGGTGGCGCTCAATGGGTACAACTACAAAGAAGTTTGAAAATGTTGTTTGGTCTATTTTTAATTTTTCCCATCTTCTCACGTGTCAGCCTCCTCATACAACTTCATGAGGCTGTATGAGGAGGCCAACACGTGAGAAGATGGGAAAGATTGAAAATAGACCTTACGACACATTCAAACTTCTTCAAGGGTCTAACTGAACTGAAGTATTGCAAGGAGGACGATAAAAATATACTAGAGAACTTTCTAAACCGTAGATTGTCTGATCGTGCACATCGCCCTACATGATGGGAACAACTTGTCAAGAGCCTCTACATCTGTTGTCACCCTATTTTTTTTTTTTTGCAAGTTTATACATTTTGTTACAATTCAAATTAGATTATGGCCAAACAATAGTGGAAAAAATAATAGTTTATAAAGTAAATATTTATTTTTATTGCATTCATGCTGTTTGCATTGTTTTATTGAGTGAAAAAATAATTTATTTAACTCTAGTGATGCGACACGATTTTGCTCTATGGATCGAATTAAACAAAATATTATCTATGTTTTAAAATAAGCCTAAGTTTTGTTTTCCCAAACATTGAAATATTTTAAGAGGATTTTACAAACTTATTCAAGTTCAAAAAGTATTCAGTTTTTATTTCAAAATGATTAAACAAAAGAAAAGAAAAGTAAATAAGAAAAGGAAAAAAAGTCCCTCCCGCTCACCCTGGGCCGAATTCGGCCCGTCTCCTCTCTTCCCCCTCCAAACCCGCTAGGCCCTCCTTCAACCTCCAGCCACTCGATCACCTTGCCGATCCGCCATCACCGCGCTGACCGAGCTCAAGCCGCGACCAAGCACGCCCGCGCGGGTCGACTCCCGTCCGCTCCGCTGCCCGCGTCCCTCGCTCCGAGCGACCGAGCCGCCACCGCGACTTCTCCCCACGCGTGCAGAGCCACGGCCGCCATAGCCGGCATGGAGCCGAGCCTGCGACCCAGCGCTCTCTGCTCCCTCCTTTCTATTCAAGAGAGCCTGCAGCCTCGCGCTGTCATCCGCGATCACCCCGACAGCTCTGACCCTCTCCAGCTCCAGCATCGCAACAAAGCATCGCCGCCGGATCGGAGCCATTGCCAAGCTCCGTTCACCATCGCCGTTCTCCAAGGTCAGACCATCACCGGTTCCATATTTCGCCTCATCCCAGCAATTCACGCCAAGCCTTTCTTTCCAGGAAATCACGGCATACTGGCGGAAATCCTCGGCTCGCCGGAGTCCGGAACACCACCGCCCGTCTCTCCACGTCGTCTCTCCTCTCGGTGCAGAATCGGACGCCTAGAACCCCACTGCCGGCTGTGCGGTGAGCTCCCGAATCCAAACCACCAATCCTTGTATTTTATCGGTCTCTATAGATCAAGATCACCGTCGCGGCTGTTAGATAAGCCTAGCATCTATATTTAGCATTTGCATGCTTTGTTTCGGTTACAGCACTCACACGAGCACCGGTTGTTGCCGTGCGATTAGAAGAGGTGGCCGAGAATAGCTCGCCATGAACTCTGGCATGCAGCCATGGGCGCCGTTCGTGGAGCGTGGGGATGGACGCGCAAGTCTCACGTCGTGCGCGACGTGGCTGCCATGCCTTGCATTGTTGGTTCTTTCAATAAATAGCAAAGAGAACACCCAGAAAAGTTGCGCTTTCAGGCAGCACAAAATCCTCTGGGTTTAACTACGACAAAATCCTCTGAGTTTAACTGCTCTCGTGTTCTTGTTCATCCACTCGCCGCCGGCGTACATCGCCGTTCGGTTTCTAACAAGTGGCATCGGAGCTAGAGAGTGAGGGACCTGCGACGTCATGTAGACGAAGCCGCACGGACGCACGCCGCCGGTGACGGCCAACAAGGAGAAACCAAAGGGCTCCGGCAGCAAGACGCCGCGCCGCTCTCCGTCTCCGAGTCGCTCTCCACCGCGCCGTTCACCGCGCCGCTCTCCGCGTCGCTCCCGGGCTCCACGCCGCTCGCGCACCCGACATCCATGCGAGATCGTCGTCGAGCGTTGTCACAACCCAAAATTTCCTATTTCGGGTTGTGCATGTAAAATTTTCAAAAGGCATTTAGCAAGTCGTTTATCTTTCTTCGGCTTGTCCTTGTCTTTTTCCTATAATCAAATTCCTTGTTTGTCGGCTAAAGTTTTCTTTGGGAGCTATCAAAAGTCTTTTCTTTGTAACCCTAATCATATCTTCTAGTTCCTTGCACGTCAACAACCAACCTCTAAAAACTTCACGGGAATTTTTCTAGCTTTTTCTAGAAATTGTTCCCACTTATCTATGAGTATGATCTAATTTTAGATGCTCTAAATTATCTTCTCATGAGCTCCAAATATTTTTGTTTGGTTTGCCCATGTTCCAAAATATCTCTAATAATTTTCTCCAAATTTTCGGAGCCTTTGGATTATTTTTCATTGCTTAAATGTCAGTTCCACACTTTTCTAGAATTTATTTGTATACATGAAAATAAATAATTCTAGAAATAATTAATCTTAATTCTTGATCACTTTTGGCCAATCATTTTTGTTGTTCTCTCTTTCATTAATTGGTAGAAGAAGGCCCGTGCAATAATCTTCTCTGACATTGATTCATGTCCTGGCTATATGTTTTGTTGGGTCTACGCTTGACGTGATTCAGGAAGCAAATAACCAGCCCAATGTTGCTAGAGCACAGAAAGGTCTTCGTATGCCACACGGACGACATCTAGCAAATCAGGATTATCATGTCGTGCGTGCTTCCAACTCTCCATCTTATATTATCTAAAAAGACTAGAATGGGAGGCGCCGCAGCGGCCTCCCGGTGTCCACGTTACCAGAAATTTTTCTGGCCGTTCCGATGTGTATCATTGGTTCCGAGCTCGTTGACCATCGTAGCTGAACAGGAGTTGGCCTGGTCAGTCGTTGGCGTCCCTTGGTCGGATTCAGATTGCGTGACTTTACAGAGCAAAGTTACGTTGTAACTTTCCTGTGATTTCCACCCTCCATTCCCTATCCAACGACTCAGCATGCATTCAAAGCAAAAGCATGCAACACTTAGCATTTTTGGTGCACTCCGCCAGGCGGCAGCAGTCTGCAGCCGGTGATCACGTCCAGCTCCGGCGTGCTGCCATCCCGTGCCGCCAGGACGCACAGTAGGCCCAACCACTAGAACCCGTAGCTTCGATGTGCGTGGCACTTGTACAAAACGCGGCGGCGGCGGCGGCTCATCAGCCTGGACGAGTCCGCGCGCCCAATGCCACCATCTCGGGCGACGCAGCCGACCTCTGCGCCATGCTTTCTGCTTCTTCAACGCCCACGGCAACGGCACCATGTTCATCACCAAGCTTGCCATCCACTATCCACACGGCGGCCCAGAGGCGAAGTGCATGCTGGCGGCCTGGCGTTCACGGCCAGCGCGTGGGGCAGCTTGGCGAGCGTCCGGCCGGCGTGGGCACAGGGCACGGCGAGCGGGCGGCCATCGCGGGCACAATATGCAGCGAGCGCGCGAGGCCGTCGCGGAGGACGGCACGACGAGCAGCTACCGTCGTGGACACGGCGAGCGACGGCCGTCACGGACATATGGGATGCTGCAAGCGCGCGTCCCCATGGCAGAAGGCGGCCGGCATGGCGAGCTCGCGGCTAGCGCGGAGGGAGGCGTGGCGAGCGGCCGTCCAGCACATATGTTGCTCCCAGCCTGCGATAGCGCCTGCGCCGCCGGCGACTGCATCGTACTCCGGCTGGCAATGGGTCGTCCTGCTCGACATGCTACCGGCCCGGCGGCCCGACCACCGAGCCGTTCTGGGCGCGCACCTGCACGAGGTGATGGCGGCTAAGACGCCCGAGGTCGTCACAAGGGATGACGCCATGACGGCACGACCGTACGGACGCAGAAAGCATCGCTTGCCCAGCGGCTGTGCAGATTGAAAATGCCCAAGTGTGGGGATGTGTTTTCGTTTGGAATCAATACGTCCATTGGATCTTGAATGGACGCACGTGATGACGCAAAAATTACATTGTAACATTACATAGCAACGTTACTGAATCTGGATCCAGCCCAGGTTCCGGTCCGTTCCCCACGAGTTCCTGAGGTATGTGGAGTCCGCTCCCTTTCCCACAGCCGCCGGCGCCGGCGCCGCCGCTCCGTGCCGCTGTTCTTATTCGTTTCTGCGGCTACGTCTAATCTTGCGGGTTCTGGCCCCGCTGCCGTCCGGTGCGCCTGCCGTGCCTTGGGGCGTTTCGTTTGCAGGTGCATACGGCCCAGATCCGAAGCTGCTGGCGAGCTCAAACGGCGGAGCAGCGCGTGGGCATTGCAAGGGGGTAGGGTCCGGGAGGGTGCCGTCCGCGCGGAAGCGGGGTCGGCGTACACCTACACGGTCCGTTCTGCATCCTCGTCTGCTTGGTATAGCGCTCTCCCTCATCTCGAGTACATACTTCAGTTATTAAAATTCGATTTACAGCTCTGATTAAGTTTCGACGTATTTCTTACTTGGTACATTCTGTGGTTGGCTGGTCGGCGTGTCTTTCTTTTTTCTTGGTGATTCCTTTTGGGTTTTCTATTTCACGTTCTTGGGCTCACAGAATCGACGGAGCTCAATTGTGGGCGCATCCTACCTTTCTCTCCCGCAGGCTGTGGTAGTGCGCTGTGGGCTGCCATATGCCGCCATCGTTTCTGAGATCACCGGAGATGGCGTGCAGTTGTACGAGATAGAGGTTCCTACGGCTGGGACAGCCCGCTCTTGTTGTAGTTTTTTTTTTTTTTCTGGGCATCCATGGACGGTTCTTTCGTGGATGGTCATGAGCAAGCTGCCCTGCAGGCTATATCATTCCTTCAAAAAATGTATGGCTTTGTAGTTATGGACTACCATTTTGAAGGAATGCTTCTGTATAGCAGAGTGGCGCGTGCTGCGGTCTCGCTAGCTGCAAGGGCCTTGGGTGTCATGGTTAGGTTGGCAAGGGACAGGCAGGACCTGATCCTGCAGGCCGAGTGTCTTAGGAGAGAGGTTTCTCTCCTGAATTTTCTTGCCTAGATTACTCGGTGGACTGTTGTGGTGTGCATCTCGAGCGGTTGAATCTTTCGGTGAATCGATTGTATAAAAAAACAGATGCCCGTAGCTCTTCTTGAACTCTTGTCCCCTTAATAAACAGACAATTGGTACAGTCCATGTTTGGTTCGCCTTCTTATATCTTTGTGCTGTCATAGATCCTCGCAATGGCAAGGCGTCGTCACCCTCCGGATGATCGGCTTATCCATGGAGAGCCTTGTATGTGTTTGTGCTGGTTACCTTTTGTCACTGTCCTATTTGTTGCTCATTGCAGCTGCCAGCTGCTTACCTGCTTTCTTTTCTCGCTTCTCTAGCTTCTTCACGGTCTATTGCTCCTGGCCCTTCCACTTCGCGGAAGAGACAGTGTATGTGTCATCCTTCGCATCTTAGTTGCCTTCCTGTACAATTCTGTTCGACTTAGATGCTTACATGTACCTTTGCTATAGCTGAACCTGCATACCATATGCCAAGTACTCTCGCATGCCTATTTGCTTTGCAGTAATAAAGGATTAATCATTACATGTTACATATTAGCTTATCACCTTGCTGTAAAGGAACTGGCTACTTTCTTTACTTGCTGGTGTGTGTGCAATTTCATTCTAGAAATCTAAAAAAAGGAAGCCATTTCTTTTTTGGAAAATACATAAGTGCCTCCTAATTCTTTTCCTTGGATATGAAAGATAGAGTTGTTTCCTAAATTCAGAATAATGCTCTTAGCAAAATTGCTTTAAAAGCATTATAGTTTCCTGTTGTGAATTCTGCACCTTCCAGCAAAGCAATTGCATAAAGTATTAGCATTTATAAGCAGTTTCAGAATAAGCTTCAATATTTCTATTAGAATCTTTCACACTTTTTCGCAATTGATATGTGATGCATCACTAACATTTACAGTATTTGCCAAATATACATGGTGATGATCTCTGGAATATTTAGGTGGACTTAACATCCATGGGCTTGGCTAAATGGTTAGCTATCTAAAGGAATCTCAGGTATAATATTTCCCTACATAGGATTATCGAAGGCTCCCATATTAATTGTCCTCCTGCATTTAGCCCTTAAAAATCGATTTTACACTCAATGCTGCAAGAGGTACCACCAACTGTATTAGCTGAAACCATCGTTGCTACTCATTTTTTCCCTACTAATATTGCCAAGAAAACTACACTATATTTTAAGCGAGAAGAGTAAAGGGATTCTCAACTGTCATAGCATTTTATAGGACGATATATATATGCCATCGTGTCACTTTTTTAGCATATCCAATAATCCTATAGGACTATATATATGCCATTGTGTCACTCTTGCCTTCATCAATGGCTCAAAAGTTAGCTGACCCAAACATGGATCTGGCTTCCTATCGAAAACGGGTTTCGCTATGACATTCTTTACATCTATCTTCATTTTGTTTGTTCAGGTAAAGCCTCACCAGTCGTCTGATTACAGTGAGTCCATGCTTTCACTAATTAATCCTTTGCATCGATCCTTTTTGAGATTAGGCTTCCTTGTTGATTTTCTCTCTACGCAATCATTGGATTCTTCGGAGGAGCTGCTGGTGTTATTGGACTGCAACAGTTGAAGGGCCTGCACTTTTTTCACCATCTCATTATATTTGCCTATGCGTTGTAGCTAATGCTTGAGTAGAGCATGCAAGGTACCATGGCCATGCATCGGACATCGCCACCTCCGCTTTCACCAATTCTTCAGACGGAAGCTTCTACCTGCCACGAGGTAGGCAATATCTCCGGCTACCTTCTTAACCAACATAATAGAAGATTCAACTAACAATTCCAATTTCCAGGCTACTCATCTAATTGTAGCTTGGACTCCGATAGAAGCTAGCGCCTCCGCTAAGCCTTCGACAGCCTGCCTCTGGAACCAGCACAGCCTTGCTCCGCCAGTCTCCATGAAGACCCACTTCTATGCATTATGTTGTAGCTGTCTTGTTCTGTTAGCCTACCTACCGATCCTTTGTATGAGACTGTTCCCACTGTGTTTGCTATTTCCTAAACTCTCTATGTAATGTTCTGTGAACCTTCGGGTGGTATTTGAACAAACAGCTAATATTGTAATATTTACCTAATATCTAGCCAACTAATAGGTACTTTGAATTCTGTTTTCAAGTGCTCGTCTGGCCACCCCTTTGCCCAATATGTTTCAGGCCAACTGTTACTTTATTTACTAAATGATAAAAAACATGACTATCATATATATATATATATATATATATAAATATATATATATAGTATATATATATATATATAATAGCGAGCTGCTGCCCTTGTTCCTTTTCTTCACCGTGAGCAATCTATCGCCGCCGCCGCCGAGTTGTTTTCATCTGCCCTAGCTACCAGCTACCAGCTAGCGCCGCTGGCTGTCCCTACGCCGGCCTCTCCTCGACAACAAGCAAGGCCGCCGACCATGTTCCTGCGTCTCTCAACATGGCTGCATCCCATCGAGTCATAGTTCCAGCAATCGATCTATTATTTGCTGACCGCAATCACATGGTGCCTCGCCGACTGTACGAGCTGGCGCCGCCTACCACATCCAGCACAGCATCGCAACAGAGAAGCCAACGCCGTGGGCTTTGCATGAAGGTTCGGTCGTCCCTCACCTGGACTCTTCATCGATCTACAGTCCTCGTTGATCATATCTCTAAAGGTTGGTTCCTTTATATTTTAGCCGACGAAGCCATCTTGATCGAGGAGCAGTTTTGCCAACCACAGACTCAGCCGGAGTTTGATCGACCCATCCCTCATCGCCCCCAGCTCCCATCGCCGACCTCCCGTTCTTGCCGAACCGTATCTCGTCGGCAACCAGAACAGCTCTGCATGTTCGTTGCATGCCATCCTCCATCTTCCAGCGATCAAGCAAAGCATGCTTACGTACATACTCGGCAGGCAGGACAAGCGACCAGCATGTCCACCTGGTACGCATACACCTTTGCGTACAAGCTCTTCTTGTCATCTTTTTCTCGAGCAAGCTACGGATGACATGGTGAGCTTGTGCATGCAAACCCTCTGTTATCATGTTCTCTACTTACGTGAATCTAATCTTCGGTATCCTGCTCTTTGTTTCACGGCAGAAGCATCCATGTTCCAATGTGCATGCATGCTGTGGCTTGTCCTCGAGCGTTCAAGACTGCCACACACATCAGCTGAAAACGTGCGGCCATGCACTCCAGCAAGCAATTGGCCATTGGGAGAATATATATATCCGCACATATACTTTCCTGTGATTTTGTAAGCCCTTTACCTATCCTCCTTTAATCCTTCATCGTTATCACATCTAAATTCCGTTTTAATATGTTGTCTTCTCATGTGGTGTACTACTCTTAGTTGCCTCTATTTGTTTGTTTGTATGTTTGTTGGTGTGCTTCATTCTGCGAGTAGAAGCGATGTGAATAAGTGCTGGAGACAGGAAGAGCAGAGGATCAATGGTTCTACGAGGAGTTGATAATCAGTGAGAAAAGTGTTTGAGGCAAGTATAGTTTGGGTTTTCTTTCTGTGACAATGATCTTGTGACTTAATTAATGTTTAAGCAACAAACGATAAAAATGACTTTTTAGCAACTTGAGGATTTATCTGTACGTGATTTATCATGGATTTTCCGTACAACTATGAGGGCTATATGGCTCTGGCTTTAGCTCAGTATGAGGACCTTTTCTAGCTTGTTAGCGGTTACCCGAAAGGGCGCAAGAGGGGTGTGTCTCGGGTTGGGTGTAGTGCGGCTTCTGTCCTAATGAGTATAGGTCATGGCGGTCGTTGTGCCATTAGGAAGAGGGGCTCTACATTTGCAGGTCACAGAAACCTAGCGTCCCTAACATGTTAGACAAACCTTTGAAAGGCTTCATAGCGAACCCTGCCGACCTTCCTTGGAAGAGGGTCAAGAGGCTAGCTACCTCGGGTGAAAGGGTAAATCACGACTCATAGTGAAAGTGTACACCTTTGCGCAGAGTTAAATCAATATATTGTTTGTGCCCACGGACAGGGCGGCCTTGACACATTTACATTGGGATAATAATTCTTGTCATGTTAAGATGTTCATTTGTTTACCGTTTTATGTTTTACATTATTTATGTTACATTGATCATGGGTTTATGGGATCCAAACTACTTGCTATACTTACGGAGTTCGACATGGACTCACTCTTGCTATTTTCCCCCACCCCAGGAGAAGTTTAGGCTTGTGATCAACCAGTCAGTTGGATCAAGTGGAGTGGAGTCCTTATCTGAAGATTGGAGTTGTCTTTCCGCTGATTGCTACCTAAGGGTATATATCTTTAGTACTTTGTACGTTTTTTTAAGCATTGTTTACTGACACTACCCTTTACTTGTAGCTATATGTGGGAATTGACTCCTAGGACTCACATATGGTGTATATCTGGTTTTGTTCTTAAAACCGGGTATTACAAGCGTATCGTCCGAGAAGGTAGCGGTTCCGGGTCCTGGCCGCAGCTGACGCGCACCAACTACCACCAATGGTCGCTGCGGATGAAGTTGAAGCTCCAGGCGCGCCATCTCTGGGACGCCATCGAGTACCCCGACACCACGGAGTACGACGACGATCGGAGTGCCCTCGACGCCATCTACAGCGCGGTACCGGAGGACATGGTGCCCGCGCTCGCCACCAAGGACACCGCCTACGACGCCTGGGAGGCCATCAAGACTTTCCACATCGGCGACGACCGCGTGCGGAGATCAACCGCCCGAACCCTCCGGGTGGAGTACGAAAACCTCACGCTCTGCATCGACGAGGCCATCGAGGAGTTCGCCCTGCATCTCACCAACACCACGCAACGGGTGGAAACCCTCGGTGATCCGGAGTCTGACCATCTCGTGGTGGCCAAGTACCTGCCGTCGCTCGTCCGCGGTACAAGCAACTCGTAATTTTGATTGAGACTCTCCTTGACTTTTCCTAGCTGTCAATTGAAGAAGTCACAGAGAGGCTCAAGGCGGCCAATGATGTCGAGCCAACGCCGCCGCAGAGCGCGAGCGGCAAGCTGCTTCTTACAGAGGAGCAGTGGATTGAGAGGTACAAGAAGAAGTGGGAGTCCTTCCGCGACGGTTCCAGCTCCGGTGGTTGCGGCAAAGGGCGGCGCAGAGGACCGGGTGCGGCTCCGGCATGCCTCGTCCGCCGCCGGACTCTCCCTGTCCGCGCTGTGGCAAGAAAGGCCACTGGGCCAGTGATTGTCGCGGCAAGAAGAAGGAGCCGGCCTATTAGGCCCACTTGGCCCAGGAGGAGGAGGAGCACACCCTGATGCTCGCCTTCGACACGGCCCATGAGGAGGCCATTCCCCTCTCACCACCGGAGCAGATCATGCCGGCGTACTCCGCTACTCCACCGCCGCCGCCCGCTAAGCTCCATCTCGTCGAGCGGAAGGTCGTCCCCAACCTCGATGACGAGGTGGACCGGGATACAAAGCAATGGATCCTGGACACCGGAGCATCAAATCACATGACGGGATCGTGCACCGCCTTCTCTGATCTTGACACCGTCGTCACGGGCTCGGTGTGATTCGGGGACGGCTCCGTGGCGCGAATCGAGGGCATCGGGACAGTTTTGTTCTCCCTCAAGAATGGGGAACATCGCTCCTTCGCCGACGTCTACTACCTGCCACAACTCACCGCCAACATCATCTCCGTTGGGCAGCTGGATGAGGGCGGATTCCAGGTGCTCGTGGAGCACGGCGTCATGCGCATCCGCGACGAGGAGCAGCGCCTGCTGGCCAAGGTTCCCCGCGGGGCCGGACGACTGTGCGTGCTCGACGTCACACTAGCACGCCCAGTCTGCATCACGGCGCGCACCAACGACGAAGCTTGGCGTGGCACTCGCGCTTCGGGCATCTCCACTTCGCCGCCCTTCGCAAGATGGCGAGGGAGGAGCTTGTCCGTGGCCTGCCTCAGCTCACCCAGATGGACCAGGTGTGCGAGGCCTGCCTCGCCGGCAAGCACCGGCGCGCCCTGTTCTCTCAGCAGGCCCAACGGCGTTGCACCAATGCGCTCCAGCTACTGCACGGTGACATCTGCGGGCCAATCACGCAGGCCATACCAAGCGGAAACTGTTACTTCCACCTCGTCGACGACTACTCCTGCTACATGTGGGTGTGCCTCCTTCGCACCAAGGACGCTATTGTAGAAGCCATTAAGCATGTCTAGGCGGCGGCGGAGATGAAGACTGACAAGAAGCTCCTAGCGCTCCGGACGGATAGGGGTGGTGAATTCGCCGCCACCGACTTCACCGAGTATTGCGCTCACCTCGGTGTCCGACGCGAGCTCACGGCGCCGTACACACCTCAACAGAACGGCGTCGTTGAGCACCGTAACCACGCTGAAGGCGAAGGGGCTACCTGGGGTGTTCTGGGGGGAGGCGGTCACCACCGCTGTGTACCTCCTCAACCGTTCCTCCTCCAAGAGCATCCAAGGGAAGGCACCGTACCAGCTATGGAGCGGCAGCGCCCCCAACGTGTCGCACCTCCACACCTTCGGGTGCATCGCCCATGTCAAGGTAAACATGCCGCACCTCCGCAAACTTGACGATCGCAGTCGCAAGATGGTGTTCCTGGGCTACAAGCCTGGATCAAAGGCTTACAGAGTCTACAATCCGACGACCCGGCTTGTGCACATAAGCCAGGACGTGGTGTTCGACGAGGCGACTCAGTGGACATGGTCTGCTGAACACAACAACGAGTCAAGGGACTTCACCGTGGAGGACCAGGCACCAGTGGAGGCGGACGCGGTTGGCACCACCACGAGCACCGCGCCACTCATCATTTCGTCGACAACGGCACGCTCTGCTTCACCAGCATCGCCCGCATCTCCACCACCAAACGAGTACACGATGGGAACACCAGCGCAGGGCTCAGCACCCGCGACGTCGAGCCCAGCCCTGTCACACGGGGTCAAATTTGTCTCTCCACCAGGCTCCTCCTTCAGTGAGCAGCATGACAACGACTATGATGATGATGCCCCGCTCTGGTTTCGCCGCGTCAACAACATGATCGGGTCTGCACCGATACCCGGCCTCGCTGCACGGGACCCGGAGGAGCGCCTACTGCTCGCCTGCGACGTCGAGCCAACCAGCCTCGCCGAGGCGCTAAAGCACGAGTGCTGGCGCCATGCCATGCTCGACGATATGACGACGATTGAAGCAAACAGTACATGGGAGCTCGTCGACCCACCGCCTAAAGTCCGACCCATCGGGCTCAAATGGGTTTACAAGGCGAAGAAGGACGCAGTCGGGATCATCTCCGAGTACAAAGCCCGGCTGGTCGCGAAGGGCTATGTACAGCGGCAAAGCATCGACTTCGACGAGGTGTTCGCACCCGTGGCGCGCCTGGAGTCCGTGCGGGTTCTCCTTGCACACACTACGAACGAGGGCTGGGCTGTCCACCATATGGACGTCAAGTCGGCCTTCCTAAACGGTGAGCTGCAGGAGGAGGTCTACATCGAGCAGCCGCCGAGCTTCGTCCTCAAGGGGCAGGAAGGCAAGGTGTTGCACCTCGTCAAGGCGCTGTACGGGCTTCGACAAGCACCCCGGGCCTGGTATGTGAAGCTAGACAGCTCACTGCTCGGGTTCAGTTTCCGGCGCAGCGACTCCGAGCATGTTGTGTACTTGCGCGGCGAGGGCACACGCTGCCTCGTTGTGGGAGTCTACGTCGACGACCTCGTGATCACGGGGGGGGGGCAGCAGCTGCGACATCGACAAGTTCAAGTTGCAGATGAAGGCCACATTCCAGATGAGTGATCTGGGGCTGCTTCACTACTACCTCGGCGTGGAGGTGACTCAGTTGACGGACGACATCACCTTGAGCCAGAGCGCATACGCGGCAAAGATCCTACAGAACGCCGGGTTGGTTGGGTGCAACCCCAGCTGGATTCCCATGGAGCCACGCCTCAAGCTGAGCAAGAAGAGCACCGCACCCGCCGTCGACGCCACAACATATAGGAGCATCATCGGCTTGCTGCGGTACCTGGTGGACACAAGGCCAGACTTGGCCTTCTCGCTGGGCTATGTGAGCCGGTTTATGGAGAAACTAACCACCAAACACCTAGCAGCTGTGAAGAGGATGTTGCGGTACATCGCAGGCACTCTAAACTATGGCTGCAACTACACAAGGAAAGAGAAGGAAGCACATCTCGTGGGCTTCAGCGATAGACCGGTAGTGACCACGCTGGAGACGTCGACGGCTGCAGAAGCACTTCTGGCATCCTCTACTTCCTTGGCAAGAACATCATCACCTGGCAAAGGCAAAAGCAAAAGGTGGTGGCCCTCTCATCATGCGAGGCTGAGTACATGGCTGCTGCGTGCCAGGGAATTTGGTTGGCGCGGCTGATTGCAGAGCTCAGAGGCGAGAAGGCCGACGCTGCCAACATGAAGATCGACAACGAATCCGCCATTGCCCTCAGTCGCAACCCTGTCTTCCACGACCACAGCAAACACATCGACGTCAGGTACCACTTCATTCGAGAGTGCGTCAAGGATAGCAGAGTGAAGATCGAGTCCATCAAGACAGAGGAGCAGCTGGCGGACATCGCAACCAGCTTCTGTGAGTTGCGCTCTCGCATCAGAGTTCGAAGTGTGCAGCATCGACACTAGGCTTAGGAGGAGATTTGTTAGATAAGCCTAGCATCTATATTTAGCATTTGCATGTTTTGTTTCAGTTACAGCACTCACGAGCACCGGTCTGTGGTTGCTGTGCGATTAGAAGAGGTGGCCGAGAATAGCTCGCCATAAACTCTGGCATGCAGTCATGGGCGCCGTTCGTGGAGCGTGGGGATCTGGACGCGCAAGTCTCGCGTCGTGCGCGCCGTGGCTGCCATGCCTTGTATTGTTGGTTCTTTCAATAAATAGCAAAGAGAACACCCAGAAAAGCTGCGCTTTCAGGCAGCACAAAATCCTCTGAGTTTAACTACTCTCGTGTTCTTGTTCATCCACTCGCCGCCGGCGTACATCGCCGTTCGGTTTCTAACAGCGGCGGCGGGCCTCCGCCATGGGATAGCCATAGCGCCACCGCCGGTACGAGTCTGAGTTCTGCTGCACGAGCGCACCAGCCCTGCACCCGCCTCCCAGAGCGCACACCACGCGACACCACGCGCAGGCGCAACACCGCGCTCGCACGAGCGGGCAGAACCAAGCAACCAGCCGGCTGGCGTCGTGCTTTTGCTGTAACTAGCTTGATGACGTTCTTACTAACTTTGTTGACGTCATCAATATGTCACATAGAATGAGAAATACACATAATGCCTTGCGCCCGCGGTCGCCGCAGTCCACAAGTTTACCAAGTTGGAATAGCAAATTGTTAGAGAGAGGGTTTTTTCACTTACCATAAAAATAGCAACTTGCCAAACCACAAGATTTGGCAAGTCAATTTTACCAAGTTGTTGAAGATGCTCTTAGATTCGTGTCGACGAGTACTGTGCCTTAGTAAACTTTATATCATGCTTTTCTATTATCTGGTGTATTGTTCTTATTATGTTTTGTGGGCCATGTTTGGTGTTTATCTGTAGACGGTGTTGAGTGCGAGGATTTCCGGGACAGTTTGAGATCCCACATCAAAACCGGTTCGAAAGCAAGTGTCCTTGACCATACTTGCTCCTAAACTTATTTTATTTTTGAGTTAGTTTAGTTAGACCATTAAATACATGTAGAGTCTTAATTTTGAATCCTATGTTAGGGTTTACTAGATTTGTTATATCATTCTTGTAACTCGGTCTTTGGAGGAAACATGGTGCACATTCTTCAATTGGACTGTCTTTCCTGAAGTGAATTTTAGAACGACCGTATCAACACCAAGATCACGCGCATGAGCACCATTCCCCATCATCAATGATCCCTTCACGCCGGCCTAATTGGAAGAAAACAAAGAAGCGTCAGCATATACATTTATGTTAGCTCCAGTGTCAATCCACCAGTCAGGTGAACTACAAACTGAAAGAACAATAGATAAAGAATTACCATACCTGAATGTTCCCGCATCAGTTGGCCAACAACCATGTTTGCAACTTTCTTCTCTGGTTGCTTGAATATGCGATCTGGGCACTCACTTGCCCAATGAGCGTCGCCCCCGCAAACAAAGCATCCACCTTCTCTCTTGTTGCTTTTCTTCTTCTTAAACTCAGTGTTCTACTTTCGTTTGTTTGGCTATTGTTGTTTAGATCTTGCTTGTTCTTCTTCTTTTTATTACGGAATGCAAATGATTTCTTCTGCACCACACTGGCAGAGGAGGATTCAACTCCCTTTCCACGGTTGTCCTTTGCTCTCGCCCTCTCTTCAACATTAAAAGTGCCAATGAGATCAGTCACACTGGACTCTTGTCTCTTATGTTTTAGAGAGGTAGCAAAGTCCCTCCAAGAAGCTGGAAGCTTAGTGATTATACCGCCGGCCACAAACTTGTCAGCAACACACATGGAAATTGCTCAAGCTCCGTTGCCAGCGCCTGTATCTCATGGGCTTGTTCCACTACAGAGCGGTCCTCTACCATTTTGTAGTCATACATTTGTTCCATGAGATACATCTCATCTTTACATCTTATATAAACAAACCCCACTAAGCTATTTTTCTGACTCCTCCTTGCGCCACCTCAGCGATTTTCAGTTACCTCTCTCTTTTTCTTAAGCCATGCATAACTGAAGCATTGACAAGCACTCAGGCATTGCCGTCGTTCCCTGCTGCATGCCTGCATCGATCCTCTCCAGTCCCTGCCGGCTACCGCTTCTCCTGCCCACCACAAATTCAACTCTCCTTCCCAGGACCACAAATCTCTTCGGCTACCACGGCTACCATGTAATCTCTTCGGCGACCATGTCTCCCATGAATACAGCCACAAATGCACTTGCAAACCGATGATACATATACCCACCGCCAGCTTTATATTTAAAACCAATGCATCCGCCTATGCATCTGCCTGCTCACATTGTTATCTGTAGCATTGGCCTCACTCTGGTGACTGGCCATCCATTGATCTGGACTTCTAGGCAATTTGGCACCATCGATCGTCTCTGACTACATATCAAGCGAGTTTGGAGTTCTCTATCCTATTGTGTAACTGTAATGCAACACCATTCTGCCCATTTTCACCAATTCTCAAAGGTGAGAGTTCCATGCATTCATGAATGTGTGTCTTTAAATTTTATTATTCTACCATTGATAGTTAGAGCATCTCCAACAGTTATGCAAATTTGGCTATGTATTTGTTGTAGTTTGCCAATTCTGAAAACCAAATGGGGAGGAGAAAAAGGAGGCTTCTCCAACAGTTATGCAAACTTGGCTTTGCATTTAGGAAAAGTGTGGACCCAAATGATTTTTGCCACGAATTTTTTTTCCTCGTCTACGCGCGCGCGCTTGGTCTTCTATTCTGGCGCGCTTTTCTTCGCGGGTGACTCTGGTCTCGGCCGCCGTCACACACGACGACGATCAGATCGCGGGTGACTCTGGTCCTGGTTCGTCCACGATCTGAGTCCGGTTGCTTTAGCGATTCAGGACCGGTTTCTGCTGTTGCGAGGAATAGGCACAGGCGATCGAAGGGGATCGATGGAGAGAGCCCACACGTACATGGCCGATGGGGATCGATCGATGGTAGTCCATACCTTGATGCCGTCCAGTCGCGATCGGAGATCCCGTCCAGTCGCGAACTCGCGATCCCTCCAGTCGCGCGTGAGGCCGTCCAGTCGTGATCGGAGATGTAGTCGTGATCGTAGACCTCGACCCCGTCACGAATTCCAGTCGCGATCGTAGACCAGCGTGAAGATATGGCGCGAGAGACGGAGAGGGACGAAAATAAAAGTCGCGGGAGCAGTCGTACGCGCCCGGAAGTTGCGCGAAATTGCGTTTGCCAAGTCGCCCCAGTCTATGCATAAATGCCAAGCCTCCCCTAGAAAATGCAAAGTTTCCCAAAATGCAAAACTAGTATGCATAACTGTTGGAGAGGTGATTTCATGGTTTTTGGCAAAAAACAAGAATGCAAATTCTATTTGCATAACTGTTGGAGATGCTCTTACTCTGCAAAAGTTGGATCTTCTTTTTGTTTGGCTCATCGTATCCTAATTGCTTTGTTTTCCAATATTACTGGCATTTTTAGGATGTGATTTGTTTTTCACCATTCAACATGCCATACTAATCTCTTCCATATATAGCAGGAATATTTTATTGGATTTGCTATGACTCCGATCATTGATCCTACGTAGACTTCGTTCCTCACTCAAGGAGACGAGGACAATATGCATGCCCCGTCATCTGTAGTGCAGCAGATCGATATCCAGTTGTAATGAATGGCATCTTATTTGCTTGCACTTGCAGGTGATGTCCATTACCTTCATCAGAGTGGTGCGAAGCTTCCAATGACAGGTGATAGAAGGGCAGGCTGCTGTGGGGCGGTGTAGGCAGCCGTGGAGACGTGGACTGTATGGAGGAAAAGATCCGTCAACGAGGAGTTGTACAGACACGCCAAGGCAGTGGATGAGAGAAAGATCAAGGAGGCCAACGTGAGGTTGTGCCCCAGTTCATGGCAGCCGAGGCAGCCGAGGACTTCGGCTTCTACTCGCAGAATCCTGGTGCCCTTCTACAACAACGCCGAGACGGAGAATATCTACCACGTGTATGTACATGGAATCCGACTCCACAACATCCTCTATATTTCTCTTTCGTACCCGCGGCAACGCGCGGGGAATTCTCCTAGTTGCCAGCATTGGTAACTCCAAATTTATCATCAAGTGTATCCCATAATTGTTTGCCTGTCTTGTATTGGATGTAGTTTTTATCATACTTCTTATGAAGTGCACTAAGCACGAAGCCTTGAAAGAGGTTATCGTCAACCGCGAACCTCTTCTCCTCTTCTTGAGCAAGAGGTTTGGGCTTCCCCTATGCGACATGATAGCAACTCATAGCAGTTAACCACAAAACCATCCTAGCACGCCAGATCGTGTAGTTGTTCCCATCAAAAGGATCCATAAAGCGGCAGCAAATCCACTAACAGAAAATTGTCTATAATCAGATTTTTGGATTGTTAACTATTTAGGTAATATCATATTAAATTTAATCCTCAGAAATAGCAGTAAAATCACGACAACTAGGAAGTGCATAATTAAACTACTACTGGTGGCCATACTGATCTTAATACATAATGATAGAATTATAGAAAATCGCATGAACTCGAACACGGGATCATACCCCCGACGAGAAGCCCATGCAAATTGCCTTGTCGGCCATGGTTGGTTGATGTAGTCGTACCCGCAACAGAGATATCGATGCAAACGAACGAGCAGTCGTGACAATGCTCCCCAAAAATCTGATCGCCCGCACACACACCCAAGCAGGTGTCGCTGATGAGGACAAGATTTCGGAGGCCTGCTCTTCTGACGTGCTGTGCATGCAGCATTTCGGAACGAGGAAAAGAGAGAGGCGGCGCGACTGAGATGTTACGGTGGTTTGCAGAGAGAGAGAGAGAGAGAGAGAGAGAGAGAGAGAGAAAGAGAGAGAGAGGAGTTACAGTGTGTCTCTCAGGAAGGAGTGGTCTCCTTTTATACTGGTGGTGCGTGGACGGGAAGGACTCCGCAACCACCTATTGTGTCGGAAGAAGTCCGCGTCGATCTGCTTCTCGCGGGAGCATCTGAGTGACCGTTTGGTCTGTGTCGATCCGCTTCTTGTGGGAGCGTCTGACTGGACTTTTGGTCCGCATCAACCCGCTTCTCGCAGGAGCGTCTGACCTGACCGTTGCCATTCCGAGAGAGTGACAAAAATATCACTGCGCATGACATGACACTTCATGCACGCACGCCACGGCTCGGCTCGGCGGCAGCGCGCGCGTGTGGCACGCCCCTATTTTTCTCAACTTCTCAATAGGTACTTGAGTTAACAACAGTTTAATTCTCAGTACGGGACTAAACCATGTTTTACCGCAACACTTTCCATGTTTTACCGCAACACTTTCTCTATTTAAGTTGAGTTAACGATGATGTGTATATGCATGTATTGTGTGTGAGATTGTAAAGCAAGGAAGTTGCACAATCACACGATATGGCCAAGAGAGATGGGGTCTGATTCAATGTAAATAGGATATTATGGATGGATGCATGTGATCCATATGTATGGACGGATGCATGTGTAACTATATTAGGTGATTGCCGCAACTCCTTCTATATGTAATCCATGAACGGGGCTTTTTTTGTTCACAACAACACATGCGCTCCTAACCCAAGATATAGGGTACGGCGTTTCCCCAACAAAGACACACTCCATAGCTGTGGCTTCAGCATATCGCGTGGTTGCCGGGCCGCTAGCTGAGGCGGCCGACGGCATGGCTGTGCTGAGCACTGAGTGAGGATGACATGCCCACATTGAGGCAGGCCGTCAGGCAGACTGGTCATGTTCATCAAGAAGATCTTGGGTACACCGGTGTGGGTAGTAATTTGCTAGGGGCGTCCGCGCTTCGCTCACTTACGCGCAACTCAATCCCTTGGTTGCATACGTGCCTACTGCCTACTATTTTGGGCACATTTCTAACACACACCTCTTTTCCAACGCCAGATCTTCGCAACATCAGTAGCAGCAGGAGGCCAAGCCACGAAGTGCGCTGCAGTTCGACGACCCGGGGGCACCGACACTGGCGTCATCGTCTCCATCTGAGTCGTCGATGACGTGCCGGCCGACGATGCTGGACGTGGAGCTGGTGGAGAATTACATGGAGGAGGAGGAGGACATCATGGAAGTGGAGGAGAACTACATGGAGGAGGAGGACGTGGAGGTGGAGGAGGAGAACTACGTGGAGGAGGAAGAGAAGGAGTAGGGGAACTATGAGGACGTGCTCGACTACGCGTCGCTGCCGGCGAGGGAGGCGCTGTCGCACCTGCCCCCCGGAGACACTACGCTCGAGAGCCTCAGGCTCAAAATGTACCGATGAGGAACACACCACACCCACAAGGACTATTGACAATCTATGCATACGACGGCCTTCGCGTGTAGTGGATCATGCGGTGCATCGTGAGTCTATTTGTCAAAATTTAGTGGAGTGATCTCATTTCTCATATTAGTACTAGTTATTAGCTTGTGAGGAATGGTGTGATGGTGGATCAACTGATTTTAATCCATAAAACCAATCAAAAAATAATAGGCTGAGATCATGATGAACTATTTCATTACACAACCCCTCACTCCCCCAGTCTTTTCCTATCAGCATCCCGTAGTTGACGAGGGCCAAAATGCAGGTGTTGGGAAAGATGAAATCCTGTCTTGCTTTATTGGGTCTTCTCGTGGTGGATAGTTCCTCTAGGTCTAATTCTTTTGGTGCTTAACTTTTATGTTCCAATCTCTTACTTGTGTGAGGATTAGTGTTCTGACCCGATGTTCTTTTCCTATCAGTGAATTTGATGCCACACTGTTCGAATGCATTGCATCTTCCTGCCCTAATTTACAATACCTAGATATCTGCATGGTCAATAGCAAACCCAATCGAATAACTGGGTATGTTGAAACCTCCCACTACTAAGTCATTCACCTTTCTATACATTTTGTTCTTGCATATAATCACGTATGGATTTCACTGCTGCATGTTGAACGGAATAAGAGAGTTTATGATCAGTATCTAGTACACATCCTTTGCTAATTAATGTGGTATGGAATATCAAATATAGTGTTGTTGGCTGAAAACATATAATTTCAGTGCTTCTTTGTTTCTTGTTTCTTGTTTCTTGAAGTATCTCTGTGGTTTATTGTCACCACAAGCCATCTTGAAACAATAACTGTAATAAGTTGGCATTAAGTTTTGCTGTAACTAACTAGCACTTGTTGTTCTATGCAGGGATGCGCTATCTACATTTGCTTCAGATAAGCGATCTCTATCATTCCTTAAATTAGATGGCTATAGCAATCTTGGTTTTCGCAATTTTAGATCTTCAAGGCTTTCAACTCTTTTGTTGTTAGGTCTTTGTACCCTTACCGAAGCGGTATGTCGAGATATAGTTGCAATTTATTTGCTAAGCGATTCCCTGATCTTATTTCTTGCATTATTTGATTTGGGCTATCAATTTGTAGATCATCAACTGCCCCAATTTGAATGATCTCTCACTTATCCTCCCCAAGAAAATAATGATTCTACTGACCTGGTTGCTCTAATGTCGAGATATGTATTGTCAAGGCGGGTATAAATTACCAGCGGGTACACGGGTGTGGGTAGTCTATTTTCATACCCATTAGAGCAACAAGGTCAACAGAATCATTATTTTCTTGGGGAAAGATAAGTGAGAGCTCATTCAAGTTGGAAGTAGTTGATGACCTGCAAGTTCATAGCCCAAATCAAATAATGCAAGATATAAGATTAGGGAATCGCTTAGCAAATAAATTGCAATCATATCTTGACATGCCTCTTCGGTAAGGGAACAAAGACATGACAACAAAAGAGTTGAAAGGCTTGAAGATCTAACATTGAGAAAACCAAGACTACTACACAAATCTAATTTAATGAATGACATAGATCGCTCATCTGAAACAAACCTAGATAGCGCACTCAAGATGGATTATGGTGACAATAAAACACAAAGATACTTCAAGAAACAAGAAACAAAGAAACACAAAAATTATATGTTTTCAGCCATCAACACTATATTTGGTATTCCACACCACATTAACTAGCAAAGGATGTTTACTAAATACTGATCGTAAACTCCCTTGTTCCATTCAACCTGCAGCAGCGAAATCCATACTTGATTATATGCAAGAACAAAATGTATAGAAAGATGAATGTCTTAGTAGTGGGAGGTCTCAACATACCCAGTTATCCGGTTGGGTTTGCTATTGACCAAGTAGATATCCAGGCATTGTAAATTGGGGCAGGAAGATGCAATGCATTCCAATAGCTAAAAAATGTAGGAAAAGAACATTTGGTCAGTACATTAATTCTCACACAAGTAAGAGATTGAGACACAAAATCAAGCACCAAAAGAACTAGACCTAGAGGAACTATCAGCCACGAGAAGATCCAATAAAGCACGACAAGATTTCATATTTCCCAACACCTGCATTTTGGCCCATGTCAACTACGGGAATCCTGATAGGAAAAACACTAGGGGAGTGAGGGGCTATGTAATGAAATAGTTCATCATGATCTCAGCCTATTGTTTCTTGATTGGTTTTATGGAATAAAATCAGTTGATCCACCATCACACCGTTCTTCATGTTGGTGGTCCTTATCGACGATTTTATACCGCCAATTAGACATGAAAAAGGGTGAATTATATATTCCTATATGCATATACATGTGCAACTAACCCAAATCCACGTGCACTAGGAAATATACTGTCATTGCAGGAATCATATAAAAGTGCAGGGATTAAATACCAAAAAGACTCTTTCTGAAAAGCGCCAAACCAACCCAAAGTGGAGAAGGGCCACCTCGGGACCAGAATGGGCCGAAACACCAAACCAACACGGCCCAGGCCCACTCCACAACCGACCGCCCGAAGTCGGTCAGGGGACGGCGGCACCCTGGCACGGCCGCGCCAGGGGCGCGCTCGCGCCACCCCGACTGACAGGTGGGGCCGGCCGGCTGGAGGCGGTACATTCAATGCCAAGGGAGGTCGATTGTAATACCCGATTTTAAGGACAAAACCAGATACACACCATATGTGAGTCTTAGAGATCAAATCTCACATATAGCTACAAATAAGGGGTGATATCAAATAACAATGCTTAACGTACTCAGTAAAAAGAGATATAACCTTGGAAGCAATCAGCGGAAAGACAACTCTAAACTTCGGGTATTGACTTCACTCCACCGGATCCAACTGACTGGTTGACAACAAGCCTAAACTTCTCCTGAAGTGTGGGGGAATAGCAAGAGTGAGTCCATGTCGAACTCCGCAAGTATAGCAACAAGTATAGATCCCATATTCTCATGATCAATGTAACATAAATAATGTAGAGCATAAAACGGTAAACAATGAGCATGTTAACAATCAAAAGTCATCATCTTAATGTAAGGATTCAAGGCCGCTCGTGTCCTTGAGCAAGGCTAGTATACCAGTTTAATAAACTTTGCGCAAAGGTGTACCCTTTACCTGTGAGTCGTGATTTACCCTTTCGCCCGAGGCCCGTCGACCTCTTAGCCCACTACCAAGGAAGGCCGGCAGGGTTCACTATGAAGCCTTTCAAAGGTTCGTCTAACAAGTTAGGGCCGCTAAGGTTTCCTCAATAAAAGCATGAACCCTACCCGGGATCATACAAGGCAGAGCCCCTCTTGTGCCCTTTCGGGTAACCACTAACAAGCTAGAAAAGGTCCTCATACCGAGCTAAAGCCGAGCCATATAGCGCTCACGGTAGTACTATAAATCCCGGAGGTTCTCTTACGAGACAAGATCTTATGTTGCTAAAAAGTCATCTTTTAACGTTCATTGCATAAACATTAATCAAGTCACAAGATCATGATCACGAAATAAATCCCAAGATATACTTGCCTTTAAAATTAGATCCTTCTTCAAATCCAATCTTCAATGAATTGCTTCTTGATCTCTAACTTCTTCTAGATCACCAACTTATTATAAATCACCAACGCAAAGTTCACCGACTGGACTTGATTATAAAGCACCACACAAGCATCCGAACAATCATACACGAAGCAAAATAATAAAGCCAATTAGAACAATACACCAATCAATGAAAAAGGTTTGAAATCGAACCTACGCATTGCTATGAGCACAGAGACGCGAAAAGCACTCTAAAATTTAGCTACGGTGAAAGAAAAACGTGTGCCAAAGGATTTACTTTGAAAAGAAAACTAATAGGCTTTAGAACTTTTAATGATTATATAAAACATGTATGACATGATTGAATTTTAGGAATAGAAGGAACCGCTGATTATTGCACAACCACGAAGGAAGCATGGCACAAGAGCTTAACCAAAATATAAAGGTATACATGCTTGCATGGGAAACGGCACAGGCTGGCGTGCTTGCTTGTGTATGCAGGTTGTAGGGCTAAATCGGGATTGGTGGACTGGGTACTAAATATTGTGTAAAAAATGCATGGAAGCATGACAAGAAGGAAGATAATTATAGAACTAATAACAAGGATGGAGATAGATGACGTGATACTCAGAGATGGTGAAGCATGTACGCAGACATGCATGACTGACTAGCTAGGTGGTGCACAAGATTGATTGTAGGTACATATGTATTGTCATGGTATTTCTAGATTTATTCTTGTAAAGTAAAACGGCAAGAAAACACGTGGTGACGTCATCAAGCAATGATTGCCGTCAGCAAAGCTAGCAAGGCAACGATCTCAGTAAGCTAGGATGGAGGCGATGAAGGTAGCTTTACTGGAACTTGATGAAAGCAACGTAAGTCCAGGTTTTTCTGCGTAGAGTGCAAAGGGATGGAGGCATGGGGCAGGCATCACGATGAACTCACCACAAAGATTTCTGAGGACCAAAAACGAATGACGAGGTGCAGCGAGCTCGGGCTTGGAGGGACGAAGATGACGTCCTGCATGGATTCGGCGTTGATGAACGACTCACGTAAAGGAAAAGAGAACGACGCACAGGAAGACATACAGAGCGAGATAGGGAGCCTGGGGCTACAGAACCTCGACGTGATGCTCGGAAGTGGCCTTCGGGCGATGGAGGGGCGGCAGCAGTGGGCACCTTCCACACAGAGACGCTCGACGATTAGCTCGTGTCGTCGGTGAAGCAACAGACGGCGACGGCGGCTTCAGCGAGCAAGCTCGGTTCTCGGCGGGATCCAAACGGCGACGCTTGGAGCACGAGCTAGGGCGACGGCATGCGCTAGGATTCGAGAGGGAGGCGGCACATGACTTGGCTTGGCAGGCTTCATCACCTTGGCAGAGCTCGGCGGTGTTGGCTGATCTTCTCGGCGAGTTTGAGGATGGCGGCGCTAGGGTTTCAACGCGGCCCTGCAGCTCGACCGAAGACTACAGCTCGCGTTTAGGATCAAAGGAGGCGGCACGAAGGCAGGGGCTCGCTATTTATGAGCACGCTCGCGTGGTCAGCACGCCACGACACGATCAGGTGGCGGAGTCGGAGCGGACTCAGACGGCAGAGTCCATGCCGTCCACGAGCGAGAGGTAGAAAGGCAACGTTGACGAGCGAGCTGCTGCAGGTTATGGATGGACCAAGAGCAGGCCGAATGTTTTGCCATTCGGGCCAAAGATAGAGAAAGGAAAGATGATTATTTTTCCTTGTCTTTTTATTTGCAAACAATTTTCAAATAGCATTTCAAATGCATTTCGAAATCCTTTTCACTTTGGATCAAAACCACTCATCATACAAATCAAAATGCACCAGCATGTACGCCCAAACATGTTTCTACTCCTATGATGAATTTTAATTTAATAAAAATATTATTTTACCTAGGTTTTCATGAGCACAAAAATACATAATTAAATCATTTTTATCTATTTTTAACAAATGCAAATTTTGGGGTGTTACAACTCTACCCCCCTTAAGATGAATCTCGTCCCGAGATTCGGAAGATGATGGTTGAAGAGATATGAAAACTCTGTCTTCATTAGATCCTCATTTTTCAAGTTACATCTTCTTTGGTTTGCTTACTCTATTGCACTTACATATTCCAAGTACTCCTTCACTAATAGTCCTCCAACAGATTCTAAGATCCTAGCAGGCTAAATGGCAGTGTGATCTTCTCTTGTATGGAACACCTCCAAACTTGTTTGTTGCTGCACATTGACATCTAAGAACTCACAATCCACTTTACTATCCTCATTGTTCACATGTTCCAATAGTTCATCATCCTCAGGTGCAGGTTGAATACCAACATACTCAATTCTTTCTCCAGATGGTGTTCTTAAAAGTAGTGAACGTTGGGCATAATTGATCACTCCTTTACAAGCGGTTAACCACCCATTTCCAAGGATAACATCTATTTCCATTGACTCCAAAACAACAAGGTTTACTATGAACGTCACACCCTTTATGTCAAGACTAACTTTTGGGCATATGTGGTCTGCCTTCGTTTCTCCTTCTGGAAAGTTAACTATTATGGGTTTCCTTATCGGAAGCATAGTTATCTTATGATCTTCTACATATTTTCTAGATATGAACGAATGTGAAGCCTTGCGGTCAAACAAAACCATAGCAGTGTCTGAACTTACACCAATTAATCCATAAATGACCTCCTTAGCTCCATGAATGGGAATCATATCCACATGGTTTAACCTTCCAGGAATGTACACTCGCTTTAACTTATTTTCTTGCTCCTGCTTATTATGGACAGTCTGTTGCGGCTCATCTTGTTGTTGATTCTGGATGTGGTTACTCCCAGTAAGTTTCCCAACACAACCATTCTCGTAGTGTTCAATTCCACCACAATCATAACCTTCCTCACTGGTAGCAGTAGTACTCTCCATCAAGGTGATGGTAGGAGGTGGCAGCCATAGCTCTTGAGAAGTAAAATGTTGCACTTCATCATTAGGTTGTTGAAACTGGTACTGATCCTGATCTGTACTACTATGTAGATTCATAGAGTGTGACTGATATGCTGGTTGTGGAGCAAAACCAAGACAAGTGTTGCTACCTACAGATTGATGTTGCCTCTTCCTTCTCTTCCTATCATGCACCTTGCGCATATTGTCAAGCACAATAGCTCGATTCACCAATGTTTGGAAATTGGGGTATTTGTTGCCAGCCAACTGTAGCCTAAGATCATAATAAATACCCTTGAGAAAAAGACGTTGCTTCTCAGCATCCTCCCTAATCTCATTGGGAGCATAACGAGACAACTCGACAAACTTGTCATGATATTCACTAGCAGTCATAGAGCCCATATTGAGAGATCTAAACTCCTCCTGCTTGACTTCTACTAAGCCATCTAGAATATGGTGTGCTTTGAAGTCCTTCACAAACTCTTGCCAGGTGATCGCGGGAGCATTATCGGGGCGTGCATACTGATAAGATTCCCACCAAGTTTGAGCTGCTCCATGTAGCTGCCCAGAAGCATACAACACTTTTTGTTGATCATCACACTGAGCAATATTGAGTTGTTTCTCAATAACACGTAACCAGTCATCAGCCTCCATTGGATTAGTGGCATGAGAGAATGTCGGGGGGTGTCCCATCATAAATTCACTACGCTTGTTAATAGGTGGTGCTTGTTGCTGGTTGTTCACCACATGTTGGACAAGAGTCTGTAGCAGTTGAGTCTGTGTCGTCAAGGCTTGCTCTATAGTTGAAGGATTTGTTGCTGGTGGTGGACTAGAATTGGTAGCATTCCTTCTTGCACCTTGTGAAGCACTTCTTCGGGTAGTAACCATCTGTTTTGAACATGAATGAATTAAGATTCAATCATTCTTAGCATTCCTAGATGCAACTTCATGAGATGACAAGATTAGTCCCATGAGAGGTAAGGGAAAACCCAATTGCAGAGATAATTGAATTATTTATCTTGGCTACCCCCCTTAAGAAAATATCAACTAAGGGGACAAAAGGGTAGCTTAAGCCTTCTTATGAATGAGTTTACTATCATAGCGAGCTTCTGATTCCAACAAAAACTCATATGCAAAGGCCACAACAAGTAATCTGAAATTTCTCGCGAGCAGAAATACAGCAGTGCAGTAAAATGACCATAACTTCAGATCTGTTTATCCAATGATGTTGTTCTCTATACCGTTTGAAAGATCATGAAATCCTTTATAACTTTCTAATAGAACATGTTTCCAGATTCGGTAGCTAAATTGGTTGAAAATACTCCACAACAGAAACTGTTCCAGATTCCTTACAGCACAGATACATCGCCTTGTGAATTTCATAACTCCCAAACCAAAGTTGCTATGAAGGTGATCCTGATGGCATTGGAAAGGTACAAGAGTTTAGTTTCTCCCATAAAAATTCCATCCATGTTGCACGACCAAAACTCAAGCTATAACAGTAATAGTGCAGACCGATTCAGATTTTGACAGCGCAGATGCATCGTCTTGTGATTTTCATAACTCTCCAACTGAATTAGCTGTTGTGAGGTCGAGACGGCGGACTAGAGGGGGGTGAATAGTCCTTTTTAAAACTAATCGCTCTGGCTAACCGATATAAGTGCGGAATTAAATCTATCGGCCTAGCCAAGACTTCACCCCTCTAACTATCACTCTAGATGCACCTTGTAAAAGATCCTAAAACAAGCAAGCAAAGTGCCAATCTAGCTAGTGCACACTAAACAAGTCTAGCTTGCAAGGTCACACAAACCTAAGCAACTAGTACTTTAGCAACCGGGTGTGCACCTACACAATTCTAATGAGCAAAAGCACAAAGCCAACCTAAGCTCACTAGTTACTCAAGGACAAAGCTATACAAGCCAAATCCAAGAGCTCAAACTTACTTAACTACACAAGCTAAGCAAGACAACTTTCTCTACTTCTAGCTACACAAGCAAGAAGGTGATTAACAAGCTACTCAAGCTAACTAACCACAAGAGCAACTACACAAGCTTTACAAGAAAGTAAGGAATGTAAATACAAAGCTTGCTAAAGAGATTGCAAACCACCGCGAAGTGTGGACACAAGATGACTCGGCGATTTTTCACCAGGTTCACTTGGTTGCCCCCAAGCTACGTCCTGTTGTGCCGACCAACACCTTCGGTGGTTCCTCCGGTCTTTTCACCTAGATGGTTCTTCGGTGTGACCCTCAAGTCACTTGCCCCTCAAGGCACGCCCCGCAAGGCACCGCAAGACACCACTCTCAAGTGAGCCCCTCAAGGCACCGAGCAAACCCACACAAGCAAGGGTGGTAACTCAATGACACGCGCAATCCAATAAGGCTACTCTTCACGATCCCCGCGAGGTGAGCACCGAACCTCTCACAATCTCTTCTCCAGAGCACCGTATCTCCACGCGTGCTACCACGGAGCCTCTTGCCACCAAGCCGTCTAGGAGGTGGCAATCCTCCAAGAGTAACAAGCTCTCCCGCTTGCAACTCAAACACCTAGTGCCACTCGATGCAACCTCGCAAAGCAATGCACTAGAAATCACTCTCTCACACTATCGGATGGTCACTACCAAGCATATGTGAGTAGAAGGGCTTCCAAGCACCACAACACAAGCTACCAAAGCTTGGGCGTGCTCAGCAACCGGCCACAGCCGGCCAAACCACGTATTTATAGACCCAAGGTCTCAACTAGCCGTTACCCACCTCGGGCAACACCGCAGTACTCGCCGGACGCGTCCGGAGCAAGCCGCCGGACGCGTCCGGCGCTCCTCCGCGCTCCACGTGTCCCTGCGATTCAAACATGACCGTTGGCGCCCAACGGATCTTTCTCCTTCGCTCGGAAGCCATGCGCCGGACGCGCCTGGTGACCACCGCCGGACGCGTCCGGCCCGGTGCAACCACCAACGTGCCGGTGCGCGCGAAACATGCGGGTCCGCGTCCGGCGACCCGCGGGGGACGCGCGCCCCGGCGTCCGCCGCTCACAACGTTGCGCACCTTCGCAAACTAGCCGTTGGACCACTACACGCGCCGGACGCGTCCGCACCTTTGAGTGCCGGACGCGCCGAACACCGTGTAGCGTCCGCCGAACTCTTCAACACCGCGCTCCGCAAGCCGACGTCGGGTCGCCGGACGCGGGCCCGTCCGCTCGGCGTCCGCAGACCCACCGGACGCGCACCAGAAAGTCCTGCCACGCCAACTACTTCAGCCTTCACTTTCACAACGCGCCGGACGCGCCTCGCCTGCGTCCGGCCGTTTCGGCCTCGGCGTCCGCCGCCTTCCGAAAGCACCGTTTCAACTCCGCGACGACGCCTCCTTTTTCTCAACAATTTTGCTTCCGGCGCAATGGAAAATATGCCTCCAATTTTCCCGAAAGCGCCGAATCCCGCTCGCAAGCTCGGCGGGAGGGAGAGAGGGACCCAAGCCCAACTCAACCCTACAAACCACAGCGCGTCAAACGCCACCTTTGCAAATGTGCAAACACCACCAAGTGTACAACTCCATGTGCTTGTGTGTTAGCATTTTCACAATCATTTTCAAAGGATTTTCTCTTCATCTCACAACGCCACTCGATCCTAGCACATCGCAATGTTAGATTGCTCAAGTGGCACTAGATGACCGATATGCAAACAAGATTACCCCTCTTGATAGTACGGCCATCTATCCTAAATCCGGTCAAGTACTTCTCTACTCAACCTTTAGACCGGTGAAATGAAATGCCCTAGGTTATACCTTTGCCTTGCGCATTTCCATCTCCACCGTCATCCTCCATTGTGCCAATGCACCGCATGCACGACACGATCATCAAATGATATGATCCACTTCATATCATCATGTGACACTCTTGGTCCATCGATCTTGACCTCACTTGCTCTTCGCCGTTGCGTCGGTCCATCGGCGCCAAGTCTTGCCCAAGCTTCACCATCGCATGGTCCTTCGCTTTGCAGCCTCAACTTGCCCTTCACACTTGCAACCGGTCCATCAAGCCAAGCCTCATCTTGATCTTCACCTATTGGTCACATGACTCCATGTCATGTCTCATTTGCAATGAGCTCCTTCATCAACTCATGTGTTGAGCCTCACAACATCTCCAAACCATCTCCACCATGGCATATGTTGCTCACACACATGTGCTTGTGAACTAACTCCTGTGTATCTCAATCATCACACATGTTAGTCCACCTAAAGTTGTCACTCAATTATCAAAACCAAACAAGGGCCTTTCAGCTGTGAAGGTGATTCTTGCGCTCAAAGAAAGATATTGAAGTCTAATTGTTTCCAGAATTTTCTCATGATTTTTTGATCTTCCAAGAACAGAGGTATGAACTGATGAATACAGATTGCTCCGAAGGGACAGGACGAAAACAGGAGGAACCCAAAACCCAACTAGCTATTCATTAATCCTTATACCTTAGGCCTATAAGCTAAATGAAATTGCGGACAGAACCACAAGATCATTGCACTCATTACAAAGATGCAAATCACTCAAAGACACAAAAGCAACTCAACGAACACTCAAGTTCACTTGCACCAAAAAGACTCGACTTAAACGTAATCTAACGACTTTATATAAAAGGGACTCCTGAACCTAAGGGCAAAACTGGTGGGGAAGATTCTCATAAATCTTGGGCTCTCCAATAGCTGATTTAAGATCATCTAATTCCTTGTGCAATCTCTCTAGATCCTTGTTGATACACCACATTTTCCAAACGTTTCTTTAATTGCATAACGGTATGTCCAAAATCAAACAAAGCTTGGAGAACTGGGCCTCGACGTTAAGGGTTGTCCATCACCCATCCGCCATATAGTGCAGATCCAATCCCTCATCGTGACTTCATTCCTTGGCTCATACAATGCGCGGGGTGGAAAATAGCCTCTAGTGGAAATACGAGTGGTCTTGTAAGCACGAGTCATCTAAAGGAGGAAACCTTTAGGGAATGAGACAAGGTTTTCATAAAGGAGCAAAGACAAAGTGAGAATACCTTTTTGAAAATAACAAGTTTAGAGAGATAGCAAGAAATCAACGATGATAACAAAAGTCTTCAAACAAGCATCAAGGAGGAGATGAATATCAAGGATAGAGTCATAGTGGTGAAGAAATTGTCAAGGTATGTAGAACAAGGTTGTTCTAATAATATCAAATCCTAAAGACGACCATTTTCTAACTAGGCTTGCGTCCTACAGTCAGCATTGAGCTGATACCACTTGTAATACCCGATTTTAAGGACAAAACCAGATACACACCATATGTGAGTCTTAGAGATCAAATCTCACATATAGCTACAAATAAGGGGTGATATCAAATAACAATGCTTAACGTACTCAGTAAAAAGAGATATAACCTTGGAAGCAATCAGCGGAAAGACAACTCTAAACTTCGGGTATTGACTTCACTCCACCGGATCCAACTGACTGGTTGACAACAAGCCTAAACTTCTCCTGAAGTGTGGGGGAATAGCAAGAGTGAGTCCATGTCGAACTCCGCAAGTATAGCAACAAGTATAGATCCCATATTCTCATGATCAATGTAACATAAATAATGTAGAGCATAAAACGGTAAACAATGAGCATGTTAACAATCAAAAGTCATCATCTTAATGTAAGGATTCAAGGCCGCTCGTGTCCTTGAGCAAGGCTAGTATACCAATTTAATAAACTTTGCGCAAAGGTGTACCCTTTACCTGTGAGTCGTGATTTACCCTTTCGCCCGAGGCCCGTCAACCTCTTAGCCCACTACCAAGGAAGGCCGGCAGGGTTCACTATGAAGCCTTTCAAAGGTTCGTCTAACAAGTTAGGGCCGCTAAGGTTTCCTCAATAAAAGCATGAACCCTACCCGGGATCATACAAGGCAGAGCCCCTCTTGTGCCCTTTCGGGTAACCACTAACAAGCTAGAAAAGGTCCTCATGCGAGCTAAAGCCGAGCCATATAGCGCTCACGGTAGTACTATAAATCCCGGAGGTTCTCTTACGAGACAAGATCTTATGTTGCTAAAAAGTCATCTTTTAACGTTCATTGCATAAACATTAATCAAGTCACAAGATCATGATCACAGAAATAAATCCCAAGATATACTTGCCTTTAAAATTAGATCCTTCTTCAAATCCAATCTTCAATGAATTGCTTCTTGATCTCTAACTTCTTCTAGATCACCAACTTATTATAAATCACCAACGCAAAGTTCACCGACTGGACTTGATTATAAAGCACCACACAAGCATCCGAACAATCATACACGAAGCAAAATAATAAAGCCAATTAGAACAATACACCAATCAATGAAAAAGGTTTGAAATCGAACCTACGCATTGCTATGAGCACAGAGACGCGAAAAGCACTCTAAAATTTAGCTACGGTGAAAGAAAAACGTGTGCCAAAGGATTTACTTTGAAAAGAAAACTAATAGGCTTTAGAACTTTTAATGATTATATAAAACATGTATGACATGATTGAATTTTAGGAATAGAAGGAACCGCTGATTATTGCACAACCACGAAGGAAGCATGGCACAAGAGCTTAACCAAAATATAAAGGTATACATGCTTGCATGGGAAACGGCACAGGCTGGCGTGCTTGCTTGTGTATGCAGGTTGTAGGGCTAAATCGGGATTGGTGGACTGGGTACTAAATATTGTGTAAAAAATGCATGGAAGCATGACAAGAAGGAAGATAATTATAGAACTAATAACAAGGATGGAGATAGATGACGTGATACTCAGAGATGGTGAAGCATGTACGCAGACATGCATGACTGACTAGCTAGGTGGTGCACAAGATTGATTGTAGGTACATATGTATTGTCATGGTATTTCTAGATTTATTCTTGTAAAGTAAAACGGCAAGAAAACACGTGGTGACGTCATCAAGCAATGATTGCCGTCAGCAAAGCTAGCAAGGCAACGATCTCAGTAAGCTAGGATGGAGGCGATGAAGGTAGCTTTACTGGAACTTGATGAAAGCAACATAAGTCCAGGTTTTTCTGCGTAGAGTGCAAAGGGATGGAGGCATGGGGCAGGCATCACGATGAACTCACCACAAAGATTTCTGAGGACCAAAAACGAATGACGAGGTGCAGCGAGCTCGGGCTTGGAGGGACGAAGATGACGTCCTGCATGGATTCGGCGTTGATGAACGACTCACGTAAAGGAAAAGAGAACGACGCACAGGAAGACATACAGAGCGAGATAGGGAGCCTGGGGCTACAGAACCTCGACGTGATGCTCGGAAGTGGCCTTCGGGCGATGGAGGGGCGGCAGCAGTGGGCACCTTCCACACAGAGACGCTCGACGATTAGCTCGTGTCGTCGGTGAAGCAACAGACGGCGACGGCGGCTTCAGCGAGCAAGCTCGGTTCTCGGCGGGATCCAAACGGCGACGCTTGGAGCACGAGCTAGGGCGACGGCATGCGCTAGGATTCGAGAGGGAGGCGGCACATGACTTGGCTTGGCAGCTTCATCACCTTGGCAGAGCTCGGCGGTGTTGACTGATCTTCTCGGCGAGTTTGAGGATGGCGGCGCTAGGGTTTCAACGCGGCCCTGCAGCTCGACCGAAGACTACAGCTCGCGTTTAGGATCAAAGGAGGCGGCACGAAGGCAGGGGCTCGCTATTTATGAGCACGCTCGCGTGGTCAGCACGCCACGACACGATCAGGTGGCGGAGTCGGAGCGGACTCAGACGGCAGAGTCCATGCCGTCCACGAGCGAGAGGTAGAAAGGCAACGTTGACGAGCGAGCTGCTGCAGGTTATGGATGGACCAAGAGCAGGCCGAATGTTTTGCCATTCGGGCCAAAGATAGAGAAAGGAAAGATGATTATTTTTCCTTGTCTTTTTTATTTGCAAACAATTTTCAAATAGCATTTCAAATGCATTTCGAAATCCTTTTCACTTTGGATCAAAACCACTCATCATACAAATCAAAATGCACCAGCATGTACGCCCAAACATGTTTCTACTCCTATGATGAATTTTAATTTAATAAAAATATTATTTTACCTAGGTTTTCATGAGCACAAAAATACATAATTAAATCATTTTTATCTATTTTTAATAAATGCAAATTTTGGGGTGTTACATGATGCACGGTATTCCTTCCATTTCAGGCTCAAACCGACCTCCACCAAGATATAAAAGGGGAGAAGAAATCCATTCTACACACACATTCATTTGGACTCTCCCTCCCTCACCTCCACTTGTTCCTTAGCTTAGAGCTAGTAGTGTTGGAGCTAGGAAAGCTACCAAGGAGAGCTTGTCTCCTAGGAAGAAGAGATACATCTTGGTAATCACCTATGGAGTGTTCTTCCTTATTCAAGTTCTTATACTTTATATATTGCTTAGTGTATGAACTAGAGCATAGTCTTGATCATGTTCATGTTGATACATATGAACTAGAGCATAGTTCATATGATCAGTTCATAGCATGTTCATCCCTGTTCTTCATCGTTCATATGTTCTATAGAATTAGAGTCCATGATGAGAATGAAGTAACGGTTCGATGTTCTTTCGGGTTTGCCTATGTTCTAGCTCGTCCATCCGTAGGGTGGGAGTCCTGGGGGAGCATAGGTAGTTCTCTAGTATGCGGGCGTGGTGTCCGGATACGAGAGGGCCTTCGAATATGACGGCATGCCACGGTTGAGGGGTAGGCGGCAGGTGGTGACAGCCCTGTCCGTCCCTCGTAATCCCCCACGTCCGCATGTCGTGTAGGAGTTCGTAAATGCCTCTATCGGCTGGCAGACCAGCTGCGGGGGTCTCCCTGTTACTCTAGGCTCTGACTTGTCTCTAGTCTTGTATAACCCAAGTTTTTCGAACCAGACCGGAGATCGAACCGGCGAGGCCGTCGGTTCGATGGTTCATTGGTCCAACCGTTTAGAGCCGGTTGAACCGCCGGTCCAATTAAAATGAACCGTTAAATTGAACCAACCACAAATATTTTGAACCGGTGTATGTATATATGATTTAATTTAATTAATAATTGACATTGAAGCAGTGTATATATAATTTAATAAGCTTTACAAAATTTGGTGCTCTAGAGTTATTTACAGGATATATGAATACACAAGAAAAAATAATATATAGGGCACTTACGATTTTTGAACTGGTGCGCAAAGGTTTTAATACTAATTTAAATTGTCAGCATGATTAAAAGGTCTCAAATGCTGAAATAAAGTATATCATTACCAAGAGCCCAAGAGTTCTTTTAGATAATTTAATGAATATTTTATTTGTCTAATTTAGAGCTCCATATGGAAAAATTAGAATTTTTTAAATTAATAAAAAGATGGATATTGGATAGCCAAAGTTAAACCTGTGGCATGCTGTGAATGCGTGAGGCAACAGCAGCCCAATAGGGCCCACGTACAGCACTCAGCACGTGCACATGTGCATGTCACCCGCCCGCAGGGAGCACCACGAGCACGCGCCACCGGAAATATTCTATACGAGTTCAAACCGGAGCGGTTCACACAAAACCGGCCGGTTCACCGGTTCCATCAAAAACCGGTCGGTTCAACCGGTTTTTCCTGGTTCAATTGCATGGACGATCTTTTAAGTGAACCAGACCGATGGAGTCTCTGGTTCGGTCTTTTACCGGTCGAACCGCCGGTCCGGTCCGGTTCGAAAAACTAGGTGTATAACATGTGACTTAGTTGTTCTATGCTAGCTGTATACGACCAACCAGCTCCAGTAGATTTATTCTTTATTCTTTCCGTTTCTTTTATTCCTTATTTTTCTCTTTATCCTTGAGTGAAGGCCAAGTGTGTGTCCACTATCCTCAAATTACCGTTTATCTTACCCCTGCATAGCACTAAGACTTATTTCAATGATATGAAGTACCATATCCATGTGCTAGAGGTATTTTACACCATGCCTTCCTTTGGGAAAATATAAATAACGATACCCTAACATACTTCCGGGTGAAATGCTACAATGATAGATCCGTGCGCTTGCGGATAATATCTTTAGAACACGACTATCACCTGGAGTTTCTTGGCGTGACCACTGGGATGTAACAATTCTAGTGATTGCGTTAAGAAATGCCAACAAGCATTTTTGGCGCCATTGCCGGGGAAGCCATTGGTTAAAATAATCTAGCATGGCATGGATGTAACTTCATTAGAAATAGTCCAAGTCTATGCAGGCTAACTTTTATGTTTTCTCCTGTTGTGGGTGAAAACAGGATAGTGTATGTCCGGTTTCTCTCTACCAGACAATTTCCATCCAAATCCGGAGGCACTCCTAAGGAAGAAGAAGCCTAGAGCTACTCCTTCTTCTGCCACTACGTCGGCAATCGAACCGGTCATCGCCGCACCATCAGCAACCATCCCGATGGCTCAGAAGACTCTCCGCGAATTCTCCGTCCCCGATGTTGCCAACGTGCCCACTGGGCCCGTTGTTAACGTGGCGGACAAGAACTTTGAGCTCAGGACTGGCCTGATCACTATGGTGTAGGGGATTCCGTTTTGCGGACTCCCCAATGAGGATGCTAACGCTCACTTACAGCGTTTCCTGGAGCTCTGTGACACCGTCGTCATCAAGGACATTGAAGCTGACATCATCAGACTCCGGCTGTTTCCCTTCTCCCTTGTGGGGAAGGCGAAACAGTGGTTTTACAAGGACAAAGAGGCTGTGAGCATATGGGGCAAATGCTCCACGGCATTCCTTGCAAAGTTCTTCCCCATGGGCAAAACAAATGCCCTAAGGGAAAGAATTGCCAATTTCCAGCAAACACAGATGGAACCCATTCCTGAGGCTTGGGAGAGGCTCCAAAGCTTCATCCTAGACTGTCCTCATCATGGGATGGAGGAATAGCTGGTGCTCCAAAACTTTTGCAATGGGCTCACGCCCATGTCAAAAGGGCACCTCGATGCTGCAGCTGGAGGCGCATTTCTATCACTCACTGTTGGTAACGCTACGGCATTAATCAACAAAATGGTAGAAAATTAAGCTTGGGGGGAAGAAAGGGCCCCAACCAAGCAACAAAAAGGCACGCACCCTGTGAAGGAGATGGAGGTGCTTGCCACAAAAATAGACCTGCTCTTGCAAAAGTTTGACGAAAGAGCCGCCGGAGACACATCCGGCACCGTTAAAGCCATAGAATCTCGCACAACGTGCGAGGTCTGTGGCAATGATGGACATTCGGGGAATGATTGCCCCGAAACCCGTGAAGAGGCATCATACATCAATAACGGGTATCGTCAACAGCAAGGAGGTAATAATGGATGGAGCAATCAGTCCCGTCCACAATATCAAGGTAATTCGAATCACACTTCCAATTACAATTTGAATCAACCTACTCTCAAAGATTTAGTCCTTGGCCAAGCTAAGATCAATGAAAACCTTACCAAAAAGATGCTGGCCAATGACAAAATCTTAGAGAGCATTAGTACCAAAATAGAGGGTTTACTTCTGCTGTCAAGAATCAGTTGAGCTTTAACAAGATGATAGAAAGACAGCTAGCTCAGATTGCTTCAGATGTTCCTATTGATCCAACTGGAAAATCATTGGATCAAGCTGCTAGTACTTTTGAAAATGTTAATTCTGTGACCACGAGAGGCGGTAAGGCCACTCGCGATCCACCATATCCTAAACAAGCAGCTAGGAAACAAGCAGCACCGCAGCAAGAAGAACCTTCATCATCTGAACCGCAAGGCGAGGCGGAATCAGGGACAACCCTGGATTATCCAGATACAACACATCTACCATTCGCCACGAGGACCAGGAAGCAAGCTGTGAATGATTAGTTCGCTCGGTTTGTTGAGATGGTCGAGAAAGTACATGTGAGCGTTCCGCTCATGGACGTCTTACATGTACCTTCTTACGCCAAATATATCAAAGACATCATCAACAACAAGCGACCACTACCATCCACAGCTGTGGTCAAACTGACGGAAGAATGCAGTGCGGCAATCCTCAATGACTTACCAGAGAAGAAGAAGGACCCAGGATGCCCCACTATTACTTGCTCCATTGGAGGGCAGCAGTTTGACCACGCACTCTATGATCTTGGTGTCAGCGTCAGTGTCATGCCCAAGACAGTGTTTGACAAGCTGAATTATACACGGCTGTCACCAACAACGATCACACTCCAATTAGCCGACTCCTCCTTATGCTACCCAGCGGGAATAGCTGAAGACATTCCTGTGAAAATTAGAGGGTACTTCGTCCCGGTGGATTTCGTGGTACTCGACATGGAGGCCACCAAAGAATCACCACTGATATTGGGACGACCCTTCCTCAGCACCGCTGGAGCACAAATTGATGTTGGAGCTGGAGAGATCCGGTTCAACATCAATGGAAGTGAGGAGAAGTTCCACTTCCGACCATGGAAGACGGAGGAGTGCAACATGATTCGCATCAAGTATGAACCAACCACGAGAGAGGTCACGGAAGTTGAAATCCGACCTCTTGATGTGAATCGGATTCCCAATATCATCTGGGAACAAGGGCCGAGCCACGGAAAACAAAGGGTGCTTGGAAGCCAAAACAGAAGAAGGAGCAAAAGGCTCCCAAGAAAGAAAGGAAGAAGGCTCCTGCAGAAGGAACAAAACCAAAAATCATTTCTGCACACCCTAAGGAGAACAAGGGCAAGGTTCCGGCCCAAGAAGGAGTGGGACCCAAGGAAAAATCAAAACCACTCAGATCCTCTAGGGGACCAAAGCTGGTCCCTAAAGAGGAGACAAAGGTGTTAAAGGTGGAGAAAACACAAGCACCTCCAAAAGAGGTCGACCATCCACCATCCTCACCAGCTGTCACCACACCACCAAAAATGGTGTGGCGGCCCAAGCAGGCATCACCGTCTACCTCTCCTGAGACGAATGCCTCATCATCAGGCTCAAATTGAGCAGGAGAAAAGTCTTGCATCACGGACTATAAAATGTGAGCCCTGACCGACAGGATAATCGGTAAGTTATCTTTTTATAAGTATTTCAATTTTAATTATGTTTAGTTAGTCTGTCAAAAAAATAAAGTTCTGTCTTGCTACCCTTATTCTTGCTTAGTTTGATGTTTTGGGACATGCTTAAGCTTAGCATATTCCATAAACTCGTAGCTTGGGCGTGGTGCTTAGGTTGCTAGTTTACCTTGGTCGACTTGTCGACCATTGAGACAGATTGCTAGTAGGAACATTGGTAGTACACCATGAGCTAACACCTGCAGGATGGTCCTCAATCATAAGGAGGTCCTGACGACAGACTCAGAATAAAATAAAATAATTTATACCTCAAGAATAAATAAGGGTCCCGTTTTCAAGCAAGCTTGGGGGAGGACCCCCAATAAGAGGTATGTACCATACTAACACTTACGCATAAAAAAAATGCTTCGTCATTTCCTATACATATGCGCCATAGAAATATTTAATTCTACCCTTGTTGAAATGATGAAAAGTTGCTCTGTCTTGTGACTCGCTTGTACCTTGTTTATAATCATGCTTTCTCTAAAGTTTGAGTTTATTGGCTAAAATGTCTTATCCTTAAAAACTCGAGCTTAGTGGGTTGCATAAGCTAGATCTTGTCTAAGTTATTGCCGGGTATGATATAGTGCCACGAGCAACTCTATGACTCTTTCCTGAGTGAAAACCTGACTTCCGGAGTTTTATTTTCAAAATTATCAAAACAAAAAGCTCCTCGATGATTTTGAAATACCTACCAAGACCATATGACGTAGCTGTCAAACTCTTTCAAAAACCAGTAGTCATATGATGCTTGATCACTAGAAGTCTGTAACCTCCGCGAGATTATGGCCTTACACTCATGATTGAGATTCACTTGCACCCACTAAATAAATTTGCCGACCCGTACACCGCAAGTCGCGCAAACTGACTTTTCATCCAATCCACCAAAAACGCCAATTCTTGACCCTAGAGTTGAGCACCTTAAACCCAAGCATGCCGACCCTTACAATGAGGATCGCGCATCCCTTATTCATCATTCTTCAAAAAACTACTCCTCATCTTTCATCATGACTCCTTTCCCGCCAAAAAACTTCATCATATCTGAAAGAGAGTTTTGGGCATTAGCATCTCCTAAAAAAAAAGAAAAGGGGAAAGAAAAGATGATGATTGCCAAGGGGCAACAATAAAAATTCGAAGTAGACAAACGGGAAACCCAGTTAAGTCTCCCGTTCAAAAAAAAAAAGAGAAGAAAAGAAAGAGAAAAAAAAAGAAAGATCTTAGCTTTTCAAATCAAAGCCCACACTCTCTCAATTTCTCCATTCCACCAATAAAAAGGAGTCATGATGCCTGGAGTACCAAAACCATTTAGAAATAGGAATCATTCACCCTCACACACCTGCACAAATCTCAATCAAAGTGTATGGTCTTAATCTTCGGACGGTTCGTTCTTTGACTTCACCATCTCTTGCGATCCAAGCATAGCCACCTTTCATACCTACCCAAAACTCCACTCTCAGCCATAGTAGTAGGATAGATAGGAAGGCAACACACAATGCCTTTGGTGAGGTACAAACACTTTTGAGCGATTGAGAGAATCATTCGAGGAACTTAAAAGTTTCTTTTACAAAACTTTCAAAAACCTCCGGAGACCTGGTTGATCTTGGGGAGACGATAAGCAACGCTTGTGAATCTGTTCTACCTTGCAATTTCCCAAGACACGAGAAAACTGGAAAGCCCCATTTTGTCTTGAGATAATAACAGGGTGAGCAGTCATGCCGATTTATTCAAACTCTGGTAGAAATCTTGCTTATACGCTTGGTACACTTGACTCATGATCGGCATAGTAGCAACTCCTGATCAACAACCTAAGGCTGAGCTTTGCTCGGGACGAGCAAAGGGTAAGCTTGGGGGATCTTGTTGGCGGTCCTTATCGACGATTTTATACTGCCAATTAGACTTAGAAAAGGGTGAATTATATGTTCCTATATGCATATACATGTACAACTAACCCAAATCCACGTGCACTAGGAAATATACTGTCATTGCAGGAATCATATAAAAGTGCAGGGTTTAAACATCAAAAAGGCGCTTTCTGGAAAGCGCCAAACCACCCCAAAGGGAGATGGGCCACTTCAGGACCAGAACTGAGCTGAAACACCAAACCAGCATGGCCCAGGCCCACTCCACAACCGACCAACCGAAGGCGGTCAGGGGGAGGCGGCACCCTGGCGTGGCCGCGCCAGGGGCGCGCTCGCGCCACCCCCTCTGCCAGGTGGGGCCGGCCAGTGGAGGTCGGTACATTAATGATAGGGGAGGGCGGTGCGCTGGTGTTCTTTCCAAATCAGCCCCTGAACCGACCTCACCAACATATAAAAGGGGAGATTCAAGCTTTTCCAAGACACACAATTCATTTTGGTCTTTCTCTCCCTCACCTTCACTTGTTCTCTAGCCTAGAACTAGTAGTAGTTGGAGCTAGGAAAGCTACCAAGGAGAGCTTGTCTCCTAGGAAGAAGGGATACATTTTGGTAAATCTCTATGGAGTGTTCTTCCTTGTTCAAGTTCTTATTCTTTATATGTTGCTTAGTGTATGAACTAGAGCATAGTTTTGATCATGTTCATGTTGCCTAGTTCATATGATCAGTTCATAGCTTGTTCATCCCTATTCTTCATGGATCATATGTTCTATAGGACTAGAGTCTCGAAGGAGAGTGGGGTAATGGTTCGATGTTCTTTCGGGTTTGCCTGTGTTCTAGCTCGTCCATCCGCAGGGTGGGAGTCCTGGGGGAGCATAGGTAGTTCCTTAGTATGCGGGCATGGTGTCCGGATACGAGGGGGCCTTCGAATATGACGGCATGCCACGGTTGAGGGGTAGGCGGCAGGAGGTGACAGCCCTGTCCGTCCCTTGTAATCCCCCACGTCCGTATATCGTGTAGGAGTTCGTAAATGCCTCTATCGGCTGGCCTACCAGCTGCGGGGGTCTCCCTGTTACCTTAGGCTCTGACTTGTCTCTAACCCTGTATAACATGTGAGTTAGCTAGCTTACGCTTAGCCGCATACGACCAACCAGCTCCAGTAGATTTATTCTTTCATTCTTTCCGTTACTTTTACTCCTTGTTTCTCTTTTATCCTTGAGAGAAGACCAAGTGTGTGTCCACTATCCTCATATTACCGTTTATCTTACCCCTGCATAGTACTAAGGCATATTTCGATGATGTGAAGTACCATATCCATGTGCTAGAGCTATTTTACACCATGCCTTCCTTTGGGAAAATATAAATAACGATACCCTGAAATACTTCCGGGTGAAATGCTACAATGATAGATCCGTGCGCTTGTGGATAATATCTTTAGAACACGACTATCAACCACGGTGTTTCTTGGCGTGACCACTGGGATGTAACAATCCTAGTGATTGCGTTAAGAAATGCCAATAGCCGGCCGGCTGGAGGTGGTACATTCAATGCCAAGGGAGGTCGGTGCGCGGTGTTCCTTCCATTTCAGGCTCAAACCGACCTCCACCAAGATATAAAAGGGGAGAAGAAATCCATTCTACACACACATTCATTTGGTCTCTCTCTCCCTCACCTCCACTTGTTTCTTAGCTTAGAGCTAGTAGTGTTGGAGCTAGGAAAGCTACCAAGGAGAGCTTGTCTCCTAGGAAGAAGAGATACATCTTAGTAATCACCTATGGAGTGTTCTTCCTTATTCAAGTTCTAATACTTTATATATTGCTTAGTGTATGAACTAGAGCATAGTCTTGATCATGTTCATGTTGATACATATGAACTAGAGCATAATTCATATGATCAGTTCATAGTATGTTCATCCCTGTTCTTCATCGTTCATATGTTCTATAGAATTAGAGTCCACGATGAGAATGAAGTAACGGTTCGATGTTCTTTCGGGTTTGCCTATGTTCTAGCTCGTCCATCCGTACGGTGGGAGTCCTGGGGGAGCATAGGTAGTTCTCTAGTATGCGGGCGTGGTGTCCGGATATGAGAGGGCCTTCAAATATGATGGCATGCCACGGTTGAGGGGTAGGCGGCACATGGTGACAGCCCTATCCATCCCTCGTATTCCCCCACGTCCGCATGTCGTGTAGGAGTTCGTAAATGCCTCTATCGGCTGGCAGACCGGCTGCAGGGGTCTCCCTGTTACTCTAGGCTCTGACTTGTCTCTAGTCCTGTATAACATGTGACTTAGCTGTTCTATGCTTAGCTGTATATGACCAACTAGCTCCAATAGATTTATTCTTTATTCTTTCCATTTCTTTTATTCCTTATTTTCTCTTTATCCTTGAGTGAAGGCCAAGTGTGTGTCCACTATCCTCAAATTACCATTTATCTTACCCCCTGCATAGCACTAAGGCTTATTTCAATGATATGAAGTACCATATCCATGTGCTAGAGGTATTTTACACCATGCCTTCCTTTGGGAAAATATAAATAACGATACCCTGATATACTTCCGGATGAAATGCTACAATGATAGATCCGTGCGCTTGCGGATAATATCTTTAGAACACGACTATCACCTGGCGTTTCTTGGCGTGACCACTGGGATGTAACAATTCTAGTGATTGCGTTAAGAAATGCCAACACTTCACAAGCTCATAACTCGTACTAGTACGAGAAATGGGATCAATCCACTAAATCACCCTTCTAGACGGGAACGTTGCATGATCCACTAAACGTGAACGCCGCCACATGCATAGATTGTCAACAGAATGTGTGGGTGTGGCGTTGTCGATAGGGGACCACAGGGGTTCCCCACAAAGAACACAAACAAGACGGTAGCTGGACTACCGAGAAGAACATGAAGACCTCATTACCATAAGCACTAGCCGGATTGTATTAGGAAAGAGTACAAAACTCCTAGTTTAGGACTCGTACCTAGAATCCGACTAGGAGTCAAAGAACCTGCAGCGCACCCTAGGCTATAAAGGGTGGCTGAGGGTACCCCTTGTAAACACAACTCATACTCATCAATACAACGCAACAAGGCACACGCCGACTGGACGTAAAGGCTATTACTTGACCTCGAGTCAAGGGCCCAAACCAGTATAAAAATTGTTCGTCCCGTTTGTCTCGTTGCTAAAACCGCCGAGTCCCAGTTCGTCACAGCCCGAACAACTGTCCCAAGTATCCCCGTGGAAGTCTATCGGTGACAAAACACCGACAGGCGTGTTCCTCACCAGTCCATTTCAAGCCCCAGCCTCTCGAGTGTAGGTCTCTCGGGGGCAGGCGCGCAGCACCTCCACCAGTGCCTCCCCCACCGGCAGCGATGCGTAGTTGAGCACATCCATGTAGTTCTCCTCCTCCTCCACGTACTCCCCCCGCCTCCACGTCCCGTCCTCCTCCTCCACGTAGTTCTCTTTCTCCAGCTCCAACTCCACGACGTCATCCTCCTCCTCCTCCACGTAGTTCTCCTGCACAAGCTCCACGTCCAACACCGTCGGTCAACACATCGGCGACGACGCAGCCGGAGACGGTAACGCCAACGCCGGTGCCCTGGGTCGTCGAACTGCAGCACGCTCCGTGGCTTGGCCTACTGCTGCTACTGATGTTGGGGAGATCTGATGTTGGGAAGGAGGGGCGTGTTAGAAATGTGCCCAAAATAGTAGCCACTAGACATGCATGCAACCAAGAGATCGAGTTGCCCGCAAGGGAGCAAAGCGCGGACGCCCCTAGCAAACTACTACCCGCACCCGTGTTCATCGAGGAGATCTTGACCGGTGGCCTTTCTTTTCCCCCAACAAACTACTACCCACACCCGTGTACCCAAGAAAATAATGACTCTACTGACCTGGTGGCTCTAACAGGTAGTCCATGAGATGAAGGTAGACAGGTGTAGCACAGATTTATAATACCCATACCTATACCTGTGAGATAAAATTTTACCCATCGGGTTACCTGTATCCGTGCGCGGGTAGGAAAATGCTTCCATACTCGCAACCAGCGGGTAATTTGTACCCGACGGGTAACCCGTACCTGATTATATACTCGCTACAAACCAAGACAGGATGAACATGTTATTATTTAAATCATATATTGTCAATTCTTTCACAATATAAATCAACAAACATAGTCGGAACAAAACTAAACAAATTAATAGTATAATAACCATATGTATGTATGTATGTATGTATGTATGTATGTATGTATGTATGTATGTATGTATGTATGTATGTATGTATGTATGTATGTATGTATGTATGTAATGAACAAATATGTATTTTCAAGGCAGGTATAAATTACCTGCGGGTACACGGGTGTGGGTAGTCTATTCCCATACCCGTACTCGCATACCCGACGGGTAGAGATTTTTACCGGTTAATATACCCATGGGTGAAAAATTCTTCTCATGCCCGCCTCTTTATCGGGTAAAACACGTCGGATAGTCAGGTTTCGGGTACCCATTGCCATCTTTAGGGAGGATGGCGAGACTTTCATCCCATCAACGATGTGTCCCGCCGTTGTTAGTGTTGTGTTAGAGGCTAGGAGCAGATTGCTTCCACAGCCCTGTCCAAGCTCGAGGATGTCGCCAACGTGGCCTTAGTGGTCGGCAATGGGCCCAAAGCATTACTGTCTCTGTCCTAAAATAAGTGTCATTCTCGTTTTCCAAGAAATAATTTTAAATAAATATGTATTAAAATATATTAGTATTCATACTATATAATTAGTATTATCGGAAAGATCTTTAAGTCTAGTTTTCTATCAAATTTATTTGAAGATACAAATATTGCAAGTATTTTTATAAATCGAATCAAACTTGTGACATGAAAACCCAAAACGTCACTTATTTTGAGCCAGAGGGAGTACAAATTTATATAGTACAATAAAGTCACACCATGGTTTAGATTAAGGATGACCGTACTAGATGTTTGAAAGTTGAGAGAATGTTGTGTGCTCTGCCGTGAAAAAATATACCGTTGCATCTCCACTAAACTATACTCTCTCCATACTCATAATTCAAGTTGTTTTGCGAAGATTTGAGTCAGACATTGAGAATATAACACTATGCCAGAAAGCATTATCAGTGACGCGACGATTCGTGACACAAAAACAAAACGCGTCACCAATAATCTATCCGTGACGCGGGTTCATGAGACGCGTCACCGATAAGTTGTTGCCCATGCCACAGGAACAAGACGCGTCACTAATAACGATGTATTCGTGACGCGCGTTAACAAGACGCGTCACGGATAAAACTGGTGACGCGTATTGTCCGGGCGCGTCACAAATAGATGGCGTATTGGTGACGTGTATTGTCCGGTAAATCCACGGATACTAAACGTGACGCGTTTATTTGGACGCGTCACTAATACGAAAGGATATCTGTGACGCGTGTTTCCACTGGTGACGCGTATTTTCTAGGCGCGTCACAAATATGTGGTAGTATTGGTGACGCATATTGTTCAGGCGCGTCACGGATAATAAACGTGACGCGTTTTATTTGGACGCGTCACTAATAGGAAAGGATATCTGTGACGCGTGTCGACAACATGAGTCACGGATAATAAATGTGACGCGTGTTCTATAGACGCGTCACCGGAAGAAAAAGGATAAGAAAAAGAAATATAAAAAAAACGACCGCGGTGGGAGTCGAACCCACGACCTTCTGATTTGAAGTCAGAGAGCTAAGCCACTACGCTATGCAGTCGCTATGGTTCAATACTATTGTTCAACGCTATATGACCAAGATATTCGAGCGGGAGGAAGAAGATAGAACGATTCCATCGCTAAGTGATTCCGCCCATCGCTCCAGTTCCTCGCCCGCCCAAATCGCCCGCCCATCGCCCAAATCGCGCCATCGCCCAAATCCGCCGCTTCCATCGCCGCCGCTCACGCTGGACACCGCCGCCGCCGGGACGCGCTGAACTCGTCGCCGCCGGCGGCCTGCCGCCGCGGGTGGAGCGCCCACGCTGCACGGAGCACCTGCAGCTCCGGCCGGAGGCAACCCTACCCCGCCGCGGTGGACTCCCAATCCCGGCGCTTCCCGAGCTCCGGCGGTCGCGCCGCGCGCCCACCTCGGCTCCTCCAGTTCCGGCCGTCGCAGCATCCCCGACCAGAACCCCACCTCTGCGGTCATAGTGGCAAGATTCGCTCCAGGGCGCGGCATCGAGCACAGGTACAACATCGCTCACTTCTTTTCCCCTTTTCCCCCTTCGGTTGTGTTCTTGATTGTGCACGAAATGGACCCGGTGCTGTCCAGAGTCTGTAAGTGTCAATTGACAGCAATCTGTAGTGTACACACTATGTATGCAAGGTGTTTGGATCGTGATATTGTCACCTGGAACGGCATTCTTACTGCTTAATTGTTGAATTGTTGGTAAGTGTCAATTTCAGCTCTATTCATATGCTGAATTGTTGGTTAGTTCGCTAGTTCCTCGTCAATTATCTTTTTGTGGCTGTAGTTTCTTGGCTATAGTAGAAAGCAAATTTTGACTGCATTTTCATGGTTTTACCAGTTCATTGGTGAAGATCAATTAAAGTTTTTAGATAGTGACTAATAAATTGATGTTTTCGGTAAATCTATGTGACTGAATTTCATTGCACGTCTATGTAAGACATTGTTCTTATGAAGCAAGAGCAATGTAATATAATTCCACAAGCATCACTGCCTTGGTGAATGGTAATTTGTTGTTTTGCATCTAGGCATCCTTGTACCAAGTGGTACCGCTCATAGTTTCTCTGGTTGACTTCTAATAGTTCTGGTACTTTTTATACTGAAAGCTACAAGTAGTTATTAAACTTTAGCAGGACCTACATATTTCAGATGCTTACAGTTTCTGAACATAAGGATATTTTGTTTGTGTTTTCTGAATCACCTTCTAGTTGCTAGTTTGTTAAACTTTAGCAAGACCAATGGACCTGCTAGTTGCTAGTTTGTTGGCTGTAGATTTCAGATTTTACTGTATAATACTTGCTATTTCCATCTATTTGCATCCAGATTTCATTATTGAAGCTAGCAATTTCTTTACTGTACAGGTTGCTGACTTGCTAGTGTTTTGGGTGCTTCACTGCAGTTGAATCCAGTTCCACATAAAAATGGTAAGCTATCACCGCCCATAATCATTTCAAGTGTTGAGCATATTTCTAGCATCTAAATTAAGTCCTATGCATTCGCTGAACCATATCTTTCTCGAATTTGATTGATAGGTGTCTTCCACTTATTCTTCATCAAGTGCAAGTGGTGACGACGAATCGGAGGAAGTAGAATCACCTGTTGAGGACGAAAGCAGGAGCAGTCGAGAATCACCTGTTGATGAAGAGCAGCAGCCTTTGTTGATGAAGAGCAGCAGCCTGCGTTCCTCGGCACTGTGCGCCGACCCCGAAAACCAAAGACAGCATCTAAGTGGCCTGCGGACCAGATTGAAGTCACGAGAGATTCATCCGAGATGGGAAGCCAATTGAGGTGAAACAACAACGAAGAATGCGGTTGCTTGCTCGCTTGATTGCTAGGCAACGGCTATCCTTAGTTATGCCATCATTCAAATGCCTTACTAAGGAGATGAAATGGGAATTGTTTGATAAACATGTCATGCCCCACTTGAAGTATCCGGATACAATGAAGGCGATGGGTTTAAGTATATAATGAAGGTGATATCTAAGAGTTGGAGAACCTACAAAAATAGGCTAGTGACTGATTTTATCGAGAAAAACCTCGGTCCCTTTCGAAGCACCCATACATTGATCCCGAAGATTGGGGAGAGTTTGTGGCATTGAAGAATTCCCCAAAAGAAGTAGCAAGAAGTGAGGAATTCAAAAGACTTCGGGAAAAGAATGTGCACAACCATTGCCTGGGCTCTGCAGGGTATGATGGGATACAGAAAAAGTGGGAGGCAGAGGATGCACACTTAGCCAAGGAAGGCATCCCTAACCCATGGGAAGAATACCACGAAGGCCGCCCTACGTGGTTTCGCGAGCAAGGAGTAAGCTTGATATATCCGAAGAAAAAGCTGATATCATCGGAAACAAGATTCAACTAAAAAGTCTCGAAGACATTAAAGAGAAGCAATCGGCCCCGCGAAGCTTCGGGCATCACTTGGGTCGGGGAGAAAGATGTGCTCCGCATGTTTGGGCCCCGAACAACCGGGACGCACGCGTCTTTGTTTCAAGTTACACCGGCCGGCATGCTTGGCACGGGTGTTCTAGCATGTACAGAAAGAGGAAGAGGACTGGTTTAGCGATTTGGATGTGGATGCGATAGCAGCTCAAGTCGACAAGAAGTCACACAAGAAGTAACACAAGAAGTTCTTGCTAAAGTCACACAAGAAGTGACAAGCTAAGGTCACGAAAGATGTCATGTCCTATCTTGCCGACCAAGGCTTGTTGGTAAGAGCACCTTCTAGGACCCCTAGTCCTGGCTGCGGACGAAGGAGCAGTTGTGCCTCTGCCTCCAACGCAGCTGCAAACGACTTGGAGTTGGGGCTCCATCCAATTCCTCCAGATAGTATTGATCTTCTTGAAGAGCCAACCCAATGCTCCCTAGTAGTGAACATGAACCTTGGAAATTGTCGACCTGTGGTTGCAGAGGGTCGAGTGTTTCCAAAGGAGTTTGAGCTAGAATCAGCCCAAGTAGAATATGATTATGCAGTAGTCCAAGTGGAATTTGTACATCAGGGTTATGAGGATCACTTGCTGGAGCTGCCACCTAATGAAGATATTCGAACACTCAGAGAAGCCCTACTACATAGGATACAGTGGAGGAGGGATTGGATTCTGGTTAAGCATACACATGAGACCCAACAAACCCAATCTCAACCAGCTGAGACCACAATGAGTGCCAAGACTGACTTGAAGGGCACTAATGCTCTTATCTCGACAAGGCTGCTTTCCGGAGCTAATTCATCTCCTGCCACATTTGATGCAACAAAGAGTGTGCCAACGGAGAACGTTGCGGCTAATCCTTCAAAGAATCCAAAGAGCTTAGAGAAGGAGTGCACTAAGCTTCCCACGCAGCCAAAAGTGGAACCGAGGCGTTCGAGCGGTGCAAGGCCACCCAAGCGGCAAAGAGGGGCTAGTAAGGGGGCTATTAAGGCTCTTTGGAGAGAGTGGAAAGGCGGCCACAAATAAAAAATGGATTGAAAAGTACAAATGTGGCCATCCATTTCTTCCATCAATGGACCTCAAGGCATTAGGACCCGGATGTACGGCCCTTCATGCTCATTACATGAAAGATTGCGTCAACAATCGGCATGGGATAAAATTTAGGTTCAAGGGGGTATTTATATGCTGAACTCATCGATTTTGAGGTTGGGCTTGTGAGATACAATTTCCTCTATGACCTCTTCAACTTTGAGGCACTGGATTCTTCTCTTCTTCAATCCGGACACCGTAAGTACCTCCAAACATTTGACTTAGTAGTGAAAAGTAACATGAAAGACATAGATTTAGTGTACACTGTTACTCAAATTCTCAACATTTTCATTCTTATTTTTAGATCACTGGTTGTGCAAGCTAAGGCTAAGAAAATTCCTGTGGGCTTTCTTGATCCACAAGTGATGTCTCGGACAAAGCATTAAGTTTGATAGAGACAGAGTTCTGCGGTATCTACAAAATGCCTTCACCAAGTATAACAAGGATGACTACATACTATTTGCCTACAACTCTGGTGGTCGTGGACCGTTGTGGTAGTAGTTCAAAAGTGGAATAAGGTCATTTACCTTGATTCCAACAAATCGGAAACCATGATTTCAGCATTCTAAAACCGTTGATTGATGAGTGAGTTGTTTGCTTACCTACTATTGATTTCTTGCATGAATGCCAATGTCAATGAACAAACATAATGAGGCATATATGTGTGTTCCATGTAGGGCTTTTGCAAGACACACAAGCATGCTCATTGACAAACCAAAGCCATTGGAACACTTATTTAAATATGCGGTAAGTGCTTCCAAAATAACATAAGTATTATTGTGCCTCTAGTGTATTAAGTAATGTGTTCAACTTCCATTTTCAAATGATTGACTATATATATTTGTCGCAGTGCCTTAAGCAAACTTCTACCAAGTCATCCGGCTGGTATGCTGTGCACAACTTATTCTGGTCAATGAGAAAGACAAACTTGGAATGCTGTGAGGTATATTTGAAGATGCTTTTTGATTTCTTTCTTGTCCTATGAATTATGATATTTAGTGGTAACTTACAGTAACCTAGCCATTTTGCTATGATTACAATGTTGGTTTTCAGCTCTAGTAAGTGAATGTTTTAGAGCTTCTCTGTTAGTGGTGTGAACTCGAGTAACTACAGCATGTGTGAACTGCAGGAAGTTTTGGTTAAGTTTTGGTTAAGTTTCAGTTAGTGGCAGTAACTGAATGTGGTAGAGCTTCACAGTTTTCAGGGGTGTTCAGTTATTTTTGTTCTCAAATGAGTTTCAGTTTCAATTTTGTGAACTTCACAGTTTCTGATTATATGTGTCATCACAGGAATTTGAAGTCTTGACGGAGCCCATCGACATGCTTGTGATTAGAGAACAGTTGGCCAATTTCTTAGTGGAAAAGGTCATCAAGAAGAATGGAGAGTTCTATCACCAGTCATGTAAGCCTTCCACATATAACATATCTCTTTTTAGTGCTAGCAACTGAGGGTCAAAGTTCATGAACACTTCCCTGTGGAGTGCAATTGTTTGTGAGTTTGTTTTAGGGCATCTGAGATGTTTTGTTGAGCAGTTAAAATCTTGAGTACAGTAAGTGATGACTGCTTTACCTGAAGGTGTCCCTCTTGCTGAGAATTGCAGGCCATGCCATCTCAGCCAGTGCACCAGACAAAGTCAGCATTTCAAACAGTTTCCTGCAGTTTAGGACTAAGAATTATAACTTTATTTTCAATCCATTTTTGATCATACATCTCAGGAAAAAACGATTAGCTGATCTGAACTGGTTTAGAGCATACTTGTCGTCATGTACTGGAACTCCCCACTCTTGGTCATGGAAGGCAGCGTAGCAGGGATCTGTTGCAAGGTCAAATCAATGAATTCCTTACAGTCAGCTGAAAGCAACTGGGCATTCTAGGAGAAGGCTGAATACCTTTATTAAAGGTTTTTAGATTAGATTGCTTTACATTGGAATATTTGATAGTAAATTAAGCATTTCATTATTGATCAATACTAAGCATTTTATTCTTCTATCTAAAAGAATAATATATATAGCATCTGAACTTATTGTCCAATCATGCAAAGTCCATCTGACCACTTCTCAAAACCAAAACTCTGCTAGGTGCATTGATCTTATATATTTTTAATGTACCAAGTTTTATTTTTGACCAAAGCTCTATCATGACACAGGAATTTGAAGTTAGCTGCCCAAGTTCTTAGTGGAAAATGTCATCAACACTGTTGTCATCAAGAAGAATGGAGAGTTCCATCATCACCACTGTTGTGTGTTTGCTATTATCAGTGTGGGGGTCCCAGTAATGTTTAGATGATTTAGAACAAGTTGTGATGGATTTTTAAGTTGTGAACAATTGATATAAATGTGAATCTGTGAACATGTTGTATATTTGGCTTCCATAAATATATATGTTTGTGAACTATTTGAGGAGCTTACGGTGTGAAATGTTATATATATATATATATATATATATATATATATATATATATATATATATATATATATATATATATATATATATATATATATATATATATATATATATATATATATATATATATATATATATATATATATATATATATATATATATATATATAATGTGTGATTCTGATGAAATGGTGACGTCATTGTATCATTAGCACGCGTCACTAGTTATATTCTATCAGTGACACGCTTTCTCAATTCGCGTCACCCTTTGTATTTATTAGTGACGTGTGTTACCGCTATCCGTGACGCGTGTTCTAAACCAACGTCAGTCTTTGTGCCTTATCCGTGACGCGTGTTCCCGTTATCAGTGACACGTGTTCTAAACCCGCGTCACCCATTACTTATTATTAGTGACGCGTGTTCCCGTTATCAGTGACACGTGTTCTAAACCCGCGTCACCCATTACTTATTATTAGTGACGCGTGTTCCCGTTATCAGTGACGCGTGTTCTAAACCCGCGTCACCCATTACTTATTATTAGTGACGCGTTTTACCGTTATCCGTGACGCGTGTTCTAAACCCGCGTCACCCATTACTTATTATTAGTGACGCGTTTTCCCGTTATCCGTGACGCGTGTTGTTAACCCGTGTCACCCGTTACTTATTATTAGTGACGCGTGTTACCGTTATTCGTGACGCGTATTCTAAAACCGTGTCACAGATAGGTTCCTATTAGTGACGCGTGTTCCCTCTATCCGTGACGCGTTTTCTAAACACGCGTCACAAATTTTCCATTATCAGTGACGCGTAAATACGCGTCACTGATTGTACCCTTATCTCAGACGCGAAAATAGTGACGCGTGGTTTACGCGTCACAGATGACCCTCTACACGCGTCCGTATAGCGTTTTTCGGCATAGTGTAAACTTAAAATATTTTTTAACTTTCGAAAATATAAAAATCATATGAATATATTTGTCTTGAAAAGTATTTTCATAAAAATATAGTACATATATTGTGTTTACATAAATATTTTTATAATCAAAAGAAGCTAAAGTTGTGCTTTGAATACCGTATAGCTGTCCAAAATGACTTGAATTGCCAATATGAAGGTGGTATGGTTTTGGATGAGGATAGGAGACATGCTAAGAACACTAACATGGCAAACTTATGTTTCTTTCCTAGTAACAAATAAGTTTCTCACTATATGGCAATGAAAATCAGGAGATCCAAGATTGTCATGCAGTATACATCTCCATCAAGTTCGACCGGACCGATCCCTTTGCCGGATATCAAAGCTAGCTATAGCATGCACCGTGGCCGGTCGGTAACGCTCCTAGATTTTGCGGTGCTTTATTTGCCGGATATCAAAGCTAGCTATAGCATGTTTGTCAAAACAAAAAAAAAAAAAAAAAAAAAAAAAAAAAAAAAAACCCCTAGCTATAGCATGCACCGGTGGCCGGGCGGTAACTTTTTGTGTCTACTCGGTTCAGACCGTTCAACGCAGATAGAATATATTTAATATAGAGATACCATTACAGCATGACTATAGTAAGTCAGAGATTTAACATGACCCTTGTGTTCCTATTAAATAGGATCAACTATGAGGTGGTTCCATAACACTTGTGTTGTCACTATGAGGTGGTTCCATAACACTTGTGTTGTCACTTGTCACTAGAGAGTAGAGACACTTTTACATAGCAACTACTAGTATATAAGCACAAACAAATATGATATAAAATCCAAATACCTCCAAGCTAAGCACCGTAATATAGACTATAATTTTAGATTATAATGCTTTGAGATTTTAATTCTAATAGCTACTAAAAATTTGTTTTTACTTTTTAGATTTTTTGGCTATAACGTTTTTTTTATAAAGTCTATTTGATACCTTATCAACAATGTAGTTTGATTTTATCTTCCCTCGAGGCTGGCACAATGCCATCTTGGACTAAACCACTTTGCAGGCCATCTAAGAGCAAAAGCAATCGATTTCAGTAGCCGTGGGAGATAAACTATTAGATTTTCCAGTTAGAGGAAGTAAATCGAAGCACAACAAAAAGGTTGATGCAAGTGACCTAGTGAGGACGACCATTTCCCGTTCCAAAGTCGAAACCCTTCCTTCCCGGGCCGGACTATTTCCTTTCGGCCCATTCTTCAATTCCCCTCCTTTTCCTTTTTTATTCGGCCCAAACAGGCCACAGCACCGCCGTCTCGCCCAGTACGTGACGGCATGCCTCAACTCTTGCGTGCGTGCCTGCTGGCGCTAGCTGGTCCAGTGTCTCTTGTAAACAGGATGGATCAGCATGAGCCAGTGTCTCTTGTAGTGGTTTGTTTCACTAGCTAGTTTGTGCTACTACGAGTAGTTTCACAAGGATCTGTTGTTAGTAGAGCACCACTTTTGTTGGTTGGAGCTATAACTCGGTTTTAGCTGGATCAGTTAGCTCAGTTGAACAAGAGGTGAAGTTGTGTTAAGTAGTTGTCGTGTCAAATCATTTTTATATGGTTGCTTGTGGAGAGACGTACGATGAGGTGGTGCCCTTCTATAGTTCTAGCTTTTTTTTTTTTGTGTGTGTGTATTTAAAGAAAAAAGAAAAAAACATGATTCGTCCTTTGATTTTATTTTTCTTCTTGTAAAGCTTTTGACGCACGTAAAGAAATAATGCTCCGGGCCCATGAACTCGTAAGGATGTACCATGAACTTGTCATGCCCTTCCATAGTTGTCGTGGTGTACCACTCATACCTATATATATATATACATATATATATGAACTTTCAAAACGCGTGAGCCGGCGATCGTGGGCTCGCCGGTTCTTCATAGCCCCACGTGAGCCGACGATTCGCACAATCGGCCATACGTACATGGTTATGCTCATGCGTGAGATATTGGTCATACTGCAGCTCGAACGTTCAACCATAGAACGGACGTTCGAGCGGGCCCAGCCCATCTTCCCGACGCGTCAAAAATATACCGCGCGGGGGCACACACGGCGCCTCCTGTCACGACACAGCACACTTGACTCCTCCCCCGTCTTCCCTACAGCGCTAAAAAAAGCCACCCCCGTCTCGCACATACACATCCGCCAACCAGCTGCCGCCGACAAAAATAGCACAAACAAAGATCCACCGCCCCCTGAACGCCTTCCGAAACATTCCCCGTGATTTGTTGAAACAAAACAACACTCATGAATGAAACATCATTACAGCAAACATCATTGAAGCTCCACCTGAAAACAAGAAAAAAAAACACAAAAGAAACAAAACGTTAGGGAAAAAGAAACACTAAAAGAAAAATAAAATGAAACAAATCTTAAGGCAAAGAAATATACACGAAAAAACACACATGCAACTGAAACACAACAAGAGAGACGGATGAAACAACAAGAAACACGTAAATGCAACAAAAAAAAAAGAAAGAAAAAGAAACACCAGCTCAAAGACAAAAAAGAAAAGAAAACTGATCCGCCACACATGAGACCATATACTGATGAAACAATGAACAAGAATCAGCTGAAACACACGAAAAGAATATAGAAGAAGAATTGAGTGAAACTAACATCAACATGTTCGGGCAGAGCGAAACATCTGCTTCAAACCCGCTGCAATAACCAATGAAACGCTAATGAAACATCTAGGATAGAGCAAAAAACCACAACAAAAACATGAGGAGGCGGTGGAGGGAGGAGAGAGGACGCCTACCTCTGCAGATCCACCGCCGGCAGCCACTCCTTCGCCAGATCTGGGCGGATGCGACGAGATAGAGGAGGGGGAGGGGCGGATCCACCGCCATCCCCGCCTCCCCGGATCCACGAGGGGAGCAGGGGCAGTCCTTCAACTCCGGCGAAAAAGGAGGGCATGTGCGCGGGTCACCGGAGACCACAGCCGTCGTCCTCGCTCCGGCGCCGTGGAATCCGCCGGGATCTGGTGCCGCGCGCCCCCAGTCCGGCTCGTCGCCTTCGCCATGGCCGAGATCCGCCTCGGCCCAGCGCCCTCCTCTCTTGGTGCGCAACGCAGGGATGAAGTCAGCCGGCCCGCGCGGGGATGGAGGGACGGCGCGCGCGGAGATGGAGGGCTGACGGGGCGACGGCATGCAAGCGAGAGAGAAACGAGAGGAGGAGAGTACCATGCGAGCCAGAGAAAGGAACGAGAGAGCAGGAGGTGTGGGTGCGAGCGGACAAGCCAAGGCCGAGCACGTCGTGCGTGGTGGGCCGCGCGTCGTGTGGTGGGCCTGTTCCCCGTTCGACGCGTCGAACGTTTCCTATATAGCATTACCGTATTAATAGCCATCCCAGATACATACTATCCTAACTAACTTTAAGTATTCCGTATTCATATATGATACAAATATTGAATATTCAGATTAACATTAGATACGGACACGGTCCGCTCATAGTTCGTCCGACTGGGTTCTCCACAGTGCTGCATGATCCTCCTCCACGACTTTTTTTTTGGCCGTAAAAAACAAACACATAAAAAGAAACACACAATCGATCGCGTTCATGCCCAACGCCTTGTCCTCACCCTCACATGATGCAAATCGCAGCCACCTGGGATGGCGACGCCCGCTGGCCGTGCCTTCAGCTGGAGTCATCATTTTTGGGCCGAGGAGAACAACAAGCGAGTGTGACATCTAAAAACGAGAGCCATTTAAAAACTAAAGTCTACTAGGTTCAAAGGGGGAAAAAAAAAAGTCTACTGGTTATAAAAAAAAAGGGGCTATTATGTTTCTACCATTGTTTTAAATGCTATTTTGATTTTACCCTTGCTTTTCACAATGTATTTTTACCCTCGCTTTATGAAAACGAACACTCAGGGATGCGGTGGTGGCTTTGAGCTTGGCCGTCGGCCATGGCTGGCAGCGTCTGCACAGCAGAGCGGCTAAGCGATGCAGGGGAACGAGCGAGGAAGGGAATGAGGAGGTCGAGGCGGTGCTGTGTGCGTGGAGAAAGGGGTGGTGGCGCGGTCCCAGGGGTGAGCCGCCCACCTTCCTGCGCCACCCAATCGCCAAATCCTAGCCCGCCGAATGCGGCTTTCATGCGAGCGAGAAATAATCAGGAACAAAGAGAGAGGAAGAGCACGGTGAAAGGAGAGATGGACATGGGTATATTTGTTGAATAGTTTGTTACATAGTTTTTTCACTTTTTTTTTAAAAAAAAAGAAAATAATTAAGAAAGTTATAAAGAGGGGTAAACTAAGCGTTCATTTTTATAAAACAAGGGTAAAAATACAGCATGACGAAAAACAAGGGTAAAATCAAAATTGGTCTTCAAAACAAGGGTAGAAACGCAATAGCCCTTTATAGAAACCTACGTAAGTTTTACCTAGATTTGCATTATATTTTTAAAGGTGTTGTTATTTCTAATATAAAAGAGATTTGCACTGCTACAAAACTTAACAAGCTGGACTATCACTATACTACACAACTGAGTTTCACTACCGGCCCATCACCGCTGGTTCAAAACTGGCAATAGCAGTACCAACTGACAGTGATATTTTGGTTATCATTGTCATTTAGGCTTAGACCAACAGTGATACTTGAACCGGCAGCTACACGTTGCACGAAAAACTTCATAACTTTCTTATATGATGTTTAGTGAAGAGAAACTTCATAATTTTTCAATATATGACAAATGTTATAACATGCACATTTATGGAGATCTGTGTATACGTAATTATTTGCATATTCATTGCAATAAACATAAGAAAGACTTGACCACGAGAAAATCGAATAATATTATATAGAAGAGTATAAAAATGACGCTTTATTTTTGAATCAAAAGGAGCCAATATGCTTCCAAGATATTCAAAAGGCCTCTTGATCCCATCAAGGTCCTAATAGTGCCTAGAAACTATATGGCTGTCGGTTGGACGGTTATTATGTATTGACAAGGCTAAACAGACGATTCCAGTACTAAAAAAGTACAGTAGAGTTGTCACCACCAGGACTTATGGCTACCATAGCCTTAATTATCTTCAAAGTGTACCTGTATTCAACGTAGCCATGTTCCTTAGTCTTTGATTTTGTTCGGGAGATTATACTACCCCACATGGCAACCGAAATGACCACAGCAAACAAATACACTAGGCCAGAAGTACACGGCAAGACACATACGACAAATGAACTGCTACAAATTTACAAACTGTTCCATGCCAAAGTCGCCGTGAATGAAAACGATATATAAAGTACGTTTGTAAAAAAATTACACGCAACACAAGACGGGAGCACGACGAAGCAGCATTGCCTTACTTCTCCTTCCAAATGGTAGGCTTAGCTTCTAGACTAGGCTCCGTGCTATACTTCGACAGCAACTAAACCTGCAGCTGGCGTCGCCATCTGTAGCCATTAGGAGTAGCTAGCAATTTTTAGCCGAATATACTGCCTCGATCCGATCGATCCAGAAGTCGCCATTGACCGAAGCTAGGCGATCGACATCGAGCAAGATTACTTGTGTTGTGCCTTTCCAGCAGTGCTTGCATGCCACAGAAAAACTTGTGTTCCCTAGCTGTCGCCGCAGGGGACGGATGGGAGCAGAGCCGCGCACGGAACGGAGCCTCCGCCGGGTGGGTAGCGGCTAAACCGCGCTGCGTCATTGCTGACTGATGCGGCCGCGCCGGTAGCGGCGATGGCGATCGATGCACCGCTGGGTTTTTTTTACCGTTCCGGACGTCCCGACCGGCCGCTGGCGGAGGCGGTTTACCGGGCGGTTTGTACGGAAACCGCCCGGTAACCGCCCAAATTCAAATTCAAATTTGAATGGCGCAGTTGTTCGGTTTCTACCGGTAAACCGCCGGTTTGTCCGGTTTACCGCCCGGTTTGTCCGGTTTACCGCCGGTTTGAGCGTTTTTTTAAAATTCAAATTTATTTTTTTAAAAAAATGCTAAAAAAATTCCTAAAAATACTTCATGATTTGTAGAATCCAATGATGTCAAAATTACTCAAATTTGAGTGTGTTTAGTATGTTTTTCGACCTTCATGATTTAATGGGCCTTCACGGGCCGGTTGTGTTTTTTTTTTTTTTTTTTCAAACTTCTAAACGTCTAAATAAATATTAAACGAACTCAAATTTGAAAAAATTTTACACCATTGGGTTCCATAATTCAAGAGCTATTTTTAGAATTTTTTCAGCATTTTTTTCAAACTTCAAATTTGAAATTTGGGCGGTCGAACCGGACCGAACCGGAACCGGACCGGCCCGGGAAGGTCGGTAACCGCGGTTTACCGCGGTTTACCGACCGGTAAAAAAAACGCTGATGCACCGTCGATGATGCCGGACGGGATGGCGACTAGCTAGGCAAGCTACGTCGATCGGTCCGTGCGTACACGGCAGATGATGTGCTTTTCGGGATCGTGCCACGGGAACACGAAGTAGAGGTTTTTGTTGGCAGACCACCCCAATGTATTACAGCCGCAAGAAATACGCAGGCTCGGCTCGGCTGTTACAGGTGAATACGGCGCCGGGCCGGTACCGTGCCTAGTTGAAGTGAAGTGACGTGCTCGTTGTCCTGATGCTAGTTCATCATCACGTGCATCATCAAAGTTTTGGCCCTGTTGTCAAAAAAAAAAAAGTTTTGGCCCTACTCGCCAACATGTAAACCAACAGTATATTCGTCTTATGATATATGATACCTAGACCTAGTATTTCGTGTGGGTCCTTTGTGTATCTTTGGGTTGGATTGGATGACACTAATAGTTAAGTAATTAAATAAATTAATAACTAACCCTTGTTCATTCGAGAAGACGCAGGTATATATTGTTTGAGGCGTCGATGTGATATTTGGTTTGCGAGGAGAAAATAGCTCATTATCTTCTTATACATTTTTTTTTTTGCTTGGTTAATTTGTACTCGTAGAACGTAATCCTCCTTACAAGTCTAATATCTAATAGACTAATTATTAGTAATAGTGTGAGAGAGTCATTTCACATTTCTTTAAGGAATAGACACATACTAGCTAAATGTATTATCTCATCTATATCTCTTATATAGATAAACCCCACTAGCTATTTTTCTGGCCATGCAAAATGTCCGCATCAGCATGCACTCAACGTCCCACTAGCATATTCTATCTCGCCATGCAAAGTGTCCACATCATCATCCACTAACGCATCCAACTAACACATGTCATTATGTTTCATTGAAGCTATTCACATTAACAAACCTTTAAAATGCTAAATACCATCCACTACTATGTCTTATGATATTTATTCAATAATATTAGTAAACAAAAGTAGTATAATTTTACTCGCAAATCCCGCAGCAACACGCGGTGTTTTCTCCTAGTTTAAAATGAAGCGTGATTCCTTAAACCAAACACTTATAAATTAAATTATCTGGCTCCTCCGATCCTCAACCCCGGCGTCCTCTATAGTGACCATTTGTTTCGTCGATGTGGACTCTTTGTTGCGTTTACCTTGTTATATGGTTTTGCTGGCTTTCTTTCTTTCTTTTTCTTTTTTGTTGCGTCATGCGAAGCCATTCACCGCTGGCTACGCGGTAGGGTCCTAGTTCCTTTCCAGGTTCAGCAATCTGCACCACACTTTTTTTTGATATCCTTATTTTAGTGTCAACATCATTCCACCCAACATCAGACACAACCCCCAAAGTGCACAAATGGCATTCGCCAATCGAATCATATGCACATCATCTAGAAGGCTGTTCATATTTGAGCCACGGTTGTGTCTGTCCATCATCAAAATGGACAAATCATCATATTATTATATATGGTCTTATATCAATTTCTTTACTTCACCTATCCATGCTCTTATTTTCTTAAATTTAATTAATTATATGCGAATCCAGAGGTGCCCATAGCTAGGGATAGAACGAGTGTGCATTTGTTCATAAGGGTTAGTGTAAATACAGGTATGAGTGTCTGTATTTTTTACACCACAGGGTGTATACATGCATGTATGATTTGGAAGAGAAATGTGAATTACAACTATTTTATCTAAGTGGATGTTTTTTTCGTATGCAACCAGAATGGATCAGCCATCCTCTTGCACCAAGTCTTAATTCTCATTTACTTTGAGCAACTGGTTTGGCTTTACATGATTTGGAACATATATTAGTATGTAATGATCTTGTACTAGGTTTTTAAATTTTGCATCTGGGTTTGCTTAACTTTTTTTATTTCAAGTTATAAGTCGTTTTATTTAGTCAGGGCAGAGCTACTACATGGCAAGTTATGACACTCTCCATACTTTGAATTCTCATAATTTTTTACTCTCAACTCACTTTGTACCATAGATACTATTAAGCAAGATGTAGTTTCACTATTATAAACCTACTCTCAGTTGGCAGCTAAAGAAGAACAATAGGCACTCAACTATTACTTGGATGATCCCTTTGGGCTATTGGCCTATTGCTATCTATGTTATCAATTTCGCCAGCCTTAATTTTTCTTTGTCCTCAACCACTAGTTTTAGTTTCACCCTAGGCCAAACTCTCTAACTTTAACAAATTTGTAGAAAAGTATATTAACATCCACTAATCAAATAAATGTGTTGTTTATAAATGTTTTGGTTGGGCTGAGCTGATTATGTAATTACAAAATTTCTGACGTCTGTAAAAGGATAATTAAACTTGATAAAACCTAACTTAGGACAGAATCGGGCAGCCAACTAAAACGATTTTTACAATAGGCAGGGAGTGCTATTTTGCTCAACTTAAATGCACAACAATCATAGTGCACGTCGACCTAGCTAAATTGTGCCGTCCGATGATTCTTCCTTGTGTGTGACAAATCCGAGCTGATCGAAGCACGACAAAGAAATTGTCGGTCTTGTAGTAGCGTATCTGCGTAGTGGACAAACGGAGAGGGGCCGGCCTGGCAAACTTCGATCCTTCTGCGTGCTTCGCGACACGCCACAAGCCCACAACGCACAATTAATATGATTAACTAAGCGATACAAGGGAGGTATCATATTTGCACGTCAGTTGCATATATGACAGTATATGCGTGTGACATTGTCACGCCCGACGTCATCATCGTTGCCGCAACCAATTTCGTCTCCGCCGCCTCGTATAAATAAATGTACACAACAGTGCAGTGGTGGCCTTTGTAAACTCCACGCTGCCATAGTGCCAAAGACCCAGCAGACATAGCTCAGTCCTCGTCAATCCCGCAAGGTCATTCACGGGTGCACTTTGCCGGCCAGCTCAGACCTCAAAGCGAGGGGGCCCGTGTGCCGACGAGGACGACAAGGCGTAGCAGAGAGATCCGGCCATGGGAGAGGTAGCAGTCGCCGCGCCCGCCGTCGTCGCAGCAGGGGGCGCCCCGCTGCACCTGCTGCTGATATGCTTCCCGGGGCAGGGCCACGTGAACCCGATGCTCCGCTTGGCGAAGCGCATCGCGGCCAAGGGTCTCCTGGTGACCTTCTCCTCGCTTTCCAGCGTGGGCGCCAAGCTCGCCGCGTCGGCCGGCGTCTCAGCCGGCGGCGACGGCGTGGCCGTGGGGCGGGGCCGCGTCCGGTTCGACTTCCTGGACGACGAGGACCCCGGGCCTGACCTGGACGACCTCATGCGCCACCTCGCGGAGAACGGGCCACCGGCGTTCGCCAGGCTCCTCGCGCGGCAGGCGACGGAGGGAAGGCCCGTGGCGTGCGTCGTGGTGAACCCGTTCATGCCGTGGGCCGCCGGCGTGGCCGCCGACGCCGGGATCCCGTCGGCCGTGCTGTGGGTGCAGTCGCTCGCGGTGTTCTCGCTCTACTACCACCACGTGCACGGCCTCGTGGAGTTCCCGCGCGAGGACGACGTGGACGCGCGGTTCACGCTGCCGGGCTTGCCCGAGATGTCCGTCGCCGACGTGCCGTCATTCCTGCTGCCGTCCAACCCGTACAAGAGCCTGGTGGACGCGATCATCGCGCAGTTCCGCGACATCGGCACCGCGTCGTGGGTGCTCGTCAACTCCTTCACGGAGCTCGAGCGCGACGTGGCCGCCGCGCTCCCTGGCGTCACCCCGCGCCCGCCGGAGCTCATCCCCGTCGGCCCGCTCATCGAGATCGACGGTAAGGACGACGGCGACGGAGACGTGCGCGGCGACCTGATGAAGGCGGCGGACGAGTGCGTGGAGTGGCTGGACGCGCAGCCGGAGCGCTCCGTGGTGTACGCGTCGGTGGGGAGCGTGGTGGTGCTGAGCGCGGAGGAGGTGGGGGAGATGGCGCACGGGCTGGCCGCCACGGGGCGCCCGTTCCTGTGGGTGGTCCGCCCGGACACCCGGGCGCACCTCCCGGCGGGGTTCCTGGACTCCGTAGCCGGGCGCGGCACGGTGGTGCCGTGGAGCCCGCAGGACCTAGTGCTGGCGCACCGCGCCACGGCGTGCTTCCTGACGCACTGCGGCTGGAACTCGACGCTGGAGACCGTCGCGGCGGGGGTGCCCGTGGTGGCGTTCCCGCAGTGGGGCGACCAGTGCACGGACGCCAAGTTCCTCTGTGAGGAGCTCCGCATGGGGGTCCGCCTCCGCGGGCGGCCGCTCAGGCGGGACGCCGTGCGGGAGGCGGTGGAGGCGGCGGTGGCCGGGCCCGACGCCGAGGACATGCTCGCCAGCGCCAGGAGGTGGAGCGCCTTGGCAAGGGAGGCCGTCGCGCCTGGAGGGTCCTCGGACGCCAACGTCCAGGCGTTCGTGGACGAGATGGCTCGCCGAGCGTGTGGCGTGCAAACGGCTAAGGCCGTGCCAGTGCCGCCGTCGTCAGGGACTCCAGACAAGACTCTAGTTGAGTGAGGTTCAGGAGCTTCAGCAGTCACAACCAGTCAGTCAGAGAGTCGGAAGCTGAAAGTGAATAATAATTGAATTTATTTATCCTGTTTTTACATTTTCACCGTCTGATTCTGATACGAACCAAACTTTGCTTCTATCGCCGTGTTGGCGCCTTTTGTTTGTTTTGTGTTGGTCGAGTGTGCATGGAACATTCCGAGGTGACACGTTTGCAGGTTTGGGCTCGGCCGCGCAAAATGTGAGGCTGCTGCACCAAACCAAAATTTGCACAGTACCATTACAATTTCGTGGTCATATGTTGTAGCGCATCGTGTCTATTATTTTATTTATTATTCAGGTTTTAAGAGAGAAGGAATAATTTACTTCTTTGCCCTCGTCTTCAACTTGAGTTTTACTAAAATTTGCCGAAACACACCACAGCACGAAAGTGCTCGGCTAGAATTTGAATAAAATGCATAAAGATTCTTGGGGGTTATTGGAAAGACTCGGTAGACTCAATGAACAGCGGGGCAGGCCGCGCCATGGCTGCTCTCACCTGCGTTGTTGCATTTTCCCATCCTTTTGCGCTGGCTAGCCGCCTCCCCATCCACACCAGGGAGGTTGCATCGTCCCCAGACGCGCCGGCCAGGGAGGCCGCGCCGCCCCCAGCCACGCGGGCTGCAGCATAGCGCGACTCATGTGCCGGAGTCGACCCACGCAGTGGCGGTCTCCCGGTCGACGCGGACAGCGCAGAGGCCAACGAGGTCAAGCACCGTGAAGGCCATGTCCTCGTCGATGCATGCAGAGTGTTACGAAAGGCCCTCCAGGTCTTGCCTGCCACCGCTACGCGGAGGCGCACCCCACGGCGGTGGTGGCAAAGCACGATGGCCTGGACATGGAGGTGTTCGCGGGCGTGACGACACAAAGCAGCTGCACCGTGCCAAGGGACATGAACTTTGGTTTTTGGATGGACGGCGTCAGCCCGGAGGTGAACGAAAGCGAGCTCCGAGAGAACACGAGCTGGCTTGGCATCGCCGTGGAGAGGCATTAGATGAAGTCGTCCGCCAAGGAAGCTGACACGACGACGCTCTGGAGGGGAGATAGCGGCAAAACAAGCAGAACATGATGGTGGCGGAGGATACCGCCGTCTTCTTCCCATGCGACACATTGTGCTCGGCCATTCCGATGGAAGTCGAGGTCGAGTAGTCATTTCTCTCATCTTCTGTTTCTTAAAAACCTAAGAAAAGAATAAAATAATAGGCGCGATGTGTTACGGCAAATGATCAAATTTGTAATGGTCTTGAGCAAATTCTCATCATTGCGTGTGTGCCAGCAGCAAATTTTGCCAAATAACCGCGAAAGCACTGAATCACGGGCTCATATGTGTCACGTGGTATACCTTGGGTGCACTAGCTGGTGTCTCAGTCGCGCACTCGCTCGTGAACAGCGAAGATCCAGTCCTGTTTTTAGCTTTTTCTTTCCACGGTTAAATAGGGGACAGAATTCCCACGTACTCCTGTTTCCAGTACAGTATATATACTGTATCTAATGTGGCTTGGATCCGAGACATGTTCACCATGTGTGCTTGGGAGACTGTTAGCAGCTTGGAGAACCGAGAAGCAAGCTTCTTTACGTGCTTGTGTATTATTACGTAATGTAGGAATAGGGTCATTTTCTCGGGTAGTTTTCTTGAACTTGATTGATTTTGAATATTTTCATCTTTTATTTCTGGTTTTCCCTCATCAAAAATAGAGAGAGGAACTAGCCTTTCAAATTGTTGGGCTGAAGATACAGCGAGCGATTTTATTAGAAAGATTTCCAAACGAAAAATGGAGAGTGGGGTTTAAAAAATATTGTTGGGAGATGCTCTTAGTAAATAAATAGTTCTAGTTGATTCAAATCTGAGTTAATCAACAATGGACTAGTTTTTAGGTAAGAGCTATCAAATAGTTTTTTTTTTTTTTTTTTTTTTTTTTTTTGGGGGGGGGGGGGGGGGGGGGGGGGGCAAACAAGAGCTCGAGTAGACAAGTAGTTACTACCTTAATTGTTATTAGTTGAGCAACACGATGTATAACAAAGACTAAGTGCCAAGAGAAGTCATTTTCATCCATGTGTAGGACAGTAGGAGAGACTGATAGAAGAGAGAGGGGAGGAGATCTAGGTGGGAGCATAAATAGAGGGTATTCTAATTTCTCACTAACTCCTATCTCATCTAAACATGCCCACAATAATCAGGCATGAAGAGGGGGAGTATAGGCAGACAACTTGCCTTCTCTCTACACTATGTGCTCCTAGTGCTAACTAGAAATGTGCGCGGCATTGCCGCTTATGGCCAGTGGCTATACGTCGTACGTGTATCTATGTGTTTTTATTTTTTTCTTTGTACGATGTATATTTTAAGTGTATTCATTTTGTTTGTTTACACGCGTGACATGATGTACTCATATATGCGAGTGTATGGAATGTCATATATATAGTGAAGTATTTGGCTTCGTATATGTATGTCAGCGATTATTTGTTTTGGATTATTTTGTATTACGAGTTACTATAAAATTAAAGAATTAGGAAACGAAGATTATGAAAAATGTATGAATTGATTTAGAGCTAAGGTGGGGAGAATTAGAAATCGAAGATTACGAAAAAGGGTATGAATTGATTTAGAGGTAATTTTGGCGAGATATTTTTAGTTCGTATGTGATATGAGCCAAATATTAATCACTGACACAAAATTATAGATGTATATATGTATCAAATAAAATACACTAAATCATATGATTTTTGAGTTGAATGCATAGATCTAGTTACAAGAAACTCGGCAAAACTGGTTTGGTATTTTTATGATTTTTATGTATTTTTTTACAAATTTTTGGAAGATCTCTAATTTGAAAAGAAAAGATTAAAGATTATTAGAAAAGAAAAATAGCTTCGGGCCGTATTCGGCCCACTAAGGCCCAGCGAGCGAGAGGCCGGCCCAGTGGGGAGGCGGGCCGGCATGGACGATGCTTAATTTTGGAAAAGTTTGAGGTCCTTTTTGAAAGAAATTCGAGAGAGGAGAGAGGAGGCCGAATCTGCGGGTTATATTTCACCAAAGTGCGAGGGCCTTTTTGTAAAATGACCAGGACCGGCCCGATCTGGGCCATCCGTCCGCCCGACGGACGGCGTGATTTGGAGGTGACGTGGCCACGCTGGTTGGGCTTCTTTTGTTGCAGGATTCGTATGGGGAGATCCTCATACCGAGGCCTCTACTGGTCTCCATACGTATGCTCCACTTCCTCTGGCCTCTGTCCCATAAAAAGAATCATCACAGACTCGCGTGGTCAAACTTTTAAAATTTTGACTAGGTAATGATCTAGCTAATTATACTAATTATGTATCATAAGTTTTAATATTCTCCTTATATGTGGAAGTTAAAGATGTTTGACTTTTCAAAAAGTGAGAATGATACTTTTTTATAAAACAGAGAGAGTACATGTTGATTTGTCTATAAACAAAATTCGTTTTACAACTGCAACTAGGGACCATTTGCAAAACTTACGTCTGTTTGGACTTTGGAGGTTTGTGAGTTAGCCTGCATGTACTTTTCCTACCTATAACATTCACATGTTATGCTAGTCGTGTGCGCCGTGCAAAATGTCATGTGGTCAACCAAACCATCTTAGAATATACTGTGATCTTTCATTGGAACCTACGAGTGTGTGCCGGCGCCACGAGGAGAACCTATGGGCCACGGAAGCGCGCGGGGGTCACGATCACGCAAAGCTTTTTCTTCTCAGAGAAAAAACTTTAAAAGTATAGGTTCGCAACTGCCCTTGCATTGTCTATCGACTCGTCGTTGGCTACTACTGGGATACGGGAATAGCAGTCAACGACAGGCTACAGACTCTATGGGCTCGGCTGTAGCCTGTCGGACCTGGAGTGCCCATTTCATTTGGGCATTTGGCATTGAAGTCGATCATGTGGCAGTGCAGAGATCAGGATCACATTAGTTTTTCTTATCCTGCAAGGATTAATGGTTTTAGTTTCGGTTGCCTCCAGATCCGATCCCTGCCACGACGACCACAGCATGAAGCTCTGTGTGCTTGCACCTTACACGTGGATATGTGGTTGAAGCTTGCTTCGCCAACCCTAGTAATGGAAAGGGTTATTTCTGGATCCGCACCAATAGCAGTATTAATTTGTGTATCTAATTGAGTTGTGGTTTTTTTTAAAAGGTGGTGTGAATTTCGGGTTATTTTGAACTATGGAAAAATCGTAAGCTATTTCTCATTTGAAACAACTGTGAAACAACCCTATGTTTTCATCGTTTAAAAAATAGCAACCAAAGTCAAAAGCAGGGTTCAAAGTGCGTTTTAAAGTACCTATTTCGGGAAAAGACAACTTTTAGTTCTAAGAAATGGATCGTCTCAAGGAAACAATAACATCAAAACCTGAAAACAACACTTTCATCGTTTTTTAACTTCCTTGCCTCGCGGTGCGACCGTGCAATGTCACCAATGTTGCGGATACACACTAGCGGAGCCAAAGGTCGGGCCACCCTGAGCCACTGACAGGGCTCACATGGCATGAATACACTAACTTTCAGGCACATTCGATGTCATGTGCAGTTAGCATTAAGGCAACCCTTAAACGAAGTGTCTATTCATGCATCTGTTAGGCCCAAAGGATCACTAGCAGTGGGTCTAGCGGGTACGTCCTTTGCAATAGATAGGCAGAGAAGGAGAGAGACGCAGAGGAAGAGAGGGATAGATTTTACCAGAGGGTTTCACAGGGGCGGTGGAGGAAGATCCGGCGGCGCTGCTTCCCTCGGCCATCGTGTCGAGGGAGAAGGGAGGGACGTCGTCGGGGAAGAAGTGGCCGGTGTGGCGAGTTGCAGTGGCGGCGGCGGAGAAGCTTCCCGTCACTGGCTGCGCCCCTAGGATCGGATTAGGGTTGTCGGTGGGTGTGGCGGCTCGCGGTGAACCTCGTACTCAGAGCCGCCGGCGCCCACCTCTTTATATAGCGCGGGGTGACGGGGGCCCTCCCGGCCAATAGATGGGGCGGGGCGCCCCGATCGGGCGCGAGGTTCACAAGGGGCCCGAGTTGGGCCGTTGGGCCCAACTCGGGATTGAGATCATCCTAACATTCTCCCCCTTGATCTCATCTTTAACTTTATCTTTAACTTTACTCTTTCACTTTAACCTTTTCATTTTACTTATTCCATCTCAGATTTGTGTATAGAACATGTTTCATCGTCACGGTCTATTGCCGTTGGATTTCTGACTACAATACACATCTCTGGTTTGAAATAAATAAATACTTTATCTTTGGGCCCTTATTATTATCCGGGAATCATAGGCTTCGCCTTAAACCCATGCCGGCTACGTGTTCAACGAACACTTTGGGTGGTAAGACTTTTGTAAGCGGATCCGCGAGCATCTTTTCAGTGCTTATGTGCTCAAGATTTATAACACGATCCTGGATTTTCTCTTTCACAACATAGTACTTTATGTCAATGTGTTTGGCAGCACCACTTGACCTATTGTTGTGAGCATACTCTATAGCTGGATTATTATCACAGTATAGAGTCATTGGTCCATTGATGTCATCGACCACTTTTAAACCGGGTATGAATTTCTTTAGCCAATTCACCTGCCCTGATGCCTCATAACATGCTACAAACTCGGCATACATAGTAGAGTTTGTAGTAACTGTTTGTTTTGAGCTTTTCCATGATATAGCTCCTTTTGCGAGAGTGAACACATATCCGAGATGTGGACTTTACGTCATCTCCCGCATAATCGAATCCGAGTATCCTAAGATTTTTAGCGAGTCGATCTTACGTACGTTAGCATCAGTCTTTTGTTCCTTGTAAATATCGCAAAACTTTCTTTATCAATTTCCAGTGTTCAACACCTGGATTACTTTGGAATACGCAAGCGGCCCGGTTACATAAGCCAAGTCGGGCGTGTGCATACTTGAGCATACCGTAAATGTCCAACCGAAGCATATGGCACACTTTTTATTTGGTTGAGCTCATACTCATTCTTGGGACACTGAAAATCCCCATACTTATCGCCCTTGACTATAGGTGCGGGTGATGGACTACATTTATGCATCGGAATTTCTCCAAGACCCTTTCAATGTATGCCTTTTGAGACAGTCCTAATACCCCTTTCTTCTATCACGGTGAATTTCTATGCCCAAAACATAGGAAGCTTCACCAAGATCTTTCATCTCAAACTTTGAGGACAAAAATCTTTTTGTTTCTGTAGTAGACTCATATCGTTACTTGCAAGTAAAATATCGTCTACGTACGGGACTAGGAAAATGTATTTCCCATTCTTAAACTTTGTATAAACACAATTGTCCTCGACATTTGCTTTAAACCCAAAATTCTTTACAGTTTTATCAAACTTCAAGTTCCACGCCTTGAAGCTTGCTTTAACCCATAAATCGATTTCTTTAGGCGACATCCCATCTTTTCTTTGCCTTCCACGACAAAACCTTTCGGTTGTGCCATGTATACATTTTCCTCCAAATCCCAATTTAGGAATGTCGTCTTCACATCCATCGATGCAACTCTAAATCATAGTGTGCCACCAATGACATTATTATTTCGAGAGAATCTTTACATGAGCTGGAGAAAAGGTCTCGGTGTAATCAATCCCCTTCCTTTGTGTGAAACCTTTAGCCACAAGTCGCGCTTTAAATCTCTCTATGTTCCCTTGGGAGTCATATTTTATTTTGTAGACCCATTTACAGCCTCTTGTTTTGGCTCCTTTGGGAATTTCTTCCAAGTCCCAAACATCGTTGGCACTCATCGATCTCATTTCATCTTCCATGGCTTCAAACCACTTGGATGAATGATCGCTTCTCATGGCTTGTTCAAATGTGGTGGGATCACCCTCCATTTGATACTCTTCAAGTGATATTATTTAACTCATATATATCACCGGAGATAGCTGGTCTTCTTTCTCTTTGAGACCTTCTAGGGGCCTCTACATTTGGCACATCTACTATTGGAGGTTGAGGTTGCTCCCCCTCATTTGTGGCAATATTTTCAACGGGTTCTGCTGAACGGGTTCCTCATTTTCCTCTGTCGTTACCATAGGAGGAACAACAACGGGTTCTTGCTCCACGGTGTCTTGCACTATTGGTGCGGGAACAATAGGTAGCTCAAAAAATGGTTCTGAATCACGGGATTGGGTGCACACACCCGCTTCTCTTCAAGATCAATTTTCCGAGCAGCCATACTCCCCTTCATCATTTCATCCTCTAGGAAAATAGCGTGTCTCGTTTTCACAAACTTTGTGAGTCTATCGGGACGGTAGAAACGATAACCTTTTGACCTTTCGGGATAGCCAATGAAATGGCAACTCACCATTTTGGGATCAAGTTTCCCAATATTTGGGTTAAAGACTTTAGCCTCGCAGGACACCCCCACACATGGAAGTGATCTAGTGAAGGTACCCTTCTGTCCATAATTCATACGGTGTTTTGGGCACCGATTTACTTGGCACTCTATTGAGAATATGAATGGAGGTTTTTAATGCCTCTATCCATAAACTTAATGGTAAATCGAGTAACTCATCATCTGCGCACCATATCCATCGGGTACGATTACGCCTTTCGGCTACTCCATTTTTTGAGGTTCACCCGGCATGGAATCTTTGGGCAACTATACCATTTTCCTGTAGAAACCTTGCGAAAGGTCCGGGAACTTGACCATATGGGGTATGCCGACCATAGTACTCCCCCACGGTCGGACCGGACTAGCTTAATCTTTAAACTATGCTGATTTTCTACTTGACCTTAAATATTTTAAATTTATCCAATGCTTCATCTCTTTCTTTAATTGGATAAATATAGCCAAACCGGGAGTAATCGTCGTGTGAATGTAATGAACGAATCATAGCCATCCACACTCTTTACGGGAAAAGGACCACATATGTCGGTGTAAATGATCTCTAATATTCCCGTGCTTCGTTTGGCATTCTTTTTAATTTGCTTTACATATTTTCCTTTTATGCAATCTATGCATTGCTCTAATTCAGCGAACTCCAAAGGAGGAAGAATTTCATTCTTTACTAGTCTTTCTATTCTCCCCCTCGAAACATGGCCTAAACGACAGTGCCATAATTTCGCCGTTGCGTTTGTAGTTCGCTTTCTTTTTCTTTTCTCATTTGTAGACGAGGAAACGCTATCATTCACATTACATATGGAATTCACACTTTCACATAGTGATAACATATATAATTCGCCTTGTCGGAAGGCAAGACCAACACAAATATCATTAAACCAAATGACACATTTGCCATGTCCAAAATTACGGGTAAAACCTGAATCATCCAACTTTATTACACTTATCAAAAATTGCGCGCAGTGTAGGAACATAAAAAACATCTCTCAAAGTAAGACTATAGCCATTAGGTAAATCTAATGCTACATCTCCAATTGCCTCTACGCAGCACATACGCCATTCGCAACGCTAATGGTCTCTTCTCTTTTAGCGTAGTTCTCGTCGAAATGAATCCCTGTAAAGAATTTGCAACATGAATAGTTGCACCAGAGTCAATAAACCATGTTGACTTTGAAAACTTTGCATACAGAGATTCATTTACAAATGAAATAACATTCTCACCCTTTTTCTTCATGAGCTCTCTTAACCAATCGGGCGTCGGTTTTCTTGTGCCCCTCCTTGCCACAGTGCCAAAGCACAAGTTGTCACCGCCCGTGGCTTGCCCCGTTCTTCGAAACCGTGGTTTTTGTTGCATAGGACCTTTCTTTCTTTGGGGAGCCGGATTGAAGGGCCTTTTGCCCTTCTCTTTGACCAGGTTCGCTTGGCCACCGGGTTGGCTATTGATCCCGAGCTCCTCATCAACACACCGAGTAATGAGCTTGTCTAAGTCCCATTTCTCGAGCCGCATGTTGTAGTTTATGACAAAATTCTCATACTCTCTAGGCAAGAAAGCTAAAACAAAATGGATAAGGAGCTGTGGTTGTATTTCCAGATCCATTCCTTTCAGCTTATTTGCCAAGTGACTCATTTTCAGGATATGGTCACGTATGCTACCTCCTTTGAACTTTTCATTTGTCAATTGCTTGAATAAATGGGTAGCATACACTTTGGAGGAATCAGTGAACTAGTTCTTGATCCTCTCAAAGTAAGCAACAGCAGTGTCACACTTTTCAATTGACCCTGTAAGAGCTGGGTCAATTGTATTCTCAATGACAGCACAACATTTCTTGTTGTCACTGACCCATCGAGTATGCTTTATGTCATAAGCCATCTTTATAGGGCCAAAATCTTTCACCCTTTTGTCCCATGCTTCATCACTTTCACTGGTCTCCCGCACCGGTTCCACAGGCTTTGTGGGACACGGTTCAGTGAGTACCCAGTCAACCTCAGCTATAGTGAAAGTGAAGTCAATCTTCCTCTTCCACTCAAGGTAGTTGTCTCCCCTCGTGGTGGAATCTCTCTCGGGGGCGGACATCGGGGAGGAACTACGAAATTACAATTCATATGAGGTGAGAACATAATATAAAATTTACTTTGCAATAATCCTAAATCACCGTTGGGCGAAATAGAATTAATGTAGGCAACAACTATTAATCCACATCATAATATTGCTATTAATCAACGTTGGTCAGAATAATAACAATATTATAATCACAGTAAAATTATCTATTTTCAAATATTAAATTCTCCCGTTGGTTCGAATTTAACAATGAAAACGATAATAACTTTAAATACGCAGCGGAAACTTTAACTTTGCATAATCAATTTTCCAGAAACATAAAAGGCTCTTTACTAATCTCTGAACAATATTATCATTGGATAAATAATTGTACCGAAATTAGCAACAAAATCGATTCAAATTGAGCAAAACATGCTCAAAAATAGTTTCTGGAAAATTGAAAAACCAAAACTTGCAGCACACTATTCAGGCGGCCAAATTGGCCCAAAACGCAGCGCAGCCCACTGGCCAGCGCGGCCCAGAGCCATGCGCGCGCGCGCTCTCAGGCGCGGCCCAGCGCGGCCCGCTAGCGCTCTCCATTTTCCCCTTTTTTTTATTTCATTTCTGTCGCGGCCCAACAGAAAATGACAGCCCAGCTGCCAAAAACCGGCCTGGCCCACTGCCGCGCGCGGCTGGCCGCGGCCATTCCGCTGCCAGGCCCTAACGTGGGCCTGGGCCGCGGAAGTGGCCCGCCGCGGGCGCCCGCCTGGGCCGCTTTTGGCCCGATCAACTTCGTCCGTTGATCTTAGGTTGGAGGGATCGGACGGCTGAGCGTCGGTTTCGGGCGAACAAAAACGCCGACCGGGGTTCGTTTGCCCTAACCCTAGACACATTTCACTCCTCTCCCTCTCTCTCTTCAGCCGCCGCAAAGCAGCAGCCGCAGCAGTTGCGGGTCGCCGCCGCCGGCTCGCCGGCGGCCCGGCCGGAGCTGGAGCCAGCGCCTCCCCTTGCTCTCCTTCCCCCGTCCATTGAGCGCCGCAGCTCTCGCTCTCCTTCCTTTCTCGTTCCGCAACGCCAGGGAACGACGGAGCGGCGGCCGCCCGAGATGGCCGGAGATGGTGACGGCACCGTCGCGCGATCCTTGGCCGGTGCGCGCGTTCACGTGAGGGTGAGCGCGCCACCGTCGAAGGGCTGTGCTGCGGTGCCCTTTGCTGCCACCCGCGCGCACTGCACACACAGTGGCGCTGCCCTCTGTCTCGCGCATCCGCCATGGAAACGGCCAGCGGCGAGGTCGAGATGGTGAGGCCCCAGGTAGGCCTGCAGCCCCTCTTTTCTTTCTATTCCTTTTCTTTTCCCTTCCCGATCCAAACCTAGGGTTAGGGTTAGGGTTCGTGACCGATCTGAGATCGGTTTGCCTTTCTTGATCCAATCGGATCAACTGCTTTTGCTACCCAACTCTAGATCCACGTACTAGACAGGCCACTGATACCATTGTTAGGCCCAAAGGATCACTAGCAGTGGGTCTAGCGGGTACATCCTTTGCAATAGATAGGCAGAGAAGGAGAGAGACGCAGAGGAAGAGAGGGATAGATTTTACCAGAGGGTTTCACAGGGGCGGTGGAGGAAGATCCGGCGGCGCTGCTTCCCTCGGCCATCGTGTCGACGGAGAAGGGAGGGACGTCGTCGGGGAAGAAGTGGCCGGTGTGGCGAGTTGCAGTGGCGGTGGCGGAGAAGCTTCCCGTCACTGGCTGCGCCCCTAGGATCGGATTAGGGTTGTCGGTGGGTGTGGCGGCTCGCGGTGAACCTCGTACTCAGAGCCGCCGGCGCCCACCTCTTTATATAGCGCAGGGTGACAGGGGCCCTCCAGCCAATAGATGGCTGGGCGCCCCCGATCAGGGCGCGAGGTTCACAAGGGGCCCGAGTTGGGCCGTTGGGCCCAACTCGGGATTGAGATCATCCTAACAGCATCATGCTTAACACTCGAAAACAAAATGTCCAAAGTTGGAACCACAAATTGCTTTAGTCGGTTGCTTCAAAGAACTAGAGTAGTTTTTATGCCTATATAATATTTAGAAATCGGCTACCGTGGTTCTCTAATTTTGCTTCCACGTTAATGCTCTATATTAGTATGTGTTAGTATTACATCGCGTCACGTTTAGCCTCCACAAAATTTCTAGCTCAGAACATCACTTTATTTACATTTACTATAGACTAACACTACTGACCTCAATCAACATATAAATATCGAGGACTCCGCGAGACAGTGATTCTGTCTGCTAATTCCATCCTGATCGAGAGCTGTGGCCAACCGAAATGCTCCAAGTACTGCAGGCAGACCGGACATCTTGCGCTATTAGCATTTATCAGTCAGCCATGCAGTCGGTTTTTTTTCACAATAAAACAGCATCAGTTAAAATCAATCAGACAAAAAACAATCCAACGAATAAAGAATCAGCATCAGTCAAAATCAATCAGCCAAAAAACGATCCAACGAATAAAGTATCAGCATCAGTCAAAATAAATCAGCCAAAAATGATGCAGTGAACAAAGCCATGGTGAGATCTATTAACGCACGTATCGTGTGGGACTGGGATCGATGACAGCACAAAACAATCTTTCCTCTTACGCCTCGTATTCTACGGTAGGATCCATGCACCTGTATGGGTCGTGTCGTGTCGTCGATTTCCATCTCGATCGTTTCGATCTCTTTTTACAACTGTCGTTGCCATTCTTGTTCTTGGTGCGTCTCTTAAGGGCTGCGTGCGTGCACGCTCGTTGTAGCAGCACCACGCTCTGCACATGCACGGAGCGTATGCAACGTGGTACGATTGATCGTTACGTCCTGATTGAACCTCAGATCGCTCTACACTGAACAGTAGTTTCCATTTAAGTACCACTATTACTGAAAGAGAAATGCCAGTACTACGACAAGACTCTCGTTAAGAGATACGACAATCAAGGACACACCGCTGGTTAGCCATAGACAAAGTTGACAACAATATCTCACTTACTCCCGCCGTCTCAAATCAAAAACTTCTGGCTATATCTAGACAATTGTCTGGTCACATACACATAGCAAAACGTATTAATTTATCTAGAGAGATAGATCAGAGGTACATGTCCAAATTGATAACTTGATAACAATACGCTACACCTAACTTTCTCTTTCCAGCCATCGTTTTCTTTTTCACTCAACAGAAAGTCGAATGATATAATCATCTAGCGAACGTCCTCCAAACAAGATGCTTTATCAGCAGCTATATATTACACTTTATGAAGAATGTGTTTATTATTTTAGATAAAAGCACCAAAGGTTGTGGCTTCAGCTTCTTACAAAAGAGAGGCATCAGACCAGACTTATTACAAGTTCATTCCAAACGAAACTCACACAGGTGCAAACTAGCTAGCTCCCAAGGCGATAAATAAAGTTCCAATATTTAAAGTAAAAATAGACATGGGTTTTTTACTCTAAATTTCTGCACCTCTTGATTAGTCACCCTATGTTCATCCTAATAAAGAATGTATTTATTTGCCTGCCAGAAAACGACCTAACCTTGTGTGTCTGCAACGGTTATAGTGATATTGTTGAAACTGGTTTGAACATGAATAACCCCTTTAGTTATTCTACGTGCACTCTTCGCTAAACTAAAACGGGCATTCCTACGCAGTATCCTATGACACATCTCTTAAATGTGTCTTGTGCTCCTCTTCCACGTGCAGTATGACATTGGATGGATCGGCAAAGATGGTATAACCACCTGGTTTTTTTGTGAAGACAAAAACTGTAGGAAAGGTCCCCACAGTGGAAAAAAAAACATTTTTATAAAAAAAATAAAAGGCTCCAAAAGACTTACATTGGGAATTAACTAAAAATATCTAACCAATAGCAAAAGCTGACATAAGCGATTAAAGAAGACATTGACTTTTAAAACTAGAAAGCCATCTGGCTTAAGTCGGCTCTCTCCTTTCAAAAACCTTGTCATTCCGCATTTTCCATATCTCCCGGGCAGCAATTATTGCACCTTTAGTGAAAAGACTATAGTCATGGTCTTGCTTGGAGGATCCCATACAAGATTGATTGGGGTCGCATTGACTTGCAAATGGGCAAGTGAAGGATAGATGATGTTCAATGGTTTCATCTTCCCTGGTCCAACATTTCACCCACCATGGTTACAACAACTTGCTTGAAATATTGAACTTCAAATAAGGCATGTGCATTCAATCAAGAAATGACTATACGGCCTTGTTTAGATTGCAAAAGTGAGGTAGAAAAACAGTTTGTTTGTATTTGGCAATTATTGTCCAATCATGAACTAATTAGGCTAAAAAATCATTTTATGATTTATAATAAAACTATGTAATTAGTTATTTTTTATCTATATTTAGTGTTCCATATATGTGTTTAAAAATTAATGTGATGGAGAGAGAGTGAAAAAAAAATGAAATTTGGAAGTAATCTAAACGAGGCATTTGCATATACTACTTCAAATAAGTACCCCGAATGAGCGCTGGACAGACTGACTGACACAAAAGGTTGGGTGAAGCGTCGGGCCTGACACCATCTGACCTCGTCCTGCTCTATGTTCTCCTGTATCGCATGGGTCCGTGGGTGTCGATGGTGTTTATGGCGGTGATGAAACCATTGAAGAGGTGTTTGGTTTAACACTTCCCCCACCCCTCCCCATGCTTGGTTGTCCCACTAATCTGTCGATGGTCATGGCACCAATCCGGCACCCGGCACCCGGCACCCGGCAGTGGGCAGTGTCAGACGCGGGGCAGTTGTGCCGGGGAAAGGTGCTCAGGTACGTCGTCGCCGGCTGTTCCAGCGGCACCACGCGCACGCTCTCGATCAGAAGGGAACATGTGAAGACGCAACTGGTGGCGACAGAGGAATTGAATTGAGGTTGTCGTTCTTGCCACTGCGATGTGGGAGAGCATGAGCAACGATCATTGGCACCTGTGGCTTGCTTACCGACGGCGCCGCCAGGAACCACGCTGCAGTCACCCGCCGGCCGCCGCCGCCTCGACTACGAAATCGATCCGCCAGAAACCACGCTGCAGTCACCCGCCGGCCGCCGCCGCCTTGACTACGAAATCGATGTAGCCGCAGCCATGGACGCCAGATTCCTCCCGTGTGTTGTCCACGAGATTCTCGTGGCTGGGCTACTGCTCCAGTTCGGCGATCTGGGTTAGTAGTGGGCCAATCCAATTCAGTTCTTGCCCAATATAATTTTTCTGGATCTTGTTGGGTCGACCAATTTCAGCCCAGCTGGTTTTGTTTCCCTTTTTTTTGAAGTTGCTACTTATCATTCGGCTGATTTTTATTTGTGCATCAATCGTTTTTTTTTTCTTAACAGTTAGAGGACAACACGTCTGCACGTGGACTCGGCAACCGATCACGGTACGCATGGCATTCATCTTTGCTTTTCACCTTCTGGTCCCAAGCGAAACGCGCATGTCCATACCACTCCCTCCACGCTGCGGCAGTGGCTGACGTCATGCATGCAAGTGGACACTAAGAAAAAAAAAGCGGAATACTTTATTTAAATTGCTATAACTTTCGAATAATGCATCCATTTTCAATTCCGTTTTGTTTCAGCATATTCTACGTGATGAAAAGAACAAAACTAGCTCTCATTTTTTTAATTATCTTCAATCAAATAAAAAACTTGATTGAAAACTGAAAATAAAAAACATTGAAAACAAAATGTTATTAAACTGAAATTAAAAGATAATGAAAAGAAATGAAACTAAAAATATACATAATGGGTACTCAAAACTGTAACTCAAATTGAGAAACAAAAAAATAAAAAGAATACTAGAAAACAAATAGAACAAAAAAGAAATAAAAGCCACACAAACAGTAAAAGAAACACACATAGAGTGGCCAAAACACGTGCCTCACTCAATCACTCGGCAGGAGGACGACTCGTGCAAAGCAGGCCTACTGGATTGCTTCTGCGGACGGACAAACCCACCCAGTTTGCATGGGCCGGACGATGAAGCCAGCCCAAAACAACAGCAATAAAGTTTGACCGATGCTGGAACACAAAATCAGCCGGCTGACGGTTAGAAATTCCGTTTTTTAGTGGAGCCCACTTGCCATGCTAATCGGAACGAATGCGCACACGATAGAAACCGGCCCAACAACGCGGACGGTGGCATGCAGCCATAAGTGCGGCCCATGTACTGGATGGACCTCCACGCTGATCTGGGTTTGGACAAGTGCTGCTGCGGCGGCCTGGGTAGGTTCCGCACCATGCGGCGCGATTGATTCGTGTAAATCCAGCATTTTTGCAGATAATCTTATCTTACTACTAAAAAGATCCAAATGACATCGTCGCCACGCCTAATCGGCCTGCCTCCGCGCTAATCGCTCCGCTAATCACGCCCCCTCCCCGCGCGCGCTTCGTCCCGGGAACCGCCGCCCCGCCCATGACGCTCGCCTTCGCCGTGCCCCCATCCCGAGGAACCGTCGTCACCACTCTTCCCCGCCCCCACGTCCTCCTCCGCGCCCCATCCACCACGCGCCGAGGGACCACGACGCCGGCACAGCCTTCTCCACGCCTGCGCCGCCTCTGTGTCTGCACCTTGCCGCCTCTAGGCCGTCGGTGCTGGTCGTCTTCGTGGCGGAATACGGCTATCTGCCGTCGCTAACCCACCGCAGCGCTCCCTCGTGCAACCGCCACAAGCGTCCTGCACGACGCAACTCCGTCGTGGGACGCGACGCCGACGGTGGACGGGCTGCCCCCAGACGCGACTCCGCCGCCGCCACCGGACGCGACGCGGCGCCACCGGAGGACAAACGGGCCTCCGCCATAGGACGAGATGCCGTCGGAGGACGGATCAGCCGCGGCCGCCACGACCCTGTGCGCATCGTCGACGCCAACGCCCAGGGAGCAGCCTCCGGCGACTTCGCTGCCTCCTCGTCCGGCCCCGGCGCCAGCCCCCAGCTTCTCCTCGATCCCGCCTCGATCCCGCGATGCCACCTCTCCAGCGTCCACCCCGGCCCGTTCGCCCGGCGCATCACCTACACCAGCGTCAAGGGCTCAAGGCTAACCTGGCGCTGCCCCATCCACTCCAGTCCACCATCGAATCGGTAAGGATGCATCGCTTTCCTAATGTTGAACAGGCGGAAGCGCGTACTGGCTTGGATCCGTGGCATGCGAGTACCCCTGGGGCTATTCGGCGCACGCGCGCCAGAACGCCTGCTAGCGCGCGCTTGCCGTTTTCAGCGGTCACCACTGATCCCGCCCTCCAACTTTCCTTTTTTTTGGTTTTGCGGGTTTTTTTTTCGTTTCTCTGTTCCCAATCGTTGTTTCGTGCGCACGATCAGAGCAGAGTGCGGATGGTGGATACGGAGAGAGAAGGGCTGCATGTGAGGTGTGTCAGATCTAATTTTTAGCATTTAAAAATGGTATATAAAATTTTAAAATGTGATAACTTTTTTGTCAAGGATCTATTTTTAATTCTGTTTTGCGCCATTACGTTCATTATGACGAGATCTATAAAACTAGATCCATGTTGGATATGTTTTGAAATATTTTTCATGATGATAAAGTTTTCTGTTTAGGAGTATAAAGTTTGAAATATTGTTGTACAAAGTTTTTAAAGCTTGGAGTGTAAAGTTTTAGATTATAAAATTCCAATTTTATATGTATAAAGTTCATATAATGTTAGCATAAAGTTTAAAATAAGCTAGTATGAAATTCTGAAATTAGGTGTAGAATTTTTGTGTTCTTTTTTGTGATGTTCAAAGTTTACATGAAGTGTAAAGTTTCTAGCCCAACAGTGTAAAGTTTTGTAACACGGTAGTTTAATTTAAAGTTTGTATATTCAAAGTGTAAAATTGGAATGTAACAGTACAAATTTTTGATAAGATGGTATAAATTCTATAAATTTAAAGTATAAAATTTTGAGCCTATCAATACAAAGTTTCTACCATGATAGTTCAAAGTTTATAATTTCCGAGTGTAAAGTTTTGAATCTAGCAATACAAAGTTTGTAGCGTGATAATTCAAAGTTTTATAAATTATGAGTGTAAAGTTATAGGTATGTATATAAAAAATTATAATATAGTAGTTAAAACCTTTATTATTTTTTATTTTACGTGAGATTGCATCGGCATGCAACTTGCACACATCTATCCCAGCGATACAGGTGTGCGGTTACTGGCTATCGTGAAAGAAAAAAATATTCGCAGACCTAAATCGGTTGATTGGTTCAAAATAAACTAGACAAAAGAACAGCGGAGTGTGAAGAAAAAACAGCGTCAACTGACTCCGGCATAATCCGCGCGCTGCTATCCCTGCTCGGTGCACACGCGCCGGTAGCGCTGCTAGCGCACGCGCGCCGTGCAGCAGCGCCCTGCGAGTACAGGTTGTGCCGCTGGAGCAGCTGCGTTCAAGTGCAAGATGGCTTATTTGTGGCGTTGGTTAGAAAAATAAGGGATGCTCATCCTCTTTTGTTTACAATCTAGCTGAATTTTTGGCTGAAGTATTTTGTGTGCACATGCTTTTTCAGGATCTTCATAAGGATGCAGGGATACGTATTGAAAAATTAATTTTCTGTTTAGTAGGACCATACAAAAAATGAGCCTCTGTTTCTCCTTTTATTTGTTGTAGATGTGTAAAGAACATTAACTTTGGAACACCAAGCATACAAGAAAGGAAGGAGCCTGATCTAAAGAAGCAAAAGCAACCTCTTCTAGAGATGTCACAGCTGCATATGCCAATCGTTATCACCTCAAATTTATAACTGAGTATGTTTCTTCCCTCTGGTTTCTTTGTAAGCAGGTATGAATGAAACATGGAAAAAGGGAGAGTTATCTGCCATATGTTTCTGAAGATACTTGCCTGCTAGGATCTAGAGTTAGATGTAAATAACTTTTCAATGTTTCTAAATGCAGGATGAAAAGACAAGGCTCTAGAGATTATTGGTATTTTAGAATTTAGGCTAGACGATTTGGTTCGGGTGAGAATTTACCTTGCGTTCTTGACGTCCTGCTTCTGCTATTTTAGGAGCCTACCCTGCTGCTGCATTTAGCATGGGGCAGACAAGAGCAGGAGCATGATTCTTATAGCTGCCAAAAACTGATGAAATCATTTTAGGCCTGAATTTCAGATGGAGTAGTTGTTTTACTGCCTATTAGATTTCCCTATAGCATCAAGTCTTTAAACAACTTACTGTCAAGACCTGATGGCTCTGAAGCTGCAAATTTCACTATTATTTGTTTGTTTTATGTAACTTTAATGTGCAAATGAATCATGGGCACTTGCATTGCCAAATGACCAATCGAAAAGATCTCTTTTTCCTATGTGTACATATGAAGTTCGTCCAAATGTCCACAAGCATCTTTTCATTAAGAGCTCATATCTCCATCTGTCTTCCTGTATGAAGTAGAAACATATTTAATTTGCATTTTGTATAAGATGACAGATCCCCAGTCTGTAGTCTGTGCAACATATTTGGCCATTGACTGTATCCAAATTGTTTGTTAGGTTGTTCGTAGTTCAATCTCTGCTAAGAATAAGATGGATTTTAGAATAAAAAAAAACAAATGGCAAGAGACTGCTAGGGGAGCTACGAGAGAATCTAGACTTGCTTATGTTTTACTTTCGGATATTTGAGTTTTTTAACGGTTTTGTTTTCGGCAGCAAACTGATGGCAAGAGACTGCTAGGGGAGCTACGAGAGAAACAGATGGCCCAGTCGTCCTCGTGTAGCATACTACTGTCAGCAGCAGACTCTGTTTCGTTTTCGTATGTGTATCACCTTCGTATTATTGTAGTACCAAAAATGTCTATGTTGTTTCTCCCGTCTTGGGTTAGCCCAAATTTTTTGTTACTCATAGACCAGGCCCAATGTTAAAGCCCGACTTATTGACTCTGTCACTCTCTAGGGTTGGAAGGCTGGCGGCGATGGCAGATGACGATTACTGAAGCTGAATCTTGCAATAGATGGGAAAAGAAGAAAAGGTACCCAGAGGTGCGCATTCGCTGTGAAAACAATAATGACCTACTGTTGATTTGTTTGGGGACACATGAGTTTTCCTGCTATGAAAATTTCATGTACTCCATATTTAAGTGTCAAAGATCTTCAGAGACTTATATTTATGTAATATTGACAACTCACATCACGTTCATTCCATTTTCTGCAACAATATGGCACAAGCTCATGTTGATTGTTTTCCCAAAAAAACAAGTTCATGTTGACAATATAGTGAAATTATTTTTATTCCCGTTGCAACGCACGGGCACTTACTAGTAAAGGGACTTAAATGGCAAACAAGGTCCAGAAAGCCAGAATGCCCATGGGCTTTTGAGCGAAGAGGACAAGAGGTTACGAATTCCTACCACCAACTATTGCAGCACATATCAGTCCTCTGAAATTCCCTGCTCTGACGATCGAGCCTACTGAACTGCAAGTCTTTTTGGGAGCAGTGCAGGAGAAAGAAAGATCTCGAAAGAGTCAGCAAGAGGGAGTTGCCATTGCCCGACCGAGAGGGCAGGTAACGAGCTTCGACTCTGATCTCTCCTTCACGCAGAACGGAACCAAACACCAAAGTATGATAGCGAGTAGCTTCTGCAGACAAGAGTATTCTTTGTCTTCCAATAAACATACGTGTTGTTCTCTGGCCTTTCCTGCCAGGTCTGAACTACGGCATTTTTATGCAGATCATGATCAGATTTCGGAACGGTGAGAGAAGGCAGCAGAGATTCATCACACAGATGCCATCAGAGAGGTCTACAGGTATGCGGACTCCCAGGGCATACCAGGAATGGGAAGCTATCAGCTCGTGCGAAGCTACCCAAGGAAGACGTACGGTCAGCAGCAGCTGGGCCGCTGGCGATGATTCTCGGAGTCGGAGATGCAGGTTTCTATCCGAGTGTGACATTGTACATTGAGCAACTCAGTTAGTGATTATATACATGCTGTAATCATGAAACCGACAAAAACTTCAAGCAAATGATGCAATGGGTATATCTGTATATGTGTGCCAAAAATTTAGACAAATGTCTCTGTATATTCTTTAACTCAAATCCACATGTTTCACTTACTGATAACCCACATATTTCATTTAACAGAGGACCTAGTACTAGTACATATTTTATACTAGGTTTTCTTTCAAAAAATATATACTTCTTTTTTTGATCTAGTAAGCTCCTCAGCAACCAATATAATTTAACAAATAAGCCATCTATGCAGATCTTTCATACATGTGAACCACTCCTAAGTGCTTACAAAACTGAAGCTGGGGAAGATCACAGCTCCACTAAAACTCCAACTAACCATCAGAATCTTCATCATCGCTGGACTGTTCGTAAATTTCAAACTCCCCATCGCTTGCATCAGCATTGATAGGAGCATCACCTGATTTGTTTTGGCCATTTTCCTGCAATGGCAAGCTGTGGAGTACTTCTTCAAGGTATCCATTCGAGAAGCCTTCAGCAAATGCATAGGAATCACCTAAGCTGAAATCATGAATATCCTCTGCCGTAGGTGGAGAATCATAGCCATCCAATTCCTCTTCTTCCTCTTCTTCATCCACATCTTCACTATCAGAGTTGTTCGGGACAACATGATCCTCAGTTCCAGTTTGTGTGGCAGGAATTTCATTAGCATCATTATCTTCTTTTGACCACTCAGATCTTAAAAGGGCTTCCTGCTTCTTGTACCTTTCAATAAGTTCATGGGCATTCCTCAACAAGTTTTTAGCCTCTTCATTATGCAATAAAGAGAGGAACCTTATGCTCACCTGCAACCTCAGGGTTTTGATCATTGGCTTAGAAAACCAACCCGTAGAACGCGAACAAACTGATTGATAACAAGGTTTTCGAATCTCTGCTTGAATAATGTCATCCTTCAGTTCATATAATTGCAGGAAGATGGAACTCTGTGATGGCATTGCTTCAAGCTTGCACATATCTGCCCACTTTTGAGACCCGGAATTCTTTGGCCTTAGAAGATACCGTAGCTCAGGGGGCATGCGAAAATGAATTCTCTGATATATTCGCGACTCAGAATCTTTACGAGGGTCATATCCTCTTCTGATCCAGAATTTTCCAAAGGGTCCAGTAGAAAAGTAGTACCCAGCTCTGAACAGAAGCTTTCTGAATTGGTGTTGAGAGACATGCACACTACCATGAACAAGCAACCGCTCATACAGTGATTGCCTTGGCCACACAGGACGCTCATCAAACAATTTGCAGACAGCCATTTGCCAATTCCATTCTACAGAATTCTTTTGAACATGGTCTTCCCAATTGATCTTCTCTGGGACAAGTTGGGTGTCGAACGGAAGCGCAAGAGTTCTTGGTCCAACGTTCATCACCCGCCGTTCTTGTACGACTCCCCTATGCATGGTTTTCGATTGGGCATTGGCCGATGGTAGAAGCGCCATCTTTGTTGGTCTATCCTTCACTGAGAATAATGGGGGCACCAACATCATGACATCTTCTCCATCTGCTTCATGATGTCCTGTCTTATCTAAATTCTCATTATCATTTTGAGAATCTGAACGTCTTCTCTTTCTCGTTCGTGCAGCATGCACTGGAACAACATGCTGAAAGTCTGCCATACCTTCGAAGTGGTAAGCAGTCCGGACACGAGCGACCACCTCGGCGCAAGGTGCAGCAGCTCCCCCTTACGCTGGGAGAGGCGCAGCAGAAGGCCAGTGGAGGCGCGGGACTGGCCGGAGGCTGGATGGCAGTAGGGGTCCTCGGGGCGGAAGCGGAGCTCGAGGCGGGCGCCGGGACCGGAGCTCCGGGCCTTGGCGATGCCGGGGAGGCCGCCGAGGGTGCGGGCGGCGCGGGCGGGGGAGGAGGGGTAGCCCGGGTAGTGCACGGCGAAGGCCTCGGCGGATGGTAGCGTGCCGGAGATGGCGCCGTCTGTGATGGTACGTGGGGATGGCGGGGTCACCGGCTCTGGAGGCGCGGTGGTGGGGGAAGAAGGCGAGGAAGCCATTGGACTCGGGACGGACTACGCCTAGGTGGGACGAGTCCGCGGTCGCGGGTAAGGGTGAGACTCCGGTCGCCAGCAAGGGCGCGGGCGGCGGCGCGAGGGGCGGCGCCGGCGCCGGCAGGGGCCGGGCGCGAGCGGGGCGAGCTCTGTGCGGCGGTTGGGGACGAAGGAGATAGGGAGAAAGAGCTGCTGTAACTGGGTTGGGCCGGCGCACATTTTCCTTACAAGCACGGCCCACTAATCAAAAGTTTGTTTTTTTGACAACCACTAATCACAAGTTGACAACCAACATGGGCAAACATGCATCTTGTATTTCTCCAAAAAAAAAAAAAAAAAAAACATGCATCTTGTGTTTGGTCCAGGGATGTTGGAGCAGGATTTGTCGGCCTTCAAAAAAAAATTATGAGTTTGTGCGTGTGTTTTTTTTTTTCAGGATCGGACCATTTACCCGTGTTTTTTCATTAAGAGGACGACGAGGGTGCTTCGTTGTAAGTATCTCCATTGTATTGTGTAATTTTCAAAAATAATCTGATGGATGGATAGTTCTGATTTTGATTTAAACTTTGAGAGTTGGGGGCCATCATAATTCTTATTTGATTGGAGAATAATGCCTTCTTTGGAATGGAAAAAATTCTTGTTTTAACAATTTTATGTATTCCAAAGAGGCTCTAAAATATTTCTTTCTTTTTTGGTTCGAGGTGATCTGACTCTAACGCCTTGTTTGGACGGAGAAGACCGAAATCTTTTGACCGCACTCTAGGATCAGAATCTACTCCAAGCATGCACTAGTCCTCGTTGCTAGGTTTAATGGACATCCCATCTCTTAACAAAAGTATAACAGTCCCTTACTCCAATTAAATTAAGTTTTATGTCCTAAGATGTAAACACATAGTTCTCACTACAGCTTTGTATTTCAGCTCTTCAGTTCGCTTGACCTTTTGCAAAATTGCAATGCTGACTTTGATTGCCTAACATACTAATTGAGCGAAAACATGTTATTATTACATATATATTCGAGTACATGCGAATACGTCACATCCAAATATGTCACGAGATATACACAGCTAAGATGCTGACATATCGTAATTAAATTATGTCACGCCCAAAGCTACAGAATAAAAAGATGTAGCCGCATTCACACATTTATTTGTTAGATCTCGAAAAAAAAAAGCTAAAATTTTCCTTATTTATCATACTTTATATTTACAAAAAAGAATGTTATATGTTACAAATGTTAAAGTCAAGGATGATCATAGACATCCTATCTAACTAAAAGAACGGCTCATAGTAGTTATTTAACCATGTCAAAACTCAGATAAAGTCAAAAGAAGTTGAACGTGTGCCTTGACAATTAGGAGTATGAACTCCGGTATACACAGGTAGCTGTCGTTGTTGGGTGACCAGCACTTCATATTTTCAGTGTGCTTACAGCCCGCACGAATTGTCGACCTTGACTCATATATCTAGATTTCGCGTTGTTTTCACGGTGATTGGCATGACCGATGGCCCGATCGGATCAAAGAATTCTTCACATAGAAACTTGACGATGATGCCGTGCCGATGATCCCACCAACCACACCGATACGTACATACACCTACTTCGTTCTCCAGAAGACTAGCTACGTACAAGTATATGACGTGTGATGTGCCGAGCAAGATTGAGTAGAAAACGAAATGCACGCGATCAACGCGCTCTGCCTCCACACAACGGCACACGTTCTAATCCAGATCTCTATGGTTCTACTCCGACCCATACCTGTCATTCTTGGCTGCAATCATCAACCGGCAGCGTTGTTGCTCAACGCGTGTCCTCAAATCGTGGCTGGCGCGTGCCTTGCACTGGTTGGAATTGGAATGTAGGATGCCGGCGTCGATGACAGGTACTACTGTACTACTCCAATTTGATAGTATCATAGAAAGATTCATCTACACTCAAAATGAAGTTCAAGGTGTGCCTTGACAATTAGGAGTAATGACAACTTTTTTTTTGGGACCGTGCAAAGCACGTATTTCATTAAGCAGAAGAGCAGTTTAAGTACATCACAAGGGCGTAATTGGGAAGCCAGAGCTTACCAAGCCCCAAAATAACACTAAACTGAAAAACATGAAGACAACCATGGTTCTACATTGGACCAAGATGGGCGACAAGTAGACAACACGAGCTAAACCTCCTCCAATCCAATGGCGTCAAGGCCCAGACGAACCGGGTCAAAATCGCCATTGAAGAGAACCTGTAGAGCTTCATGCTCGGATGCAGATAAAGGCTTGCTGAAGGTGGCTTTGAACTTTTTGGTTACCTCCGGATCCGGTGCCGGCGAGTTGGCCACCACCCCTAACTTCTTCAAGAGGACGGTCTGCGCCTGCTTGGTGGAGTCAGCCTCCCTTGGCTGCGTCGCTATCCTGACGCTGCGCCGGACCGTCGCAACGGATTTTGGAGTCTTGGGCCTGCGTGTTTTTGGCGGGCCACAAATGAGTGGTGTCTCCAACGGGATGCACAGCGTGTCGACAAGCGTGACTGCCACAGAGGCTGCTGGCACAGGAGGCGCAGGCGGCGTGGCCGGTGGTGGAGAGGCCGCCACCACAATGTCCTCAGCAGGTGCCCCAGACGCCTCCCCATCTGCGAAGTCGAAGTGGATCAAGCGCGGCGAAGAGGGGTGGTCCACCAGTACTGGTTGTGCCCCCAAGGAGGCGACTGCCGGTGGAGACGGACAGGGCACCAAGACACCCGTAGACCGCCCCACGGCGAGAGAGGCGACGAGCTCATCCAGCATCGGGTCCACCCAGATGGGAGGCTCTGCGCCCTGGCACAACTCGAGAGCGAGCGGGTCGGAAGCAGTGTGGGCGTTGACCCTCCTCAGGAGCCTACTCCCGCGCCGCCGACGCCGACGACGAGTGCCCACAGCCCCCCGCGTAGCCTCGCCCGCACCCCCACAAGGAGCGCATGGGGTCGGGTGCTGTGGCGCAGAAACCAAAGGGGCCGGACACACAATCTGCCCGACGATGATGGGGGCCACTTGGTGCATATCCGGCACGACATAGGTGTCGTGGGCACCTCCGCCGTCCTCAACGGCAGCAGTGTCGGGGCGTGGGTGACGCGAGATGGAGCCATGGTTGCCCCTGTGCCTGCAGTTCCTCGCCCGATGCCTCGTGCTGAGGCAGAAGAGGCAGCGGGACAGGAAGGTACACCGAGCGACGACGTGGTCCTCAGCCAAACAGTTGAAGCAAAGGCCGACGAGTGAAGGTGGCACCGGTCGCCTACGGTGAGGTTGAGGTGAAGCAAGTGCCCACGTGCGTCGACGACCATAAAGCCTTCGCCGCAAGAACGCCGCCTGGGACTTATCCTCGTCTGGACGCTGAGGGAGGACCTTCTGCCAACCGCCGGCGTCAGGCGGAGTTGCCCGGCGGTGTGGGCCAAGTCGCAGGTGGACAGGGCCCCTGCTCATGGCAAGCTGCGGGCCCCGGGTCCTACCGCCGCTGCCGCCCACGACCGCCCACGGCGCCGACGTTGGCGGCGTCGTCGGCGAGCTGGCCTGCCAGGGTAGCTGCTCTCATGGGTGGGAGCGCCACCCGCCCTGGGCGCGGGAGCAACGGGCGCACCGGGTGCCTCAACCCTAGCCAAGATTCTCCCGATCTCGCGGCTGGGGGAGACAACCACCTTGGAGGAGGGGTACCGGTGGTCGGGGGGACGGTGCAGCGCGTGCGCCGGCTCGTCGAGCTCATCGTCGGAGCAGTCTTCGACCATCACCTCTTCCCACCTCATCACCTTGGATCTGCCAGTGGAGGAGGGGAAGAAGGGTGGGGCGGCAGGGGATAGAGCACTTCCTCGACTGCTGGAGCTGGGCGCGTTGGAGGCCGGTGGTGGTGGAGGTGGAGGGGAAGGGGGCGCCGTCGTGGGGAACGGAAGAGGAAGCCATAGCCTGCAGCACCTCCCCCTCCTCGGAGACGCCATCGTCCCAGTCCAGTTGCTCAGAGACGTCGTCCTCGTCCTCTGGCAGCAGCAGCAGAGTCGAGGGCCCGGCCCCCATGGTTGCCGGTAGGACAAGGGAGGGGGCACGCTCGACATCCACCCCGGCGGCGGCGCTCGACGGAGTAGCAGGCGTCGTACGCGGCAAAGGTGCCATGCTCTCAACCTCCACAGCGGCAGCGACGCTGTAGGATCTCTGGAAGAGTAAAACAGCCTAGAGGGGGGTGAATAGGCTTGCAACAAATTTCTTCGAACTGCTGTCAGTCCAGAGGGCGCGGCACTGCCGCGCTGTACCCACGGCACTGCCGCGCTATGCAAATAGAATAGAGTGTAATTCGAAAACTGAGCAGAACCAAGTTTACCAATCGACTTTCCAAGCTTCCTACACCTGCAGAGAATACAGATCGAGAGCCAAACACAGCTCAACAAGTAGGAGGAAGTAGATCGACCTCAAACCCTAGACAACACCTCAAACAACAAGTAAGAATATGAAAACTGGACAGCACACGAGACACAAGTGTTTATCCCGTGGTTCAGCTCGCCACTAAGGCTGGCCTACGTCCACGTTGTTGAGGAGTCCACAGACTCGAGCTCACCACTAAGGCTAGCTTACTCCTCGGTCTCAAGTCAAGAGAGTGAACTCTTGATATGAGGGGTGATTTCTTAGTATTGGGGTGAGGTTACAAACCTCCCTAGGCGACCACACAAGTTGGCGGCTCTAGGGCGACGCCTAGCCGGCTAGGAGCAAAGCTCCAAGAGTAACAAACCCTAGGGCGCGGCCAAACGTGCACCAAATGCTCTTTTGACGGTGGGAATCGGTAGATCCACTCTCCAATCGAAGTTTGCTGCCCTTTTGCTCAAGAATCCGTGGTGGATTTGATGGGAATGAGTTGGGAGCTTGAGGGGAGCAATGGAGGGTGAGAGAGAGAGCTTCTGGTTCGAGTCTAACGGATATGTCGTGAGGTAGACGAAGAGGCAAGTGATGTTGGCCAACAGATGGGTATAAATACCCCCTGGGCCCAACGGTCACTTATAGGCGCGGCTCGCCGCGCCCCCCAAAACAAACAAAGTGAACTTGAGTGATTTGGTTTGTTTTGGTGGTGGATGAAGTTGGTGTTAAAGGATTGAGCATTTGGTAACACTTTTGATCAACAACCTTAGGATCCTCTTGATAGTACGGCTTTTCCTAAACTCAAATTCAAACCGAAAACGAATTTAAACCTCCTTTGAGTTCAGCAAAGCCTCCTTTTAGAAACGGGGACCCCTCCAACCTGTACATCATTCTTCCGTATTTCAATGCCTGCTTGTCATCTCAATAAGTCTCATTAGTTCCCTAATTTGGTGGTCATCAACGCCAAAAACCACATTAGGGCTTGATTGCACTTACAATCTTCCCCTTTTTGGTGATTGATGACAACCTAATTAGAGCTCACAAAAGATATTAAATAAACTGAGACTTTTCGAGATATGAATGTAGGGCCTCCCCCTAAATATGTGAATAGGATTTGAATTCCAAGAATTGGTGTTAGAAACCAATATTCACATTTTTTTAGGAAAGTGAAGGGGAGCCTCCCCCTACATTCATGCCTCCTGTGGGGTGCTAGAAACAAGTGTCATAAGAATAAAGCGTGATGCGTATGACAGGTCAAATTCACAACAGCAAAACTTGCTGGCAGCAGGGCGCGGCATTGCCGCGCCTGGGAGTGCGGCACTGCCGCACTGTCCTGACCAGCAAGCTAACACCACCACACGAGCTCTAAAACTGAAAACGACAAGCTAGATTAAACACACATAAAATACATGTCCATATCCAACATAGAGAGAGTCATAAAGGTAGCAATATTACACAAAATAGTTTTGAAACGACACTCACAGCTCACAAGCTAAAGGACTACTCTCAACACTCAAGCTAAACACTAATAGGATAGGACATGCTGCTGCTGCTGAATCGCCAAGTCTCGAAAAAGTTTGGACCCCTCTCTAATTTTCTCCCCCCTTTGTCACCAAGCATCAAAAAGGGAGAAAAGAAGTAGAAGGATCACTCCTCATCACTGTCAATACGAGCACAACCCTGGCGGTGAGTATGAGAAGTGAAGCGTGGAGGTCTAGCTGAAGTAGAAGGAGCTGCTGCAGGATTGGGATCATGAGCTGCCTTGCGCCTCCTCTGAAAAACTCTCTCAGCTGGCTGCTCCTCATGGATATCATCACCATCATCATCCTCAGACTGCTGCTCAGACTGCTCATCATCCTCCTCATCCTCCTCAGATGACTCAGTGAAATGAGGTGAATCTGGAATAGGTGGAGGAGATGGCACTGGTGAAAGTGGTGGAAGTCCCTGCTGCTCTCTCACAAGCTGCATGGCCTCTCTACTCTAGAGACTGTCCTTGTAGGCTCTCTGGGAAGCATAAGTGCAATGAGACATCATTGACTTCAAATAGGAACCAAGCTTCTTCCACCTAGAGGACTTCTTCCTGTGTCTATAGCTGCTAGAGGGACGAGCAGGACTCTCCTCAGGAATATCATGATGGCTGCCCTCTTCTTCTTCTTCTTCTTCATCACTTTCCTCAACCAGAGCTGCACCTGCACCCTTGTCATTAGCGGAAGTCTTCTTTGGAGTATAGGGTGTGTGAGTGCAGTCCTTGGGAAAGTGCTTGCCTGTCACTCTCTCAATCATAAACATCAGGTAAGGAGCATATGGCAAGTTCCTTCTTCCATCATCCATGGCGTGGCTAACTCAACCCACATAAATCTTGGCACATTGAACCTCGCCTCTAGGGAACCGAGCAAGCACATCTCTCACATAGCCATTCAAATCGATCTTTGCTCCATCCTTTGGATTAATGGTGTTTCTGATAATGTTGTTCACCACATAATAAATCCCAATTAGCTCATTCCTCTTCCCAACATTCTGACTATCAGGATTCTTCCACACATGCCTTAGTTCATCAGCATGTGCATCAATAGGATCTAAGTGCCTGTGTATCCTGTCATAGCCCCTATGCTGCTCTCCAAAACCAAGAATTGACAGAAAGTGACAAAGTCAACTCGATAGTGCATAGGTCCTGTCATCTAGTGAACAAAATCTGCCTCCTGATCCCAAAAATATGTGGCATGGAACTGAGCAAGCACCTCCCTGTTCCAGTCATATCTGAAAGCCATGATCTCCTTCATCTCAAATCTCTCACAGATCTTTTCTGCTGCATTGAATTCAGGCTTCTTCTGAGCTTTCACCTTATCCCATTCAATGTAGCCCATATTGCTGATTTTCCTCCTCATGCACACAGAGCGATAGAAGTTGGAATGAAAGACATTCCAAAATCTGTAGTCAATGCCATTTGCCTGCCTCTGCTCATATGGGTTTCTTTCTCTTTCTGCCTCAACCATCTTGTATTTCTTGAAGTAATCAATTACTTGATGAGGTACTGTATCTTCAGGAGCATGCATCTCATAGCTATCTGTTTCATTCCTGATGTAACTATCATCAAACTCTTCAATGTGCTCAGGAGTACCTTGCTGTCCAGCTGGAGGAATGGTGTATCCTTCTCTAATTCTCATCTCCTCTTCTCTGATTTGCTTCTCTCTTTCTTCTCTAGACAATGGTGCAGCATGAGTGGATGAGGTTCCTGCTCCTTTGCCTCTGCGAGGTGGCTGCTTTGCAAGTGCTGATCCCTTCCTCTTTCCTTGATTCCCTCCTCCTTGATCCATCTATGCAACCAGATAACTTGTGTAAGAAATCATGAAAGAAGTAAAGAAGTGGGAGAAAAACAAGATTAGTTGAGAAACTAACTTGCATTGTGACTTTCTGAGTAAAGCAGATAGTGCTGCTGCAGGGGGTGCGGCACTGCCGCGCCTCCCCCTACGGCACTGCCGCACTTGCTAGACTTAGCAAGTCACAATCCATTTTAGTTTCACAACTATTCTTGCGTTCCTAACACCTCTAAATCTCTTCCTTATTTCAGAAACACAATCCAATATTGACAATGCTTGATTTGCTATAGATTTATGATAAATAGTATAAGTATCATGGGATTCCATAGATGATTAAACTCAACAGAATTCAGGCACCCTATTTGGTTAAGTGGAGCAGCAATTGGTTAGCAATTGCATCCTTCAGAGGCACCAATGCACCCTGACCACGGCACTGCCGCGGAGTCCTTTTTCCACTTACCCTAGGATGTCTTAATTCCATTCAATCCAATCATCTAGAATGCTACCTAGAACCTCATACTTCATCAAAGAACTGAAAACCATTGCATATATGCTAGCAATGCATAGATCAGAAGGGGCTAGGGTTTCACCTTGCTCGAAGAGTGGAGGGAGAAGAAAAGCAGGGGCTTGCCAAGCCCTAGGGCAGCACCTCCCCCTGCGAATGGGGGTGCCTCCCTTGGCGCGGAACTGCCGCGGAGGGGCAGTCGTGGCGCCGGCGGCCTTCTTGGTCGCCCTCGCGAGAAAGAAAGAGGGAGCGCGGCTCCTGGCGACGGGAGAAGAGGGGAGGAGAGGAAAAGGAGGTCTGGGGGCCGAAGAGATAAGAAAGAAAAGAACACGGGGCCCACCAGTTAAGTTATAGCCCGATCTGGAGCACAACCCCAGACCGCGGCACTGCCGCGCTGGCCAGCAGCAGGCTTTACTGCTTAACACCTTCATAGATTCCTCTACATTTGATATGGACATATATTGTTGTAAGATTATGACCAGATACACATCAACAAGACAAACAATGGTCATGATCTTACAAACCAAAATTTTGAAATCATTTTGAAAGACATAACTGTAACTTTGCAAATTTTGATCTAGCATACTAGTGTATCAAACAGAGGCATGCTAGACTTCAAACCACGTTGCTGGAATCAAGGATATTTAGTTCACCACGCAGCTCACAGAACCTTGACTCGTCAAGAGGCTTAGTGAAGATATCGGCTAGTTGTTTTCGGTGCTCACATAGCGAAGTTCGATATCTCCTTTGGTTTCATGGTCTCTTAAGAAATGATGTCGGATGTCTATGTGCTTGGTCCTTGAGTGGTTTACAGGATTGTTTGCAAGCTTTATGGCACTCTCATTGTCACACAAAAGTGGGATTTTGGTGAAATAACATCCGAAATCAAGAAGGGTCTGCTTCATCCAAAGTAGTTGAGCACAACAAGCGCCGGCTGCAACATACTCGGCCTCAGCTGTGGATAAGGCTACACAATTTTGCTTCTTAGAGCTCCAAGACACTAGAGACCGTCCAAGGAATTGACATGTCCCGAAGTGCTTTTTCTCTCTACTTTGCAACCGGCATAGTCGAATCGAATAGCCAAGTAGAGTGAACTTGGAGCCCTTGGGATACCACAAGCCAAGGTTAGGTGTGTGAACTAGATATCTCAAGATCCTTTTAAGCCATCAAATGGCATTCTTTCGGGTCGACTTGAAATCTAGCACACATGCACACACTAAGCATAATATCTGGCCTAGATGCACAAAGGTAGAGCAGGGATCCAATCATGGAGCGATATACCTTTATGTCTGCAGATTTCCCTTTTGAATCAAGCTCAAGATGCCCATTTGATGCCATTGGAGTATTGATAGGCTTTGCCTTATCCATGTCAAACTTCTTCAGAATATCATGGGTGTACTTGGTTTGACTTAGAAAAGTCCCTTCCTTCAATTGCTTGATTTGAAATCCGAGGAAGAACTTTAGCTCACCCATCATGGACATCTCAAACTTTTGTGTCATTGTCCTACTAAACTCCTCAACATACACATGGTTAGTACTACCAAATATTATGTCATCGACATATATTTGGCACACAAAGATATCATTTCCAACTTTATGAGTGAAGAGAGTAGGATCAGCTTTGCCTATTTCAAAGCCTTGTTTAAGCAAGAATTCCTTAAGGCATTCATACCATGCTCTAGGAGCTTGTTTCAGCCCATAGAGTGCCTTTCGGAGTTTGTAGACATGATGTGGGAACTTGGGATCTTCAAAACCAGGTGGCTGCTTGACATACACTTCTTCTTGTATAGGACCATTGAGGAAAGCACTCTTTACATCCATTTGATGCAGCTTGAAGTCATGATGGGCAGCAAAGGCTAAAAGCATTCGGATTGCTTCAAGCCTTGCCACCGGTGCAAAGGTCTCCTCAAAGTCCAAGCCTTCAACTTGAGTGAAGCCTTGAGCCACCAATCTTGCCTTGTTCCTTGTCACCACTCCATTTTCATCTTGCTTGTTGCGGAAAACCCATTTGGTACCAATGATGTTTGTGTTGGGTCTTTCCACCAAAGTCCACACTTGATTTCTTTCAAAGTTGTTGAGCTCTTCTTGCATGGCCATGACCCAATCCGGATCTCCAAGTGCTTCTTTTACCTTGAGAGGCTCCAAAGAGGAAACAAACGAGTAAAATTGGCAAAAATTGACCAAGTGAGAACGAGTTGTTACCCCTCTTTTGATACTCCCAAGGATGTTGTCAACGGGATGGTCACGTTGAATAGTTTGCCTTAGCCTTGGATGCTCAATACTTTCATCTTCATTATCTTCATAACCTTCAGCATCTTCTTGCTCAAGTATAGGCTCTAGGTTGAGCCCTTGAACTGGTGAAGTAGGAGTTGAAGAAGCTGCTGCTGAGGTGGAGGGCGCGGCACTGCCGCACTGCTGTTCTCCAGCAGGAGAGTGCTGCACCTTCTTACAGAGTTTGTCAGCGGAAATTGGTGCAACAGAAGCTTGGGGATCCTCATCATCTGATCCTTGTTCTTCTTGTGGTCTTACATCACCAATGGCCATTTGCTTGATTGCCTTACAAGGTGGATCCTCCTTTCCTACAACACTTGAATCAATTTTCTCTACTTGAGAGCCATTAGATTCATCAAATGTCACATCTACCGTGACCTCAGTTCTACCCAAGGTTTTGTTGAAGACACGGTAGGCATGCTCATTTGATCCATAACCAATAAGAATTCCTTCATCTACCTTTGATGCAAACTTAGGGGTTTTGGGTCTTTTGTTAAGTATGAAACACTTGCACCCAAAAACCCTAAAGTAAGACACCTTTGGTTTGTTACCGGTTAGAATCTCATAGGAAGTCTTGTTGAGCTTCTTGTGTAAATAGAGACGGTTGATGGCATGGCAAGCTGTCTTGACGGCATCTACCCAAAATAGATCCGAAGTCTTGTATTCATCACGCATTGTTCTTGCCACGTCAATGAGTGTTCTATTCTTCCTCTCTACTACACCATTCTGCTGGGGGTGTATGGAGCTGAGAATTCATGCTTGATGCCTTCATCTTCAAGAAACTCTTCAACTTGAGTATTCTTGAACTCGGTCCCATTATCACTTCTTATCTTCTTGATTTGAAGACCAAATTCTCTTTGTGCCCTTCTAACAAAAGTCTTCACCTTGTCCTGTACCTGGCACTTATCATAGACAAAGAATACCCAAGTGAAGCGAGAATAATCATCAACAATAACCAAGCCATACTTATCACCCCTTAGGCTGAGGTAGGCAACCGGTCCAAAGAGATCCATATGAATCAACTCCAAGGGTTGAGTAGTGGTCATGATGCTCTTTGCTGGGTGTGGTACGCCTACTTGCTTTCCTGCTTGGCATGAGCTGCATATCCTGTCTTTCTCAAATTGAACATTTGTTAGTCCAAGGATATGGTTGTCTTTTTGGAGTTTGGCCAAGTTCCTCATCCCAACATGAGCTAGTCGGCGGTGCCATAACCAACCCATGCTGGATTTTGCCACTAAACAGGTCTCAAGATTAGCTTTCCCTTTGCTTTGAAATCAACTAGGTAGAGCTTATTCTTGAGTTTTCCCGTAAAGACAATAGAGGAATCCTCCCTCTTAAAGACTTCCACACCTACATCAGTGAAGAGACAATTGTAGCCCATCTCACACAATTGTGAAACAGACAACAGATTGAACTTCAATGATTCAACATGAAAGACATTTGAAATTGAATGCTCAAGTGTTATAGCAACTTTACCAAGACCAACTACTCCCCCTTTAGAATTATCAGCAAAGATGATGTTGTCACTGACTTTTGTAGTTGGGGAGTAGGATGAGAACATACTCTTATCTCCGGTCATATGATTTGTACATCCACCTTTGTCAAGCACCCAACTTGACCCACCGGAGGAGTATGCACGCAACACAATTTTAGTTGCTTGATTTAGGTCCCCAATCTTTCTTGGGGACTTCAAGGTTAGTCACAAGAACTTTAGGAACCCAAATAGAAGTATTACGATAAACATTTCTACCATTGCCAACAAATTTGGCAAACACCTTCCCTTTAGTGTCATGCTGCAAAACAAAGTTAGAATTCAACACTTGGAGAGGTGTCTTGACACTTGATTGATAGAAGCTTTCTTCCTTAGGTGCCATGGTAGAAGTATTTGACTTCTTGGGGATCTGTTTCTTCTGTGGAACCTGCTTCTTGGGCTTAACATGAGAATCAGCAGTGCTGGTAGCCTTCCCTTTCTGTGGGGGTGCGGCACTGTCGCGCCCAACCGCGGCACTGCCGCGCTTGGCAGATGCTGCAGGCTGGGGCTGCTTCTGTGCCACACTCTGTGCAGGCTTATCTGTACCAGCCTTGCCCTTGCTCATGAATTGGACACACTCAATGCCATTTACCATCTTTCTTCCATTTGTCTTGGCACCTTTCTTGTGTCCAAGCCCATCCTTGATACGAGGATTTCTTCCATCTTTATATTGTGGCATCTTTGGTTGATTCACTTTGCCACCTGCCACTTGCTTGCTGTTTTTCCCTTTTGTGTCCAAAGCATGTCTTTGTTCAACCTAGCAATCTCATCCTTCATAGCTCTCATATTTGCAAGGTTAGTGGAATAAGCATTTATATCAAGGTTATAGCACTTTCCACAACCTTCACTTTGGTGGAGGCCTTAGAATTGTCATTTGAGCTAGAGAGAGGTGGGGTGCTCTCACAAAGATGACTATATTGCTTCTCAAGTTTGTTGTGCTTTTCAACTAAGACACAATACTTGTCATTGAGAGCAATATTGATCTTCTTTGTAAGAGCAAGCTCTTTCCTCAAAGAGCTTGTTTCCCTTTTCTCTTGCTCAAAAGCTTCCTCACTATCAATATAGAGATTTTCAGTCTTTTCAATGACATTTTCTCTATGTTCTAGCTCAGCTTTGACATGTTCTAATTCCTCCATGAGTGCTGCAATAAAACGCTCGGTTCTAGGATCAAGATTCTTAGCGGGCTTCAAACTTTCACTAGAATCTTCATCACTAGAATCACTCAGATCACTACTAGATATGTCACTAGGAGATGGAGAAGAGGATTTCTTGTTTAGTTTTACCTTTTCACCTTTTGCCATAAGGCAAATGTGATGAGAGTCATCATCATCGGACATGTTGTTGAAGAGTCTTGGTGAGGAAGATGTGTTGTGTATAGCTCTTTGTTGCAATATCTCCATCTTCATCACTTGACTCTTTAGTTGAGTCCCACTCATGCCCAATGTGTGCCTCCCCGGCATTCTTGTATCTTCTCTTCCCATCTTTTCTTTCTTTCTTGTTCTTGCCTTGATTCTTCTCAAGTGGACATTCAGCAATAAAGTGTTCGGTGCTGCCACATCTGAAACATGTCCTCTTTTTCTTGCTTGGGAACCTCCTCTTGGTGAGCTTGTAGCCATTGTTCTTGATGTCTTTGTTGTAGTTCTTTATAAACAATGACATGTCTTCTATCTTCTTGTGATCAGCCCCATTGTCCTCACTTTCACTTGATGTGGAAGTTGAATCTTCTTCTTGTGGTGTTTGCTTGATCTCCTTGGGCTGACTTGTTGATGCATGCTTGCTGCCTTTATGATTGCAAGCTGAAGTGTGCTTGTGGGGCTTGCTAGCTTTGAGTGCAACTTCCTTGATTTTCATCCCATCAAGCTTGGATTGAAGCTCACCAAGCCTCTTTCTCTCATTTGCTTCTTCTCTTTGCATATCAAAGGTCAACAACCGTCCAAGCACATCATTTGGAGTGAAGTGCTCAAACTTCTTCTTGTCTCTAATCAATGTCACCACGGTTTCATTTCTTGGAGAGTAGGCTTCAAGCATCACCTTCACCACTTTGTGATCATCAAGATCCTCACAACCAAATCCTTTGATTTGTCCAACCAACACCATCAACCTATCAAACATTTCTTGTGGCCCTTCTTCACCTTTAATCACAAACCGGTTGAGCTTGGCCATCAAGACTTTAATTCTTGCCTTTCTCACTTTATCAACACCTTCATGTGCAATGATCAAGGCATCCCAAATCTCTTTTGCCACATTGACATTCATCACACGGTTGTACTCATTGCCATCAAGAGCACTCAATAGGATGCTTGTGGCTTGACTGTTGAACTGGGCAGCCAAGAATTCTTCATTTGTTGGGTCTTCGGGGTTTTGTGGCTGCTGCACTCCCTTCTCCACAATCTCCCAAAGCCCTTGATGAACACCTGAAAGATAGTTTCTCATCAAGTGCTTCCACTTGGCATAGTTAGTCCCATCAAACCGGGGTAACTTGCCCATGGACGCATTGACAATAGACTTGCGGTCACGATGAGTTAGATGAGAATAATTAAAGGATACAGCGGTGTATTTCTTCTTGTTGCTGCTGCTGCCTTTGTCCTTGATGCTCTTCTTCTCATCCTTCTTGTGGCTTCCTTTGGGATTCTTGGAAGAGTGATATGAGACATCATCATCACCATCATCTGAGCTGCTAGAGAGCTCACTAGATGGTGACAACTCAATCTCCTGCTTCTTCTTCTTCTCCTCTTCCTTAGCACGTGCCTTGGCTTTTTTTCTTTCTTCTCTTTGTTCTCGGATAAGCCTTCTAGCTTCTTTTCTGCTCAACTTATCCTCAAGCTCTCTTCTTTTCTTGAGTGCTTCTCTTCTTTCCTTCTTTCTTCTTCTTCTCTCGGCATCACTCACATCTGTGGTCTTGCCACCATCTCGGATAGTGGCATTATCAGCCGTGGACATAGAAGCGTCACTGCTGTCCTCTGTAGAGTGCAGATCAACACTCTTTGCCTTGGGAGCTGGCTTCGATGCTCCGGCTTCTTCCATACTTCACGCGGTTAAGCGTATACGAAGCAACGAGGCTCCGATACCACTTGTAGGATCTCTGGAAGAGTAAAACGGCCTAGAGGGGGGGTGAATAGGCATGCAACAAATTTCTTCGAACTGCTGTCAGTCCAGAGGGCGCGGCACTGCCGCGCTGTACCCGCGGCACTGCCGCGCTATGCAAACAGAATAGAGTGTAATTCGAAAACTGAGCAGAATCAAGTTTACCAATCGACTTTCCAAGCTTCCTACACCTGCAGAGAATATAGATCGAGAGCCAAACACAGCTCAACAGGTAGGAGGAAGTAGATCGACCTCAAACCCTAGACAACACCTCAAACAACAAGTAAGAATATGAAAACTGGACAGCACACGAGACACAAGTGTTTATCCCGTGGTTCAGCTCGCCACTAAGGCTGGCCTACGTCCACGTTGTTGAGGGAGTCCACAGACTCGAGCTCACCACTAAGGCTAGCTTACTCCTCGGTCTCAAGTCAAGAGAGTGAACTCTTGATATGAGGGGTGATTTCTTAGTATTGGGGTGAGGTTACAAACCTCTCTAGGCAGCCACACAAGTTGGCAGCTCTAGGGCGATGCCTAGCCGGCTAGGAGCAAAGCTCCAAGAGTAACAAACCCTAGGGCGCCGGCCAAACGTGAACCAAATGCTCTTTTGACAGTGGGAATCAGTAGATCCACTCTCCAATCGAAGTTTGCTGCCCTTTTGCTCAAGAATCCGTGGTGGATTTGATGGGAATGAGTTGGGAGCTTGAGGGGAGCAATGGAGGGTGAGAGAGAGAGCTTCTGGTTCGAGTCTAATGGATATGTCGCGAGGTAGACGAAGAGGTAAGTGATGTGGGCCGACAGATGGGTATAAATACCCCCTGGGCCCAACGGTCACTTATAGGTGCCGCGCCCCCCCAAAACAGCAAAGTGAACTTGAGTGATTGGCTGGCTGTTTTGGTGGCTGGATGAAGTTGGTGTTAAAGGATTGAGCATTTGGTAACACTTTTGATCAACAACCTTAGGATCCCTCTTGATAGTACGGCTTTTCCTAAACTCAAATTCAAACCGAAAACGAATTTAAACCTCCTTTGAGTCCAGCAAAGCCTCCTTTTAGAAACGGGGACCCCTCCAACCTGTACATCATTCTTCCGTATTTCAATGCCTGCTTGTCATCTCAATAAGTCTGATTAGTTCCCTAATTTGGTGGTCATCAACGCCAAAACCCACATTAGGGCTTGATTGCACTTACAGACGCCACCAACGCGGACACTGCCCGCGTGCGAGCTCCCGGGCAGGGGCACCGGCGACTCGAGCAGTGAGCGGACTGGGGCGTCGGCGGCATCGATCTCACCGGAACAAGGGAGTGAGCCGGAGAGAGAACTACCAGAGGGTAGCTCGGGCAACGGTGGTGGCGGATCTGGGCGTTGATGTGGTGGAGAGGCTGGGGATGCGGCGGATCTGGCCGAGCTCGGCTCGGTCGGCCGGGGGAGGACGAAGGGGAGGAGCGAGTTCGGGGGGGGTGTCGGGGTCATCCATCTCGGGAGTAGTGACAACTCCGTGGTTACACAGGCACCCATTGATGTTTGGTGTGACCACTGACCACTTCCAAGTTTCGCTGTGCTTACAGCACTGCACGAACCGTGGAGCTGACTTGTCTAGATTTCACATTGGTTCCACGGTGATGATTGTCCTGACAGATCAACACGAATTCCTTCACGCAGAGAACTTGGCGATAATGCCGATGATGACCCCACCAACCACACCCATACATCATACATGCATATTACTTTTCCGGAAATGACGTGTGTGATGTGCAGAGAGCAACATATTGAGTAAAAAACGAAATGCACGCAATTGCAGCGCTTTGCCTCCACACAACGGCACACTAATCCTCTTTCTATGGTTCTTACCTACCATACTTGGCTGCAATCATGAACCGCAGCGTCGCGCGCCTTCTAATTTGTTTTTCATCCAACCAGAAAAAGAAAAGTATCGTGACGTACCAGGGGCCTATAGTTTCAGCCGATAAATTAAGCACTTGAAACTCTCTCCACTCTCTATGAAACCAACTTTTATTATCTCCCTTTATCATTTTAAACATTTTTATGCCCATAAAATCTCTACTAAGATTGATTTTAGTTGACTTAGAGCCACACATAAGAACCAGAGCTATTTTAGAGGAGCCATACACAATTTTTCCGGAGGAGCCCCTCTACCAAACACCCTCTTAATAAGGATCTTCTTGTTCATTAGGACGTTGAATGTTCGGTATAAATAGTTTTGGTTGTTCATTAGAAAAAAACACGTTATATAAAAGAAATAAAACAAAACAATAAATCATGGACTTGGTGCATGAAAGATTAATGTTAGTATAAGTACATATCGCCAACAAAAAAGGAAAATATATGTAACTACGCTACTCTAGTGTCAATATAACAAATAGACGTCTTTTTTTCACGAGCAGGCAAATATGCCTGTATTTCATTAAGAGGAATGGAATGGTCGTAAGACCTACAACAAAGGCTTAGGATGATGGTGGCGAGAAGCCATCAGCAACCCAAACAGCAAACCTAACTACTGGATCCTTAACGTTTGTATTACATGGATAACTAATTGTGCGACCACAAGCTGAAGAGCTCAATAAATGCGACTCGTCACGGCTGGTCCACAACCATCGCCGGCACCTCGGCCGTGAATCGGCCCCTCCCCAGGTAGTACGTCTCCATGGCCTTCCTGGTCTGTTCCGGCAACGGGAGTGTGAAGGCAGCTTGGAACTCGTCGAACGACGCCGTGTCCGGCTCCTGCGTTTCGACCTCCATGCCCAGCTTCTTCATTAGTATTTTCCTAGCCTGGGCCTCAGGCTTCGGTTCCCTGTGCTTGCTCTTGGCCGCCAACCGTGCACTCCTCCTGGGGATCAGTTCCTCATCAGTACAGGCTCTCGGGTCACGTGTGATCCTGAGACGCGGCGGCGACATGATGAGAGGCTGGTCCAAAGGCTTCTTGAAGCGGAAGATGAAGTCATCGACCGCCATCTTAGGAACCGGTGTCGCCACGTCGGAGCCCGTCGCAGAGGCCGGGGAAGACGCTGTGGCCTCCGGGCGGAGGACCAGGGAAGCATCCCCAATATCCGCAACTCTCACGATCACCGCGTTGGTGTCGACGACACAGACACCACCATTGCCTCGCTCCCCGACAACCTGCTAAACAACAGGCACACACACCTCCGAAGCCGCGAGCCCATCAAGGCCACGACACTCGACAGGTGTGGACACCCCACATGTCGCGTCATCCTGGTGTAGCGGCAAGGTGGCATCATGGACCGTAGCAGCGTGAGCCACAACTCCAATAGCAGCAGGCATCTTCCCCGTCGAGCCAACGGCAGAAGAGAGGTCAACGCTCGGTCCCTGGCTCTGCAGATCCACCACGTCAGGCATGGTGGTAGAAGCATCGCCCCCTACGGGGCCGTCCACCATCACCGCCGTCATAGCGGGGGAGGGAGCCCCGTCCAGGTCATCATCGTTGCTTGGCGCGTCGATCGAGATGACGACTGAGTTGTCAGCAGCCACCGTGTCGAGGTCGGCCTCGACGGCGTCCACGTCGAAGGCATCGCGGTCCGCACTGCCCAACGGCGCAAGCAGTGCAGACAGTTGCGGCGTTGCAGTAGAAGCTGGCGGCAGATCATCCTCCAAGGTCGTCGGATGATGGGCCACAAACTCAGCCTCCACTAGGTCGGCCCACCAGTCGACCCTGTAATTGCCAGAGCAGAGCACAGGCTCGAGCTCAGTCAGTGCCACACTCATCTGTGGGGCCTGCAGCGACTCGACAGCCAAAGTAGCAGCGCCCAGCAGAGCGGACGCCGCCGCAACGGCAACCTCCCCGGACCACGTGGACGACCGAGGAACAACAGGGGGCCGCACTGGGCAAACGTCGCGTGAGCGTGACTGGGTGGAGGCAGCGGCGAGGGCGAGCGCGGCGGTGGCGCAGGCTTAGGCGAGGCCGTTCTCCGAGGTGAACACCCAGACCTACAGCTCCTTGCCCGGTGGCGAGTGCAACGCGCCGAGCGCACACTGCGAACGCCACTCGGATGCACCGGGGAGCGGTGGCGCATGCCCCCGCTGTAGGTCGCCACCAGTGGGAGAGGGCAATCCCGCGCATGGTGTCCGGCAACCTCGCAGTTGAAGCACCTGGAGGGGGATGTGCAGTCGGCACGTACATGGCCCCTGACAAGGCAGTTGAAGCACTTGCCGACGAGGTGGGAAGGGACCGGCCGCCGCGGCGCTGCGACACGCCGCCAACGGCGCCGGCTCTGGACTAGCCGGTAACCATCGGCGTCCGGCTCCGACGACAAGCACGCCGGGTGGGCAACGACAGACGCAAGCTGGCGCGGTCCCGGAGGCAGGCGTGTGCTGCGCGTGTGCCCGCAGCCATGACGGCGGCGGCGGCCCGACGCTGCGGCCTGACGAGTGAGGTGCGTCAGACCCAGGCTCGAGGGTCGTGGCCCCGTCCGGAGCAGCATTCCCGACGGCAGCATCAGGCACTATCGGCGGCAGCATCCGGCAACAACCCATGGCCACGACGGTGGCGGCGACGATGCGAACCCCGGGGACGATGAGCAGCCTCGCTACGACCAGCCTCAGCCACAGGAGCCGCGGCCCCGCCCGCCGCTGCACGCCCAGCGGCGGCAACAGGCGCGACCGGCGACCTCTTCTGGCAACACGACGACGGTGAGCCACCCCCACAGCAGCCATGGACGGGGCAAAAGCACCCACCAGAGGGTAGATCATCGGGAGGTGAACCCGGATCTGTGGCTGGATGAAGGGATTCGGTGGGAATGGGGGGAGATTTTGGTGGATTTGGCTGTTCGGGAGGAGGAGGCGGACGAGCACCTGAGGGCGGAGGGGGCTCTAACGGTTGCATTCGTCATGCCACACAAATAGACGTCTTGACCAATGCACATGTCTGTTTGGGCTTTTTTTCAGCTTCTAAACCTTTTAAAAGCCAAAGTACTCTCAGAAGCCAAAAGTCATACTTTCCTATAGTGAGCTTTTAGCTTCTGGAAAATTCAAAAGCTAGCAAGCTATAAGTAGTTAAAAGCTAAAATAAGCAAGTCTGGTTCAAGAAAATTAGCTAATAACCTTTTACTACTCTTACATTTCAAATTATTGGTCATTTGCCATTTTTAGGTCATTTCTTTTACCATGTACATAGACATAACATACATCTAGATGTCTATAGTAAGATCTATATTCCAAAATAGTTTAAACAATTTATATAATTTAAAGTGGATGAAGTATTAGTTAGGTCATTGTTTGAATCCTCCAGCTGCTAGTAGAGTCTTTTCCATGTACATAGACATAACATACTCATCTTGATGTCTATAGTAAGATCTATATTCCAAATAAGTTTAAACAATTTATATAATTTAAAATGGATGAAGTATTAGTTAGGTCATTGTTTGAATCCTCCGGCTGCTAGTAGAATCTTTTCCATGTACATTGACATAACATACTCATCTTGATGTCTATATATAGTAAGATCTATATTCCAAAAAAGTCTAAACAATTTGTGTAATTTAAAATGGACGAACTATTAGTTAGGTCATTGTTTGAATCCTCCGGCTAGTAGAGTAATACTTCGAACTAGTTAATTGTAAGATAGAGACAGAGAGAGCTAATAGTTATTTAGGCATTTAGTTTAAGATATATGGATCGAGCCAACTAACATTCAAATATTCGATGAGAAGGGGTCTTTTCAATTGCCGAGGGAAAGGGAAAGGCCTTGAGTTGGTTCCAACGATGACGTGGCCGTGACGCCACATCCTGCGGGCCCCGCTCACCTACCACGCTCAACGACCCCCGGCATCCCTTTCACGTTGTCTTCCTCCTCGCGGGTTTATCGATATCATCAACTGCGCTGCTTCGTGGCATATCACTTTCCTCCCATCAGCTGATGGGCATGTTCCTCCTGCGCCATCTCTACTTCATTGGCTCCCATGCAGAATCTACCAAACAAATCGACCCACCGCTGGGAAATGTGCAAAGAAATAGCACCTACTGCTTCTCATCTCTCCCTAGCATGGAATGCATGCGTGATGTCAACTCTCTTGTGTCTGTATAATAGCAGCTGGTGTTATTCTAATCTAAACGGTAAAGGGATTAATGTTTAGACACTCTATAAATGGTGTAAACAATTCTTTTATATTATATATAAATATACATATCTATTCGTGTGAGAAAGAGTTTAATTATGTACGTAAAAGTATATATTCTAAGAAAAAACAGCTGGTTGCCAATACGGTGGATGGGAACCACCTGTTGGTTAAATGATGAATTAAATGTCTATTTAGCATGTCTAACCACGTTATCTCTTTCCCATTTAAGTTGTTTATTAGTCTTTTTTCATTTAATTAAATAACCAAGTTGTGTTAATCAGGGTCTAAATAAAATACGCGATGAGCCTCGGTTTACCAAAGAAACAAAGTCGCTTAGGTAGGTAGTGATGCTAGTATCGGAGACCAGTTGCTTCATGATTGAATGTTGACCAGTTGGATCGGTGAATCAATGGCCATAGGAGTGACACTTTGTCGAATTACCCTTTGGGAGAGCAGTTTCAGCTTCTCTGAGGAGAATCACTCCTAACTAGCCAAACGTTCAAAATGCCAACTGGTTCAGGTGGGACATCAGAGAACCACTTCTTTATTTACCCTAGGAGCTAAAAAAACCTGCTTCATTGTGTTCACTGTTATACTCTACTACAGATGAGCAGAGAATCAATTAGTATATCGTTAGCTCTCACCCTGTTCCCTCCTATGAATCCAATAAATTCACTCTATTGGAGAATCAAGGAGCAGCGCTGAAGAATCAGGGAGCACAACTCTTTCAAACTAAACCTTATTTTTTGAGGCAAAACCGTGCATTATTAACACATCTTTTTTTTTTTTTTTTGACAACGTATTAACACATCAATTTGATTCCCCAAAAACACACATATGTTTGGAATATGTGATTTTGTTCTTTTTATATGTTTTTATGTAAAATTGTACTGATTTCTATAAAACTCACGTGTAAAATCCATAAAAAAAAATCGTTGCTCCAAACAAGCTCCAAATGGTCCAGTGGTAACTGGTAACGCGCTTGTCGAATTTGTCAGTACATAGGGACCTGCGGGGTTTTCTTCGCTGACCTACATATGGAGCCACGCCCGCCCACGCGTTTGGTGTCATCCGAGTTGTGCACGATTTGCAGCCAGTGGAATCTGATATCATTATTTATCTCGTCAAAAAAAAAAAGATATCATTATTTATTAATATTACGGAGTAGCCGCCACAGAAGATCCTGCTGGCAGGTGACCTGCCGGTGCTGGACCGGACTTCCCACTTTGCACAGCCCCGATCGAGCTCGCCGCGGCGCTCGCTCGCTGCGCCTATATAGCGCCGCACCCGGGTCACGCAGTTTTCCTACCCAAAAAGACAGGCGCCCGCACTAGTTGTCGCTCGCCGCGCTGCTTTGTTTCCCAAGTCGTCTCCATCGCCCACCACCCCGATCCAGGCCGCCGCCGTCGTGTTCTCCGCCGGTCGTTCCTAGAGGAGAATGGGGAGCCTGGCGTCGGAGAGGAAGGTGGTCGGGTGGGCCGCCAGGGACGCCACCGGACACCTCTCCCCCTACACCTACACCCTCAGGTACGCCGCCGCCGCCGCCGCCATCGTCGTGTCTAGATCGCTCGTGTTCATGTCCGTTCGACTGCGTCACCCGTTCCTTTGTGCAAACACGAAAATAGATCCAGGATGAGGGACGGCCGTTTGGCTTGTGCGCCTTTAGTGATTCTCCAATCGAGGTCGATCAGTAAGAACAGATAATCCGAGTAATGATTGTGATGATTAAAAAAACCCGGATATATTTTCGATCCACTACGACCAACAATTAGGCCGGACTTACGTATGTAGTGTAGCGCCGGCAGGTTTTGATTTGGGAAGCAAATGGCAGCATGCTGAATTGCTGATGCATATTCTGATCCATCATCCATTATATACTAACTGATACGTGATTACGGTTATCATTATCATTTACGGAGTATTAATTCTCTTGATTGCTGTAAGCTAGCAATCATGCTCCCTAGTCTTGTCTTTTTTTTTAGTAGTAGTACTATACTACAGGAGTGTGTACACAACAAACGCATGCGGCAGGCAGGGCATCATGCATATGATCGTTCTTCAGCTCCTGTGGTCCAATCCAATTACTGTTGATGATATATTTTACTTCAGCATTAGTATTTGGGCCCTGGCGCCCTGCACCTGCACTGCACGTGAGTTTAAACGACGGTTTCGTACACAGACTCGGCCAGCAGCCAACGTACGTACTAGGTGCTGTGGACTTGTCGTACTGTCAGGTACAACATACCAGACCTAAAATACTACTGAGACCTACAGCTACCTACTACCACACCTTGTACTGGTAGCTGTTGCAACCACTAGCACACCATCCATCTATTTTGTTAAAGTGACTACAAGTGAGATTATTCAGGTTGGGAGAAAATTGAACAGCTAAACCCTTGGGTTGGGTTTTGGTTTATTAAGTAGTACTACTATACTAGTAGCTAGTCACTAGGATCTGTGGGGGCAATAATTTGAAAGCATCCATTGCTTGCATAACTTTTATTATTGCTTCGAGAGAAGACTCTTTTAGTGCTTTCTGATGTCATCAACTACTGGCAATATGATACTCCTATCTAACTGTGGCGGTTCTTGCATAATTCTTTATATGCTGCTGGTGTTCTGCAAGAATAAACTAACACTGATGGTCTTTTTTCATATGGGATGTGTTGTGGTGACAACAACAACAGGAGCACTGGCCCTGAAGATGTGGTGGTGAAGGTGCTCTACTGTGGGATCTGCCACACGGACATCCACCAGGCCAAGAACCACCTCGGGGCTTCCAAGTACCCCATGGTCCCTGGGTAAGCACAAACACATCCCCTAGCGATTTTAATTTTTCAGCAGCTTGGGATCGAGTATACTCTGTGTATGTATGGTCCACAATAAACTGAATTTTTTCAAAACATTCTATTATTCAAATCGTCTGAAAGGTATAAAGGAGTAGGACAGATTTGTAGTGCCATGTAGTTTCAGCATTTTCATGAGAAAAGTACACATGCAGACAAATTTAGGTATCTCTATCTTATTGACCTATCCATAGATTGGTAGATACGTCAGTGCACATTTGGTAAGCACAAACGTCATCATCTCAATCCGGAGCTATTTCAGGTTTACAGGTGGCACACAGCACCCTAATATACTCTTTGTTTACGTTGTTGCCAATTACTGTCATTCCTCAGTTACCAGATTATTTGAAGCACAATAGTTTGCTGTCCAATTTCTACAGGCTATATATACATCATGATGTTTTCTTTTCATGATAGCTAAAGAGCTGCATAGATGAGTAGTAAAGCAAACCCCACCGGCCGGCCTATATACTTTTTTCCTGACATGTTTACGAGGGAAAACATAAACAAAAACTTTTCCTGACAGCGCAACCACTCCCCCACTTCGAAGCTCGAACTGATAATGTTGTGAAAAATGCGCACTAGCTATCATGGGGTTGTTTTGCTAATGTCGAGTCTGAAACTTTACTTTTGCAGGCACGAGGTGGTCGGTGAGGTGGTGGAGGTCGGGCCCGAGGTGAGCAAGTACGCCGTCGGCGACGTGGTAGGCGTCGGGGTGATCGTCGGGTGCTGCCGCGAGTGCAGGCCCTGCAAGGCCAACGTTGAGCAGTACTGCAACAAGAAGATCTGGTCCTACAACGATGTCTACACTGACGGACGGCCCACGCAGGGCGGCTTCGCCTCCACCATGGTCGTCGACCAGAAGTGAGTTCTTGAAACTGAAAAACTAATCACCACATTCAACGTTATCTTGCTTTCATGGAGTGTTCTAGAGATAATTTCTTGTTTTTTAAAAAGAAAAGGTTGGTCTGAACAATGCAAGAAGTAGTTGAGCTTCAGTTTGAACTTTTGTGAAGTGGATGGTGATGACCAATCCTTCTAGAAAATTTGGAGGGCAGTATATGGGTATGGGAAAAAGTTTAGCATCGGGAAAAATCCGTTATCGTCCAGCTGCAAGTCGGGGTATGGATGCCTCGTGGTGACTAGGCAAGAGTGTGATGTGAAAAGTACCATTTGGTCTACTTTACCGGCTCATCTTTTGTCATGTTGATCCATCACCACATAAGCCGAATCCTCACCTACTCTTGTCTGAAGATTGGTCATCCAAACCATCACTGGTTGTTGGGAGAAATGGGGATAACTTTCTCCATCGTTTGATTCCAAACTTGCCTGTGACTTTAGTGTACTGTCTTTTTCAGTCAGTAGTGGGAAAATCACACTGCCTATTACCTAATCCAACAACCATTCGAGATAGCGATTGCTTATTTTTTTATAAAAAAAAGGGATTATATATGTGAATTATGATACTCTTCAAGCAATCTTCTTTGGTGCTAGTCTTTCTTTGGAGCTAGTCAAATCTGCAACAACAAAAAAAAGTGGCAATCGAATTTAGGTTGCTATTTTATTCTTATTAAAAAATAACCACCTAGCATAATTTCTCCTAGGTTGATCTCATTTCTTAATCTTAATAATTAATTAATGCATTTTGTTTCAGGTTTGTGGTGAAGATCCCGGCGGGTCTGGCGCCAGAGCAAGCTGCGCCGCTGCTGTGCGCGGGCGTGACGGTGTACAGCCCGCTGAAGGCCTTTGGGCTGACGGCCCCGGGCCTCCGCGGCGGCATCCTGGGCCTGGGCGGCGTGGGCCACATGGGTGTGAAGGTCGCCAAGGCCATGGGCCACCACGTGACGGTGATCAGCTCGTCGTCCAAGAAGCGCGCGGAGGCCATGGACGACCTGGGCGCGGACGCGTACCTGGTGAGCTCGGACGCGGCGGCCATGGGCGCGGCGGCGGACTCGCTGGACTACATCATCGACACGGTGCCCGTGCACCACCCGCTGGAGCCGTACCTGGCGCTGCTGAAGCTGGACGGCAAGCTCGTGCTGATGGGCGTCATCGGCGAGCCCCTCAGCTTCGTCTCGCCCATGGTGATGCTGGGCCGCAAGGCCATCACGGGCAGCTTCATCGGCAGCATGGACGAGACCGCCGAGGTGCTCCAGTTCTGCGTCGACAAGGGGCTCACCTCCCAGATCGAGGTCGTCAAGATGGGGTACGTGAACGAGGCCCTGGAGCGGCTCGAGCGCAACGACGTCCGCTACCGCTTCGTCGTCGACGTCGCCGGCAGCAACGTCGAGGAGGCCGCGGCCGATGCGCCAAGCGAATGATTGGCGCCGGCGTCGTCGTCGAGCCGTGGGGGAGGCTGTGCCGGCCAGCGTGCGGCAACGTTCGTTCGTGTCAAGGCTGCGTACGCTTAATTCTCCTTCCTTTTGTTTAAGTTGTGGGCTTGTCGCGTTCTTGCCGTTCTGTTCTGGGCTTTCAGATGAGAATATGAGATGATGGATGGTGTCGGTTTAAATATCAGACTGGAATAACTCTGTGTAGTACTGTGGTATGTACGTATTATACTCGGAGTACGCCAGGATGGTGTGTTTTCACCAGAAATCTTGATTTGCACAAGTGTTTCTCTAGTTTGCCCAAAGTGTTTCAGGAGCAGCGTGTTTTGTGCTAGGGAACCATTTTCAGAAGCTGCTGCATCTCCTGCGATGGCCTTGGCCCTAGTCGTCGGCCCACGAACACCACAGACCCTATGTATTGTTTAAGCCCAATACCAAAAGCCCAAGAGCAAAAGTAGGGCACGGCCTGTTCGTCTCCCTCCCAACCAATCGTTTCGCACGAGGGCGGGCGCCGCACGGGAGGAGGGAGTCGACTCGCGAGTAGGTTCGGAGTGGCTGCAGGGTGCCGGCGACGGCGCCGCCACCCAGCCGGCCGCCGGCGCGGCCCATTCGGGTTCCCTGCCCCGGCATCCCACTCCCGCCACTGCCGCGCACGCGTAGGGTGCAGGCAGCACTGCAGGCTGCAGCAGCCTCCAGGCTCCGGCAGTTTAGCTCCAGGCGCGCGGGAGGAGGCTCCAGCGCTCAGTCCCGTCGTCTAACGACCAGCTGCCTCCTGGGAGGCCTGATAAGTTTCTATTATTCTCTACTGAATTTATATCTCAATTGGATTGATTTGGAATTAGATATATGGATGGATGATTTATTTATTATTTACTGAGTCTCCATAATGATATGTTACAACATTTTCAAGAATCGAAGTATTGTTTAAGAATTTACCTAGTACAACTCGTTATAATGGTACGATACATTCAAATCATAAATGTATGTTCAACAATTTAATCTTTTTTATGATCTTTTCATTCAAAATTTGACCAGCTTGCGAACGCACTGACTCACTAGAAAGTATGTACTAATTTTTTTTCATCTCATAATGTGTACAGTACATTGTTCTTAGCTTCTTAGAGGCCCTAATCATGTTAAAAAAGCTGGCTCACCTGCATCTCAACTCAACCTTCTGATTTAACTTTGGAGAAAGCTAAGTAGGAAAGCTAATGTGGTTAGGTTCAACCAAGATTAGAGTAATGAGAGAATAAAGCTTAAATGGGTCGATGCTAGCTTTTAATGATGATAAATAGATGGAGTCTAGGAAGTTTACTTTGTCTAACAATCAATCTAAGGTAGTGATGGCTAAGTTAGACAAAAATTTGTGTCCACCGGCTAAGATGCAGCTTCCCCACTGGCAGGGGTCAAGGATTTGAATCGCTTGCCAAGTGATCACAATCTGTTACTGCTTGACGCAAGAGAGTGTGCGCGCACTGACAGATAAATATTAACACAAATGATTCCGAGTAAGATTATTGACAGATATTGTCATATTGAGGTCTTGACTTGAGTCATAGACACTTCGTGAAACGAATCTTTTAAATTCAATTAATCAAAATTTAGATAATATTTCACAAATACAAAGTCCGATCGCCGCAAAACTCAAATCATCCAACTAAGAGAAGCCTTAATCATCCAACTGAAGCAAAAAGAAGAAGAAGAAAGAAAAAAAGTACAAGGCTAGCAATCGGGGCTATTTATCCTTCAAACAGTTCTTCCAGTACTTGCTGCAGTTCATGTGGGGTACTGCTGGGGGATTTGGCTCTCTTCTCCTGCTCCAAATACCTGGTGTAACATGGAATGACTTTATCGACGATGGCTTTGCGCAACCTCTTCCTAACCTCGGGATCTGGAACCTTCCAGAGCCTCTGCGAGTTGCAGACAGTATGGAATTCTGACTCAAATTTGGATAGGGACGCGTATCTCCGCAGACCGAAAGGTATGTTGATGTACAAACAAGATAGCACCGGTGTCCAAGAGGCGTCCAGGTATGCATCTATGTACCTCTGAATCTTGCTGTCATCTGACGGGAACCAGGACGGCAGGTCCTCCAAGGATCTGACCTGCTGCGAGATGAAATCACAGTTGTTCATCAAGAATATGTACCGCAGTCCATGGTCCGCTATGGAATGGGAGGTGTACTCCACGAGATGTTTCTCCAAGCTGGAGATCATGTCAACGATGAGGTTGACCACCGAGCTGAAACCTTCGTCCTCGGACACGAAGACGCTGAAGTGGTGATCCTGCAGGACGAAGTTGAGGGCACCCTGGTTGCTCCAAAGCAGCGCGACGTAGTTCATCACCAGCCTGGTGGTCTCATGAACGTCTCCAGGCCCACTGAGGTCTACCGAGACTTTTGACAGCAATCGCCCGTGAAGAAAGAAGCTCTGACCATGTCCATCATGCTCCATATGGTGTTGCTGAGTTTGGTTCTCTTCCGCAGGAAGACACCATTCATGCCCTTGAACACGGCGGCTTCTTTGAACAAGGCCAAGACTGTCGGCGAGGCATCTGCGACGCAGGCGTACACCTGCAGCATCCCAGGGAGCGCCTCCGGCGCCCAGTGGTACATCGGTGCGGCATTAGACACGGCGTCGACGAAGGACAGCATCCTGAGAACGCTCACTTCGGCGAACCGCGCGAACAGGGTCACCGCTGTTTCGCCGGTAGCGGCTCCCGCCTGTGTTGCCATGCCGACAAGCATCTGGATGTATTGGATGGCCTTCCGGACACCGCCGACGGTGGACCTCTTGGCGCGAGCTCCAGATGCGTGATGAAGAGCACGTGCACCATGGAAGGGATGGACCTCTCCATCATATCTTTGGCGTCCAGGGGAGCTTCACCATGATCCCCCGGTGATGAGGGCGGAGAGCCTACACACGGTGACACCATGGTCAGGAGCTCTGAGAACCACCTGTCCACGAGGATTCTTCCGTCAGTGCCGTCCATTCTTCTTCTTCTTTTTCGTCTTCTTCCTTAAAAATGGAGGGGCACTCCAACCACCCCTGGCCCACTGATGAATCTGCCCCAAAGTGGAGGATCCATTCCACGTCTAGCTCTGAGAACCACCTCTCCACGATGAGCTTTTCGTGGTCAGGGCCTCCGCCGGCGTTGTGCGCCTCCACTGACGACGACGAGCCGCCGCCACTGAACGCACGGATGATGCCCCGGATGTAACCGTCGTTGACCATCTGGAGCGCGATCGCGCGGAGCTCGTGGACGCCATCGAAGCCGCCTTCAGTCCCCCAGCCGGGAAAGGGTGACATGCCGTCGGTGGAGAATCCAGAGCCAGAGACGGATGTGGCACGTGAGCTAGTAGTGCTCGACCCATGGCTGCTATCGCCGTCGTTCCGCGGGTAGAAGCGTGCCGGACGTAGTCAGGCCGATGGAGACACTCCGGATTGAGTCGCGGTAGCTGCTTTGCCACTGCAGTGATGGTGCGGCGGAGCTGTCGAGCTCCACGCTTTCCGGCACCGCGGCAAGCCTCCGCGCTGGGCTGCTGCCGTAATTCATGATTGGTCACCTGCAATCATGGACATGGTTGAAATTTGTAGCCCAGCCAACACTACCGCCAAAGCGCTTCAAAGTTCAAATCGGGCGGAGAACTTACTTGATTTTTTTTTTTTTTTTTTTTTTTTTTGAAGATTTCTATCCGTGCAGATGCTGTTGCTGTGCCTGTGCGTTGGATTCAAGGGGGCAACTTTGCCGGTGGTCGGTGAAGACGAGAAGCGGCGACGCGTGACCCCGTCTACAAGCAGTAGCAGTTACGGCCGGTGGCGCGAGATCCCAGCAGCGGCCGCGCAGGCCGGATGTCCCGCTTGCCTCTCTGCGAGAGACTGCTGCCCTGCTCTTGTTTTTTTTTTTTTTTTTTTTTTTTTTTTTTTTTTTTTTTTTTTTTTTTTGAAACTCCTGCTCTTGTTCTTGGTTGGTCTCAGAGAAGGAGAAAATGCGATTGCAAACGCTTGGTCTTGGTTGGTCTCAGAGGAGAAAATGCGATTGCAACTGGTTTCTTTTAATGCGGTTGCAACTGGTTTCTTTTTTTCCATGGATACAAATACAAGGACCAACTATTGGCAGGACTCATGGATTGACAATTCAACTATGCTGGTGCCACACGCTATTCTTGCCATTTTGTTTAGTAATTTTTTATTATATATGTCTAAAAAAGCCAAGGTTCCTTTTTTTTAAAAAAACACCTAGAGTCATTCTCGCTTCATGAGAAGTCAATATTTCTAAACTGCCGTCAATTTTATATTAAAATATACTAATATTTATAATACATAATTAATATCATTGGAAAGATCTTTAAGTTCAGATTTTAACAAATTTATTTGAAGATACAAATGTTGCATGTATTTTCTACTTAATCGAGCCAAATTTGAAAAAGTTTGACCTACACATGTCCCATAACGTCATCTATTTTAAAATGAAGGGAGTAACTGCTCTGTGTTTGCAATATAATATAAGGTACTCGCAAGTCACTTTATGACAATTGACATCTTAGGGACTTGCTTAGATCGTGAATTTTTTTAATTTTGCTATTGTAGCACTTTTATTTGTATTTGATAAATATTATCCAATCACGAACTGACTAGGCTCAAAAGATTTGTCTTATGATTTATAATCAAACTATGTAATTAGTTATTTTTTTACCTACATTTAATACTCTATGCATGCGTAAAGATTGACGTAGAGAGAGGCCACCTGGCGAGTCGCTGGAGATTCTTCGAAGTCAAGCACGAGTGCACTGTTATAAGTCAAGTCTTCAACAGTACGTATGTGTGTTATAAAAAACAGTACGTATGTGAACACAAGACTTTAATCGGCTGGAGATTCTTCGAAAGCACGAGTGCACTGTTAAAGACTTTAAGTTAAGGCCTTGTTTAGTTCAAGGCCAAATTTGATTCTGCGTATAGTAACATCACATCAAGATTTGTAGATATTTTGTTTGTATTTGGTAAAAATTATCCAAGTTTTGACTAATTAGGCTTAAAATGTTCATCTCGCAAAGTACAACAAAACTGTGCACGATTAGTTTTTGATTTCATCTACATTTAGACACCATGCATGTGGCGGCATTTTGATGTGACGGGGAATAGGAATTCTGCATAGTAAATTTGGTGGCAAATTTGAAAATCTAAACAAGGCCTAAGTCTTCTTTAAAGACTTTAAGTCAAGTCTTCAACAGCATGTGAGTCCATCCCATAATAACTTCCAGGAAGTTACCTAGAATAGCACCAGCCTCTCCTCTGTAAAAGAGATGCGGGAGAGCTGAAGAAGGTTAGAGCTTCAGATGTACATGTACTTCAATACAATGAAAGAAATAAAGAGTTCCCCTCCCTCTCCATTCAATGTGCACTTTGTGCATGTGTTCATCGTTCACCTATATATATACTTACAAGTGTGTGTGCAGAGAACACGATTTCTTAACATGCACGACACGCACGCACATTCTTTTTTCATATATGGAGATTGTTAGCAACCCTAACCAGATTGCCAACCAACAACTCAGAATCTCAGATACAAGTTCCAGGAACTGCTACTAGTACAATCCTAAGGTAGAAGATGAACAGTAACAACTAGTACAGGAAAAGCTAAAGGTAAAAGCAGATTGATATCTTGGTTCATGTCGCCTCCGGACTCCCGATCCCCTTTTGTATCCACTTGCGCCAAGCTTTCTTGGACTTGGGCATCGCAAGGCGGTGCGGTTGAGCTTGGACCCACTCGGGTAGATGGTCACCGACATTCCTCCCTCCTTAAAATGCGGCTTGCCCTCAAGCCGCCGCAATGATCATGTTCTTGATGGTGGAGTGAATCTCCTAGACCATGTTCTTTGACGTTGCTTGGGCTTGTGAATCCGCCGGCTGGGAATGTCATAGAGCAGCAAGCTCCCAATGCACCTCTATAATAAGCAGTTGTCAGAGCTCTGTACCTGATGTGTTTGCCAGCCTGTAAAATCCATGGGGGCTTCCAAAGGTGGCCATGACAACAACCGATTTAACACCTTCTCACAATGTTGAAAGATGGCCATGGTGGTTTCCAACAAACCGCCCGAGTCGCAAAACAACCAAAGTGCCCAAGCTGAAAGATGGCCATGGACATGGATGCACATCAGCACGCCACACAACACAACTTGCATATGTGGTTGTTGCCAAGGCTGCTGCTCAACGCAATCCCACGAAGACAAAAGCCTCAATTTCACCACATCCTCATCGGAGCTCCTCACCAACATTTCCGCCACAAAAATCAAGCTGAAATCATAGGGATCGGTGAAATCACCTCCACGGCCTATGCAGCTCCTCGGCTTGTAACGCCAAAGTGTCATGGATGAAAGCAAGACCCTGGCGCCCAACATAAGACAGTGCAGCGCCTCGGACAGAGTACCCAAAGCATGCAGCACCGGTATGGAGTTCCCACTTCCTTCCAGGCTTGGCTCCTGGTGGAAAGTCGGCACGGCGGCCGTGATGAGCGCCAACATCGGGACCCCGAACGCGTCCGAAGCATCACGAAGTCCACGCACGGATCTGGTGGAAAGACAACATGACCACCACGTTGCCGCCGGGCATGCGAAGCGAGACGAGGAGCGCTTGTCGGGAGCGCTCGCAGCTTGAAGGCGCGATGCTCCAGAGGCATGGCGGAGCCGACGGAGGCGGCCACGCCGTGGCCGAACACGAGCACGAAGAGGTTGGCAGAATCGACGGAGACAAGCACGTCCTGGACGATCCTTCATGACGGCCACAACGGTATAGGCTCTCACGCCCGCAGCCCTGAAGACGGACTCAGCAGAGAAGTGGTTGGCGCTTGGCATCGAGCACTTGGTGGGCGCCATGTTGGTGAGGCATGGGATGCAAAGCACGGCAAGGACCGGTGGAAGCGGGATCCTCCGACGAGGTGCGGCACGGCGCGAAGAAATTGCCGGCACCAATCTTCCCCTCTGACGACGGGACGTGGATAGCCTCCTTGGCATCCATGTATGGGAAGGCACTTGTCGGCTGCGAGAGGTTGAGGACTTGAGTCGAGCGGTGGTGGGCGTGTTCATGGAGCTCTCGGCGTCCTTGACGAAGTTGTCGGGGGAGAGGGCGTCTAGCAAGGACGAGCTTGTAGGTCTTGGCGAAGTACTCCTTGGTGGCTGCTCCGCCATCGCCGCCGAGGCAACCGGCGGCACGTCGTCACGGACACGAAGGGCGTGGCGCACAATGGCGCACACGGTGTGGGCGGCGTCGAGGCGACGAGGCCGGTGAAGTGCGCGAGCGCGCCACGGCGATGGCATCCATGACGTCGATGCGAGAAGATGTAGTGGGCCGCTGCGCAAGTGGCGTCCTCGCGCGCCCACCGAGCCCCGCGGCGCCATGACGACGCGAGGGCTGCGCGCCAGCCGGAGATGCGGACGCTGCGGGGAAGGGTCGGAGCGTAGCCGAGAATGGCGTCGACGAGGATGAAGGCGGAGTAGCTGGATGGGTCGGCGTCGAGGAGATTTGGGATTGGCGCGGCCGAGAGGATCCGTTTCATGGCAACGGTGGGGGACGAGTTGACCACGGCGGAGGCGGAGCAAGGGCGACGCGGACTTGTCGGAGTTCCGCGGCGTTGCGGCGCCGAGCGCGGGCTCGAAATCGCGGACGGCAGCCTCGAACTCGAACCGGGAGAGGAGGCCGTCCTCGTCGACACGGAGGGCTCGTTGCGGTCGGGCGCTGCGCCGAGGCGGGCGCGGTAGAGGACGCCGCGGCCGTCAGCCCGAGGCGACGATCGAGGACGCTGCGGTGGTCGAAGCCGAGGCGGGCGCGGTGGAGGACGCCACGGTCGACGAAGCCGAGGAGGAGGACGCGTCTGGGGCGAAGCGGAGGCGGACGTCACGGTCGGCGAGTGGAGTGGAGGTGGGCGCAGAGGATGACGCGGCCGACTGAATCGAGGCCCGTGCAGAGCAACTCGCCGCGGCGCGTGCGGAGCAGGGAAGGCGCCCTGGGCGAGGCAGTTGCCGCCGAGCGCGGAGCCGTCGGCCTTGAGCGCCTCGCTGCCGATGGATTGGAGGACCTTCCCGTCCAACTCCACCACCTCCAGCTGCTCCTCGCGCTTCTGGATCTGGAGCGGGTTCTCCACGGGCTCGATCTCCTCGAGCACGACAGTGGAAGCAATATGCGTGAAGTAGGCGGAGGAAACGTCGGTGGAGATGTATTCGGTGGGGGCAGCGACGACTGGAAGGGCGTCGGAGTCGGAGGAGGTGGAATCGTCGACGGAGGTGGCGCTCTCGACGAAGATGTCGCCCCAGCTGTCAGCTACCACCGGGGCATCGCGTCCCGCCGCGACGGAAGCGCCGTCTCCGTCGAACAGACCTCGGTTGTCGGCCACGACGAGCCGCGTCGCGCCGACCGCTCGGAGCCGGTGGCGGACGGGTCGAGGACGCGCTCCTCCGGAACGGGAGCGGGTTCGAACAACCCACCCGGTTGTCGGCCTCAACGAGGAACGTCGCGCCGGTATGCTCGTGGTCGCCGATGCGTGACTCGACGGCGGCGCGCCGCCGCTCCCGCGCGGCCCGCGCGCCGCTCCATCCGAGCGTCGAGATCGTCGAGCTTCTGTTGAATTCGACCAACCAAAGCTCGAGAGAGGAATCCATGGCCGAAAATCGACAATTTGGTACCCTTTGTTAGCAACCCTAACCGATTGCCAACCAACAACTCGGAATCTCGGATACAAGTTCCGGGGCGCTACTAGTACAATCCTAAGGTAGAAGATGAACGGTAACAACTAGTACGGGAAAAGGTAAAGGTAAAAGCAGATTGATATCTTGGTTCATGTCGCCTCCGGACTCCCCGATCCCCTTTTGTATCCACTTGCGCCAGGCTTTACTGGACTTGGGCATCGCAAGGCGGTACTGGTTGAGCTTGGACCCATCTGTCAGGTAGATGGTCACTGACAGAGATGAATGAATTGATCTCTTGTGACCACATGACGCGTGAAAACACAGTGTTGAGTTTCTCGAATAATTACAGATTTACATGAAATTATGATCTTGTTCGATTCGTTAAAAAACCAGATTGAAAAGTAATGTTCATTGATTTATTGTGAGAGGAGAACACTGTCTCCATCCAAGGCTTGTTTCAAAAATTCATTATTTTGAATATATATGACTTTAAAACATATATGTAAGATGCTAAACATTTTTAAATAAAAAAAACTTATCAATAGAGAATATGCAGATCAGGTCATGCACTACAATTTTGATATTAACTATATGAACATTCAAGGTCATTTAGAAATTCAAAGAACTTAAAATAGTATTTGAAACTCTAAATGACATCAAATAAAAGAATTTCAACAATGAAGTTGTAGTTGTATTGAGATCTACGAATTCGGTATAGACCTATGTCAGCATGCGATGTTGCTTGAAAGTTTTGAATTTCAAATTTCAAAATACATAAACTTAAAACAATATTTTAGGACACTAAAAAGTTATAAATAAAGAACTTCTCAATTACAAGTTTTGATGACGCCGAGGTCTACAATTTTGATATAAAGTTTATCTTTATCCAAGTTCATAGAAAAGCTATGGTTTTTATGCATCAATATTTACTGGGCTGTGCATTATAAGCGCTAAATCTATAAATCATTATAAGATGTCTGCCTCTGAAAGTCGGTTTTTAGAGATAGAATGGCCGCCTTTGTTCATAGCAATTTTCGGAGACATACATTTAAGACATCAGGCATTTTAAGATGGGAATCCAAAAATCAATTTACAAAGCTGATATCCCAAGGTGGGCGCCTTCGTTAATCGTTGGATTTCAGAGATGGTAGTCTTAGGATATCCGCTCCTGTCAGGTCGTCCTAGGACGTCCACTTCCATGAGCGATGAGTACTTTTCTAAAATCAGTCCGACTATTTACGGAGATGGCTGCTAGACGCGCATGACTCCATTAACCAAGGAGGTTGTCTTATAAAACTATTTCTGTCACAGTGGTGGCTTGGGTCGTGGAGGGCTTAGAGCTTTTCAGGTACGGAGTGTCCCAAGGGATTCAGATTATGATAGCTCAAAGTTCCATGGTCAGTATTCCGTCTATTGTATGTACTTCCAGCTCCTGATGGCAATGGGGACTCGATACCCGATTCCCCATGGGGAATTCCTCTATTGGAGATCGGGATGGGGAGATTTTAGCCCCCACGGGGAATGAAATGGGGAAAAATCAATCCCCACCGGGTCTAGCGGGTGTGGGGATGGTACTCTGTCCCCCTTATCCATTCCCCGTATCCCCGATCCGTTAAGGAATTCAAGTTGTAAAAAAGTAGGATTTTGGCCACCTAAGGAGTTGTGACTCATATTGTTGGAATTCCTAAAAGGAATTTGTGATCTGTAAACTAAATCTTGTTTGTTGTTGTTGCAAGATAAGTTCTTTCCAACATTTTGTACACTTTTAGATTGTTGATTTGAGCAATTCATTTATCCTATAGCGGGGATGGAGATCCCCGACGGGTATAAATCCCCGTGGGAAACGGGGATGGTCCCCATGAAACTTATCGGGGATGGGGATGGGGATGGGGAAATTTTCACCCCATGGGGACCGGGATGAGGAGGCTAAACCCGATGGGGAATTCGCCATTGCCATCTGGACTTCCAGCAGCGGTCCCACCCCAACGCAGGAGCTGCAGCAACACTTGTGGGCTTGAGTAGCAGCATCTGAGTCCAAAATGACAGCACAAACACGCAGTGGTGCTGCATTTGGCACTGGGCTGGACCGCCGCCGGAAGTATACTAGGCCTCGGTTACCAGGCTAGAACAATTGTTTTGCTCCCAGTTTCGAAGCCCAGTGGAATCGAAATAAGGCCCACGTCCCAACTCGGTCCTGCCTCCGGAAGAGAGACAAACAAGCAACAGGCGCAAAGTCTCATCGGAGTCATCCGCTCACTGCCGCCGTGCGCAGCGCACGTCCGCCCCAGGGGTTGTGCAGACTGCAGAGCGCTTTGCAGCAAGCCCCCCGCCGCCCGTGGGCAACTGAGCATGCACAGGCAATCCAAAAAAAAAAAAAACTGAGCATGCACAGTGCAGTGCACCGTGCATGTATCCTTTGCAATTGCAGGTCAGGCCGGCCGCTCCATCTTGTACTGCTCTGCCTCTGCGCAATGCACAGGCCGGCTGTAATGAACCTGCTAGGGATTTGGTAGTATTTCTGGAGAATTGGGGGAAATCTAGGCTTTATTGATGCAACTTGCAGGTTCAATCAATACATGAGCGGGCGAAGCCGCTAGAACTTGAATAAGATTCTACTGAAACTAATGTTCTACTGATAGTTCTATTACAATTCAGTCGTGCCTTCTCCCGGTCGACGCTCGGCCTTTATACTTGTTGCCGATGACGTCGGTCGGTTGCCGCGCGCGATGAAGTCGGTTCCGTGGCCGCCTTGTCGTAGTGGGATCCACCTGTCGGTCGTGACATTCTCCCCTCCTTAACAACTAGCATGTCCTCATGCTAGCAGATGTTCACCAAACTTGTGTCTTCATGTCGGATGAGAATTCCCAAGTAGACATGTGTTCAGGCAAGGTTGCCCATTTAATCAGCATTTGATCCACCATCTGCGACCCTTGTCCGATCGGCCTAGTTTTCGAGTATCTTTTCCGGCTGAAGAATGACATCGGGATCAGTAGCTACGATGTCGATCCCCGAAACAGTTTCATCTTTAGGAATGTGCTTCTTTAAGCGTGACACATGCAAAACTGGATGGTGCTCCCGGTGGAAGATCCGGTTGTATGCTCTTGCCCCAATTTCTGCGGCACCTTAAAAGGCCCATAGTACACGAATGACAGCTTCTTGTTACTCCTTTGAGCCACGATGATTGTACATAAGGTTGCGGCTTAGTGTACACCCGGATCACCCACTTCAAATACTCTTTCGATCTATGCTTATCTCGCTTGAGACTTCATCCTCTGTTGAGCTCGAGCGAGATGTTCTTGAATCAACACGGACAGCAATTCTCGTCCTTCAACCACTCTTCCAGATCTGGTACTGAACAGACTGCAAGTTCACAATACCCAATTGCCTTGGAGTTTTACCATACGGTACTTCAAATGGGCATCTACCCAATGCTTTGAATGAAATGTGGTGTTATACCGAATTCAAAGCAATAGACAGCCACTTACTCCACTGTCTAGGACATGAATGCACCATACACCTCAGAAAACCTTCCAAACATTGGTTTAACCTCTCTGTCTGCCCATCTGTTTGAGGGTGGTAGGAAGAACTCATGAGCAGCTTAGTGTCAGATTTCTGAAATAGCTCCTTCCACAAAGCACTTGTAAACACAGCATCTCTATCAGATATAATAGCTTTTGGGAGACCATGTAGTTTATATATGTGGTCCATGAACAGCTTTGCAATACTGAGAGCAGTATATGGATGATGCAGAGGAATAAAATGCCCATATTTTGAAAACTTATCAATTATCACCAATATGGCATTATACCTATCAGATTGTGGGAGCCCTTCCACAAAATCCATGCTGATAACATCCCATGATTGTTCTGGTACTGGTAAGGGTTGTAGTAGCCCTGGAAGCTTGCTGTGCTCCACTTTGGCTTGCTGACATATGGAGCATTGTTGCACAAAATCATGAACATCTTGCTTGAGATTAGGCCAAGCAAACAATGATTTTATCCTGCCATAGGTAGCAGCTATTCCAGAATGCCCACCAATTCCACTATTATGCAAGGCTTCCATGATGTGTTTTTTAGCCAATGCATTATGTCCAACCCACACTCTTCCTCTGAATCTAATGATGCCATTATGCAGTTCAAAGCCTTTGCTGTTTTTGCCTTCCAGGCTAAGCTGTGTCCACAGATCCTTATCCTCAGCATTGTCCCCATAACTTTCTTGCAATTTCTGTAGCCAAGATGGGACACATTCTGAGACAGGCAAAACTTCAGAGATACTTTCATTCCTTGATAATGTATCAGCTGCAGAGTTATGTATGCCTTGTTTGAATTGAATTGCATAATCCAAATCCATCAGCTTGACTAAGGCTTTATGTTGAATTCTGGATTGCACTCTGTGCTCAGTTAGATGCAGGAGACTCTTATGATCAGTTCTGATCAAAAATTTCTGATGTTGCAGATATGGTCTCCACTTGTCTATTGCCATGAGAATTGCTAAACACTCCTTCTCATAAAGCGATAATGTTTGATTCTGGGACACGGGTGTTTGCTAAGATATGCAATAGGATGACCTTTCTGCATCAACACAGCTCCAATCCCAAAATCAGAGGCATCAGTTTCTATGGTAAATGGATCCTTGAAATTGGGTACAGCAAGAACAGGAGCTTTAACCAATTGTTGCTTCAGAGTTTGAAATGCTGTTTCAGCAAGTGGTGTCCAGATGAACTGCACTCCCTTCCTCAACAACTCAGTTAATGCTTTGGCAATGACTCCATAGTGAGCAATGAACTTCCTGTAATAGCCTGTGAGTCCTAGAAAACCTCTGAGTTGTTTCAAATTTGCTGGTGTTTTCCATTGCAGTACTGCCTCAATTTTGCTGGGTTCAGTTGACACCCCTACTGCAGATACTATATGACCCAGATACTCCACAGAAGGTTGTGCAAAGTAACATTTGGATCTCTTGATGTAAAACTGATTTTGCTGCAGTATGTCAAACACCTTCCTCAATAGCTTGGCATGTTCCTCCAGGTCAGCACTGTACACAAGTATGTCATCCATAAACACAAGCACCCCTTTCCTCAGAAGCTCTGCAAATATCAGGTTCATCAAGCTCTGAAAAGTAGCTGGTGCATTAGTTAAGCCAAAAGGCATGACTAGGAACTCATAAAGTCCATGATGAGTCTTGAATGCTGTTTTATGCTCATCTCCTTCAGCCATTCTGATTTGGTGGTAACCAGCAGCAAAATCCAGCTTGGTAAACACCTTTGCTCCACTGAGTTCATCCAACAGCTCATCAACAACAGGCATTGGGTGCTTGTTTTTGATGGTAATGGCATTGAGTTGCCTATAATCCACAATAAAAACGCCAGCTCCCATCCTTCTTTTTCACCAACAGTACTGGAGAGGCAAAAGCACTTGTACTGTATCTAATGATCCCATTATCCAACATTTGCTGTACTTGAGACTCAATCTCATTCTTCTGCATGGGAGAGTAATGATAAGGCCTCACTTTCACTGGTTGTGTCCCTGCCATCAGTGTAATTTGGTGATCAGCCATTCTTTGAGGAGGTAACTGAGAGGGAACTTGGAATAGATTCTCATATTCCTGCAACAGCTCTTGCACCACCTGTGGAACTGGTTCATGTCGGGCACTGTCAAGACTGCACACATACTGAAGCTGATCTGATATCTCAACCTCTTCAGTATGGCCTTCCAGGTGCAAGCAACATGATACTGCTCCTTGCTTCATCAACCCTTTTAGTTGTCTCACAGAGACTTTAGCACAGGATGTTGTATTGTCTTGTACCCCTTGCAGCTTGACCAACTTATTCTGCAAAGTAATCCTCATTTCTTTGGTCTTGTAGTCCACCCAAACAGGACTGATTGATTCTAGCCAGTCTTCTCCCACAATCGTATCATAACATTTCAGGTTAAGAACCTTTGCCTCAGATTCAAAAGTGTGACCCTGAATCCACCACTTTAATTTGGGAATGGATCTATTACATATGAGCTGACCACCATCTGCAGCCCTGAAAGTAGATGCTGCACAAGGTTCAGTGTTGAGTTGCAGGGTCTTGACCAAGCTGTCACTGATGAATGTCCCAATACTGCCTGAATCCACTAAGACAAGTACTTGCTGCTTGCCAATGTGAGCCAAGCGCTTGAGAGTTTGTCTCCTCTGAGTCTTTTGATTCTGAGGTGGCTGCACTGATTGAATCACCTCATCAGCACCCTGATCCTCACTCTGACTGTCCTCATCCTCCTTTTGCGCCTGGATTTGCAAGGCCTCAAACAGCTCCTGCAGCACATGTATTGGCACTTGATCTGGACAAGTGTGATTCATTCCCCATTTTCCTCCACATTTGAAGCACAACCCAAGTTTCCTTCTAGTTTGTTTCAGGGTCTGCAGCTTCTCATCAGTTTCAAATCTTGGAGTCTTCAGTTTCAGTTTGTCAGAATCAGCAGCTGGAGCCTGATCATGACCTCTGTACACTCCTCTGTTATAGCCTTTAAATCTGGACTGGTTCAACTCCTCCTCTTGTATCAGGGCCAAAGCACTGGCCGTATCAACATCTCTTGGCCTGTGCAACCGAATAGCTCTACGAATTTCCTCTTTGAGACCTGCCACAAAGCGTGTGACAAAGAATATCTCATCATAGCTCGGATTATACAGCAAGATGTTATGAGCCAACTTCTCAAATTGCAGCTGATAGTCCTGCACCGAGCCTGTCTGCTTCAATGTCTTCAACTGATTCAATTGCAACTGGTACTGATTCTTGTCAAACTTATTGAAGACTAACTCACACAACTGATCCCAGTCAGTAATTCTGCCTCTGCGCTCCATGGTCTGCAGCCATGTCGCAGCACTGCCTTCAAAATTGAGGATAGCAAACCTTGTCTTCATCATTGGGTGCGTCCCGTACACCTCGAAATACAAGACACAACGATCCCGCCACAATCGAGGGTTATCACCAGTGAATTTAGGGAAATCCATTTTAGGCGAGGGATGAGAATGATGAGCATGCATGGGTTCAAATTCACGGTGGGCAGCTTGGACTGGAATGGGGATTTGTTGCGTACCCGTGACCGGGAGCGGCGAAGGGTGTATGAACCCCGCGCCCACATCCCGGTGGTGTGAACTCTCGCCGTGCCCATGGGGCGATTGAGACGCCGAGGTCGACGGTGACACGTTGAGGTCGAACGCGCCCGTCGCCATGGCCGTCTGGATCTGCAGGGGAACGCTGCCCTGCGTGGGCGGGGGGAACCACCTGCGGTTGCGGTTGCAGCGGCGGGCCTTGAGGTTGTTGTTGGTGAAGCAGCGGCGGCTGGGTCGTCGGCTGCTGCTGGTTCGTCGACGGCGGCGGCCGCGTGTCGAATTGACCCATGCGGTCCGTCACCTCCTTCGATTGCCGCATCACCGCGCCGATGGTAGTCTCCGCCACCTTCCGCCATGTCTGGAGGTCATCGAGCTTGTCGAGGGCGGTCGCCAGGTTGTCCTGGATCCCGGCGAACTGCGTCTTCAGCTCCGCCACGCCGTCGAGCCGCGTGGTCATCGCCTCCATCATCTTCTTCAGCTCATCCATCGAAGACGCCATGGCTTGCTGGTGCTTCGAGGGCTTGGATGGCGCCAGGATTCAGGGATTTGGAGAAAAAATTTTCCCCCAAATCGCAAAGGCTCTGAATACCAATTGTAATGAACCTGCTAGGGATTTGGTAGTATTTCTGGAGAATTGGGGGGAAATCTAGGCTTTATTGATGCAACTTGCAGGTTCAATCAATACATGAGCGGGCGAAGCCGCTAGAACTTGAATAAGATTCTACTGAAACTAATGTTCTACTGATAGTTCTATTACAATTCAGTTGTGCCTTCTCCCGGTCGACGCTCTGGCCTTTATACTTGTTGCCGATGACGTCGGTCGGTTGCCGCGCGCCTGATGAAGTCGGTTCCTGTGGCCGCCTTGTGAGTAGTGGGATCCACCTGTCAGTCGTGACACCGGCCCAGAACAGCTGGCAGGCACCGCTGGCGTTGGCGTTGGCGTCCGCGTCCTCTGTTACAGTACCTTTCACATTTGCTGCCGCCGTCCCGTGTTTGTTGGCTGTTGCTGCTACCAGTGATCCGATCCGATCACTCGCTCTCATCACTGCCCTCTCACTTGATTGTAAGCCAGTTCATAACTCTTGATTGTAAGCCAGTTCATAACTCTGCTGATGAGTGATGACCTCTACTAGTACACTCGGTTCAACGGCTTGTACGTAGTAGCTCTACCGCTTAGCAGCACGCGCGATGCCACCACTTTCAGCCACATGTTTCGCCTGTTTGCAACGCAACGCAATAATTTTTATCGATTTTTTTTCGAGTTCAATCATCGCAAGATCCAATTAGATCAAAGGACAAAGCGCTTTGAGGATTGATCAGAGCTGTCGACGTGAAGCGACGCGGAACCGCCGTTGTGTATCCCAATCAGCTCCGATCCGCCGTTTTGTTGGGTTGCGCTCGCGCTCGTGACTCGCCGTGGTACAGCAAAGTGGAAACTGGAACAGCGGACGAGACGTTCCAAATCGGAGCAGATCTGCCGGCGTCGGTTTTGGCCGCTATTGCCATCGGCGGATCATCACAAATCACATCCCCTTTCCGAGCAAGCCGTGTCAACACATCCGAGTATAGAAATGGCAGGCTCGATGATTATTTGCCAACCAACCTCCGTTTCCGCTTCCGGCTTTCGCCGCCGCCGCCGCCGCTCTGTTTCTTTCTGAATTCAGAGCGGCAGCACGCCGACGACGAATAAACAAAGCGAGCTCCAACTCCTCTAAATACAAGAACGACTAGCAGTAGTAGTCTACGACTCTACGTAGTGCTGCTACACATGATGGACGGACGGGATCTCATCTTAATTAACACAATGCTTCGCATTGATTGGATCCGATTTAGTTTTGGGGGTGTTCTTCTACGGCCGTGTGACGACGCCGACGCGCTCCGCGGCGGCGCGCATGACGCCCTCGACCAGCTGCGGCATGCACGCCTCGCCGACGGCGCCGGGCCCGCACCCGGCGCGGAGGCCCGCGCCGGCCATGTACTTGCGCACCTCCGCGCGGATCATCTCCTGCATCGCGGCCACCAGCTCGCCGCTGAACGGGAACACAGACGGAGCCGCCGCCGCGGGTGGAGGAGGAGACTGCGGCGACGGGGAGCGCGAGGACGGGGAGAGCTCCTGGAAGTGGCTCCGCGCGCTGTCGTGGTGGAACCCCGACGACGCCGCCTGCTGCTGCGGCTGGGACTCCAGCCCGGGCAGCGAGAGCGAGAGCGAGGTGAGGGGATCCTCCTCGTCTACGGCTGGCGACCGGGGTGGCGGAGGAGGAGCGCGCGCGTCGACGGCGGCGCTGATGATGGCGTCGAAGCCGCCGGCGCGCGGGACGGGGCGGAACACCTGCGCGGGCGCGCCACCACTGGATCCGCCGTGGCTGAGGTCGCTGCGATCCGACGCGGTCGGACTACTCGGTCCCGGGCTCGCGCGCTTGCACGGCCGCTCCCCGTCCTCACCGCTGGACGTCGCGGTGGCGAGCTTGCGCTTGAGCGACGAGTTCCAGTGGTTCTTGACGGCGTTGTCGGTGCGGCCGGGGAGCAGGCGCGCGATGGCGGCCCATCGGTTGCCCAGCCGCGCGTGCGCCGCCAGGATCGCGGCGTCCTCCTCGGGGTGAAGGGGCGGCGCTCCACCTGCGGGGAGAGCTGGTTGCACCACCGGAGGCGGCACGACTTGCCCGACCGGCCCGGGATGCCCCGCCCGATCGCCGTCCAGTTCCGCGCGCCGTGGCGCTCCACGAGGCGGCGCAGCGCCTCGTCCTCCTCGGGGCTCCACGGGCCCTTTATCCTGTCGCAGCACTCCGACGACTCCACTCCCATCGCTGACTGCTGGCTGCTGTTGCTGCGGCTGGCGATGGCACTGGCACTGGCAATGGCGGTGTGAGATGAGATGAGATTAGCGGGATCGATTGGGACGTCTGGATCGGTGGCTGGAGGAAGGAGGAAGACGAGGCGGGGAATTTTATAGCCCGGAGACGGAAGGGGTGACCGGGAGCGGCCGGTGGCTCGTCACCGGGGTACAGCTGGCGAGGTGCCACCTCACGCTCGTGGGCTCGCGTCGTTTCCGCCTGGCTCCATGGCAGGTGGGGCCGGGACCCGTCTGGGCCCCACGTGGCGGTGGGAAGCGCCGCGGGACCGAGGCCGTTCGTTTGGCTGTTAATCATGCGGTCCCCCGGACGGTTTGAATTTTGAATTGGTGGTTTGTTTCCGTGGTTGTGCTTCCGTACCGTCAAACCCCCCGGGAGGAGAACGTTAAGACTGACCAATGAAAATGGGAGGCAAAACAAACAGATGTGAATTTTGAGGGTCTTGCGCAGATCCGGCTTGTTCGCAAGCGTCCAAACCTATTTTTTGGTCACTAGTAGTCACATGAAAATATCAGTTTATAACTCCTAAACGGTCCGTGTAATTCACTGGACTTACTTCGTTGCACTAAAAAAAAGGGCAGTTGTTTTCGTCTGCAGAATGTTCTTAGAAAAAATGATGAGCTATATTGTTTAAAAAAAAACGGAAGGTTAGCGGCGGCAGGGTTATCCGAAGTTCCCTGCAACCAACCCATCCATCCATCCCCCTTGGAGCTGGAATCAAATCATGCAAGCTGGGGGCACGGCGTGTACCCGACCCCGCGGCCCATGCCCGGCGAATTGATGAGTCACCCGTGTCGCGCCCGTCTCCAACCAGCCCAGCGCCCGCCCGAGCGCGCCGTACATGTGTACAAGCCGGACAGTACGACCGCCGCTGTGCGTGCGCTGCGCGACGGTTTGGGGCTGGGGACTCCCTCCCCAGCCCAAGCTCCTGCGCCGAGGTGACCCTCTCCTCACTGACAGCTGGGCCGACGCAACGCGCGGTCCCGCAGGGCAGCGGCGGAGGCTTGCGGTGCGCGGACAGGGCGAGGAAGGCGACAGGGGAGGATAGGGCCGAGCGCGCGGCGGTTTGCGGGTGGCGGGGGCCTCAGGCCAGGCTGGAGCGCAATCTCTCGGGGAGTGGTGGGGGTGCGGCAATAAAAACCGGCGCGATTTCGTGGATGGCAGTTATGGGCACAGCTCAGCTGCGCGCGGCCCAGGTGTCTCTCCGTGTGTGCGTGTGCGTGTGCGAGGGGGTCTGACAGGCCACGGGGGGACGGGTGGGTGGGTCGTACCCGTACGGCTGGGAGGAGGAGCTGGCAGCCTGGCACTGCCACTGCCCACTGCTGCGGCTTGTGTCTGCTGAGTGAATAGAAAGAATAAAAGAAACGTGCACGGTTGTTACAGGAGGAGGAGAGTGTGGTTACTGTTACTCTTCCATGTGCCTGGGCTTTGGTTAGTGGAGTGCAGGTACTACTGTAGTAACTTCAACCTGGTGGGCTATAGCTATGAGCCTATCACGCGTCATCTGACAGCGATTTTTTTTTAGAGTAACAGGGCAAAATGCCCCTGCCTTTAGCATTACCAAAGACAACAAGCATTCCACAGTTTACAACACCGAGACGGGATACGCCTGTTAATGTTTTGGCCCTGGCCACACCTGACCTAAAGAAACTTGTCTACCAGAAACTACTCCAAACGTTGCATCTTAAAGAAAGAAAGCACCTGATACATTTTAACGAACTGGAAACCTGGAAAACCAGCTAGCCTATTACGCAAATTCCCTGTTTTCCGGCAGGCACCATTTCATCCCCAGCACCACTTCTTCTCCATCAGCCTTCTCTGCAAGTTTCGCCTCCACTTCAGTAGGGTATGATCCAGCTTCCTTGTCCCAAGCATGCTTGTACATATACTGATCCCAGACATTCTTGACTTGGTTCACCAGCATATCCTTGTTCTTCTCGAAGCCACCATCTTGAGATTGTTTACTTTCAAAGTAAACTCTTGCTTCTTTTCTTTCGGACATAGCAGTGACCAAGTTTGCACCATCACAGCTATCCTCATCACTAAAATTCTCACATCTAGCCATTGAGTGCCCTGAAAAAGAATATCATTCCTCAGTTTCCAAAGCCCCCACAGGGCAGCAGAGCAAACAATGTTATCTACTAAGAACCTTTTATTGCTTAACCACATTTGGCCAATAGAAAGAAAATCACTACCAACAGCTCTATCTAATGCTTCAGAGATATACTTCCATATTTGCTTAGATACAACACACTCAAAAAATAGATGGTGCACTGTCTCAGCCTCTCCACAGAATAGGCAAGTCAGGTCATCAAGATGTTTCCTAATATTTAGGTTATCTCTAGTTAGCACTTTGTTCTTAGAGAGTAACCACAAGGAGAAAGAACTTTCATCTGACAGCGATCATTTGTAGTACTGTAACCGTGCAACCGTTGGGGTAAAACGGGTGGTACGGTAGGCAAAGGTGATGCGGGTGCGGAAGGCGCCGTACAGAGCATTGACTCCCAGTCCGAGTCCCACACCCTTATCATCTGCAGGAAGCAACCACCTCCACGGGGAGCAGCGCGCGGCGCGGCACAGCGAAGCAAAACGGCATCGGCCGATCGATCCATCGCTTCCAGTCCAGATTTGCAGCAACCCACCGCACGCCAATGCAATGCCATGGCAATGAAACCACACCGCACACGCTGTCGTGTCGCGAGGCCTCCGTGGCCCGCGACGGATACGCGAGACGGCTCCACGTATCGTCCCGCGTATGAACGCAACGGCCTCTCAGGCCCCAGCAGCTCGTGTGTCGCGCAAGACGACGACGGACGGACGGACCGCCCTCGAACGCAATGAAAGGCAGCAGCGGAAAGAAGTCAGAGGAGGCGGCAGGCAGGCCGCATCTGCATGGCATCGTGATGTGGATCTGGGAGGCGGCAGGGCCAGGCTGGCTGGCGCGGCTTTAACGGCCTCCCACCGCACCGACACCGGCGGGTACTGTACTGGGCTGTACCATGCTTGCAGCGGATGCATGATGAGGTGCGTCGTCCGATCCCGTTGCGAAGGCACGGACGGCAATAGAATAGAGTGGGAGGCACAGGCAGGCAGATCCACCTCCACCACCTCCACGGCGACCACCGGACCAGACCAACCACCCCACCCGTTTCAGTTACGCGCGCAGGCAGCTTCCTTGCAACTTCCTTCCCGATCTCTGGGTGCGTGCGGGGCCCGCCGCCCAATCGTCGTCGTCGTTGTTTGTTTATCGCCGGGCTGGCTGGCAAAGGAGAGGAGGAGATGATGAGAGGTCCAAGATTTTTTTTTTTTTTTTTTTTTGACAACAATGAGAGGTCCAAGATTCACTTCCACGCCGCACCGGCGCACGGCGGGGAATCCTGCTGGCCGCCCTGCCTGCGCACCAAACGGCCGTGCGCCCTTTGTTTATGCGCGCGCGGTCCAGACCTGGCCCGGCCGAGACCGACCGGCGGGCGCGTGTACGGAGCGCCCGTACCGTACCAGCACCACGTACGTACCCGACGGCCAGAGACCGCGATCCCCACAGCCCCAACCGCAACCGCAACCATCCGCCGTGGTGATCGTCTGGGATTCGGGATATTTCAGGCCGGCCCTGATTGTTTGGTGCTCCTGCCTGGGGCCGCCGTCTCGTGTCGTGTCGCGTCCACCAGGGTTCAGGCCCGGCTCCGCGGCGGTTGGTTTGGTTGGTGGTTCCGCGTGCTGATCAGTGATCACCACACCAGCACCCCGGTCTGACACTATCACGAGGTAGTGAAGTGAATACGTACGGCTGTCCGGTACTCCGGTCTCCGGTGGGTGCCGAGTGCCGACGACGAGACGGCGGGGATCGGGAGGATAAGGGCGAGCCACCGGCAAGCACACACTGCACACGCAGGCAGCTCGGCCTCGGCGGTGAACACGTTGCAATGTGTTGCGCGTGCGTGCGCACGTAGCTGCTCGCAACTCGCACGCGGTCGCGGAGGATTCCAGCGCCCCGCAAGCGGACAAGCGGAGGTGAACGCGGTGGTGGGCCGGGACGGGACGGGATGATGTGCGTGCATCATGGGCTAGCTGGCTGGCCGTAACCGCCTCTCGTGCCGAGGTGCCGGCACGGGCAGCGGCAGGGTGCACGGAGGCTGTAACGAGCGGCGCTCCATGCCGTGCGCGCCGGTGGCTGCTGCGACGGCGGGCCAGCTGCCAGCTGCCGCGCAGTGGAGATCGTCATCCTCCAGGGTCCGCGCCGTGCTACTGCTGCTGAGTGCTGTGCTGAGAGTTGAAACCAGCGAAGCGGGTACAGTACAATGATTACGAACGAGCGAGCGAGCGAGCCCAGTACTAGTCACTACACACTCCAATTGTACAGCAACAGCAAAACGTGAATACATGTGATTGGCAAGTGCTCATGCAAGAGCTCAATACACACACTCGGCGGGGATTACGCGAACATGTTGGTTTCCAGCTGAACTGGAAGGCAGACATCGGTGTCTACTGTAATGTAAGCTTGATGCAAGTTGTACATAGATACAATCAAAGAACAGCAAGTTGTCTACAACCGAAGGGATGAAGGGTTCTTTCTTGACCTGCACATGGACCATGGCTCAGGCCCGTGCAGGGGTCGGGGCAGAGGCAGGGGCACCTTCCGCTGGAGGGAGTGACACCGAGCGCAGCAGCTCCAGGGTGCTCGCCAGCCCAAGGAAATGCGACAGGATGGTGTTCGCTGAAGCCTGCCAACGTGAGGATTAACAAAGGTTAGTAGTGGTAGCTAAAGACTCTTTAATACTAGTGACAGACTACGATGATCAGCACAAACGAACAGCTACCAATGTGTTTTCATTTTTTTTTCTAGTAGTACCGTAGTACGTACAGTAAGCATATTACAACTTCAACTGCACCTCTGTCCACTATGATTAATGATATTGAGTAGCAAATGTCTGCAGGATTCTAATCTTGGAGTGTCCCACAATTATTTGCATTGTCAGGTCGCAGGCTGCATTGATTTTGATGTTATTCCTATACGATGGCGCATTTCCAACGTACTACAGTGCTATGTCGAGTTGTTGTTCTACTACTACTACAAGAATCTACCAGGACAAAATTGATCTCAAGAAAGTGGCAAAATATTTTACATGGGCATGTTTTCACTAAGCAAACATTTAGTAAACTATACAGATGAACTATTCTTTCAGGTAAAAGTGAAGTTAGGTGCGGTACTCAAAAAACTAAGGTCAAGGCTGATTACGGTACTTTATCCAAACAAAGGCTGATTAAGATAATGCTGAAAACAAGAGAATTTGCACCGTTTGCCTGGTTACAGGTGCAAACTTTGATGAGACAATGATTAATGCCAAATACTAGTAACAGGAGTAAACCATCGCGTACCTGAACTAGGAAAACATCTAAAGCCAAGACAGGGCTTTGGCCAGGAGCACCAGCATAATAGGGTACTGCAGAGGTTGTGAGAGCTTTTGCTACCAAAGCACCAACAGTAGCTTGCATGCCGAGAACAGCGGTGCCCATCCCAAGAATATTAAGCACAATGCCATTCTTCAGGCTCTTAACAACATCAGCACGTGGAGGAGCCTGAAAAGCAATTAATTTATAGTTTCATACTTATGTACCTTGATGAAATTATGCAAAAAAGTTTCATTTCTAACTTAACCAAGCCTACCAAACAAAGTTTAACTATATAATACATATGTTGAAAAGCATCCTAGAAGTTGTCTATGATAATTGATACTCCCTCCGTTCCAAATTATAAGATGTTTTGGCTTTTCTAGATTTATAACTTTTGCTATGCACTTAGATATATACTATGTCTAGATGCATAGTAAAAGCAATGTATATAGAAAGGCCAAAACGCCTTACAGTTTGAAACTGAGGGAGTAAATATCATGGTCTGAACCAGGCACAAGGAATGGCAGTAGGCAGGTAAAAAAGGATGAGACAAAGCCAAGTGGGAAAGAGGTGCAGAGATTTTTCACTAGAAAGAGGTAAAACTTCTTTCATGTGAATAGTTCTGTTACTGCAGCTAACAATGTATAATCAGTTCATAGTTGAGAAAAGGGGGTACCTTAGCAGGTTCTTTTGACGTTTTTCGAAGCCTTTCAGAGAGACGGATGTAACCAAATGACCAGAAGACTGAGATAAAAGCAGCAGCAATACCAGCAGCAGTTGCATAGAATGTAAAGGGTGCTGTCACCTTCCCCGTTACAACTGTAGAGAATGCCAAAATTCCAGCAGAAACAATTGTGCACACCAACTGGGACCAGAACCCAAAGGAACCCAAATTCTTGAAATACCTTGCTGTTTTCTCTAGTCTCTTCATAACCTGTCCATTTAGCCAATTCAAAAGAAATAGAGAAACCCTGTTATTTCAGAATCACTAAGCGTGTGTGAGGCCATTTAGAAATGAGCAAGAAACACATATCGAATTAACAATGACACCATGTGAATAAGCAACATGATTTCGAACAAAAAAAAAGAGTGTAGATTAAAACCAGCTAACTGTGCTAGAACTTCCATGATTTGTATACCTCAATCAAATGGCATATGAGTTAAAACTATTTTTTTCATGCCTCTTGTATTAATAAGCAACCTAAGTGCCTAGGCATGAACTAAGAAATATGCACATGGAACTAAACTGCAAGCATGCCTTTGTTGATGCTTTTAAAATTGGAAAGCAATAAGTGCTTAACGAAAATGTCAGTCAGAAATTGTGCACAGATTCAGCATTACTGACGAACAAGAGTAATCATGCCTATCAACTATCTGACAATAAGCTGATGTTACAGCGAAGAATCAAGAATGATTAACTACCAACAAAGATCTAGCCTTAACTATCTCCCCACAAATTTGTTTGCCTTTCTTCTCCCTAGGTTGTAACAATTTCTAATAAGCGACATAACACACATCTCACCGAGTGCCACAAAACCAATCCTGCCCAACTGCATTTCCTCAAACAAGAAACCATCTGCATAGTCCACAGCTAACTAGATTTCGTGATGGATGGAGCCTCAAAATCTTACCAAGGTTGTCAGAGAGCACCAGAGCACGAAATTCCTCACTCAAACTACTATCACATAAACCCTACTCGGCTACTCCCACAGACCAGGGGCTTCGAAACGATAGACCAAAGGAAGAAAGGAACTAGCAAAGCACCTGCTCGAGCTTGACCCGCTCCACCTCCTGCTCGGTGGGTGGGGGCGTCGGGTAGAGCGGCGAGGACGGGGCCGCCGCCACCGCCACTGTGAGGTGCCGCCGACCGCTTCCGTGGATCCCACAGCTGAGGCAACCCGAGGCACTGGGTAGGGAGCGGCGGACCTGCGACGCAAACGCAGACGCGGACGCGGAAACCGCACGCTGCCGAAGCGTCGCCGGCGGCGGCGGCGGCGCGGCCCGCGCGGGGAGCAGGAGCGCCTGCATTTTGCGATGACGATGCTATCCCCTTTCTGATGCCGTGTCACATGACACCCACTCACCCCCTTTTCTCAATTTGTGAATTTTATTACGATGGTCGTGGGCTAACGTAACTGGGCCTAGTCCAGTCTGCCACAAATTAAGGCCATATAACGTTGCTAAATAAAGCCCAATTTATGTGATGTTATACTATGTTGCAATGCTTTCAGGTCGACCTACAGTTACCTGCTGGCAAACACAGACCAATTTCATGTGATGTTATATGATGCAAGGATCATACGTGCATGTATCCATAGGGAGTGGTGTGCACACGTTGTATGCATTGCACTTTGTAATTCTAAAGAAACCATCTACTATTGTTGCTATAGTGCCTAACTGTTGTTTACCTATAAGAAACAAAGGTGTGTCCGATTAATCCCTCTTACATTCATCTCTTACAAAATTGCAAATGACTTGTTACTGAACCACACACACCCACACACACAACTCATCATAACACATCCCTCGGAATTCATTCACCACACCATGAATCTTGCCCCCCATGCTTAATAGATGTGTTTGATAAGGTTTCAAACCAACTAATTAAGACATGATTAGAGCATAGGAAGTTCACAATCTATTCAGTGTCGCAAAAAAAAACATCAAAACATACAAAAAAATTCAACATTTCAAATAGATTGTGCATGTAGACAAAAATGGTGGAGCAACAAGAAAATTATGCACTTATGTTACATTTTGCATGAAGGTGGAGTGTACAATCTTTCCAAGACTACAAAACATGTTAGAACCAACATTAAGCTAGTTTGATTAATGAGTTTAAAAAGGTGTCCAACGCACAACCCTCTTAACTCCCAAAGAAAACGCCTTTGCTGGGGAACAAAACAACCCATAGTGGGATACGATGAGTATCATGCTCTAAATTGGAAGACAAGCAAACATGTATCTCTAATTGTTGGATTGCATAAATGCCATGAAACCTCTTCATCAACTTCATCGTCGAGCTTTTGACTTTCTTCCTGAGCATGATACTCCTTATACATACATATCTTAAAATTGATGAAACTATCATAATAGTTAGTGCTTCAACGTAGATGGATGGACAAAAGAAAACTAACAGATGAAATGAATGTGATCCATCATAGGCACCACACATTTCTTACTAATTGCCAACTCATGGTGGACACTATAAAGGCACCTCAACCTTTGAAAAAACAGCTCAGTAGAGAGTAGAGACTCAAGCATTTGGTTCTTGAAATTTGCCCAAATACATTGAATCAGAAGGCTGCATTTTACAAGATTTCAAGGCAATCCAACAAGATAGCCGACAAAGTAGCCAAACAGGCTTGTCAGTTCGTTGCTCGTCCATATAATTTTGTTTGTCAAAACCAGTCTCATGCTAGATTTTCTACTGCTATTCAAATACTTTAGGACACTTATTGGAGAAGCTTTGGAGCATCTCCAAAAATCCCTTTGAAATCCATTCTCTGAATCATTGTCTAGAGAGTCATTTGCATCAAAAATCGCTTCCTATATCTCCCTGTTCTCCAATATTTATCCACTTTGGAGAACCATTTTTTTTTTTTTTTATCTTCGGCTAGTGAGAAATCCAAAATAGAACTGCAATAATCAATTAAAGAAGCCATTGAAGGTTATTTATCATTAAATTGTCTACTCCTAGCAATTAGAAAAGATACAGAGATTTTCTCGGAGTTGCTCCTACGGTCGTGTCCCACTTTCAAGAACTTGTTGTTAAACTAAATAAACAAAGATGTCTTTATAAAAAAAAACAGATGAACTCTTGGAGATGCCCGTCGTTGTATAAACATAATAAAAAATAATATAATATAGAATTAGCAAATAATTTATTTTGGTTTTATAAATTAATGACAAAAACACATTATTTTGGTTTGATTGAATGATGATAGTCACCACATGACCACAGGTGATCCACGCGCCCAATCATCCTTCCATCTGACGGCCGCGAATCCGTATCACAGTGCTCCTTCGCAACCACGAGCCCGCGCCGCCCGCAGCTCGCCAGTCGCCTCGCCGTCGCCGCGAGCGCCCCCAGCCAGGCAACCAGGCAACAGCCAGCACCGCCGCAGCACGGGCGCCGCCCGGTCCCGTCCTCCCGGTCCCGGCGCCGCCCCCTGCCCCATCGCGCCCGGCTCCATGGCCGCCAAGTGGGCCCAGAAGACCGTCGTCATCCCCGCGCAGCGGCGGGGCTGCCACCTCATCACCCCCAAGGTCCCATCCCATCCGCTCTCCAGCAAGTCTCACCGGCGGCTTTCTCGTACTCGCACTTCGTGGTCTTGGTACTGACTACTGAGATTCCCTTGTGCTCCTCCGGGTGCTGCTGCAGATTCTGAGGGAGATCGAGGGCGACCTGGCCGGGTTCAAGTGCGGCCTCGCGCATTTCTTCCGTATGTTTGTTGACACATATACCTACCTACTTACTATCATCGTGCGTTTCTAGACATTTCCATGTTGGTTCGTTCTTGCTTAGATGCCGGCATGTCGTAAGTTGCTGTTGAGTTGTAGTATTACAGATAGTTTTCTGTAGAATCTGACAGGGTGGGTGGGATAGAATCATAGAATTGATGGAAATTTAGTGAAACACTTCACTTGCTGCATCAAAATTTGGCATCCTCGAGGCGTCTTTCAGTAAAATCGCAATGCTTATTCGGTCAAACCAGCAGAATTCAGGGGGTCTTAGTGTGGCTTATGAACTGTTGATTATGTTTAAGCCGTGTGTTGATGGCATTTAGTGGATGGAAGTTCTGTGTAGTCAGCTCAAACTGTGCCATGGCTTCTTCTTTGTTTTGGAGATCAAGTGCTCTAAGTAAACAGAAATTCTTCTTTTGGCTTCTTATTGGAGACAGTAAGACAGAACAAACACAAGAAAATTTTCTCAGAAGAATGTGTTCTGTGAACAAACTCTCTTCCATCTCACTTTTGAATGCCCTTTTAGCCTTCTTTACTGCAATTTGCTAAGCATCCACTGGAATTTGTCCCTCCAGTCACTAGACATGCTTCTTGACGCCATGGATGCCTTTGGAAGAGCCATCTTTAGAGAAATCATGATAGTGCCTGTTGGTCAATCTGGAAACATAGAAATAGCATCATATTTGACAATGGAAGTGTCTCCCTAGATCGCTGGAAAGCTACTTTTTGGGAGGAGCCAAATGTAAAGGGTCATCTTATTATTTAGTTAGAGAATTTCCAATAGCTTTTCCTGTTTTTTTTTCTCTTTCTCTGGGCGTAAGTCCTTGTAAAATGTATATACCCTTTTATCAATGAAAAAATAGGTACTGGGATCCCCTTCCGCTCTGTTAAAGAAAAAGCTATGTCATGGTTCCTTGTTTCAGTATGAGCTATAGCACTAGTTGTAGGTTATTTATGATATGATAGCTAATGGTGATGGTTTTCATATACTTGCTAAAGATGAAGGATTTATGTATATGTTTAAGCATTCATTGAATCTGACAATCTGTGGTATGCTAGTACTAGACTACTAGCACAGAAGTTCAGTATTGAATCAACGTGTTCTGAAAAAGAAATAATTCAATGTAGCCGTGCAACTGCGCAAGCAATTTGCCTAATTTGTTGTAAAGGTCGCAGCCTATATATATATATTTTTTGTCACCATTGAAATGCATGTTCATGAGCTGACAACATGTAGATAAGAACTATTCCTTGCATTTTGGTGTTAATAAATTATTTTCGTTTTGCAGTGCAGCACACAAGCGCATCGCTGACCATCAACGAGAACTATGACTCAGATGTGCAGGCTGACACTGAGACTTTTCTTAACAGAATTGTTCCAGAGGTCAGTGGCCTAAAATTTTCTCTTTTTTAAATGGTACAATTAAAAATGCTGCTTCCTTATATCATCATTTTCAGGGCCACAATGCTCCTTGGAAACACACTATGGAAGGTTAGTTGAGTCTCAATGTTGTTAATTTTTGCAAAAATCACTGAACTTTTGGGTAGTGTATTCATAAACTACTCGTATGGGTCATTGGTTATGAAAACTGTGCTGCTTTCTTTGTGATAATATAGTGAGAGTTCTGTTCTAATTACAGGACCTGATGACATGCCAGCTCATATTAAATCGTCTATGTTTGGTTGTGCCCTAACGTACGCGGTTCCTCACTTCTTATTTCCTCCCTCCATTATGTTATTCTTCTACTGTGTAGAAGTTTTTAACAGTTTGCATCTTGCTCAATGCAGGGTTCCAATAACTGATGGGCGTCTCAATATGGGCACTTGGCAGGTGAGGGAAACATATATCCCTTCTCACAATTGAATACTGGCATTCAAGATTAGTTCATGTATCTCAATTTGCATTGGTAATACCATGATTAGGTAACACCTGGCAAATGGGTGTGAGCTTTAGGAGCCATCTGAATAGTATAACAAACGCATGTATTCAAGTTGTCAAATCTTATATGGGTTTCGTTTCAGGGCATATGGCTGTGCGAACATCGTGACCATGCCAGCCCTCGCAAAATTGTGATTACTCTCAATGGTGTCTAATTTGAAGAGATCTTAAATGCTGCCAGGAAATAGGGCAAATGCAATTTGGACCTGAGTGTAAAATTAGGATTCTGTTTCAAGTGTACCATGTACTATGTTGAGTTGTAATATATGAATGTATGCTACAAATTCCAATAAGTTCACCGCGTTACTATTTCGTGTGTGATTATTGGTTTAGATGATCAATATTGTGCTGTTGAACTTTTTTTTTTAATCACTATGCTTTGCAGCATTTTGTAGAAATTTGTGAAGTGTACAGACAGGAAAAACTGCCATATGTTTTCTTAAATAAGAGGGATGTTACAAAAAAAGTCTTAAAAAATGTGGGAGTTGTGCTGTTCTTAATGCCTGATATATTCAATAAGCATTTAAGAAAGCTGTTGTTACAAGGAGATGTGATCGGTTACAACAGTAAAAGCAATGGCTAGTCATGTTTGAAGCGTCAAAAATTGTCCCTAAATGAAAACAGCCAGATGGATGCAGTACGCGAAGTATCACGCGTCTCATTTTTCCCTTTGGGAAAAGGAGCACGTGTAACAAGTTATTTTTGTGAGTTGGAGCTCTAAATTAAGCCTGCTGCTGAATGGTGGCCATCATTCAAGAGCCATCTAATTTTAGGAGGTTTTTCTTTGCCTGGAAACCTCCTCCTTTGTCTCCTCTCCACAATCTGATATAGAGTGCATGCGGACCTTAGCCTCGGTGGGGCGGAGAACAGCTTCTCTCAATTTTCTTCTTGGAGTTGCATGTGAGGTATGTTTCTCTCCTGAAATCTTTGACATGTTTCAACTTTTGCTTGGATTCGTCTACAATTTCATGTGTGGTGCAAGGTCACCGCTTGCCTTAACCAATTAATCATGTTCATTGAACGTTAGTAGACCTGTTCTCTGATCTTTTTTTTTTATTCTTTTCCAGTGCTTGCATTTTTTGTTTATGAATGCATGTTCTTTGTTTCCAGTTATTGTCAGGATTCCTGAAGTACCTGACGATTCTGTTTCCTCTCAAAAGAGAAAGTAGCAGACTACTTGTTACTGCGTTTTTCAGGAGCTCACAGAATTGCGCTGTAATGTAGGGTGCTCCTCCTGACCAAATGGGAGCAAGCTATCCTCACATGTTTTTGATCCTCTTACTGCTTCATGGAGCCAATGCTGCTGTGAAAGCTCCAGCAGGGCCAAAATGGCTGACTCAGAGCGGTATTGTAATTTTTATTCTCTTTTTTTTCTTGTTGTTTACTTATCAGGATTCAATCAATCAGCACTTCCCACAGAGATCAAGTTTCAAGTGTTGTGTTTGTACAATTGCAGTGCCATGTCGCTTAGCTGCTAATGCTATTGCTATCATCCTACAGGTCTTCCACCTAAAGTCATAGCTCGAGGAGGATTCTCTGGCCTGTTTCCTGACTCGAGCCAGTTAGCCTACGAGTTTGCCTTGACTGCCTGCTTGCCTGATGTCGTTCTGTTATGTGATCTACAATTGTCAAGCGACCGCATAGGCTTCTGCAAAACAGGGTTGACCCTTGATAACTCAACGACTGTCTCTGAGATCTTCCCCAAGATGGAGAGGACATACAAGCTGCACGGAGAAGATGTCCGTGGCTGGTTCTCTCTAGATTTCACCGCAGAACAGCTGGCGCAGAACGTCTCATGTAAGCAGAAAAGATTACTTCCTAACTGAATATTCAGTGTTCGATTTCTGCTCTATATGGATGACGTTTTGCCAAAAAAAAAAAAAAAAAAAAAAAAAAGGAAGGGGAGACGGGGGAGAAAATTGAGATAGAACTAACCATTTTGAAGTATTAGTTTCCTGTCAGAATTCTACTGGCTTGACTTGCTTTGCTTTGGTAATCCCTCAGTGATACAGAACATCTTTTCGCGCCCAAGCACATTTGATGGCTCCTTGCGGATGTTCCCTCTTGATGAAGTTGTTGAACTCCACCCCCCTCAAATATGGCTTAATGTACAGGTAAATGTGATTCCAGTCAATTCTAATGCCTAAGCCGATGCCTCCCCTAGTGGAGTGTGTTTCCCTGTTTGCTCCACTTTGGGGTGTGCCTCTCTTATGCTTGTACATAAATTCTTCTTTGATTGCTTCTTAATTGAAAGGCAGTGCTCCTGCCATTGCTTTCAAAAAAATTCCAGTCAACTCTCACGAGCATTCCCTCTTATTTCAACATGTTATGCATCTAACTTGTAACATGGCTTGTTCACTTTCGCAGTATAATACATTCTTTTTGGAGCACAAATTAAGTAGCGAAGATTATATATTAGAACTACCAAAAGATACCCTCTCTTACATCTCCTCGCCGGAGATTGAATTCTTGAAAAGCTTGGGTGGGAAGCTCAAGAAAGCCAAGACAAAGATCATCTTCCGGTTCCTCAATCAAGACCTTGAGGAGCCTTCAACCAAGAAAACATATGGGGAGCTTCTGAAAGATCTAAAGTCCATCAAGGAATTCGCAGCTGGGATTCTTGTACCCAAGACATACATCTGGCCAGTGAAAAAGGATGACTACTTGGAGCCATCGTCCACAACTTTGGTCAAAGATGCTCATGCCCTCGGGCTGGAAGTGTATGCATCCGGATTTGCCAATGATATCGTCTTGAGTTACAACTACAGCTATGATCCCACTGCAGAGTACCTCAAGTTCATAGACAATCAAGACTTCTCTGTTGACGGTGTGCTCACGGACTTCCCAGTCACTGCATCAGGAGCTGTTGGTAAGAACTATTCAATGTTGTGGAACTGGAAGGAGCTAAAACTGTTATCTAGCATGATAGAAACCTAAGTAGCAGCTTACCTTCTTTTCCTCCTTTTAAAGTCTCAAGGGTTTTTGCTTTTTCTTTCAGCTTGCATGGCTCATTCCAAGGGCAATCCTCTACCACCTCCTGGAGATGCTAGGCCGCTGATCATCACCCACAATGGCGCGAGCGGCATGTTCGCCGGCAGCACAGATCTTGCCTACCAGGAGGCGATCAAAGATGCCGCTGACATCATCGATTGCTCAGTTCAGATGTCAAAAGATGGGACGGCCTTCTGCATGCACTCTTCTGATATCTCCAGCTCCACGACTGCGTCCATCGCTTTCGCGTCCAAAGCCTCCATTGTCCCTGAGATCCAGAGCAAGTCTGGTATTTACTCGTTTGATCTGTCATGGAGTGAGATCGCAACCTTAAAGCGTATGTCAATAAGATCTGTTTGCTTGTCCCCCCCTACAATGTCATGCCATATTTGCTCATGCACTGACAACCGTTTCTCCCCTCTTGATCTGAGCAGCCACCCTCGTCTCTCCGTTTGCTCAGGCAGGTCTGCAAAGAAATCCTCTAGCGAAGAATGCGGGCAAGTTGATCACTCTGCCCCAATTCTTAGACTTGGCCAAGGCCAGCAACATCACCGGTATAATGATCGAAATAGAGGTAAGAAATAAGCATTCAGTTCGAGTTCGTCCTTGTTCGTTTCGTCTTTCGTTCTGTCTGTTCAGAAAAAAAAAAGAATATCGACCAAGGATTCTTGTGGCCAATGCAGCATGCTTCGTACCTCGCCAAGAGAGGGATCGGTGTGGTGGAGGCGGTGTCTAGCGCGCTGACCAAGGCGGGCTACGATAAGGAGACCAAGCAGAAGGTGTACCTCCAGTCCGACGACTCGTCGGTGCTCGCGGCGTTCAAGAAGTTCACGACAATCAAGCGGGTGCTCAACATCGAGGCCAAGGTCAGCGGCGCCTCCAAGCCGTCGCTGGACGACATCAAGAAGTTCGCGGACACGGTGAGGATCAACCGGAACTCGGTGGCGCAGATCACTGGCTACTTCATGACGCACTTCACCGACACGGTCGCCAGCCTACAGGCTGCCAACATCACCGTGTTCGTCGGCGTCCTCAAGAACGAGTTCATGAACCTCGGCTTCGACTTCTTCGCTGATCCCACGATCGAGGTCGCTACCTACGCTTTTTCGGTGGTGGCCGATGGGATCGTCACGGACTTCCCTGCCACTGCATCTTCCTACTTCAGTGAGTATATCTATATAGCCTGACAGCCAGCTATGAAATGAAACACTGGACATTTCTCACGAAAAAACTCAGATGATGCAGCTATACCAAATACGTATGCCCTTTTGTTTTCAGACAAAAAGCTTTGAATTGAACCATTACTATGTATGTATGAACTGCAGGGAGTCCATGCAGTGACATGAAGCTGAACCTGAGCTACTCGATCCTGCCGGCACAACCTGGCGCTCTGGTCAACCTGGCAGCCCCCGGGATGTTGGCTCCGGCGGGAGCGCCGGCACCGTTGCTCCAACCTGCTGATGTCATGGACCCGCCGCTGCCTCCGGTTAAAAATGTGATCGCCGCCGACGCGCCGGCGCCTGGGGCGGCTGACAACACCTCATCGGCGTTCAGCTCCAGCGCGGCGAACGGCCTCTTGTGGGCTAGCATCGTTGCCATCTTGTCCCTGACCTTTCTGCACTGATCCTAGCTTCCTTGGTGGCTTCCATTGTACTCCCACATGTGTTTCCTTGCTCTCTGTGTGACCCTCTTACATCCTCAAATGTGCTGTAACATAATGTTCCTTAAATAGATATATCATTAACCTGCACATAAATACAGATCAGAAAAAAATTACCCTGCACCAATTCATGTTTGGATACTGCTGACAGTATTTTTTTGTGTTGTTGAAATAGTCCAAATTAGTACAGTTTAGTCTATGTTCAGATAACTGAAAACTAACATTTGGTTCGGTTTACTTCTTCAAGTGTTTCAATTTGTCCAATTTATCTCTTAATAATATTTGTTTTTCTGTTTTCCTACATTTAAGTTGGTTTTAATTTCAAAATTAATGAGGGAATAGGTAACACATGTTAAAGAATACATCATAACTCTCAATAAATATTTTGACATGTTAGGATATCTAGTCTAACACTAGAGCCACAAAATGTGTATGGATCCTAATGATGAACAACTTATAATGTAGTTTTCTAAAATAACTTATGATGTCCGTTAATAAGCTCATAAAATTTGAAATTAAAATTTAACTTATATGTGGGGAAAAATTGTTAGACGTAAATTGGACCAAATAAAATCAACCCAAACTTTTAGAGGGCTACATGGACATATCCAAACTTAGAAAAGTAATTTGGGCTTTTTTATTTTTTGGAAAAGGAAATTTCTTTGGTGAGTGTGGTCCACAATTTTGACATTTACAGCAAAACTAGAAGGATGACAGCGTTGAAAAAGGGTGACATGGCGAGAATCAAACGAGCTCATATGTGCACCTGTGGGCTGTGGCACCACAGCAAACAACACGTCCCGATTTTCCTTTGTTCTTAATTATATAGTAGTAGTAAATAAAATGGAATTCTGTTGCATTTTCTGTTTTAGAAGGATGAAATTTCAGAATACTTTTGGAGTTCCCTGTCTTTATAAGTATAAAATAAAAACCAAAATTCAGAAGCTTAATTCTGTAACATCAGCATATTCCATTTCCTACGGGCCCACTGCGTCCACACCCATTTGGAGCAGTCAGCTGTCAGCAGCTTGCTTGGCGCCACACAAGCTGTCCACATCGCCGCCGAGGCACACGCCAGTACGCCACCACCACCACCGTCCACCGCCTCCCGACCATGGCGACGGTCGCCACGCGCTTCGGCTCCCTTCCACCGCCGCCGCGGCAGACTCCTCGTCCCCGGCCCCGCCGCCGCGCCGCCTTCCCCGACGGAGCCGCACGCGGTCGCATTAGGAGGTTAGCTGTTTCTGGAGCCTCTTCCGGTGGGAAGGGAACGATCTGGGTTTGGGGGCAAAGCAATGGGGTCGTGCAGATTTTCCCCTGGGTGTCCAGATGGCCGAGATTTTCCTTTCCCATGCTGTGATGGGGCTCTCTTGTCATGATTTTACAACTACTACTCACTAACACCCACCCACTCACAATCTCTTCTGAATTTCCCTCCGGATTTCTGAAAACTTGGAGGGCGACCGTTGTTCATCAGACGAGTGTGTAGTGGGGTTCAGATCTTGCTTTAGTTTGTATGTCTGCGAGTTTGTTTGCTCGCTGTTTCTTCTCAGTAGTTCCCCTTTTAGTAGTAGTCGAGTAGTCTCTTTTTCAAGTTGTTGTGGTGTTTGTAACCTTTCATCTTTTTATTTTTATCGTCTAATAAAAATCCGGCAAAACTCTTGCCGCCTTTTAAAAAAAGATTTCTGAAAACTTCCTGTGCAGTACAGTTGAGGAATCCAGGCCTCTGTGGCATGCTAATAATATAATCAGCTAGATTTACATTATCCAGTCTAAGAATGACGCTTGCCGCTTGGTGGGTGGGGGAATTTACTCCTAGATGCAATGCAATGTGATCATTACATACATGAGATGACTTTGTATTCTTGTGAACAGAAACAGTTTGCGCAACGTATCCCGCTTGGTCTCCTGGACTGCGAAAGCATCAGTGTCTGGAGCAGGGCCTTCTTCCGATGGCGAAGATCTGAACGAGGTTATTGATGCAGTGGAAGTGGAATCTACCACCACCCCAGGTGCTTCGCTCCTCGCAAAAATGGCAGTTGCTATCGGCATTGCAGCCACGGCCACGGTGGTTTCGCTGGTCGTGAAAGAGCCTTCGTCAGGCCCTGCTTTCAGTCTGCCACAGATAGTCGATGCTTCCACGCAGTCTGATGCAGCAGCGGCCACCATCGGATACACGTTTTCTCTGTTTGGGAAGAAAGTCATAATTCCGGAATACACACCAGGGTATGTCAATTTGGCTTTGTGTATTATCTTTGGGTGTGGCTTGTAAGATACAGACTATTTGTTTCTCTCCTGACTGTAATGAGTTACCCTGGTCCATCTGTTAGATTGTGGATTAAACATTAAACTATAGAGCTACATATGCTAATTCATGCATATCTTCGCCAATAGTAATGTTATGTCAATACTTTAAACAAATGTCACATTACCCATTTCTCCTATGACAAGTTTAGGGACTTACGAATTATATGACCATGGAATGATTTCCACAACGTTTTCTTGGGTCCTGTTCTTTAATATTGAGTTTGGTGATTGCCATCCAATTACAAATTGGCTAGTTAGTTAAGGCAAACAAGTGTGTTCCTTCTCTATCAATGAAATGAACACCGACTTGTGCTTGTTCGTTCAAAAAGAGGGAGGGAGAGGCAAACAAGTGTACCCAACTATACATGGATTACTGATATTTTCCATTCCCTGTTCTTGTTGACTAGATTGCTTAGCAAGTTAGCATTTAAGAGCTGTGGTCTGTAGTGTACTCTAGTGTATTTTAATTAGAACATGTCTCGGCAGAGCTGTTGTTTCCTGTAAAATTTCTAGTGCATTTCTCTTTTGTGTAGGTATCTCAACCACACACCATCAAGTTATATTTGACAAAACTAGGCTAATAACTCCTACCATCAAATATTAAGGATAGCATTGCTGAATGAATGCAGAACCACAAGGGACAAATTTGTCAAGAACAAATAAATCTCATGTCTATCTATGGTATTATTCTGAGGATTGCAGAAACTTCTTGAACTACACATGTCAAGTTCTAAAAACAAAAAAGTTATGTTTAACTCGGTAGCCATGAATCTTGTCCTCTTTCAACTTTGCGCTATTTCTCTAATATATCAGATCATGTACAAAATTCCTTCAGGTGGGTCTACTTTTGGTTGCTCATGGCTGCTGGATTTGGACTGTTTATCAGTGAAGAAGCTTTAAATGTTTGGGTCTGTCCTTTATACCGGTACCTTCAACGTGACCATGCTCAACTAAGTTCCTAACTTTATTTTCCACATGCAGTCAGACTTTAAATACAACAACTTTATATATGTGTATTCATCATCCATTTGTTTGTGATGAGGAACAAAGTCTTTTTCCCCTCCTCCTGATGTAGGCTGGAATTTCTTTAGCACGAACACTTTGTTTGGATGGAACTTGGCAATCTCTTGTTACGTCATTCTCGGCGAATGCATCTTATATAGTCTCCACAGTGCTATGGATTTACTGGTGTGTGCATCCTCTGTCCTTGGTCTGTAGACTACACTGGCTTTTGTTAGTGAATACTACTGTGTTCTATTATGTTAATTCACTCATACATGCAGGGGTGTTTGTATTAGTGACATGATCCCATTCTATCTAGGGAAACTCTTCAGGCAAACTAGAGCATCAGAAGACATAAGCAGCAAGGTGTGAAGTAGGGATTTTATCGCACTTTATCTTTTTTACATATAAGTTATTTGCCAAGAAAGAAAGAAAATAAAGAAGTATACATCTTCATGTTTGCAAAATTATGACACGGTATTCTTGGCATAATAATGACTCTAATTGCAGTCCCTGTTTTTAGATTGGAATTGGCAAGGAGAAAGCACTAAGCATATCAAGAGCAGTTCAGAAGTATGGGAACCTAATTGGCTTTGGTATTCATCTGAACTCTCAGTTTTGTTTTTCTCAAGCATGTGTATCTCAGAGTGAAAGGAAGTGGAACTCCGTAGAGCTATGTGTGCAGCTTCAAAGAATTAGATGATTTTGTTCACTACTTGCAATAAGAAAAAGTTCAGTACTTAAAATAAAATTTATTAATGTCAATGTTGTTTACTGCAGTTGAATGATTTTCAATTGGTGTTCGGAATCCTACAGCATTTCTTGCTGGAGCATTGGTTAGTCAATTTGCTTGATTCTGTGACTTATCAAATACTTTATTGCTTACAAATATCTGTCAATGACATGCTTTGGCTGTTATAAACAGGGTATATCAGCAGACCTTTTCTTCGCAGGAGTTTGTTTCGGTTGTCTATTTACTCTCCCTATTCAGGTAAATTGACCTTTGGTTTTTCATTCTTTCTCTGTAACTTCTAAGTTGTGGATTTAGCTAGTAACATTAGCAAGAACCTGTCAGTTCTCTGTTCTATGACAAAACAAGTGGTGCTTTGCTGCAGTTAGCAGTTGGGTTTGTCCTCCGAGAGCGGCCTGTCGTCGCCCTCGCCAGTGTCGCAGCAGCTGTGGTACATCTCGGCATCTGTTATGCTCCTTCCCAACTCCTTCCTGCTCCGCTTTCTGATCAGATCATGCTTGTTTTTGTTTTGTTCTGCAACCAGGGTATCTGGACCATGTTCCCGTATGCAGCCGCGGCATGCACAGCGTTGTTCTTCTACTTCCGCCAACGCAAATCCAGCAGCTGAACCTGTGTTAAAAAAAAACTGAACCAGAACATAGTTTATTTACAAACAATTTACATAGGCCTGTACATGTATGAATCATTTTTTAGATCAATTGCGTTGATCCGTGAAAACATTCTTCTCTCCTCTTTCACAAGGAGTGGTTTTGCTAGCTCAAGGCGCACAAGAATTCCATGCTAGCGAGCAAATATAAATTCAGAATGTCACATACATTTTCCAAGTTAAGTTTCAATCTCAAATTTTGTAAGGTGATAGACAACACTATAATTTATGTTTAAAAATGTATCATATATTTTTCTAAATATTTTTATAGTTAGGACACCTAATAATAAATTAAACCTAGAAATACAAAAATGAAGCATAATGACGAAAATATCCCTTAATATTTTTTTGTTTCCCCGTGATCAAGTTGACTTTTAGTTACAAATTCTGTGTGGTGATAGATAACACTATAGTTTATCTTAAAATATATCAAAACATTTTAACAATATTTTTTCAAGTTACGATATCTAATAATAAATTAACACAAGAAATACAAAAATGAAACATGATAATGAAAATTCATAATGTAGTTTAACACCTCACAAAATTTAAAATTAAAAGTTCACATATACATGGAGAAAAACAAATCTTATTAAGAGTTAAATTGGACTAATTGAAAATAAACCAAGTGTTAGTTTAGAGGCTTCCCTATTTTTTAAATTAATTTTTTATGTAAAAAAGAATATAAATTTTATAGTGGTTTTCGAACAGAAATCATCTTATTGTGATCTTATGAATCCAGATCAATTTAAACTTTGGATTCATATTAGAGCCATAATGATTGCGTCTTAAAGCTAAATATAAGGCAAGGGTTATTCGAATAACACTTGCTTAATGATCATTCATTGAAAGAGAAAGTAGTTCTCTTTTAGTCAAACGAATTTAGAAGAAGAGAATTTTGTTAATTTAAAACTACTACTACTTGATTTCTTTTTGGACATAGACCAAACTTAGGGAAGTAATTTGGACCATTTTTCATTTTACGGAAAAAGGAAAACAATCTTTAGTCTAGTGTGGTAAACGGCTGACATTTGCAAATAACACTTGCTTAATGATCATTCATTGAAAGAGAAAGTAGTTCTCTTTTAGTCAAACGAATTTAGAAGAAGAGAATTTTGTTAATTTAAAACTACTACTACTTGATTTCTTTTTGGACATAGACCAAACTTAGGGAAGTAATTTGGACCATTTTTCATTTTACGGAAAAAGGAAAACAATCTTTAGTCTAGTGTGGTAAACGGCTGACATTTGCAGCTAAAATACCTAAGGTATCACCATCTGTCTCAAATTATAGTTTGTTTTAGCTTTTCTATACATAGCTATGCACCTAGATACACAATAAAAGTTGGAAAAGGCCAAAATGGCGTATAAATTGGAATATAGTAACATTGTTGGTCATACGAGCAACACGTGCTAAGCGTCTCGATTTTTTCTTTTGCCGGACAACACCGGGTCACCATGTCGGACAACAGCACAAACAATAACAATCAGGTGGCGGACAACAGCACAAACAATAACAATCAGGTGGCGCACGAGTACATACATCACAGGTTCTTTGACCAGCGCCCCGGGCTGGCGGTGTACAGTGAACCGTGCAGGAGATCGAGGTGACGAGGTGCAGCAATGGCAATGACATGAGATGTCAGGGCACTGATGATCTAACATGCACCGCAAGCTCAAAAGGACCAAAGCTAACAGAAATCAGTGCCTCACGACAATATTCTCGCTATCTCATCATTGATGCACATGAAACCATTGATGCACATGAACACTAAACTCATCAAAACATCTTATGCACTGGTCAGAAAAAGTACACATACATGCCGTTTGTACACTGAACCAATCAACAGTGTGGCTCATGCAGCTCAATCGTACCCCCACCTCCTGCAAGTCCACGGGCCCTGGAGCCTAATTCCCAGCCAGTCAAGCCATCCCATCTCATGCTACCGTCTATCTCACTCAAAACAAGGGAATCCGTCCCCAAAAGATCACCAGGTGTTGTATACATTTTATCTTAAATTCTCACTAGATTGACTGGGCTCTGCTAACATATCAATGTCTAAATTTCTACAACTAAACTACCGCCTTTCTATCCTTTGGTTGCCATTTCCCCTTGCTGCGATAGAATCCTATCCATGGCCGAGAAATACGGCCACGTCTTCATGGTTTCCGTATCCTTCTTGCTTTCCTGCCAACAACAGAGCATTGCTACGGTCAGATATTGCATTGCAATCCATATTAGCTATCTTGCTTCTTCTACAGAATACAGACCGAATATTGTAGGACTCAGAAGAAACTGAATTTATGACTAACCTCATATTTCTGAACTAACGATGTCCATAGAGATTTGCACTGTGCCGGCGTACGACTTATTCCTTGGTTCAACATGGTATCAGAAATCTCCTCCCACAGAACCATTCTTCCTTTCACGCTCTGAAATTTCTCATTCATTTCGCCACGCATCTGTATTAAGCTCTTAATTTCCTCAGGTTTCCACTTGTTCTTTTTTGAAGATTTAACTGGAGCAGGAGCTGACTGGATCGATGAGTCCTTACCCATTATGCCAATCTTGCCCAGATTTTGTTTGTTCCCCCCATTGACAATCCGTGCAATTTTAACAGCTGTAGGGGACTTGAATGACTCCCAAAAGTGCTCTAATGTTTTAGGCTGATGTAAATCTGAAGAGAAGAATGCTTCACCATTGGAGCTTGTGGTTGCATCATCAGGTGTTGTTCTCACGGCCTCAGGAAGGGTCTCTGTGTGACAAAGTAGTGACAGCGTCAACACAGTATCAGACAATGAAAAAGCATAGAACAATGCACAGCCTTATGAATTAATGAAAAAGTTTCAACACATGCTATGCAACACCTTATTCAAAGATACTACAGAATTAGAGTAATTCACAAGACACAATTAGTTAAGACTACCTTCAGCATCCACCTCTGGGTTGTCTGGGTGTGTTTTATAACTGCCTTCAAGACTAGTAGCTGGACTCCTACTTAGATGGCTAGTAGCCGAGGAAGGTCCAAAATTTCCAGATGATTTAGCATCGAGGTGTTCTGGGACTGCCGTGGTGCTCTCCGTGGCAACCGCAATGATGTCAGGCCTCTTCCCACTGTATTTCCGTACCATTTTCCTCAAGATTTCAGCTACCATCCTCTCCATGTGACTAAGTGGACAATTCACAGGACAGCTTGACAATGCAGCATGAGCTGCTTTGTAGAGTGCATCCAATAATCTTCCATTATCAAGCCATAGACATCTTGTAGTAATCTTAAATTTTCCTTTCAAACCTGACTGCGCTAAACCATGTTCCTTCTGAGGTCGGAAGATCTCCATGCTGCAAAGGAATAATATGTAAAATGTTTAGGTGCACCGAACAACATTATATATGGTTTTACCATTTTTGACTATTACAGAGCTCGACATAAATCACATTTCACATGAGAGGAGAAATTTTTGCTGAAGATAAACCTAGAAATGCTCCAAAACTGTACAAGAAACTACCTGACAAAAATGATGCCATCAGATGCAATTCTTAGTCTCTCATCAATGCAGAGATCAGTGGATGTACCAAAAGCCTTATCCCCATCACTATACATGAGCTGTAATCATATGTCATGTTAGACATCATAGCTGTTAAAGGCAGAAAAAACGATGGTATAAAAATAAATGGTTCACCTGAAGATCCTCCTTCCCTAATGAAACAAACCCATTGGACAAAACTCTTCTGTTTCTTAGATGTGACACACCAAGCATCTCTCCATTTTTAATTACCTGCAATTATAGTAGCAATCTAAGAACCCTACCAATGCCAACAACTATGAGCTTGCTGTATTATGTCAATGCAAATAATACTTGGAATTTGAAAAAAAAAACATATCAAATAAGTTTCTTTTGTGAATACTCACTGCTACTATAGCAGATAGGCCCTACATTTCTTACTGTTTGTTCAAATTCAATAGCCACTGCAGACTAAGAACCATGCACATATTCTCTCCCTTGTCATACAAATCCAGAGTGCCAAGTTACTGAGATTACTTACAGTTGTGTGCTTTATGCCAGTTGATCTTCCAAGTAATTCATGTTCTTTGAGAAATAGGAGTTCTCCATGAACAGGCAAGAAATGTTGTGGTTTAACAATCCGAAGAACTTCCTCCTGCAAATAATAAATCAAAGGCCTGTCACCATCTTAAGGCAACATCACAACACCATAAAACAAGGAGAACAAAAATTTACCAGCTCCTCTCGGTAGGCATGCCCAGAAGTATGCAGGCCAGAATCTTTGCCCATGATAATTGTTGGGCCAAGATCAGAGAGACGATTCATCATCTTCATTACCCGTGTCTCATTTCCAGGAATAACCTTAAAAGAAAAGTATATGCAGAACAATCACTTGCAATGCTAACTTCCAAAAGAAAAGTTTTTTTTTTGGCAAAGGCAGCAATCAATTCTGGAATGATTATAAAGATTAAGGAAAAAAAATGCAGAACTATTTTCAGATGGTTTTTTCACTAGCATGTTCAGTACCGTGCATAAAGGGTACTTGCAAAGTTTTCCACTTCCAGTACATTTGGTGTCATTTTTTAGGTATTATCTTGACTAAAAGCAAATAATAATTTGTACAAGCCTTCAAATATGAAAATAATTTTCTTCATAATATAAGCAAGTCCAGTTCAATACAGCTGCCAGCATTAAGAGAACCCACTTATGTGAATACACAACCTTAACCAACAAACAGGCCTGGATAGCTAACATGTATAACACCTCGCATGTGACTATTGTCAAATATTGTGAAAGCTATCAGGAAAATAAAGTGAAGGATAGATAGGAATACCTTGGCTGAATAAAGAAGGACATCCTCTTTTGATAGTTTAAGAGCATGACTTCCCCCATAAGATGCAAGATTCAGAGCTGCACGTGGCTCTCCCTGGCAAAGTTGAATACAGAGATGCAACAGTTTTAAGGTGTCTGATGAGAGCATTTGAAAAATTTAGGCCTATAACATGTATGTCTTACTTGTGAACCCGTAGTGACGACCAGAAGATCTTTAGGGGCATACGCATCCATGTCCTCTGCCTTGACCTGCAGGATGTTTCAACTATGCAATTAGGAAGACTACATTCTGTAACATCATATATGTAATATCAAAAGAGAAAAATCATGTAGCATATCTATGTGTTGACACCAATTTAAGGTAAATTATTGTATATGAAAATAACTCAACCATCAAGTTAGACTATTACTCATAACCATTTAACAAACGTAAGCATTTGTACACAACAATTGAGATTGGAATTGTTTCATTATATGTTTACACTAAATAAACTCAAGTCCTCCCAGTAGGAACCCATAGATGGTGCCTGCTAGTAGAAGCATGTTTATACAAAATTTGCTTGCATACATTTTTGCCAGGACATTGAAGGATCTGCTGGCCATTAACAAAGAAGGAAACACTGAATTGCTGACGAATGTTAAGGAAAATAGAAAAAGCTATGCACCTGGATAAATTCAATCAAGAAACAATTAATCTATAAGCTGCCAGACCTGCTGCAATTAGAAGTCAACTGTCTGATATGATTGGCTAAAAGATCTATGGACCCAAATTGAAGCATCAAGTTACTCTACAAGCTGTCAGACTTGATGCAACTAGCACTGAACTATTCGAATGTGATGCGCTAAAAGATCTACGTACCCAAAGGTAGCAGAACTACTTTTCCACCAGTATTAAATCGCCACCTACCCACGTTAAACTGAAGCAAATTGCACTAAGACGCCTTCAGTGAACTCCGATGAGTTCTGTATATATTTTCCTTTATAAGGTATATGATAATGTGTGAAGTAAAGTGGATAGCTGAAGCTAATAAATAGATTATAAAAGGATGCAGAAACAAATTATCCTCATAAAGAATGTCAGCATGTCGATACTAGCATATCAATTGCATGTATCACAAAAGGAAAAAAAAAAGTCCATTAAAAATATTGCATCATTTGTAACATCACAGTAGCTACAAGTTGTTGTTGTTGTAACATCACAGTAGCAATAAACACAACGAACATTTAGCTAATCTAATAAAATTGCTGCATACCAAGGTTGATGGATCCAATGGTGCCTTTCCATCCTTGAAAGCAGCTTCAAGGTATGTCCTGAGTGACATTCCAACAAACACCTGTTCCAGCCCACCGAAACTACAACTAGTTAAAACATCATCGAAATTGAACATAGTAAATAACACTCTGTTGAATTAAAAATTCAAAATATTACCATTTTTCGACCAGTTAAATCTGCAGCAGCTTTGATGCTCCCAATTCGATGTATGTTTGAGGCAAATTGTGTCGTAATTACTCTTCCTTTTGCTTCCGAAATATGTCGCAACAATGAACCAGCAACAACAGATTCGCTGATTGATCTTCCAGGGGATAGAACATTTGTTGAATCACTCATCATCTTGTATTGAAGGGAGGAAAAAGAGGGAAAAGAAAGAAGCAATGTCAGGAACATATCAATAAAGAGCTTCTCATATTAGTATAGGTCAGACCTAGGTGAACACTTCATTAGTCTATTGATATTGCAGAGCTATTCCTAATAATCTTTCAGTATGTTCATACTTCATAGCTGCATGAGTGCATCTTTGAAGCCAGACAACATGTGTGCAACCAAAGTCAATGACCTTCATTCTAGAAACAAAAGTGATCCATATGCACAGGATATTGGATCGACTTACAAGAGTAACACCTTCTTTGGAGAGCTCCTCCAATGCTTGTCGGTCAAAAATTTTCCCATCCACTGGTGATTCGTCAATCTACAAGAAAAATTAATAAAGTTTACAAAATAGTCAAAACTCAAAAGTACATAAAATCAAGTATACACTTATTGCTGATCTAACTTACTTTCCAGTCACCAGTATGGAAAATTATGCCATCACCACAGCGAAGCACTAAGCCACAACAGTCAGGAATTGAATGAGTTACACGGATGGGTTCAACTTCAAAAGGTCCAGCCTGAAATCTCTTTTTAATTCTTAAAACCTTAAGCCTGGATGAGAGGAAGATTCCAAACTCCTTCAAACGCTTCTTTATTAGCTGTCCAATTATCAATAATGCATTTCAAATTTTGAAAATCTAAACATTTTTATGCAGGTCGTTCAACAGTGCAAAATGGCAACGATGTGACTAGCAACCAAAACAATTTTCAGTGTTACCTCCATGGTGAAAGATGATGCAAAAATCGGTGTTGTTGAATCGAGTGCTGGAATGACCTATAAACAGTAAACATTATTGAAGGGAAATAAGAACTTATGATAATCAAATACAGAGAGACTCAGTGCAACATATTACAAAGATCTGCATAATATCCAGATATCACATTCTCAAAAAAAAAAAAAAAAATCCAGATACCATGTCAAGTACTTCCATATTGAGATAGGAATTCTAGAAACATCAGCGGACATATGAAGAAGACCTTGTCACACAGGTTCAGAAAACCCCTAAACCCTGCCCCACCCGCATTGTATTAGAGCAAGAATTTGGATGTTTACCTTTGTTCAAAATATATTCCATTTAGGATATTAGCACAATATCTAACAATCACATTTGGCCTTTTTTCTACTTGTATATTAGTAGAACTTGAGTAACGTATGCATGAGAGCATTTTTACTCAACAAAGGGCTGCATGTGACTAAAGTAGTAAAGTGTGTAGCAGATCATAGCCAGGCGAACATGATGAATTGGAATGATTTACTCAAGAAGTAGGAGAATTATTTACCCAAGGCAACGCACCGATGTGATCTTCATGGCCATGCGTGATGATAACTGCTTCAATTTTGTGGCTCCATTTCTTGATGAACGTGGTGTCTGGGATAATCTTTTGCACACCAAACTCATCATAACTGACACAATTTTAAACAGACTCTAACTCAGGAAAAAAATAGCATACATGCTAAGGAATGTGCAGAAAATGCTGAATTGTTATGTGGCAGGGCAGTGTGATAGACAGACTACATGAGACTTATTTACTGAAGCCCTCTGCTCATTCATATGATTTTCTATTGTACAGGAACTTTACTTGTGACTAAGCACCAGCAGCATGATACAGTAGAAATGATTATCTATTGAATTTGTTGACAATTTTTTCACACATGTGAGCTTCAGGAAGGGAAAAAAACTCAAGCCGTTGCAAACACATAACCATATAAGACAGGCACTAAAAACAATGGAGCTAAACTGTAGTGTAAGCAGGGGAGAGATATCGTTTCAATTACGTACTCTGGGAACATAACCCCAGCATCAATCAAAATATATCGGTCGTAATTCCCCACGAGCATGCAATTCATGCCGATTTCCCCAAGACCGCCAATAGGGAGCACTCGCAGAGGAGGACCATCGGCCCCTTCATAGAACTGCTCCATCTTTCGCTTGACCGAATCCTCCAAGCTCTTGGTGGCACCCTCAGCTTTCCTCAGCCTTCTTCGGGGCGTTCTAGATTCCTGGGGTCCTGCACACACACATCAGGAGAGTTCCCTTGTCCTGTGAATATCTATGAGCACAACAAATTATGCATTTGCATATTATACATAGGTAATGTTTGAATCCCTATATCACATTACAACCAAAATATCCTGTTGGAGAAATGGAACCGAGATGCTTTGCAAATCAAAATGTTGACATTAAAAATCAGCTACATGTCGACACAACATTCAACTGAAAGGTAGTGGCAGCAGCCGTGCGTACCTTTCCCTGAGGAGGACGGGGTCGCGACGGCGCAGCACGAGATGGAAACGGCGGCGGATGAGGAGGCGGAAGCGGAGGCGGCGCGGCGGCGAGCGACGCCGCAGGGGCAGAGAGACGAGAGTGAGGCGAGCGCCACCATGGCGGCGGCGGCGGCGGGACGCTCGAGTCGCTCGCTCGCTCGGGCCCGTCCGTCCAACGCCCAGGATAAGGAAGGCGGTGGCAGTGCCTGTAATTTTCACCAAAACAAATCCAAGGGTTGCTGTCCGACAAATCCCGTCTGGAGCCTTGGCGTTCGAGATTTGGATTGGGGGAGCACAAGGGCGGCAGCTTGGCCCAAAATATCCCACATCCACTTTTTGCAAGATTTTTCTTTTCGCCTCTACGCTAGTAATAGAGTAGCACAGTAGTACTACTGAAAAAACTTAAGCCACATGAATAATAATATACTGAATTTTTTCTATATCATTTCTCACATTTTTACTTCATTCGTTTATACAACAACAACAACATAGCCTTTTATCCCAAACAAGTTGGGGTAGGCTAGAGATGAAACCCAGAAGAGGCACGTTACAGGGCAACCCAAAAGTCATGGTACTTCATTCGTTTATAGATGAAAATATATATAGTGTGCTTTTGGCCAAACGGTTGGAAAACACCGTGTTCCATGTAAAATGCACAGATTATTATACTGATTGTTGTGAGAGAAAACCATTGATTGACTGATGAGCGCTGATAGAGCAGGTGAATGATATATGGTCTAGAGTTTAGGATATGGAAAAAAATGTAGGACATATTCCTCTGTCCCAAAATAAGTGATGTTTTGGATTTTCGTGTCAAAAGTTTGACTCGATTTGTAGAAAATATGTATAATATTTATATTTCTAAATAAATTTATTAAAAAACTAGACGTAAATATCTTTTCGATGATGCTAATTACTTAGCATAAATATTTATATATTTTAATATATAATTAATCAAACTTATTTCTCAGGAAGCGAGAACGATATTTATTTTGGGACGGAGAGAGTAGGTATTAGTATGGACAGAAATTTAGGACATAGCCACACGTCTCCAATAACATCTTGTATATTCTAACTCCAAGTATCTCCAGTTAGCTTGATCCTCATCCAATACTTCAATGGGTGTGGAAAAAATAAGTATGGATGCCACCGGGAGGGTGAGGAGTAGATAACTACGACTTTAGTCTGAATGTGGACAAGTATGAGTAGTGTGTGAACAAAAAAAACTTTAGTGTGATTAGTTTAATTGATTCATGCCTTATAACTTTCCTTATGTGTATGTTTATTATGCTGCGATGATATCAAATTTGAGGATGATTTTGTTCTCATGGCCATAAACCATGAACTCTCAAATACGGTTCCCCTTTTTTATGACTTTTTGCACTTCTGTTCATAGATCATGGAGTGGTTTTCATGGTTACATCAAACTTTTTTTTTTCAACAGTTTTCTATGAAGTGCAGGAGCAGCCCAGGTCAGCATGTCAAGCCGGTCAGCTAGCTCGTCCGCTGCCAAGTGGGGCCCAGACTGGTGGTGGTTGCTGGAGCACGAATCTTGACGCACTACGAATCTTGTTGGCATCCACTCGAAAAAAAAAACGAATCTTGTTGGAAACCTCTGAGACAAGGCTAAAAATTGTGGCGTGTGACAGGAGAATCATGTAGGACCACCATAAAGGGCCCCGGCATTTCCTCTGCATCTCAATTCTCAAACTCTACAGCTAGGTAGTTCAAGATGGAGAATGTCACCAGCCAAGAGGGGCATAACACCAGCAGCTGGATCAGTTCTGCATCTGCACACACATATATATAACTTTTAAAACAAATCACCAGGCATTCTAACTCAAAAGTTCACCAAGGCAGCAAGAGGCTGTTGCACTGCACAGATTTATGGACTGAAAGAGTTAATACGACCGAAAGCACCTAGGTAACACATGAAAATCAAGTTACTTCAAGATGCTAGAAGAATGTGCACTGCTTATCATACTGTGATTAGGATGTAGCTGGGAAGACCTAAATAAGCTTGGCAGGCTGCCAACAGGGCAACTAACCGTAGAAGAGAACAAAAGAAGAGGGCCAGAATTTCAGCAGCAAAAGATCGAGAGCTGATGGCTGTCAGGCTCATGATCCAGGCGGTAGGGTGCAGGAAACAACAGCAGTATTTTCAGTAGAAGAAATGTGTTTTAGTGCAAGATAAATGCAGCCTCAATAGTCTGAAACGCACCACGAATTCGGTGGTATTGCAGTGTCTGTCTGTCTGTCTTGTTCGTATGTATGCCCTTGAGAGGAAGATCAAAGATGCACGGCAGCACTAACCACCGGACGATGGAGCTCGATGGAAGATGCAGTAGGGTTTGACACCTGAAAGAGAAAGTCGCCTAGGACATCAACATTCCACCCATGCTTAAGCTGTAATTTTTCTTTCCTTCAAGTCTTTGTAAGAATTGAAATGTAAACATTTTAAGATTTATATGTGAAATATAAACCCGGTTTCTCAAAAAAAAAAAAAAAACCACTTCCCTACTGAACAGGGGAAATGCATGCTGATTGTCTGTACATCAAGCTACAGCCGAGAGGGCCTGAGAGCAATTGCTGAGGACAATATCATTGAAATTAGTTCTTCATTGGATTAATTTGAGCCATGTTTTCGTTGATAGAAGCTATGCTTGTGTGGTTAACTGGACCGAAGAATGTATCGCCTTCTTGCTCTCAGTCTGTCATTCCTACAAGCAAAAGAATTATCACGGTTATTAGCAACATTAATGTATTAACTAAAACTATGTACAGTCAAGACAAGAAATTACCTGCAACAGCAAACAAGATAACTGTCTTTTTTATCTTGAGAAAATATGTATGCTTCTTTCTTCCACCTAACATCCAATTCACACATCCTCTGGTTCATCTTCATACAGATTTGTCAAACCTAAAATAGCTGAAACGGGGAAACTGGTGTATTTCTTTATGTATGCAGTTACATGCCAAAAAAGCAGTAACTAGAAAAGGTCAACGAAATTAGCATTTGTAAACTTGGAAGACCCAACTCCTATGTTGTTTCGACATAAGAGTCCAAGCACTGAAACAAGACAGTGCAGTCGGCTTAAAATACAAACTATTCTTGCAGAGATAAAATCCACTCTGTGGCTCCGGCTAGTTTTCGATCTGGACCAGTTACAGTGTCACATGGTTCAGAGGTCATACTGGGACAAAGGTGGGTGATGTGATCCATTTCCCCAAAGGTATCCAAACTTTCAACAGTTCATTCTTTGAACACACTGAATCACACTAAAGCAGCCAATGGTCAGCTAAGAACTAAGAAAAGGAGTCTATACAAAGGAGGAAAACAGAGTGCTTGTCTTCAGACATTCTTAGAGCTTGAAGTCTAGCCTCATCCAAGAAGGAGCATTTCCAAGAGAAAGAGGGTCGTGTCATGTGTCAAATTTACTGCCTGCTAAGTGTGCACCTTTGTTTCTAAGCCAGTATTATCTTTCACTTTTACCTATTCGTTCAGATTGGGCGTATCCAACTTTTAGTGGTTCAGTTTTGCCATATCGAATCCCACCAAATATACATATTATCTTCCATTTTTACCTATTTGTCAAATTTCAGTGGTTCAGTTTTGCAAATATCGAATCCCACCAAATATATGTATTATCTTTTATTTTTACCTATTCATTCAGACTGGGCATATCCAACTTCCAGTGGTTCAGTTTTGCACATACCGAATCCCACCAAATATATGCATATGTGCAATTATTACCAGCTAAAAAAACACCTTGTTTCTATGCCAGTATTATATTTCATTTCTACCTATTCGTCCAGAATGGGCCAACCCAAACTTTCAGCGGTTCAGTTTTGCACCTACCCAATCCTGCTAAAAATACAAATATTCGCAATTATTTCCTGCTAATAAAAAGCACCTTGGTTTTGTATGATACCACCAACCAATCCATTGGCGTTGCATACATCCAATCTTTACACAGTTGATTTTGGAATGTGTTAAATGTACAGCATATAATTTAGAATGGGCCTACCCAAACTTTCAGCGGTTCAGTTTTGCACCTACCCAATCCTGCTAAATATACAAATATTCGCAATTATTTCCTGCTAATAAAAATCACCTTGATTTTGTATGATACCACCAACCAATCCATTGGCGCATACATCCAATCTTTAGATAGTTGAATTTGGAATGCGTTAAATTTACAGCTTATAATTTTTTTTAAAAAATGAATACAGCTTATAAAAACAATACCACCTAACACACAAATCTCTATATAAAGGCATCCACATAATCCTGCTACACCAGTCTTCGCACATCATTTTCACACATACACAGAAGACACTAGAATACATTGAGTACTAGAGTAGACGGTGAAGGGTTCATCAAGAATGGATAAACAGAACACTGGTAATGATCTTATCATCGACCAGTAAGCATTACTACTTTAACCACTGTTCTATTTCTATCAACCTTGATAATCGATGTTTCTTTGCAGGCGATGCTAGAAATAGCAAAAGCACTGTTACGATGATTGTACCGCGGCTGCTACTTCTCATGAAAGAGGAAGCAGAGCTGAAGAAACAGCTAGAGGCTACAAAACTCCAAGATGAGGAGCTGACGGCCCAGGAGAAGAATATGGATCCAAAACTGGTGCCCATGTTGACTAGCGACTTTGAGGGAATAGGATTGGAGGACTTGAAAAAATACGATGACATGTTAGTTGAAATGAAGTCCATGATTTCTGACCAACTCAACTAAATGTTTTGCTTAGAGCCTGAGCCAACCATGCTCCTAGGGTGATGCCAACGGAGTTGGGGTATTTGGAAATGGAGTTTCTGCTCTCCAAATAATGGTGCAAACCAAATCAATAATAATAATGATCATCCCTGAGAGGATCAATTATATTTAATGATCACATCGCCCAAACTATCTTATTTGCAGTTCTGGATTTGTTATGATGAATGTATATTTGGAACTCTTACCAATAAGGCATTATGTTGATCTAGCCATTGTTTGGTACTTTGGTGTTTGTTCTTCGTTGTTGCATATATATTAGAAGGAGACGAAGTGTGCCATAGATGCAGTTATATTCAAAGTGACATAGAGCTAGTAGTCCAATAAAGAAAACAGCAGTCATAGATGACAATTATATTCATAGTACCCATTTATACACCACTTACAATCTTCATATGGGGAATCTCTAGTTTCACGCTTACGTTGATACCATAATTGTTTTATGTTTGTTGATGAATTTATACACCATCTATGCCTGCATGCAATTCCGGTTTATGTTCCCGCCTACTGCTCATTTCCATCTCATATCTGCTCGTGTTTACCCGTTTCAGTATACCCGTATATCCCACTCCCCCACACGCTACCGGTAGAAAAAAATACAGTAACAGAAACAGGAGAGTTGTGTTTCCCACCCATTTCCGTCCGTTGTGATCCTTAGGAATCTCCTAAATGAATCAGAGGTCAGTCCACACCAATTCTCATAATTTCCTCCGGTTCAATGTAGTCTCTATAATGTAGAGTCAGACAGTTTGATTAATCCCTCAGCTTGATTCTTAACACAAGTGCAAAATGCTGCTTCAGTTGTGATTTGAAAAAATATAAATGGAAGCATATAAAGAGATACAAGGAGACAGTAATAGATATGCTTCAAAATTGAAAGCATCTAGGCCCCTTGATGTGGGTTTCGATGATTGATGACAATATAGATTACTATGACTAACGTGTGTTTTGCAGAAACAATGGGAGTTAGGTCATGGTAATGGAATCTCAGGCATTTTGGTTGGCATGCCCTCTTATCGATGGAAATCGTTTCGGTTTTCAAAGGTTGGACGACAAGGTTAAGGACGGTTAGTTCCGATTGTCGATGGCGTTGAGAGACATCGGATTAGTCGTTAGGACTTTGTTTTCTCCTTTGGCCGTACTATTAAGGGGGGTGCAAATGGGTAGCTTGACCTAGTTGAGTCTCGGGTTTAGGTGTGGTGCACACTGGTGAAATCTTAGCGTTAGGAAGTTACCTGAGAGTCCTGAGAGGTGTTGAAGTCGTCGCCGTTTTCAAAGGATCGCGATTCAAGTGGAATCGGGAGCTTCAACAGGCGCCGGGCGCGCCAGCCGTGGGCGCCGGACGCGTCCGGCGCACGGTAAAGTCGTCCCAAGGTCTGCCCTGAGCGGCGGACGCGCGGGTCTGGCGTCCGGCGTGCGCCGGACGCGGACCAGAGAGTTCTGGAATCGGGCTCGCAGGTCAGTCGCGCGCCGGACGCGCGCCGAACGCAGGCGCCGGACGCGTCCGGAGCTCGCACTGTAGCCAAACGGCTAGGTTGCCGTTTGAATTCCATAAAGCGCCGGACGCGTCCGGCGGTGAGCGGCCGGACGCGTCCGGCGCTCACGTCTGAGCTGAAATCGAGGTAACGGTTGGATTTTGGCCCTTGGCTATAAATACAACCCCACTCTCTACATTTCGGCTCTCTTGCTCATTTCAACAGCTGATAGCCACCTTGTGAGTGCAAGAGAGTTGCAAGAGCCTCATGACTTGAAGAGATTTGAGAATCCATGAGTTCATGAGCAATCGAGAGTAGCTAGTGTGCATCCACTCTTCTCCCTAGGCTTTGCGAGGTCAAGTGAGAGTTTGTGCTTGTTACTCTTGGTGATCGCCATCACCTAGACGGCTTGGTGGTGATTGGAGCTTGGTGATCATCCGGCGGTGCTTGTGGATGACCCAACTCATCTTGTGAGCGGTTCTTGGCGATTCACCGCGTCGGAGCGACGAAGAATCAGCCCTAGAGAGCACTTGGTCCTTGCGAGGATCAAGGGGGAGCTACACCCTTGCGCGGGTGCTCCAACGAGGACTAGTGGAGAGTGGCGACTCTCCGATACCTCGGGAAAAAGATCGCCGTGTTCCTAGTTCCTTTACTTTCCGCATTTACTTTCTAGCACTTACATTCTCGCAATTACTTTCATAGAATTGCCATGCTAGAATAGGATTGGAACTTAGGGTGCAAAACTTTAGTTAATCGATTGTCTAGGAACACACATAGGCACCGAGGGGTGAATCATGGGCTAGTAGGTTTAATTCCGCAATAATTTTTAGAATTAGCCCAATTCACCCCCTCTTGGGCATCTTGATCCTTTCAAGTGGTATCGAGCCGGTTTGCTCTAAATTAGGCTTAACCGCCTAGAGTAAAGATGTCCCATGGGGATGGACCTCCTCCCATGTTCGAGGGAGACGATTTTCCTTATTGGAAAATTCGCATGGAAGCACATTTAGAAGCGATAGATGTTGGATGCTTCCGTGCCGCTTCTCAAGGACTCCCAAAACCCAAGGATTCCGCTAACCTTGTCGGTGAAGAGGTTAACTATGAGAAGTGGAATGCAAAGGCAAGGAACGCTATATTCCGCGGTCTTTGCAAGGATGTGTTCAATCGCGTTAGGAACCACAAGGACGCCCATGCACTATGGTCCGACCTTTGTGCGCTCCATGAGGGAACCAAGAGTGAGCGTGAGGAACGCTATCATCTTGTTATGCGCAAGTTAAATTCTTTTGAGATGAAAGCTAATGAAAGTGCTAATGAGATGTATTCCCGTTTGAACACTATTGTAGAGGAACTCAATGGGCTTGGACTCAATCAAATGACGCCATCCGATGTTGCAAGAAAGATCCTATGTGTCCTCCCCATTGAGAAATATGGGCACATTGTCACCGTGCTTCATCAAGGTGATCTTTCCAATGCTACACCGACTCAAATATTGGGAAAGATCAATGCTCATGAGATGTACATGCATCTCACCCCCGAGGATGGCTCATCATCCAAGAAGAAAGACTTGGCTCTCAATGCAAGTCACTCAAGAAAAGGCAAGGCCAAGGCAACTCATGATGATTCAAGTGATGCTGAGATTGATGATGTGAGTCTTGCTCTCATGGTGAAGAAGACCACCAAGATGTTGAAGAAGCTCAACAAGAATGGTGTCAAGTTTGATGGCAAGAAGAAGAAGTTCTTCACAAGTAGCAAAAGGAAGCCCATCTCCGAAATGGAGTGCTTCAACCGCCGCAAGACGGACATCTAGCTCATCAATGTCCGAAACCTCCAAGAGACAAGAAATACAAGAAGAAGAAGGGCAAGGACAAGAAGGATGACTCAAGTGATGATGAAGAAAAAGAAAAGAAGAAGAAAGACAAGCATCACAAGAAGAAGGAAGAAAAGAAAGAGTATCACAAGAAGAAGGATGGCAAGGCCTATATTGTTGGTGATTGGCTCACCGATATTGAATCTTCTTGTGGGTCATCCGATGAGGAAAGTGATGATGAAGGTGTTGCTGCTATTGGCATTGGTTCTTCACCACCTCCACACATCTTGCCATCATCATCTACTCCATCCCACTTTTGCCTTATGGCTAAAGGCGAAAAGAAGGTACATTCCAAACATGGTGATAGTGATGATAGTGGTAGTGAAAGTGATAGTGATGATGAGTATGAGTCACCCACCTATGATGAGCTTGTCAAATTGCTTAGAAAGTACTCAAAAACCATCATTAAGACTAGAGGAAGATGTGATGAACTTGATAGTGAAAATACTTCTCTTCTAGAAAAGATGGAAGCTATGCAAAAAGCTAGTGATGAGCTTAGAGATCAAAATGAAATCATGTCTTCCAAACTCAAGGAACTCAAAGCTTCTTCAAAAGAGCTTAAAGTTGAAAATGAGAACCTTGAGAAGAAGTATGATGAGCTCAAATCTAGTTATAGCTCTCTAAAAGAGAAGTACACAACTATTAAAGTTGAACATGGGAATCTAGCGATGGCTTATGAGCTTCTTGCCGAAACACATGAGGCTACTAACAATGTTGCTAAGAATGATGTAGCTACATCATGTGATGAGATCATTGAGCAAGGTGCTAGCAAAGCAAGGGTAAGTCGGTGGTGGTGATCGAGAATTATGATGACTATGTCAAGATAAAGAATGAAAATGAACAGCTCAAGAAGGATCTTGAACAAGCAAAAATTAGTCACACCGTCACTATTGAAGATGAGGGACTAGCACTTGAAAATGAGAAGCTCAAAGAAGAGAACAAAAGACTTCATTTTGAAATGTCATGCTTGAAGCAATCAACAAATGAGTCACTTCTAGAAGAGAACAAGAAACTCAAGCAAGAGAAAGAACACCTCAAGATTGGATTGAGCAAGTTTGCAAAAGGAAAGTCACTTCAAAGTGAGCTCTTGATGAACATCGTAATGAAGACCGATAGAAGTGGCATTGGGTTCAAGTCACATCAAGAGAAGCAACATCAAGCAAAGCAAGCAAGTCAACAAAAGCAAAAGCCAAAGCCAAAGCCAAAGAGATGTTTTGAGTGTGGACAAGAAGGTCACTTTGCTCATGAGTGTGAAACTCCACCACCACAACCCTTGCCCAAGCATGCTAGACCCTTTGCATACAATGCTCATTATGTGGTTAGAAAGGACTCAAAAGGACAAGTGAATGTCACCTTCTTAGGTCCTCCCAATAAGAATAGGCCTAAGCAAATTTGGGTTGCAAAGTCTCTAGTAGAGAAAGTCAAGGGCCCTCAACAAGTTTGGGTCCCTAAACCTCAAGCTTGATCTCTTGTGTGTAGGTGAACTACGGGACCGGTGGAAGTCATTGGGTTATTGATAGTGGCCGCACTCAACATATGACCGGTGAACCTCGTATGTTTGCCTCACTAGATGAAGGGGAGCAAAATCAAGATAGGATCACATTTGGTGATAATTCAAAGGGCAAAGTCAAGGGTTTGGGCAAAGTTGCAATTTCAAATGATCATTCTTTGTCAAATGTGCTATATGTCAAACCATTGAGCTTCAACTTGCTGTCAGTGGGTCAACTGTGTGATCTTGGTTTCAAATGCTTGTTTGATGAGAATGAAGTGATAGTGTCAAAGAAAGAAGACTCAACCGTGATATTCAAAGGCTTTAGATACAACAATCTCTATCTAGTGGATTTCACCTCCGAAGATGCAAATCTGAATATTTGTTTGTTGTCCAAGACTTCACTTGGGTGGTTGTGGCATAGGAGGCTAGCACATGTTGGGATGAGTACACTCAAGAAGCTTTTGAAGAAAGAGTTAGTGAGGGGCTTGAAAGATGTCAAGTTTGAAAAGGACAAACCTTGTAGTGCATGTCAAGCCGGCAAGCAAGTTGCAAACACTCATCCAACCAAAGCTTTTATATCAACTTCAAGAGTGCTAGAGTTGTTGCATATGGATCTATTTGGACCAACCACATACAAGAGCCTTGGTGGGAAACTCCATTGTCTAGTGATTGTTGATGACTACTCAAGATACACATGGACCTTCTTTCTTCATGACAAATCTAAAGCCACCCCTTGCTTCAAGAAGTTTGCAAAGAGAGCTCAAAATGAATTTGATGTCAAGATCAAGAAAATTAGAAGTGACAATGGCAAAGAATTTGACAACACCAACATTGAAGCTTATTGTGATGAAGTTGGGATTAAACATGAAGTCTCATCCACCTACACACCTCAGCAAAATGGCATAGTTGAGAGGAAGAACCGGACCTTGATCACTCTAGCAAGAACAATGCTTGATGAGTACAACACCCCGGAGAACTTGTGGGTGAAGCTATCAACACGCGTGTTATGCATCAAATCGGTTATATCTTCACAAGTTCCATGGCAAGACCCCTATGAGCCGCTCAATGGGAAGAAGCCGGACGTCTCTTACTTCCGGGTGTTTGGTTGCAAATGCTACATCTACAAGAAAAGGCAACACCTAGGGAAGTTTCAAAGACGTTGTGATATTGGTTTTCTTGTTGGTTACTCATCAAAATCCAAAGCATATCGAGTATTCAACCATGCCACCGGTTTGGTAGAAGAAACATATGATGTGGAGTTTGATGAATCTAACGGCTCCCAAGGAGCAATTGAGAATCTTGATGATGTAGGTGATGAACCATTGAGGGAAGCAATGAAGAACATGCCGGTGGGAGACGTCAAGCCTAAAGAAGATGATGATGAAGTGCAAGTCATTGACAAGCCTTCTTCTTCCTCAAGTGTGCCTCAAGATGACAAAGAAAAAGATGGGATGACCGAACATGAAGACACTCATGTCTCCCATGAACAAAGAGAGGCACAAGCTCAAGATGTTGACGCTCCCCAACCAACTCCTCAAGTGGTTGAAAAGAGAATTCCCAAACTCCATGATCATCCACAAGATCAAATCATAGGGAGTCCATCAAGGGGTGTAATGACTCGATCTCAAAGACTTGCTAGTTTTTTGAACATCACTCGTTTGTTTCTTGTGTTGAACCAAAAGATGTAGGTGAAGCTCTTCAAGATCCGGATTGGGTGAATGCTATGCATGAAGAATTGAACAACTTCACCCGCAACAAGGTTTGGACTCTTGAGGAGCGTCCCAAGAATGCAAGAATTATAGGTACCAAGTGGGTGTTCCGCAACAAGCAAGATGACCAAGGCAATGTTGTGAGAAACAAGGCAAGGCTCGTGGCAAAGGGGTTCTCTCAAGTTGAAGGTCTAGATTTTGGAGAGACTTTTGCACCGGTTGCAAGACTTGAAGCCATCCGTATCCTCCTTGCATATGCTTCACACCATGAAATGAAACTATTTCAAATGGATGTGAAGAGTGCATTTCTTAATGGTTTCATTAATGAGCTTGTTTATGTTGATCAACCTCCGGGTTCGAAGACCCTAGCTGTCCTAATCATGTTTTCGGGTTGTCCAAGGCACTTTATGGGCTCAAGCAAGCCCCTAGAGCATGGTATGAGCGCCTTAGGGACTTCCTCATTGAGAAGGGGTTCACCATCGGGAAGGTTGACACTACACTGTTCACCAAGAAGCTTAATGGAGAGATCTTCATTTGTCAAGTGTATGTTGATGATATCATCTTCGGCTCAACAAATGAAGAAGAATGCAAGAAGTTTGGTGACATGATGTCAAAAGAGTTCGAGATGTCTATGATTGGCGAGCTCACCTTCTTCCTTGGTTTTCAAATCAAGCAAATGAAGGAAGGGACCTTCATATCACAAGAGAAGTATACCAAGGACCTCCTCAAGAGGTTTGATATGAAGGATTGCAAGCCAATCAACACTCCTATGGCATCTAATGGGCATCTCGACCTTGATGTGGAAGGTAACTCTGTGGATCAAACTCTTTACCGCTCTATGATCGGTAGCTTGTTGTACCTCACTGCATCTAGGCCCGACATCATGTTTAGTGTGTGTATGTGTGCTCGCTTTCAAGCCAATCCTAAGGAAGCTCACCTAAGTGCTGTTAAGAGGATCCTTAGGTACTTGCAGCTCACCCCAAGCATTGGCTTATGGTATCCCAAAGGAGCAAGATTCCAACTTGTTGGCTATTCCGATTCGGATTATGCCGGTTGCAAAATTGATAGAAAAAGCACATCCGGAGGGTGCCATTTGCTTGGGAGGTCACTTGTCTCTTGGTCATCAAAGAAGCGAACAGTGTTGCTCTATCCACACAAGCGAGTATATAGCAGCGGGGGCTTGTTGTGCACAAATCTTGTACATGAAACAAACCCTCCTTGACTATGGAGTGAATCTTGGTCAAGTGACTCTCTTGTGCGACAATGAGAGTGCAGTGAAGATTGCAAACAACCCGGTTCAACACTCTCGCACAAAGCATATAGATATCCGCCACCACTTTCTTAGAGATCATGTCTCTAAAAAGGATATATCTCTAGAAGGTGTGAGAAGTGAGGATCAATTAGCGGATATCTTCACAAAGCCATTGGATGAATCAACTTTCGCGGGTTAAGGAATGAGCTCAATATCCTTGATCCGAGTAACTTCACAAGGAAGAGATGAAAGGTGTTGTCGGTTGCATTGCATTGTTTATAGAGCACGTTTAAATTTCTGTAATGCATATAGGGCTTGTCTAACATGGTTAAGATAACACTCTCCGGAGGTGTGAAGAAGCTTACCCTTGGTTCAAACCTGACAAGCCGCCTAGATTCAAATTCCAGTAATTTTATGTGCTTGTGTGTTGCTCTTCGTTTCTTTTCGTTTACTTCTTGAGCAACCTCTGTGTTCGTCCATGAATTGAGAGAGCATTTGATGCTTCTACTGGTTTGAAAACTCAAGCTCATGGCCACATGTTGTTCCTCGCTCGCGTTTTATTGCCTATTTTTGAAAATTATGTGTAGCCTATGGCAAACTATTTTGAAAATTGAGGGTTTGAGAGTGAGGATCTCATATTGACTCCAAACCGTGTTTAGTTGCATCTTAAAAGGTTTGGAAATCAATTGGGATCGTGCTGCGAAGAAAAGATTCAAAACAGCTCTTTAAAGAGCGCCGGACGCGCATTGGACAATCGGCGGACGCGTCCGGCGCCTTGTGAAGATTCAGCGCAATTGAAGCCAGAAGATCAAAACGGGCCGGACGCGTAACAGTGTTTCGCCCGCGTCCGGCGCCCGCGTCTGCTGCGCGTCCGACGGTCTCGACTAGGGCTGCCCTTCTGGGAGGTCTCTGGTCGGCGTCCGACGACCCGCCAGACGCAGCGCGGACGCGTCCGGCGCGATAAGGAAGTGCGCGAGTCATCTTAATCTGACATGTGGGGCCACCCTATCCTTTCGTCTTAAAATCGCCCGCGGCCGTTTTCTCTCTCTCTCCTTCCGTTTCCGTACGCCGCCGTGCCGCGCTGCCCAGCCACCGCGCCGCCCAGCCATCGCGCCGCCGCGCCACGCCAGCCAGCCTCCGCCGCACTCTCCTTTTCGGCCGCCGTTCCCACGCGCGCGCCACCAAGTCTTGGCCGGCAAAGCTCGCCACCGGCGCCGCCATTGACACCGCCCTCGAGGTCGTCATTTTCTCCGGCGAGCCAGACCAATTCTCGTCCGCGGCGATTTCCTCTTGTCTCCTTTGTCATTGAGGCTCGCCGCTAGGCGTTTTCTACACCAGGAGAAGTCCTTCCTTGGTGAGTTTCTTCTCTGCCCCCAAGGTGCTCGACCAAATGCCTAAGCCGTCAATCCAATTTGTTTTTGACCCTGTTCGACACCATCTTCATGCAGTGATCCAGCTCTTGCCTTGAGGTGTGCCCTACGCCGTCATTTCTTTCCTTTTCACAGGAGTTCATCGTGTCATAGGTACATTGCCCGATTCTATCTAATTCTTATCCAATTGCTATGCTTCCGATAGGTCCTCGCTTCTCTAGAAAATGCTTATGGTTATATATTCCCTCTATTCTATTTCTTGCAGCGAGCCGTGTCGGATTGTGACATATTGACAGTGGGCAGTTGAACTCTAGGCCAAGCCTAGGAGTATGGTTTGAGGCCAAGCCTCATAAGTTGTCAGTACATCCTCTTGCAGTTTATTGATTGATCAGTGTCAGCGGCAGTCATGCCCAGGTGCAAGAACTCAGGCAGAGGTTCAGGGGGAGATGATGATCCACGCAGAAGGCCAAATCTTCCTGAGATGATTGAGAGAGCTAAGGGCAAGAAAACCGTGACTATGAGGAAGAGAAAAAGGTTGCCAGCTGATTCTCAGGCAGCCCTGGCAGTAGCAGCAGCAGCAGAGCGTGCTGAGAGGAGAGCTCGCAAGGGTGCACAGCCAGGCATGATTGATCTAATTGGAAGATCTGGCAGATATATTCCAGGATGGGTGTTAGAATTCTATGCTACTCTGTGGATAGCTCCAAATCATTCACTCATTTCATACACCATTCGTGGTCAGAGGCAGAACTTGTCCAGTGAGGAAGCCAGGAACTTCTTGGGGATTTCAGAGCAGCCCATCAAGCCGCATCAGCTGTGCTTTCCAGGAATTGAGCCACCCGCCGTGCACGGGGAGGAGTAGTGCCACCTCCCGAGATCATGAGAGAGGTCTTTGGACCTAACTTTGGTGCGGGGTCGAGCGGGACACCACGGGATGAGGTACGCCTTGCTCGCGTCCTTGATCGATTCGAGAGATACACTATTCTTGCTAGGCCCGGTTTCGAGAACGGGTTCACTAGGCTCCGGCGGTGGGTAGTGTCACACCTTATGAGGAAGATCCCTTTTGACATCCGGGGCTTGATACTTTGTGATATGGAAGATGTTATCTATGGGAGTTTCAAGCACCACCGCTGTTGCACTATGCTCATTGGATCACTGGCTCATCTATAGAAATGGTGATCTTCCGGACTCAATCGAAAGGAATATGAAGATCCACCGAACTATGAGGTGTTTGGATCCTATGATGCTTCTCGCATTGTCGAATCACCGCAGATGCTCCTCCAGTCATTCCTCGCCATGGAGATCCGATTACGAGACAAGCGGCGAGCGGGATGCTAGAGTTGAGCGGCTAGCGCGAGATGAAGAAGCGAGATTGCGAAGGCGAGGCGGGAGGTTATGAGATCACTACCTCGGACTCGAGGAGGATGAGGAGTACTACGTTCCGGTTCGTCCTCCCCGTCGTCGCATGATACGAGGCGGGGAAGTTCGGGAGCGGCCATTGACCGCTTGACTCGGGTACTTGACGGGTTGGGCGCCAACCGGGGAGCGTGCCGAGGAGCGACATGAGATTGCTCTAGCCGAGATACGAGCTCGCCGGGATGCACAAAGCATCGGCCTACAAGAAGCGAAGCACTGCGCAGACTATGACCTTGATTGCTTCACTTTTTCAGCAGACAGGTGCCACAGTACCTCAGGGAGTTCTTCCCCCAGCTCCGAGTCAGCCAGCAGGACAGACTTTGGGAGCAGGACCTTCTCAGGTGCCAGTCACTAGTGCAGGCTTACCAGCTTCAGGCATAGCACCTTCCTCTCCAGCAGTTCTGGTGTCCCCTGGCTTTCCACGGATCTCTACCGGTTTTTCACCTGTTGGCTCTCATCTGCTATTCACTCCAGACTCAGGTGCAGCTCATCATCAGGCCTCCTACAGTGCTCTTACAGGAGAGGTGACACCTGAGTACATGAGACGGCTTTCAAGACGACCCGCGGCCTCGCAGCGGCGAGATCCCTCCGAGAGACGAGTGCACCGGCACATCAGGCACTATACCTTCCTCAGTGGCGTCTACAGATCCACTTCCCACTACTGAGGCCGTACCACAGGTGGCTCCTACTCTTCCGCTTCCTACACTGTCAGAGCCACAGGGGCAGCCAGAGATAGCTCCGTCCACGGTGCCGACCACGGAGACGGCGACCGTCACGGTGTCGGTTGAGCGAGACCCGGCACCGCTTCACCGCCAAAGCATCACGGCCCGGAGGGTCGGCGGGCTCCTGTCACTCGGTCCCAGCAGAGCTCAGACGACAGCCCAGATGACACTTCAGCGTTCGTCCTTGCTCCTCACGCTCGTGAGACCGGCTCGTCTGCTCCTCCTTCTCCTCAGCCTTAGGTTTTGGTCCTTGATGCCAAAGGGGGAGAGTTGGGAGTATGTACACTTAGGGGGAGCTCAGCTCTTGGGATTTGGTTCTTTTGATTGATACATTTGCATGCATCATGTTTACTTAATGAATTGTATGATATGTGTGAGGTACTTTCAATCGCAGTGACATATGCTCTTCGGTTTGATATCACCTTCTATGTCACCTCGCTCTTTGCTCATATGTGTTCGGCTTCCGCGTTTTACTCTGATTCCATATGAGCTATGCCTTTGTCTTGTGCTAACTCGTTTTTGCAGATTATATGAGCACAGATCTTTTGGCTTGGTAACACATGAGTCATTCTAACCTTTGCTTTCAGTGTCAAAGGCTCATGTGAACCAAGCATGCTTGAAAACCTCAACTAAACTCTTCATACTCCAAAGGTTGTCATCAATCACCAAAAAGGGGGAGATTGAAAGCATCTAGGCCCCTTGATGTGGGTTTCGATGATTGATGACATTATAGATTACTATGACTAACGTGTGTTTTGCAGAAACAATGGGAGTTAGGTCATGGTAATGGAATCTCAGGCATTTTGGTTGGCATGCCCTCTTATCGATGGAAATCATTTCGGTTTTCAAAGGTTGGACGACAAGGTTAAGGACGGTTAGTTCCGATTGTCGATGGCGTTGAGAGACATCGGATTAGTCGTTAGGACTTTGTTTTCTCCTTTGGCCGTACTATTAAGGGGGGTGCAAATGGGTAGCTTGACCTAGTTGAGTCTCGGGTTTAGGTGTGGTGCACACTGGTGAAATCTTAGCGTTAGGAAGTTACCTGAGAGTCCTGAGAGGTGTTGAAGTCGTCGCCGTTTTCAAAGGATCGCGATTCAAGTGGAATCGGGAGCTTCAACAGGCGCCGGACGCGCCAGCCGTGGGCGCCGGACGCGTCCGGCGCACGGTAAAGTCATCCCAAGGTCTGCCCTGAGCGGCGGACGCGCGGGTCTGGCGTCCGGCGTGCGCCGGACGCGGACCAGAGAGTTCTGGAATCGGGCTCGCAGGTCAGTCGCGCGCCGGACGCGCGCCGAACGCAGGCGCCGGACGCGTCCGGAGCTCGCACTGTAGCCAAACGGCTAGGTTGCCGTTTGAATTCCATAAAGCCCGGACGCGTCCGGCGGTGAGCGGCCGGACGCGTCCGGCGCTCACGTCTGAGCTAAAATCGAGGTAACGGTTGGATTTTGGCCCTTGGCTATAAATACAACCCCACTCTCTACATTTCGGCTCTCTTGCTCATTTCAACGGTGATAGCCACCTTGTGAGTGCAAGAGAGTTGCAAGAGCCTCATGACTTGAAGAGATTTGAGAATCCATGAGTTCATGAGCAATCGAGAGTAGCTAGTGTGCATCCACTCTTCTCCCTAGGCTTTGCGAGGTCAAGTGAGAGTTTGTGCTTGTTACTCTTGGTGATCGCCATCACCTAGACGGCTTGGTGGTGATTGGAGCTTGGTGATCATCCGGCGGTGCTTGTGGATGACCCAACTCATCTTGTGAGCGGTTCTTGGCGATTCACCGCGTCGGGAGCGACGAAGAATCAGCCCTAGAGAGCACTTGGTCCTTGCGAGGATCAAGGGGGAGCTACACCCTTGCGCGGGTGCTCCAACGAGGACTAGTGGAGAGTGGCGACTCTCCGATACCTCGGGAAAAAGATCGCCGTGTTCCTAGTTCCTTTACTTTCCGCATTTACTTTCTAGCACTTACATTCTCGCAATTACTTTCATAGAATTGCCATGCTAGAATAGGATTGGAACTTAGGGTGCAAAACTTTAGTTAATCGATTGTCTAGGAACACACATAGGCACCGAGGGGTGAATCATGGGCTAGTAGGTTTAATTCCGCAATAATTTTTAGAATTAGCCCAATTCACCCCCCCTCTTGGGCATCTTGATCCTTTCAAAAATGAATAAAGAGGAGCTACCTCATTTGGGAGTTCATCATCATCATTCTATTGTCAAGTCCAGTTATTGGCTCTCCATGTGTTGCAGCATGATAATTTACTAATCTCTCCACTAAAAGTATGGATAGTCATAAGGAAGCATAAGTTGGAAAGTTAAAGCTGAAAGCTATGTAGTTGTATTTGTATATGTACTTACCTCCACACTTGGTTGGTGATAGGTCCAAAGGGCCAGAAATTGTGAATGGATACATGGACTCATGAAGCTAGATAATAGGAGGTTAGGAGAAATTGTCCACCTCATCAACAGTACCTGTTGGATCGATTTCAATTCTAGTTCCTCATTCGCACAAGATTATGGGGCCTCAACTCACAAAGCTGAGGCTATACAGGCACAAAATCATGAACAAGTGTCTCCTTCAACTCCTACACGGAACACGGCTTACACCTCCTCTATGAGAGGAATGTGGTCACCTCTTTGTCTTGACACCAGTGACTTAATTTAGGTCAGAACTCAGGGCAAGGCCTATCCTCCATTTTCTGAGCCTTAGTAGTGTGCTGCACTACATGGGCACATGTATGGAGGTTGGGCCGACAAGCTCTGATGCTTGTTGAGCTTCCCTTCTTTGTATATGCTGCTGCAAAACTCCCTGATAAAGTGGTTGGTGTAGGCATAGCAGCCATATCCCTGAGCTCAGGCCTCAAGAGACTGCAACAAGAGATGATATATCTCTTAAAAGCATCAGTTTTCTCTGCGATTTTGCCTACCATTCTCTTCTGACCCCACCGATGGGTCCTTCCACTCTTGGGCAGAGGTAATGTTTCCCAAGACACTCTTTGTAAATGGGAATGGATAACACATAACCTTAAGGGTGTGAGCTAACTTCATGTGTCCATCACATTCCTTGACCTCACACCAACAAGACTCAAGGGATGAGTTCTCTCCATCTTTGAAACAAAGCATGCTGTTCACCTAGTTGGTGACCTTCATTGAAGAACAAGTCTGCAAACAAAAAAGATAAGAACAAGTCTGTTATGAATGCGGTGGATATTTGGGATAACTAGGCCTTATGCTTTGCCCAGAGCTTCAGAGATAACTAGGCCTTATGCTTTGCCCAGAGCTTGAGAGATAACTAGGCCTTATGCTTTGCCCAGAGCTTGAGAGATAACTAGACCTTATGCTTTGCCCAGAGCTTGAGAGATAACTAGGCCTTATGCTTTGCCCAGAGCTTGAGAGATTGAGGGGGGGACTAGAATTGTTTCTTCATAGTTGATTGCTTGATTCTAAAGTGCCAATTACAACGGTTAAATAGCCTACGGGAGCAATTCTCAGCCGGGAGCAATTCTCTAAAGAATAGGAAAACATTGACTGGAATTATTCAAAGAAGCCAACGCATGTCCTTATGCTAATTCTCGCGGCGCTTGACTCGAGCAGATCAGCAGCCACTTGTATGGTTCATGCGGATGGCTCGGCTGCATGGTCCTCTTGCTCCTTGCCTTTTCCTGCTGATGCAGTTGCATGGTCCGCATGGCGACCGCGCCCTTCGGCGCCCACATGACATGGTGACCGCGCCCTATGGCGCCCACCTGGCTGCCCATGACATCTCCCCCTCCCTTGGAGACCCAGCTCATCCTCGAGCTGGATAATTGCCATTGCCGCAGACCTATTGACGGGACCTAGGGTTAAACCTTTTACATCTCAGCTTACCTTTGTTTATTGAAGACTAAAATTGGAAATAAATTTGAAACTAAAATATAAAACAAATTTGGAACTAAAATATGGTGGTGGGCTGTGGCGGCGGTGATGGTGGTGGGTTGTCGGGAACGTGGCGGATCGGGATGAAGTGGATCCGGATCGATGATTTTTTTTTTTTTTTTTTTTTTTTTTTTTTTTTTTGGAGATGGAGAGGATTGGCAGCGGTTGTGGAATTGTGGAGATGGAGAGGATTGGCAGCAGTTGTGGAAGACGAGGATCGCTGGACTCTAGATACCAGATGTTATGAATGCGGTGGATATTTGGGATAACTAGGCCTTATGCTTTACCCAGAGCTTCAGAGATAACTAGGCCTTATACTTTGCCCAGAGCTTGAGAGATAACTAGGCCTTATGCTTTGCCCAGAGCTTGAGGGGGGGACTAGAATTGTTTCTTCATAGTTGATTGCTTGATTCTAAAGTGCCAATTACAATGGTTAAATAGCCTACGGGAGCAATTCTCAGCCGGGAGCAATTCTCTAAAGAATAGGAAAACATTGACCGGAATTATTCAAAGAAGCCAACGCATGTCCTTATGCTAATTCTGGCGCTTGACTGAGCAGATCAGCAGCCACTTGTATGGTTCCTGCGGATGGCTCGGCTGCATGGTCCTCTTGCTCCTTGCCTTTTCCTGCTGATGCAGTTGCATGGTCCGCATGGCGACCGCGCCCTTTGGCGCCCACATGACATGGTGACCGCGCCCTATGGCGCCCACCTGGCTGCCCATGACAAAGTCTGCAAACAAAAAAGATGCACTTGGAAGATACACTGAAAATCATACAATGGAATATGAATCTTCAATGTACTTTGGATTTCAAGAGGTTGATGTGGCTGCATACCCAATCATTTTATATGTCATAGACTTCAAGACTAATGACAGATAAATGACTCATTTATGTTTTACCTGCTCTCTAAACTAGACTAAATTGCCATACAGTATTTACAGCAGATAAAACATGATGAGCTTCGAATGCAATAGATGTCGAACCAGCATGAACAATTAAATCAAAACAGCATCCATTGCAATCACATGAAGATCAACATTGAAAAACGAGTTAACAATATACCAAAAGGCATGTTCTAAGGATGAAGCGGGTCCATGCAATACAGAAGAGCAAATTCTCATCAGTAAAATACACTGCCTTAAAATCCCACAATTTTAAGCTCAAGGATGCTACTCCTATCCTACTCAGGCCAAGAGCAGGCAGCTAAACTAAGAAGTCTGTCACATGGAATACAAGCAAACCACAAGTTACACTCCCAGAGTTGAGCAAAAGCTTCCTGCAGTTATAGGTTGCTAGAATACTTTTACATTCCTTCTGCGTACTGCTCGATCATCTGTTGCTCCCAAACCTGAAAGTAATCAACAGAGTATGAGTAAGTTTGATCCCCGTTTAGAAGGTAGACAATTCATCAAGGATGAGTACCAGAAAAGATTATTGTAGAATCATAATGGGGCAAAAAAAAAAAGAGAATTACTGCCCTTGTGGACTTATGGATTATTGTATAACGCAACAGAAGTCATGTAGTGTATAATGGTTGCATTGCAAGTACCCAGAAATTGAAAAGAGCTAATTCAGCTACTCTACCACTGTAGCAAAGTATTGACAAAATCACCTGATTGAGCAGATATTATCATCATAATTAATAAAGAATCCTCTTATTTGCTAAGAAGTTCACACTTTATTGCAAAAAAAAAGGGTACACTTACTACTGCGTAGCCAGCTCGCTAAACATCATCAGTGCTCTGTTCAAGGTTCTGTTGCATAGTATCCAACTTTTCCATTACATACTCCAGCTTCTTGCAGCATATCTCATTAGCAATCCTTGCGCTGTAATCACACTTCTCAAATGGACGATATTCACAGGCACTTCTGATTTCCTCACGCAACGTTGTTTGAATCTCCTACTCCAACCAAAACATAATTAAGCAGTGAGTAATCATAAATGATTTGTGGCATGTATAATGCGTAACCAACTGATGAGCAGGTGCATATATTTACATAGTAAATTTACAGAGTAACATAGGCCAGAGCAAAATTTTGCATACAGCACTTTAAAACAGCTGTTAATTTTCCAAGTCTCTCTAGCATGAGATTAGCGAGGACTGAGGCGCATAACTGGTACCAACAGGGACGCGCAGCCTAAAACGATGCGAGGGCAGGCAGTGGGCTGGTTACCTTCATAGCGAGCATGAACTCGCGGCAGTGCGCGCCGACTGCATCGGAGCGAGGGCCCTGAGAGTTTCCCAGCTCCTCCATCACCGCTCCCGCAAGCTCCAGCACCCGCACTATCCGCTGCGCGCGCACAACAGGCATCCAGCCTGCTGGCGTAAGGAACTGAACTGATAATCACCGAGATCGGGGAGCGGGCCGTGAGGTTACCTTCTCGACGTGTTGCAGGCGCTGCAGGGAGCTGCTCTGGCTCTGCGGAATCATCTTCACCGGCGACGAGGAGGAGAGGCGGCGGGAAGGGGATCGGTGGCGCCGACGGTTGGGCTGAAAGTAAGAAATCAAATCGGAGACGACGAGGACTAGCTCGAGCAGTCGAGCTGGTCAGCTTGCTGGATGAAGCGAGGCCGACCACCGGCGACGCGCCGAGGCGGCGAAGGGCGGGGGCGGCGCGACGCTGCTGGCTGCCAGGGTTCCCCGTTCCCGATTGCGGCCGGCGTTTGATTGCGGCGGCCTTTTTTTTTCCCTCTCGGAGGAATGGGCCAGGAGTGGGAAAGGCCGGCTGGGCCGTCGGGTGCGTGGCCTGTGGGCTGGCTTGTGGACTGCTTTGCGTCTGGAGTAAAATTAGAGGTGCAGAATAGCAATTTGACTCCTCTAAAAAAAAAAGAAGGAATAGCAATTTGACACCTTAAGTCCTTAATAATTGTGTAATAATACATATAACATATATACTCTTTTAAAACCCAGAATGTTTTACAGATTAAAATGGAGATAGTGCTATCTACTCACTCCGTCTAAAAATAATTCAACATCTTGTTTTCCAAAAAGTTAAACTCTTTTAATTTTGATCAAATACATAGAAAATAATGTAACCGCCCAGATCTCCAAATATATTTTGTTACAAGAGTATGTTCCAATAATGTCAATGATACTTGTTATACATTGTAAACATTATTGTTTTTTATATAAACTTTGGTCAAAATTAGAAAGTTTTGACTTCTCCCAAAACTAGATGTGCAATTATTTTGAGATGGAGTGAGTACAACTATTATATTTTACCTAAAAATGTTAGGTATATATATCTAAAATTCCTGATACAACTTGTGGGCCCGTGGGGTTGGACTTTTTTTTTTGAGAAAGCGTGGGTTGGACTTAGTTGAATGCTAGCCGTGGGAAAATCTCCTCAACCGTGCGTTGTGCGTGCGTATTGGGCGTTTGCATTGTCATGTGTAATATTGTCTTCAATTCAGTTCGTTCTATTTTTATGAACCATAAGAAAAAATAGAGAATGATTTTAAAATATATATGCGAAGCTAGTTTAATATCTTTTTAGCTAAACCAAATTTTCTATTATTTTTTAAGGTTAAACCAGATTTTAGAATTTTTTAACTGTATAATTTTCAATAAATACTTAGATTTTTTTCAGTAGAGATTTATCCGCTAAGTATCAACGTAGTCTGATTCACCTCCTCTTAGCATTAAGTTGATGTCGTGCTACTAGGTAGGACGAGTGACATGATGCTTTGTCAACAAAAACCACCATAAGAAAAACGCTCATTGTGCGAAAACAAACAATTTTTGAAAGTTAAATGGTCAAAAGAGTTAGTTTGTAGATGAGGGGAATCATATGATCACGAAAGTATGGGGGTTAAAGGTTTTTTTTTCTGTCTTCCGACACATCTAGAGGAACACGATCTTCAAAAGTATTGGGGAAGTTAGTATACTCGATCGGTATAAAAGACAACATACTAGGGACAAATCATGGAAGTTTTGATTGAATGTGCATGCAGACTCGTCTGCATCAGTTGTAACTGCAGGATGGCCGAGTCACTAGCAGCTCGCCAAACCCTGAAAAAGGCGCGCGACGGCAGATCAACAAATTGACACCGGATCGACATGACCCAATCCATCTGCACCGAAAAACTGAATCCGCTCATCCGTGAAAAGGGAACATGTCACCGTTGCGGCATTCTCTACCGATCGTCATCCTCCTGCAGCTTCACATCCTCTTTGCCGGCGGACCACCACCAGCGGCGGCAAAGGTCTCTGCTCTGATCGTGTTCGGTGACTCGACGGTCGACACGGGCAACAACAACTACATCTCCACGCTTGTAAAGAGCGACTTCGCGCCCTACGGCCGCGACCTCCGGACGCCGCCGGGAAGCGGCAGCATTGCTGGCCATCCCACCGGCCGGTTCTCCAACGGCCGTCTCGCCATCGACTTCATCTCTGAGGCTTTTGGCCTCCCGCCACTCGTGCCGGCGTACCTGGACCCCGACGCCAACATGGCCAGCCTTGCCACCGGCGCCTGCTTCGCGTCTGCAGGCGCCGGCTACGACAACGCCACATCTGATCTTACAAAGACGCCATCGTGCAATGGCACGTCTTGTTCTTGTTACGCCAATGAACGCCGCCGACAGACAAACGGGTCGATCCGTTTTGCATTGCAGTCGGTTCTGCCGCTGTGGAAAGAGCTGGACTACTTCAAGGAGTACGCGGCGAAGCTGAGGAGGTTCCAGGGCGACACCAAGGCCGAGGAGAAGCTGTCGGAGGCGCTCTACGTCGTGAGCATGGGCACCAACGACTTCCTGGAGAACTACTACGGCGTGTGGAGCGGCGACGCGGCGGAGCACGCGCAGTCGGCGTCGGGCTACGCGGGGTACCTCCTCGGTGTTGCGGAGTCGTTCGCGCGCGCAAGTTCGACCTCAACGGGCTCCCGCCCATGGGATGCCTCCCGCTGGAGCGCCGCGCGGCCACGGGCGCCTGCACCGAGGAGTACAACGCCGTGGCGCGGGAGTTCAACGCGGGCCTCCGCGACCTGGTGGCGCGCCTGAATGACGACGACGGCGCCGGCGACGGAGGCGGACTTGGCGGCGGCGCCAGGGTCGTCTACGGCGACCTGTACGGCCCCGTGGCAGACGTGCTCGCCGACCCGGCGGCGCACGGGTTCGAGGACGTCGCGGCCGGGTGCTGCGGCACCACGGGGCGGTTCGAGATCGGGTACATGTGCAACAAGCTGGACAGCCCGATGACTTGCGTGGACGCCGGCAAGTACGCGTTCTGGGACGCCATCCACCCCACGGAGCACCTCCACCGCTTGGTCGCCGAACGCAAGATGAACACCACGCTCTACGTGTTCCAGTGAAAATGGTGATGGGACACAGGGATGGCGGGGCAGGTGCCGTCCCGTCATCGTTAATCCCTTATCAAATTCAAAACAACACTAACCAATCCATGAATCGAGTGATGCGGTTGTTGAACCATTTTGCTGCAAGAGGAAAGGAAATGAACCTATATTACTAGCTCATGATCATGGCATTAGCAACCAATAAACAGAGGCATATATTGGAGAAAAGTCTTCTCGTATGATTGTGCTGATAGAAAATTTCTCACTACATCGGTCCAAACACGGGCGGACCTTTTTCCTAACGTGACTTCGTCCATACCCATCACAAGACCCTCCACTTCCTACAAATCTGTGCACCAACTGAGCCATTCTGGCAAAACTGAATGCTCACGTCCTGCCTATTCGAGACAAGATGGCAATCAAAATCATCAGAATTTTTCGGATATGGTACGAATAGATAAAAACCGGTCAGTGATGCAATCTTGCAAGCTTGAATATGGAAGCAATGCAGCGTCAAAGCCATCTAGATGCCTTGCGGTTCTGCAAGCCAACAAGACCCAAAGCGACGCCTCGACGCAACAGACACGTCGCTTGTGACTTGTGAGCCCCCCTGAGACCCCTGTCCCCTGCTCTTGTGCTCTGTGCTCTCCAAGCTGTGGCCACCGTTGCTGCAAGAAACAAGCAGCTGCGCGCTCTTCAAAACACCACTTGCTCGCCGTCAGCTGCGTTGCGTCACACTGCCGATGGCGCCGCCGACCTGCCGTTCTGAGGCCGCAGCGAACCTGTTGCTGCTGCTGCTGGTGCTCATCACCGCGACGAGCAGCGTCGCGCGGGCCGCGGCGGCGCCACGGGTGCCGGCGGTGATCGTGTTCGGGGACTCGACGGTGGACACGGGCAACAACAACCAGATCCCCACGCCGCTGCGCGCCGACTTGCCGCCCTACGGCCGCGACATGCCGGGCGGGCCGCGCGCCACCGGCCGGTTCGGCAACGGGCGGCTGCCCCCGGACCTCATCTCCGAGATGGTTCGAGATGGGGTTGATGTGCAACGGGAGGGGTGCTGCGCAACAGGCAGGTTCGAGATGGGGTTGATGTGCAACGACGACGTGCCGCTGACCTGCGACGACGCCAGCAAGTACCTCTTCTGGGACGCCTTCCACCCCACGGAGAAAGTGAACCGGCTCATGGCCAACCACACCCTCCAAGTGTGCTACCAACAGGGCGTCCTGTAACGTAGTAGAATATATATATATATAGTAGTAGTAGTAGTAGTCGAATTAGTACCAATGGAATTATATTAATTAAGGGACAAAAAAGTTGAGAGCTCACAAAGATTTGTCCTCCAAGAGCTCATAGAAATATATGGAACAACGTTACTAGTTACACAATACATATTATACACTTTTGATCTGAATGTGTGCTACCAATGCAAGATGTACCAACAAGGTGTCCTCCGCAAGTGTTTGCAGTACTCAAGCATGCATCATCATTGAAGTTTGAAATGCAGAAGCCCTCCTTTGCCTGCTGAAGATGACATCAAATGGCCAGCGAGATTGGCTACTCGTTCTATTGTCTAACTGCAGGATCTGGTCTGTTAGGAGTAATGTTTCAAAAGGAAATGGAAAGATACCCATACATGTTGTTTACATCAATTTCTTAGTTCTCTGTCACTTTTCCGACAACAGAGAAGGTTAGGAGCCGCAGAAGAAATTGATATAAGCTGCAGAAGCTCCACGTTCCGCTGGACTTGTCTGCGCCTCATCGCCGCTAGCTGCGAGCTCGCCGGGCCTGATCCACTCTTCCATATGTTTGCCATGCTGCATCTGTCAATGCAAGCTCAGATTCAAGGCGGCGGTCATCTTGAAGTGTGGACTCCACCTGCTAACGCTTCTCTTCGATTCAAGGCGGCGGTCATGGTGAAGTATGGACCCCACCTGCTAACGCTTCTCTTCACCAACATTCTGCTACTCACCAGGAGTGCCATGACATTCATCACATGGAGCTGCGGCTATGGTGGGAGCCTTTGCAGCGATGAACCACCTCACCCGCCTACTACTCTGTACTAAAACGCAAGTATGTTTCCTATCATGAACTAGGAATGCTTCCATACCGAAAACTGCCATTAAAAATCACTTCAATTGTATATTATGATGCCTTCGTTGTGCCAGCTCAAGGCCAAGTCTGGTGGCCTTTGGCTAATCTGGAACGGTGAAGTTGATCTTGTTTGTTGATCATAGCCACCACTTCATCTTCGCCTTGTGCATAAATAAAACTAGTTTGCAGCAGTACGACTTAGTCCACATCTATGGTGACCCGCGCACCACCGTACCACTAGTACCATCCGAGAGCACGTGCTTAATTTTGTAGTACACAATAGCAACTTGCAGATGCTTTGCATGGGCGACACGAACAATCTTATGAATGTGAATGAAAAGCTAGGTCCTACTAGGGCTGATGTTAGATGTATTAATCAACTGTATGTCAAAAAGTGTGGTTTTGTTGATCTTGGTCACAGTGGCTCAGCTTATATTTGGACAAATAAACGATTCTTCACTAACCCACTTATGAAAGGCTTGATCGATGTTTAAGCAATGCAGAATGGTGTATGACGTTTTTTACTGCGACGGTTTACCATCTACCCTTGGTGCACAGCGACCATGCTCCTATTCTTGCCATTCTTAATTCTTCTAACCGTACTCGTACTACTAAACCCTTTTATTTTGAAAATTGGTGGTTGATGGAACAGGAATATCATACGGTCGCTCAACAAAGTTGGATGTGATCTACCTTAGAAACTTCAATAAAAAACCCAGCTACCACATGATTGATTTGCATAAGTGGAATCGAAGCAAGCCCAGAAACTCTAATATCCTTACCAACATTGAGGTCAACTCCTAGAATAGCAGTCCAAGCCCCCTCGTGCGTATCTCTCGTGATGTCATTTTTGTTGTGGACGACCATCCTTTCTTCTATTATTCCACTACAAAGTCATCACATGCTCCTCCTACAGAGTCCACATGTCACTTCCCCTATTTCCATCAAATGATGATGTTGTTCCATAGTTTGTGCCTCCACCATCCACCACTCTTGCACATCCTCCACCGATTCATGTTGCTTATCTTCACCTTCCCCATCCATTATATTCATTCCTAATCCACCAACTCAACCTCCCCCACCACCTACACCTCTGCCACTTCAATATTTCCAAACCACCTATCACTCGAGTTTTCAATCATCAACCCAAAGACCCTCATGTTGTTACATCCAGTTCCCCTACCTTGGTCAACCCTGATGAGCTCGATGTTGATGTTTCCAATAATAATATTGATGAGTTACATATGGCATCTGATGATTTATAGGTTACTCCACGATACAACCTTCAAGACCGCAATACTATTCATCCTAAAGAGAAGTATGGTTTTTCCCCATGTGCATGATGTTGATGAGACATCCACTTATTAGGAAGCTTCTAGTATTCTAGAATGGAAGCTAGCTATGTCAGAGGAACTTGCTACCCTTGATCATCAGAGCACTTGGGATCTTGTTCTGTTGCCATCCCACACAATACTTATTACATCTAAGTGGGCATTCAAAGTTAAGATGAAGACAGATGGATCTATAGAGAAATATAAGGTCCGCCTTGTTGCTAGAGGTTTTCACAGACTTAAGGTCTTGATTATGATGAGACATTTGCACCCGTTGCTCATATGAAAACAGTTCGTACATTAATCTTGTGGTCGCTTCTTAATCTTGGCCTATATCTCAAATGGATGTCGAGAATGCTTTTCTTTATGGTGATTTCACTTAAGAAGTTTATATGCAACCACCACCTGGTGTTGTTGCCTCCCTAGGACATGTTTCTCATCTTCGTCGTGCTTTATATGGCCTTAAACAAGTTCCTCGTGCTTGGCATGAGTGTTTTATATCTGTGATACTGGGCAGCTGGTTTTTCACCCAATGACCATGAATTATCTAGCTTTATTTATTTACTTATCACCGCGTGGTCATACTTTGCATCTTCTCTATGTTGATGATATACTAATTATGGGTAATGATGTGGATCACATTTCTCACGTGAAGAAAAAACTTAGTGTTGAACTTCAGATGTCTTATTTGGGTCCTCTTAGTTATTTCTTAGGCATTGAGGTCGAGCAATCTACCAAGGGATACCATATTTCTCAGTCTAAGTACACACTAGATATTATTGCTCGTTCAGGCATCACTTATAATCGAACAGCTGCAACACCTATGGATCTTCAATTGCAGCTTCATCCTACTAATGGTACACCACTTTAGTATCACTCCACATACCGTCACATTGTCGGTAGTCTTGTTTATCTCACTGCTACTAGACCTAATATTGCTCATGTGGTTCATATTTTGAGTTAGTTTGTGTGTGCCCTACTCCAGTTCATTTTGGTCACTTACTTCATGTGCTATGATACTTATGACGGACATTATCTTGCCGTTTACTATAACTTTGTAACTGTCCACTTCAACTTCATGCATACTCGCCACTTGGGTAAGCGACCCTACAAATCGTCATTCCATAACTAGGTATTGTATTCTTCTTGGCTCTTCTCCTGTGCTTGGACTTCCAAGAAATTGGTTGTTGTATCTCATTCTAGTATAGAGGCCGAACTTTGAGCACTTGCCACTACTAATGTAGAAATTGCGTGGCTTTGATGGTTGTTGGTATGAAAGAGCCCCCATACCTTCCTAGGGCGAAATGAGAAAAGAGATAGAGTCATGGATGCCCGGTGACTCATGAAAGTAGGATCAGCCTAATCTGAGCTCTTAGACTCGATTCATGACATAATTGGTGACGGAAAGCAGAGGCAAGCCCCCTGCTCCTTTGTTGAGAACGGGTTCAACTCATTATTAAGGCGCATGCGAGCAACACATTTTTGCCTATTACCAACAGGGAGCTCTTGGGGACTCCTGGCTGATTTTAGGATTTCTTGTGCTGCCGCCAAACCTCTTCTTTCTGATAATACTAGAGCCATCTAGATTACCAATGATCCTGCCAAGCACGAATCTACAAAGCATATTGGTGTTGATGTCTTTTTTACATGGTCTCATTGACATCAGCACGCCATTGGTCTCTAGTATGTGCCCTTAGAGCTCCAATTGGCTGACTTTTTCATTACGGCGCAAACTCGAGAGTAGCATCGACTACACTTACTCAAACTGAATGCTATAGATTCTAGCTTGAGTTTGAAGGGGGTGTTAAGGCTCATCTATTGTCAAGCCCATATGACCCATGAGGCTTTCTATATATACATAGCCATCCCTCTGTTGGGACGATCTTCTAAGAATGCCATCCCCCACTATATATACATAGACATCATAAATCTGCTGGGGCACATCTACTGCCAACCTCTTCTATATATAGGTTAGTAACACCTATATTCACCTCGGTCAAATGGACCAACAAATCTTTCACTGAAGTCATCATAAACTTTCCTAAGATGGGGTTACAAATATCAACTAGAGGAAATAACTCTTGCAAGTTTTATTTGAAAGCTTATTAGGATTAGTAACATCAAAGTAAATGGATGTTTTTCTTTTGGATGTGAGGCTATGAGGATGGGTAGACTATTACCTCTAAGTTATCTTGAATTGGTGTCCCGGTCATCCTTATGTATGTATCTCATACTCTTAATTGCTTTGGAAAATTTTCTGGCCTTTTATTTGGCCTAGTGACCCTTATCCATAATTTCATAGTTCCATAACTATTCATCCTCATCTGATATTCTCATTTTTTTCCAGTTTCTTTGAAATACACCATATGTTGTTAGCAACACACCACCTTGTTGTAAAGGCGATTTATATTTAGCATATGATAAAAACATAACAAAAATATTAATAAAGGGACAAGCATGAAAATCTTCTATATAGTGTTTAAGTTCTAGCCATGGATCTTAGCTACGGTGAACCCGCAATAAAAACAATTACATAAAACAACAAACAAAACAATAAAATATACTTGTTTCCTAACCTACATCTTTCTTAAAACATTTTAAATCTCTCATTAGTACGTAGCAATATAATATAAATATCAGTTTCATAAGAAAGAAATTGCATCTATATTCTTAATCCCAATGTTGAATAATTTAGGGACCCACTACTCAACTACGTTACCGTGCCTAGGGTCACAACTATAACATTCTTTATTAGATTGTTGTGAAATAAACAAGCCTAAAAAATAAGAACCATATAAATGTGTCATAGTTAAAAAAACAAGTTAATACATGGTGTGTCATCATTGGCAAACACACACAACAAACACAGCTAAGAAGTAAGAACTTCACATGTCTCGTCTTTATTTCCTAAGCGCATGTCATTTGCAAGAATGGCACTAGGTAGGTGATTTTGATGTATCTTCCAAAGCTAATGAATGCCTTCCCTTTGATAAAGGAAAAATCATTATAAACTGAATAAGGAATAATTGGTGATCCCATTTTCCCATCATCTAAAAAATTAAAAATAATATGATGGTCTCTTCGGAAATAAGATGCATTGCCCTCATGGGTAAGCATAAACATTCTCTATGTTTGTCAGAGTAGCATTATAAGACGGAGTGTCATCATGGGCAAAAAATACAATTATGTCGCCAAGACACACATCCTGGACTTCATATTGTTTCGTTCCTTACCATACAAGAATGTCTTTGATTTTTTGTATTTGTCTGTTCTGTACAAGATGGTTGGGTCCAATGAACTGAACCTCCATGCCAGTTCTAATGATTCCTGAGAAAACTCAGCCAACAACACCAAATTTCCTCTTGCCTTGTAGTTGTATCATCTTAGATGTATACACAAGTAGTAGACATGATGAATCACACTTTCTTACAACATTGGCAAATCTATTGTTAAGGGGTCCCTTTATAGAGTTTTTTTTTGCAAGGTACTCTTGTGCCTTTTTTGGAGAGGGAAGGTGGGTAATCACCATGCCTAGAAGTGCTTTGCTGATAGGTAGCCAAGATTGCATATATAGCCAGTTTAAATAGCTCCTTGCTAGTGGCTTTTCTTTCAACTTCATTGAAAGTTATCAATGTCTGTTCTAGTTTACACAACAACTCTTTCCTCTTGTTATGCATACAATAACCAATAATTTCCATTATTGGTCTTAGCAAAAATGGATGAATCCTCTCAAGGATGAAGGGGACCCTATGTTTTTGTTGGTCCATGTCATGGTTTTCTTGTCAAAAAGTTACCCCCCATATTTTTTTCCTTATAAGAGCTTCATCGACCTAGACCAAACAGTGCAAACATCTTTGAGAAACTTGTAAGGGTAAAGCCCCCACCATAATACATGCTGGTAAACGCCATAGTTCCCTTTTCTAGTCTGAAAGTGAGATCACCGAAAAACTTGCCATCATAACTCTCCGTCACCTCATTGATACTCTTCATAGCCTGAATGAAAGAGGTCCTGGTAAACTTCCTTCCCTTCATCAACTGATATGTGTAGCCATGAGTCCAAATCTATACTTTCTATATAAACAAAACCCACTAAACTATTTCTCTACCTCCTCATTGCGCCACGTCACCAAGTTTTCAGTTACCGAACAAATCCACCTCCATCCATAGCGCTGCCCGCCGCCCTTCCCAGAATATGTGATGCATGCATCCGTGCTGATCGGTTTCTGGAATGTCAAGAGGCTGCCAAGTTGCCGTTGGCCATGCGAATTGGCGCCTCTAAAGCTTTCAGAATGATCAACTGGAAGAGTAACGCCACATATAGAACGTTTCAGTACCGTAAATAAATTAATGAAAGATCAATCTAAACCTTACGGCTTCCGATCCAATGTAGGAGTATATATATGTTATGGCTATGGCTAAGGAACTCCTGCAATACATGCCGGATCTCCAAACTTTTGCGTCCTCTGGCTCCTCCATGCAAATGGAAAGCAGCAGGTGTATCTTGGCTTGGGGAACATGCTTGATACATCCTGAGGCCGGCCGTCAAGTCGACGCCGGGGTGACGACGTGTTGGCCTCGCTAGCACTAGGATCACCACCATCGAGCTCCTTGCATGCCGCCATGGCCGCGCGACAGACAAGGCGACATATCCTTTTTTTGACCTGAACGGCCGGGGAGTCCCCGACCTATTTTTTTTGTATTTCAATTGAATAAAAGAATGTGAGTACAAAACAGGTTACAAGGCCTCAAGGCCCAAAAAGAAAACAAAAGGAAAATTACAGGTTGCTATCTCTCCAAGAACTAATAAGGTTACTTCTCGGGGCTTGGCTTTGGCACGAGACCAAACCAAGTTCGATTTCAGTGTCTTTTCCAAGAATCTATGCTTATGACCGCATTATCGAAGATCACTCTATTTCTTAGACACCGAGACTCCAGCAGCTTGTAATCAGTACTTCTCTGAAGATTGTGCTATTAAAGGTTTCTCTCCCTCTCAAGATCATGTCCAAAGGATCTAGACTTAGGTCCCAAGATATGCCGATGCTGTTCCAACACTGCTTACTGAAACTGCACTCAAAGAAGAGATGGAAACTGGTCTCCTCCAAGCTATCATTACAGAGGGCACAGGTGTGATCTGGAATAGTCATTCTTTTCCTCCTTAGAATGTTCCTTGTGTTGAGCCTGTCCCTAATAAGCAGCCAAAAGAAGAATTTGTGGTTGCCTGGATTGCTTGAGTTCCACATCCATTTGAAGAGTGGAGTTGCAGTGATCTGAGTTGTCAAAGCTCTATAGGCCTTTTTACTGCTGTAGATATTGCCCCATCCGTACATCCACTTGTCTTCAGTGTCTAGATCCCAATCCTTGTTCTGGAAGATGAGCTGCACTTCCTCTAACTGATTGATTGCTTCAGGAGACAGTGTTGGAGTAAAAACTCTCTCAAATTGGTAGCTGAGGAAAAATCTGATTGAACATTTTGGCTTTCTTGTGAAGGAGAAGAGCTGAGGGTACTTGTCTTTGAGAGCCTGATCTATCCAGATGTCAGACCATAGAAGGACTGAATTACCTTTACTTGGTGAGCATGTTGCCAATTGTTGGAATTTGGGATAAAGTTTCATGATGTCTTTCCACCAAAAAGATCCCACTGGTGCTCTGCCCTGTGGTGGTGTCTGAATGTTGGAGTACAAATTAGTCCAGGTGAGGGTGACCCAAGGTAGGTTTGCATGATTATAGAATTTGTCGAGATGTTTTAAGAGAAGAGCATCATTCTGCCTTTCTATGTCAATGATACCCAGACCTCCTTCAAATTTTGGTCTGCAGGCTTCCTCCCAAGCTACAAGTGCTTTCCCTCTAATGTTTGGGTCCCCTTTGCTCCAGAGGCAAGATTTTCTTGCTTTGTCTATCTGAGAGATGATATGTGGTGGAAGTTTGAGAGAGCACATATAGAAGGTTGGAAGAGCTGAGAAGACAGAATTGACTAGAATTAGCCTTCCACTGTAAGTTAGGAATCTGCTGATCCCTGCCAGTCTTTTCTCTATTCTGCTGGTCAGAGGTGAAAGATCTTGTACTGTTGGTTTGGTGGTACCCATTGGTAAACCAAGGTAGGTAAAAGGCATTGTCCCAACCTGACAACCAAAAGTGTTGGCCAGATGTTGTGCTCTCTCTGAGTTCATGTTGATTGGAACAAGGAAAGATTTGGCAAAATTCACATGGAGTCCTGTGGAGTCTGAAAAAGTTCTTAAAAGTCCTTTGAGATTGAAGAGGCTTCTAGCATCCCCTGGCATGATCAGCAGTGTATCATCTGCATATTGCACAATTGGGTAGTCTTCAGGAAAGCTTTCACTTAGTGGATGTTTCAGGACTCCTCTCTGCCATGCTTTATTAACTATGCTCTGTAACAGGTCTGCTGCAAGGACAAACAGAAGGGGAGAAAGGGGATCTCCTTGTCTAACACCTCTTTTGCAGTTAAAAGGTTTTCCAATGCAACCATTAAGAAGGATGGAGGAGCTTGCAGTGCTGAGAATGTTGTGCACCCAATTCAGCCATTTCTGAGGGAAGCCTTTATGTTTTAGAATTTCAAGGATTGATTGATGTTCCAGTTTATCAAAGGCCTTTTCAAAATCTAATTTCAGAATCACAACTTCTTTCTTTGAGTGATGACAGAGGTGGAGGAATTGGAATGACCAAGCCAGGCAATCCTGGATAGTTCTTTCTTTGATGAAACCATATTGGTTTTTGTGGACAAGCTGAGGGATGAGTGGTTGTAGCCTGAGAGACAGGATCTTGGTAATGCATTTGAGGAAGTAGTTCAAAAGGGAGATGGGCCTGAAGTCATTGACTGTCTCTGGATTGTCCTTTTTGGGGATCAGGGCAATCACAGAGCTATTGATGCTTCTTAGGTCAATGTTGTCTTTGTGAGAACTCCATAAACACCTTTGTGTAGTCTTGCTTGATGATCTCCCAACATTTCTTTATAAAAAAGCCATTCATTCCATCGGGACCAGGAGAGTGATCATTTGGTAACATTCGATGACTAAGCGTATCTCTTCTTCACCGAAATTGTTCTCCAAGTGATGAAGATCATGACTTGGGAACAAATTGTTTAGCTCTAGAGCAATTCCGGTGTATTCAGTTACCCCCATTCTTTCTCTAAAAGCATTCCAAAGTATGCTGGCCTTCTGTTCATGGTCAGTGATTGCATCACTTTCTGAATTGGTCAGAGAGACAATAAAGTTTCTTTTGTGAGAAGCTGTTGCCATAGAGTGGAAAAATTTTGTATTTTCATCTCCCAGAGTAGCCCACCTCAAGGTACTTTTTGTTTCCAATAGGTTCTTTTAGATTCCAGGAGGGTTGCCAAGTGATGTTTTACCAGTCTTCTGAAGGCTGATTCTAAGACAGATAGGCATCTTTGATCTTCAAGTCCATCTAAGAGTGCCAAAACCCAGTTACAATTGTAAATCAGTTTATTCAGGTTAGACAGACTCCTACTCCATTTCTTCAAACCTGTCCTGACTTGTTTCAGTTTTGTGGATAGGTTCTTTGCAGCACTGGCATAGTGGGCAGTGCTGTTCCAGTGGAGCTTGACAGTGTCCAGGAAACCTGGATGTTCAGTCCAGTAGTTTTCAAATCTGAAGACCTTCGATTTGGGTATGGTGGTTCCAATGTGAAGGACAAAAGGAATGTGATCAGAGATGGGTCTTGAGAGGGGTTGTACAAAGGTGGCAGGGAAGTTGATAGCCCAATCTGCTGAAGTGAAAACCCAATCTAGTTTTACAAGTAGTGGGTCAGGTTGCATGTTACTCCAAGTAAAATGTTTGCCACTAAAAGGTATTTCTGATAGTTCTAGGTCAGCCAGCATGTTGTTGAACATTGCAATTTCATTTGTATCTCCCCCTGGTTTGTTTCTATCTTCCATGCTTCTGTAGAGGTTAAAGTCTCCTCCTAGAATCCAGTCCTCGAAATTGGATGTGTCAAAATTCATAATCCAGGTGATGAAGGCCTGTTTTTGATCTGAATGAGAGGGACCATAAATGTTTGTAACATGGATAGTACTGTTGTCCATCCTACTGGTCAATTTAACAGTGATTGAGTATGAGTTTGTGTCCACTGTAGAGCCCTCAAAGAAGCTACTGTTCCAGATAGTAATTAGCCCACCAGAAGCACCCAAGGATGGTGCAACAACAAACTTATCAAAGCCTCTTGGACAGAATTTTTTGATGTAAAAGCTATCAAAGGACTCCCTCTTTGTTTCTTGTAGACAGACAACCTGACAAGCACTTTCAACTATTTTTGCTCTAATAGCGTCCCATTTTTCTTGTGAGTTGATGTCCCTAACGTTCCAGAAAAGCACTTTATTGCTTCTTACATTTGTGCTGTTGTGATCCATAAAGAAACTATTGGGAGATAAAAGTCAACAGTGGGATCATTACAGATTAGCCACAGGGTGGGTTCAGAGCAGAGATATGACCCAGACCGAAAGAACAGATCAAGTTTCAGAATCCAACAAGGATCAAAACGAGTAGGAGATTCAACACAAGAAGGAGAGACATGAAAATAGTCAAACCGATAAAGATTAAACGGGCAACTAGTGCCAACATCCACAAGGAGATAACATAAAAAAGTCTGCAAGCCACCACAACGAGTGAGCCCTGATGGTGTATGAACACCTGTCCGGGGAATACAAATTATTCATCCAGTGCATACACTGGGACACGAAGCAAGTGAAAATAAACTGATAACTTAGCACTGTTGTTGGAGCCAGTGCACAGCTCAGATTGAGAAGGAGCTTAATCATCAAGATCATCTGCCACGATGAGACCAGCAGACACAGCCGTAGGCTTCATCTGAAGAAAACCTTCACCAATGCCACGCAGGACGTCCTTGGACAGGTGGGGTGCGACTTCTGTTCCTGGGGGGGCCACCATGGCGAGAGGGACTGGTTCCAGGATCTCCTCTTTTGCTTCAGCAGCCTTCTTTCCTTTCTTGTTGGCCTTTCCTTTCTTGCTCTTCTTCTTTGCCTCGACAGCAGCTTTCTTCTTTGCTTTCTCTATCTTGTGCTTCTCAGCACTTGCAGCATCCTTGAACCCCCCCTAGCTTGGTGGAGACTCTCTTGCTACGCCTCAGGTACTCCTCTGGAATCTTGCTGCTAGCTCTCCTTTTCTTCTGGGAGCCAAAGACATCAGGAGCTTCATCCAGCACAATCAGATCAGCATCACTGTCTTCTTCCTCAATCACCATTTCTGGGTCTTCTTCCTCATTTGCCACCTCTTCTGGGTTTAAGTAGTTGGTCACCTCCTCATCCTCTTCTAGTATTTCTTTCATTGAAGCAATTGCCTGAGGATCAGATGACTGGGGAGAGATAAAGCAGAGCAGGTAAGCCAAAGCCTTTAGATCAGCAAAGTGAATAGGCAGATCAAGTTCAAGATCAATGTCACAAGAGGATAGATTGTAAATGGAGAAATGAACACATAGAGGTTTGGACAGATAGCAAATTACCTCATCAAAGAGCTTGCGAAAGACTTTAGGATGTGGTTCAGGAATGGCACTTGAGGATTGGCCTGACAGGACACTGTTCTTGAATTTAGCTCTCAGGTAAGGGTTGGTGTCAGTTTCAGTTTCACTGCTATCAAAGTCTGAAGCATGGATGATCAGGTTGTCATTCTGAAGTGGCAGAGCTTTATCAAGGACACCTCCCCTGCCAATTGTTGGTCCAGGAAGCTGAACATTTGAAGCTGTGACCCTGATCTGATTTGCTGGAGTTCTTGCAAACTCAAAGGCCGAGATGCCTGTGAGTTCTGCTGCCTTGATCGGATTTCTGGTCACCTCCAAGGTGGTTTGGATCAGAGCCTCTCTTGTGGTCTGTGCTGACTGAACCACTGCCATCTGTTGAGCCCCTGACTGCTCTGTGCCTTGGTCTGTCTTTTCAACCAGGTGCCCAACTGCATTGTTGTCCATCTCAATGACTAAGGTTGTCTTTGTTGCCACAGTCTTTCCCAACTCAGCCAAACCAAGCTCTTCCTTCTGCATGTTGTTCCTCTCTAAGTCAAGGGCTGCCTGAGATGCAGGTCCAGGGCCGTTCTGCCTGCTGAATCACATTCTGCAGAGGCACTGTATGGTGGATATGCTGCACATCGCCGTTACCATAATCCTCAACCTGCATATAATCACCTGCAGTAGATCCCAACGGAGAGAGACCTCCACCATGAGCAGGTCCTGCCCAGCGAGGTGCTTCAGGAGCCAGTGGGTGCAGTGGGCCGACTGTCACATAACCAGGTTCATCCGGCAGCTCTGTGATGTTCCCTCTTTTCAGAGTGAAAACAGGAACTGTCCAAGACCTTCCTCTTGGTGGCATACCAGCAGTAACTTTGATGGAGCTAGGAATCTTAGTGTCATCATTCAAATAAATCCTGACCACAGTTCTATCCTTGGCCGCTGCGGTACGTTGTTGAACGCCTTTGTATCGTACTGTAAGTGTAATATTTGGTTTGCCCCTGCTATTTCCTAATATGTTATTTTTAGACAGCACATGCAGCCTCTGTATCAAAATCATCCGTATTTTCTCTTACATACCCGCAGCAACGCGCGGGAAATTCTCCTAGTTTTTTAGTGAAAGAACGAGCTTGATTCTCTCACTAATAACATGTTTGACCAGGCCTCCCTGATGAACGGAAACACCCTCATTAACTAACAACACAACTCCATCAACTAAAGTCAGTGCACTTGTAGCTTTGGAGGGGGCATCCTTGTGCCCTGGTGAATCAATTATATTGATCAAGAAAATAATGTCATCTTTTTGCACACTAACACTTTGCATATCATAGCAGAAGGAGAGGTCCCTTGATTCATCGGCCACTGAAATCTCTAGTTTGGCAGAGGAAACATGACCCTGTTGAGAACCACAATAATTAGGAAATTAGAGCTGGCGCAGACTTACTACTTGTTGGTTATCTATTTATGTTGTCTAACTCGTTCCGCATCTTCTTGTTTGTGCAGCGTCAGTCGGCAAACAAAAAAGATGCACTTGGAAGATACACTGAAAATCATACAATGGAATATGAATATTCAATGTACTTTGGATTTCAAGAGGTTGACGTGGCTGCATACACAATCATTTTATATGTCATAGACTTCAAGATTAATGACAGATAAATGACTCATTTATGTTTTACCTGCTCTCTAAACTAGACTAAATAGCCATACAGTATTTACAGCAGATAAAACATGATGAGCTTCGAATGCAATAGATGTTGAACCAGCATGAACAATTAAATCAAAACAGCATTCACTGCAATCACATGAAGATCAACATTGAAAAACGAGTTAACAATATACCAAAAGGCATGTTCTAAGGATGAAGCGAGTCCATGCAATACAGAAGAGCAAATTCTCATCAGTAAAGTACACTGCCTTAAAATCCCACGATTTTAAGCTCAAGGATGCTACTCCTATCCTACTCAAGCCAAGATCAATGCTACTGAGCATCTCCCAGAGTTGAGCAAAAGCTTCCTGCAGTTATAGGTTGATAGAATGCTTCTACATTCCTTCTGCGCACTGCTCGATCATCTGTTGCTCCCAAACCTGAAAGTAATCAACATAGTATGAGTAAGTCTGATCCCCGTTTAGAAGGTAGACAATTCATCAAGGATGAGTACCAGAAAAGATTATTGTAGAATCATAATGGGGCAAAAAAAAAAAAAGGAGAATTACTGCCCTTGTGGACATATGGAAGATTACAGCAGTGTATTTAAATACAAATATCTGGTGTAAACACTATCCACTAAAACAACAGAATTACACATTGAGGATGAGAAGATGAAGGCTTGAAGTTTAAACATCAAGACACAAATGGGAAGAACTTCTCCAAGCAAATTTACAAGCCAAACTAGAAGTCCCTGTAAACAGGTACCACCCTCTGTTCAAATTATAGGTCTTTTTGGCTTTTCTAGGTACATAGCTTTTGCTAGATATATGATATGTCTAGATACTACATAATAAAAATTGTGTATCTGGAAAAGCCAAAGTTGCATATAATTTGGAATGGAGGGAGTAATGTATAACGCAACATAAGTCATGTAGTGTATCTGTAGCAAAGTATTGACAAAATCACCTGATTAAGCAGATACTATCATCATAATTAATAAAGAACCCTCCTATTTGCTAATATCTTTGCACTTTATTATTGCAAAAAAAGGGTACACTTACTACTGTGTAGCCAGCTCGCTAAACATCATCAGTGCTTTGTTCAAGGTTCTGTTGCATGGTATCCAACTTCTCAATTACATACTCCAGCTTCTTGCAGCATATCTCATTAGCAATCCTTGCGCTGTAATCACACTTCTCAAATGGACGATATTCACAAGCACTTCTGATTTCCTCACGCAACGTTGTTTGAATTTCCTACTCCAACCAAAACATAATTAAGCAGTGAGTAATCATAGATGATTTTTGGCATGTATAATGCATTAAATAAATAATAACCAATTGATGAGCACAATATTTACAAAGTCAATTTGATGAAAACAGAGTAACATTGGCCAGAGCAAAATTTTGCAAACAGCGCTTTAAAACAGCTGTTGATTTTCCAAGCCTCTCTAGCATGAGTTTTTCCAAGTCTCTCTAGCATGAGATTAGCGAGGATTGATGCGTATAACAGGTAACAACAGGGACGCGCAGCCTAACAATCTGAGGGCAGGCAGTGGGCTGGTTACCTTCATAGCGAGCATGAACTCGCGGCAGTGCGCGCCGACTGCATCGGAGCGAGGGCCCTGAGAGTTTCCCAGCTCCTCCATCACCGCTCCCGCAAGCTCCAGCACCCGCACTATCCGCTGCGCACGCAAGGCATACCAGCCGGCGTAAGGAACCGAACTGACAACCACCGAGGTCGGGAGCGCGGGCCGTGAGGTTACCTTCTCGACGTATTGAAGGCGCTGCAGGGAGCTGCTCTGGCTCTGGGGAATCATCTTCACCGGCGATGAAGAGGAGAGGCGGCGGAGAAGGGGATCGGTGGCGCCGAGGGGGGACGGAGTGCCGTGATCTGGTGGCTTTGGGCCGGGTTGGGCTGGAAGGGAGAAATCGAATCGGCGACGACGAGGACGAGCTCGAGCAGTAGAGCTGGTCAGCTAGCGAGGCCGGCCACCGGCTACGCGCCGAGGCAGCGAGGGGCGGCGAGAGGCTGCCGGATCCGATTGCGGCCGGCGTTTTTTTTTTCCCTCTCTTTCGGAGGAAATCGGCGAGGAGTGGGAGAAGGCCGAATGGGCCGTCCCCGTCCGGGTGGCCTATGGGCTGGCTTGTGGACTGCTTTGCGTTTGGGGTCATCAAATAGAGTAGCAATTCCAATAGAGTATGCTCCTGGTTCCATATGCTTAGTGCAATTGCCCTTTTATTTCCTCTCTTGTCATCTTCATTTACCCGTGTTCAAGAAATAAGATCTGGTAATTTGATGTTCCTTCTTCCTGTGTTACCATATCATACACTCTAGATGTTTCTTTCCACTTTGATGTGCGATAAATTGAATAGCCATCATAAATTGTTTTCTATTATGAAGCACCCTTAAAATGCCACCAAGACATTAGCACAAGCACTATACTATGTATATAGTTTTTAAAAAACATGTGTTTTTTTGTGTGTCCCCAAATTAAGCCGTAGCGTTAGCATGGACACTATACTAGTCGTAATAATAATCTGTAGTTCGGTTAGGTCGGCGTTAAGGCAATTTTTTAATACAAGGAACGACGCGTGCTAGTTTTTTATTAAACTAAATTTATGTCTAATTATATGTTTTTCTTTATTATGTAACTATCATACCCTCTTTTTTTACATGAAATACCGTGGGGGAGGTCCCCACTATTTAGAAAAAAAATTATAAAACAAAAACACAATAGTTGAGAAAAGACTTACATCAGAAAAAGAAAAGGAGGGGGAGGGGGGACCGGAGCTAACACTGAAGTTACACAAATGATCAAAAGGAAAAATTACAAGGCATCAAACCATAACAGGACAGCAGCTCTATCAGATTCCTTGACTCGGCAAGACTAAAGAGTGTCCTCCTCCTTGAAGTTGTTGAGCCATCTGGCAAAGGTGGCTTGAACTCCATCTAAAATGAGTTTGTTACTAACTTTCCAAAGCTCCCATACTGCCAGTAGAAAGATCTCTATGAAGAAAGGTGTGTTGTTTCTCTGGCTGGTTCTTTCGATTTTTCTGATGATGTTGCTCTCTTGCACCCAAGAGATGTCCAGCTTCTCCCAACATCGAAGAAAAGATGGTTGATGGTTTCCTCAGCATTAGCTGTATAGAGCACACATAGGATATTGGGCTGAACTTTGAACTTTCTTCTAGCAAACATATTCCTGGTATTCAGTTTGTCAAGGAGGATTAGCCAGGCAAATAATTTTACTCTGGCAGTGACTTTACACTTCCAAACCTAGGTGAAGATGACTGGAGTATGTATGTCAGCAAAAGCAAGTCCGTACAAACTAGACGTTTTGTAGGTATTACCCCAACAAAAGATTCTTTGGTCCACAGTGCCAGACCTATTGAAATTCTAGATGAGCATGTTCAACTGATCAAGTTGTGAGGCAGCTTGGGTAATGGGAATATCAAATAATTCATCAAGGCTCCCAGCCTGAGCAAGATCCATAATGGATTTGTCGATGTCTTTTGCAAAGTCAGCAATATCTGGGAATGAATCTAAAAGTAATTCACCAGCCCACTTATCTTTCCAAAATAAAGTTTAGGTGTTATCTCCCAGCTGAATAGAAGTGATTTCCCCATACAAGTCCTTCAATTTGAACACATCTCTCCACCAGAATGAGCCCATGGCCCTTTGTGAATGTGGTACTTTGTTTTCATAGTATTTGAACCAAATTTGCTGAACCCACGAGATATTTGCTTTGGAGTAGAACTTGTGGAGCTGCTTCATGAGTAAAGCATCATTTTATACATAGAGATTTTTCATCCCAAGGCCCCCCTTTTTCTAAGGTGCCATCTCCCAACTATTATACCCTCTTGATTCTCGAAGTAGACATAATTTATTATCTAAGGTCTTTTTGGAACGTATGAATTTTATTGGAATTATGTAGAAAATTCATGGGAATCAATTTATTTTTATAAGAAATAGTACAAGAAGAGGAAAAATCTGATGCTACCCGGATAAGGAGGAGAAGGATGACGCCCGAGACCTTTCTTTTCATTTTTTCTCTTTCTTCTCTGTCTTTTTACACGATCTATAGTTGTAACCCGAACCCCCTTTGGAGCCTATAAAAGAGGCAGCCGGGGCACGCCATCAGAGGAGGCAATCCATACACACATCAGATTTAGAATCACAAACAGGCACACACACACTCGTTTTTCACCCACGCACAGAAAATTGGGAGCTTCTCCCTCTCTTGACCAAGCTTGTACTCCCCTAATGCGAGCACTCCCATGCAGAGCAGCATGAGCCATTACACACACTAGACATAGGGATTCTTACCCGAACCAGTATAAATCTTGTGTCTACCCTGTACACCATCGGCCTAGACGCGCAGATACATTCAATAGTCGCTCTGTCTTGACCCGCCCAATTCCAAGACACTAACATGGAGCTACAGGTGTAGAGGAAGGGGTAGATGAATCAGGGGACCCCTCCTTTTGCTATGACATGCAAAGTGCTGGTGTGAGAAAAGATGATAATACTTTCTTGATCAATATAATCGATTCACCGGGGCACGCGGATGCCCCATCCAAAGCCATAAGTGCACTGACTTTAGCTGATGGAGTCGTACTATTAGTTAATGAGGGTGTTTCCCTTCATCAAAGAAGACTGGTCAAACATGCTATTAGTGAGAGAATCAGCTAGGTTCGTTCTTTCACTAAACATTTTGGATCATAGCTACACACATCAATTGATGAAGGGAAGGAAGTTTATCATTACCTCTTTCAGGCTATGAAGAGTACCAATGAGGTGATGGAGAGTTATGATGACAAGCTTCTTGGTTATCTCACTTTCAGGCTAGAAAAGGGAACTATGGCTTTTATCAGCATATCTCATGGCTGGTGCTTTACCCTTACAAGTTTCTTGAAGATTCTTGCACCGCTATTCAAGGTCGACGAAGCTCTTATAAGGAAGAAAACATGGAGGGATAACTTTTTTGACAAGAAAACCATGACATGGACCAACAAAAAATATAGGGTCTCCTTCATGCTTGAGAGGATTCATACATTTTTGCTACTCTTATTTTTTAGGTCTATTTTTTTCTACGAGGGTTGTTTCATAGCAATCTGATAAAAAATATTATAGCCGTGGACCTAGCCTCGGTGGTTGAGCGGTGGGTCCGTAAATTTTTCAACATTGGGATTAAGAATGTAAAGATGTAAGTTTCTTATGAAGCGATGTTTATATTATATTACTATATGCTAGTGACATATTTAAAATATTTTAAGAAATATGTAATTTAGAAATGAAACAAGCATATTTTATTGTTTTGTTTGTTGTTTTATGCAGTTGTTTCATTTTAGGTTCACCACAGCCAAGACTCATGGCCATAACTTAAACACTATGCAAAAGATTTGCATGTTTGTCCCTTTGTTAATGTTTTAGTTTCACACTTCTATCATATGCTAAATATAAATCGCCTTTCCACTAAGGTGGTGTGTTGCTAACAATATATAGTGTATGTCAAAGAAAATGTTAACAAAGAAATAGAAATATCAGATGGGGATGAGGAGTTATGGAACTATGTAATTATGGACGAGGGTCAATCCTAATAAGCTTCCAAATAAAACTTGCAGGAGTTCTTTACTCTAGTTGATATTTGTAACCCCACCTTGGGAAGGTTTATGATGACTTTAGTGAAAGATTTGTTGGTCCATTTGACTAGGGTGAGTATAGGTGTTACTAACCTTGGGGATCTTAGAAGATTGTCCCAACTGAGGTATATGGATATGTATATATAGAGAGCCTCATGGGCCATATGGGCTTGACAATAGATGAGCCTTAACACCCCCTTCAAACTCAAGCTAGAACCAAAGGATCTGAAGCACTGAGTTTGAGCAAGTGCAGTCGATGTTGATCTCGAGTTTGCGCCATACTGGAAATCAATGGTATTCTAATGACAATAAGACCCACCAATATGCCTTGCAAGTTCGTGCTTCACTGAGTCATTGACAATCTAGATGGCTCTAGTATTATCACAAAGAAGAGGTGGTGGCAGCCCAAGAAATCACAAAATCAACCAACAACCATCAAAGTCATACAATTTCTATAGTAGTGGCAAGTGCTCGAAGTTCAACCTCTATACTAGAACTAGATACAACCTGTTTCTTGGATGTCCAAGCAATAGGAGAAGAGCCAAGAAGAATACAATACCTAGTTATGGAATGACGGTTTGTAGAGTCACTTGCCCAAGTGACATCTGAGTAAGCAAGAAGCTTGAGTGGACAATCATAAACAAATAATGAATAGCAAGATGACGTCCCCCATAAGTGTCGTAGCATGTGAAGTAAATGGCCAAAATGTCCAAGCAATAGGAGAAGAGCCAAGAAGAATACAATACCTAGTTATGGAATGACGGTTTGTAGAGTCACTTGCCCAAGTGACATCTGAGTAAGCAAGAAGCTTGAGTGGACAATCATAAACAAATAATGAATAGCAAGATGACGTCCCCCATAAGTGTCGTAGCATGTGAAGTAAATGACACACACAAACTAGCTCCAAATATGAACTGCATGAGCAATATATCAGGTCTAGTAATAGTGAGATAAACAAGATTACCGACAATGTGACGGTATCTGGAGGGATCCTAAAGTGGTGTACCATTAGTAGGACGAAGCTGCAATTAAAGATCCATAGGTGTTGCAGCTATTCAATTATTAGTGATACCTGAATGAGCAACAAGATCCAGTATGTACTTACACTGAGAAAGATGATATCCTTGGTAGATTGCTTGACCTCTCAATGCCTAAGAAATAACTGAGAGGACCCAAATCATACATATGAAATTCAACACTAAGTTGTTGCTTCACATGAGAAATGTGATCCACGTCATTACCTGTAATTTGAATATCATCAACATAGATAAGAAGCAAAGTACGACCACATGATGATAAATAAATAAATAAATAAATAAATAAATAAAGTTGCACGCATGGTCACTAGGTGAAAAACCAGCAGCTCGTATCACAGATATAAAATGCTCATGCCAAGTACAGGGAGCTTGTTTAAGGCCATATAAAGCATGGTGAAGATGAGAAACATCTTAGGGGTGCAACACCACCTGGGGTGTGGTTGCATATAAACTTCTTAAGTAAACTCACCATAAAGAAAAGTATTCTTGACATCCATGTGGGACATAGGCCAAGAAAAAGAACTGGACATAGCAATTAATGTATGAACTATTGTCATATGAGCAATAGGTGCAAATGTCTCATCATAATCAAGACCTTAAGTCTGTGAAAACCTCTGGCAACAAGGCAGGCCTTATGTCTCTATATAGAGCCATCTGACTTCATCTTAGCTTTGAATACCCGCTTAGATGTAATAGGTACTGTGTAGGATGGCAACATAACAAGATCCCAAGTGATGTGATGATCAAGGGAAGCAAGTTCCTCCGACATATCTAGCTGCCATTCTAGAATACTATAAACTTCCTGATAAGTGGATGGCTCATCAACAACAACATGCACATGGGGAAAACCATACTTATCTTTAGGACAAATAGTACTGCTGTCTCGAAGGTTACATCGTGGTGCAACTTGTAAATCATCAAAATCCATATGTAACTCATCAATATTATTGCTGGAAACATCAACATCGAGCTCATCAGGGTTGACCTCATCAGGGTTGACCAAGGTGGGGGAACTGGATGGAAAAGTAGGAGGGTCTATGGGATGATGATTGAGAATGGTTTGGAAAAATATTGAGGTGGCAGAGGTGGAGGTGGTGGGGGAGGTTGAGTTGGGATCAGGAATGAATGTGGGAGAATCAACATTAATGGGTGGAGGAGGTGCAATAGTGGTATTGGATGGTGGAGGCACAAACGATGGAACAACATCATCATTTGATAGAAATAGGGGAAGGGACATAAATGTTGTGGACTCTGTAGGAGCATATGATGACTTTTTAGTGGAATTATAAAAGAAAGGACGGTCCACAACAAAAGTGACATCGTCATGAGAGATGCGCATGAGAGATACACACAAGGGGGTTTGGACTATTGTTCCAGGAGTTGACCTCAATGTTGGTAAGGAGATTGGAGTTTCTAGGCTTTCTTCGCCTCCACTTATGCAAATCAACCGTGTGGTAGCTGATTATTTGATTGAAGTTTCTAGAGGCAGACCACATCCAACTTTGTTGAGCGACTGTGTGATATTCCTATTCCATCGACCACCAATTTTCAAAACAAAAAGGTTTAGTAGTACGAGTACGATTAGAAGAATTAAGAATGGCAAGAATCGGACCCAAACGGCAATCAACACTTGAATCAATCAAGAACCGGATTTGGGTGGTGAATCGAGCTAGATTAGGGATGAGATTTAGGGTATGGAGGGCGAAGGGAAAGGGATTGCCTGCGTCACGGAGAGGAGGAGGTGTGAGGTTAGGCATCAACATGCATTGAGCTCTTAGCAGGCCGCAACATCTACCAGGCCTACATGTAAATGCCGTGTCAGCCCACGTGACTAGGGTGTGGGTGCATCGGGCCATGCCGGCCTGGGCTCGCACACGACCAGGCTAGAAAATCGTGCTTCCTGCCGGGCTTATGCTATGCTGCATTTGCTTTGCCTTGTTGTGTTCATGCCTCGATCCGCAGTGAGGCTGGCTAGGAGTAGGAAAAAAGGAACAACGGATATGAAATCAAAGAAATTAATGAGGATGACCACGATGCACATCCATTCATCTCAAGGAAGATAAGAAAAAATACTTCATCCTCACACGTGCACTACTCTATCCTAATCTTCACAACGTCCAGGCGATGAAGAGAATTGCTTTCTCGAAGAGCTCCTTGGATTAGTGGTTGCACAGCGTGGTCGTCATTACATCACGCCTTGAGTTCTTTAGCAACCACTGCAGCACAATCAGCCTCTAGGACAAGTGGGCGATGAGCCCAATCAACCACAAGTCTGATGCCTTCTAGTTCTAGTTCTAGACAGTCTGTAGCCTCAGACGATTCTTCAGCATCCCTACAATAGAACTGCAAACGCCAAGCAATTTTCTCGAATACGCAAAAGATTTGCGCATCATTGCATTAAGTAGAAGAAAGTTTTACAAGAAATTTTCCGGGGTGGATACAAATATTCAACACTGCCCGCCACCCCAGGGACGCCAACATAACGGATTACTCACGCACTAAACATTCTAGTTCCCGCGCGTCGGCCTCCGGCGCTCACGCTTGGCCCCCGGCCCCGCGGCGCCTCCGCGGTCGCAGCCGTCGCTCCTCGCCTGCGAACAGCTCCCGCATGGCCTGTGTGTCGCCGGGTCTTCCCTTGAACATCGCGTCCAGCCTCTGCTGACCCTCCTCCGTCGGTTCCGCCTCGACGAACCCCAACTTTTGCATGGCGAGGATCTCTCCTCTCTTTGCGACCGGGTACTTGGAGAGGGGGTTGGCTGCGATGCGCCTGCTTCGTAGCGGCAGCTTGGGCGAACTGGAGTCGTCCACCCGAGTCGGCCGCGGCAGGAGAGGTGTGGTCGCCTTGCGGAAGGCGTGCTTGGCGAAGTTCTTGAGACGCCCCGTGAAGGACCCCTCCTTGCTCGAGGACCTCTCCTCCGCTGTCGGCGTGGCGACGGCCCTCCGGTAGAGCGGGGTGCAGAAACCCGGGGGCGCATCATCGTCGTCGTCGTCGTCGCGATCGGGTGCCGCCACGCCCCCGGTGTGCACGGCGCCGCACCCACGGTCTCGGGTGTTTGCCAAGGCAAGTCTCCCGAGGCGCCGCCCAAGTAAGCCATGGCCAGGGCCGGCGGCGCAGCGCTCGCACGGCCCTGAGCCTCTCGGTGTGCCGCGGGTGACTCAAAGCTCCCCGCTGAGTCGGTCCCGACAGCCACCACGCCAGTCGCCGCCTGCAACTCCCCGAGCTGCTCGTCCTCCGAGTCGACGAAGCCGGGGTCCTCGACGGCCTTGAGGTCCACAACGGCCCCCGCCGGAGCGTCCACGGAGTTGACGTGGTCGTGTAGCCGTGGAAGGTGCTCAGCAGGCGCCACCGTCCACTGTCTGCCGGCGTCGCCCATGTTCCCCCACTCGGCCCAGCGGCTGAGGAGGGCTAGCGTGCCTGCGGCCGTGGTGTCTTGTCCGTCGTGCACCGGCGTGGTCGAGGCCTCCTCCTGCTCGGCGTCCACCATCCTCTCCTCGGCGACCGTGGTAACGGCGTGGTCGAGCCCGGACAGCGGAGCGAAATCGAGTGGCCCGTCCACGAGCATCCCTCCCCAGAGGTCGAGCAGCGCCAGCGTGCCCTGCGCGTCTGGGTCGTCCCCGGCGCCGTCAGTGGCTGGGGCCACCACGGCCTCCTCAGGCGCAGCAACAAGGCGGTCCTCGGGAAGGGTGGTGGTCGCTGGTGTGGCGGTCGGCCCAGGTGACGGGGCGGCCGGCCGGAACTCACCCTCCTCCCGGGCCGCCTCGGCCACCGGCCCCGAGTCCACGAGTTTGAAGGCGCCTCTTCCGGAGTTGAGGTGCCCAACGTGACGGGTGGTGCCGGGCGTGGCGCACGCGGGCGCCACTCTGTCGCGGCTTCGTCCCGCGGTCGGCCCCGCGCCGGCCGGCCGGCGCGCCGCCCTCGGCTTCGCGGCCGGCGCTGCCGGTCCGGCCCCGGTGCCATGGTTCTCGAAGAAGAGTCAGCGGTTGTCGTTGCCCCGGCCTGCAGCTGCTGGACCGGCGGTACCCGACGGTCGGCTGCCACGTCACCATCCCGGTGTCGGGCCACGACCTCCGCCATAGTTGGTGCGACGACGTCCCCACGCCTCCGGGTTGGGGCGAGATGAAGATGAAGCCCTCGGGGGCGGCGTCGGATCTGCGGCTCCCCGGCCGGATCCCGATGACCTTCGCAACCGCCGCCCGAACGTCGGCGATAGCCACCTCGGGGCCGCGTTTGGTGGCAGTGCCGACGTCGACGTCAGGGGAAGGCGGGGTCGGTGGGGCCGGTCCCTGCGCACCCACGTGGCGAGGCGGTGGTGGCGGCGGGCGGCCCCTGGCGCTCCCCGAGCTCCAGGGGTTCGCTCCCCGCCTGAGCTCAGGAGCGCGGCCAGAGTCCTTGCCCGCACGCTCGAAGGACGGGCACGTCACAGGCGGCCTGGTGCAGTCACGGGCCCGGTGGTTGAGCCCAAGGCAGTTCCAACACCGGGGCTCCCGCTTGCACGTCGCGATCTGGTGCCCCGTTGCCATGCAGTTGAGGCACCGTCCCGCGACGTCCCACCTGCACCTACCGACGGCCGAAGGCTGGCGCGCGTCCCGGCTCGGTCTCGCCGCCGTCACTCGCGCACCAGCCATTGACGATGGCTTGCGGGGTAGCACCTCACGCCACCCGTCCCGGTCTGGAGGGGAAGCCCGGCGGTTGGGGCCGAGCCTCCTCGACGCCGGCAGTCGTGGCTCCGGGTCCGGGCCGAGCCTCCGGTGAGCCGGCGCGCGAGAGGTGGTCACCGGACCTAGCCGCCGACGGGCCGGAACCCTCGGCGCTGGAGTCGGACCGAGGCGTCGGTGCGCGTTGGTCCTTGAGGCCGCTGTGGAGGAGGTCTTGGGGGCTGTTGTCGAGGTACCCCCGGTCGTCGGCCCCCGGCGCACGCGGCGGCGTTGCCTACGCCGGTGCCGCGGCGCACCCTTGCCAACAGCCGAAGAGCCGCGGTCATGTCCGCCGGGTGCCACCTGCTCGGCCCTGGCCGAGGTTTCCCCAACCTCCAGGCCAAGGCTGGCGTTTGGGCGCCGCCCGCCCAACCCGGCATCCGTAGACGACGCAGCCACGCCGGTGGACGGGGTCTCCCCGACCCTCCGGTCCATGGTGAGCCGGCACCGGTGGTGGGAATCGGCGGAAGACGATCTTGGGCGCGGGACGGGCGGCGTCGTCGTCGTCCGAGCAGTCCTCCGGCTCCACATCGGCCCACCGCTCGGTCTTGCTCCGGCCGGCCGAATGAAGTGGTGAGGAGGGGAAGAAGGGCCTTGCATCCGGAGAGAGCGTCTTAACCGAGGAGGCGGGGAAACACGCTTGGCGGGCGGCGCATCGGCGGGGAGGGCCGGCACCCATGTCGGTCGCGGTCGGCGGCGTGCCGTCTTGTCGGCGAGGGTGGCCCCGCACGGCGAGGCCCCGCAACGGTGCGCCCATCCCCGCCTTAGGCGGGCGGGCGGCGACAACCGAGCTCCCGCGGGGCGGAGGGCCTCCCGCCCGCGCACGGCCGCGGGTCGCGTCGGCGAGGCCCGGGTCGAGCACGGCGTGCGTCCGCGAGACGCCCCGGAGTGGCGGCCGCGAGACCCGCGGTGGAGCTCCGGCGGAGGGTTCCCCACCCTCAAGGCCGACGCCGCACCCAGGGAGCGCACAGGCCCGCCATGGCCGGCGGCGTTGGCCTTCAACGGCGGCACAGGAAGGGGCGGCGACCATGGCCACCCGACCCCGTCCTCGGGTTCGTGGGGCGAAGGGGCGCCAGGGGAGCCTGCAGGCGCGGGCGCGGGCACCGGCTCCGGCGCGTCCGGCCCCGCCAGGTCCGGCGCAGCCGCCGCCATGGCCGGCGTCCACGGGGCCGGCGAGGCCGAGCCATGGCCGGCCGCCTGTGGGAACGGCGAGGCCGCTACGGGAGCGGGAGAGGAAGGGGCTTGGCGGTGGGAGAGGGAGGAGGAAGAGGAGGGGGAGGTGGAGGAGGCCAGGGAGCGGGCCGCCGGCGCCGACGCGGCGGCGGCGGCGGCGGCGGCGGCGGCGGCAGGTCGTCCTAGCGGGCCGCGCGGCCCAGTTAGTTCAAAGGGTATCCAGAAACGCCAAGCAATTAGTTTTGGTTAACCCTCCCAGTCGTCCCTGATATGATCACACCCACTGCTGTTGAGACAGTGTCAAGGTTACAAAGCCCCATCAAACATTTATTTATTTATTTATAGAGTACCCTGATAACTGACGAGGATGCTTCCCTTCCACTGTAATCAGTGTACTGACTCTGTTGTCGGAAAAGTGACAGAGAGTTAAGAAATTGATGTAATCAACATGTATGGATATATTTCCATTACCTTTTTGAAACATTATTCCTAACAAACCAGATCCTGCAAATCAGCAGTAAGAAATTTTAATGTTTTACCTCCTCTGCACAGTTAGACAATAGAACGAGTAGCCAATCCGGCCCTGACCATTTGATGTCGTCTTCTACAGGCAAAGGAGGGCTCGTGCATTTCAAACCTCAGCGATGATGCTTGAGTGCAAACCCTTGCAGAGGCTGGAATATAATTTCAATGTTTGCACACGTTACAGGACGACGCCCTGGTGGTACTTCTTGCATTGGTAGCGCACATTCAGATCAAAAGTGTGTACGTGGTTTGTGTTGTGTCGGTAAATTTTGTTCCATATATATTTCTGTGATTACACGACAAATAATCTTTGTGAGCTCTCTCAACTTTTTCTCCGTTGCTACATTGAATACTAGTACTATATATGTTCTACGTTACAGGACGCCTTCTTGGTAGCACACTTGGAGGGTGTGGTTGGCCATGAGCCGGTTCACTTTCTCCGTGGGGTGGAAGGCGTCCCAGAAGAGGTACTTGCTGGCGTCGTCGCAGGTCAGCGGCGCGTCGTCGTTGCACATCAATCCCATCTCAAACCTGCCTGTCGCACAGCACCCGTCCTCCACGTTCTCCAGCCCTGACATGTTCATCAGTTCATGGTGCCGACGTGTGAGCAGGGTGAAGGAATTTGCTTTGGATTATTGATCTAATACACACGTACTTGGTAATTAGAAGTTGTTTGCATGCTCACCAAACTTTTGTGGGTTTGTGACGAGGTCGACGAAGCTCTCGTAGACGGAGACGTAGGCGACCCTAAGCCCCGGGAACTCGTCCCTGAGGCCGCGCACCATGGCCTCCACCTTGGCGTTGAAGCTCCTGGCGACGTCGTTATACTCCTCGACGCACCCACCGCCGCGGAGGGCGTTGGCGGTGCGCTCGAGCGGCAGGCAGCCGATGGCGGCGAGCCCGGCGAAGGTGACCCGGCGGGCGCCGAGGCGGTGGATCCGCACCAGGAACGCCCGCGCGCCGGCGACCAGGAAGTCCTCGAACTCGGGCACCGTGAACTGCGCGGACCGCCCCGTGGCGGCCAGCGGCAGGAAGTAGTTCTCCAGGAAGTCGTTGGTGCCGATGCTCACCACGTGGAGCGCGCCGCCGACGATGGCCGTGGCGCGGGACGCGCCCACGCGCGCGCGGAGACGCCGCTGGTACTCCTCGTAGTACTCCACCTCCTTCCACAGCGGGATCACTGACTAGTACTTTAATTGATTTATTTATTTTATTCTTTGTATTATAAAATTAAATAAGACGAGCGGATATGGCAAAAAAAAAAAGATATTGTGATCCACACACTTCTATGCTTTCGAACACGAGTGAGTCGTGCGTTCCGTATTTTTCGTTCCGGGAATGTGAAACATTTTTCGTCCTAACAATGTAAAATTCTTTCAAAAATAGCGTTTCACGTCACAGAATCGCGTTCCTCGTACATGACTGTGAGCCGTGCACAATGCTGTTCTGCGGAGACGCATGCGTGTCGATGGCAAAGTGTACAACTTGAGTGAAGTGTGAACAGGAACAATCGGTTGGGGACGTACGGCAGATCGGCAGGCGGCAGGAGCACTTACCAGGACTCCGGCGGTGGCGTCGTCGATGCCAGTGCCGGCGGACGCGAAGCAGACGCCGCGCGCGAAGTCGTCGATGCCGTAGGCCGGGTCGAGGTAGGCCGGCACGACCGGCGGCAGGCCGAGCGCCTCGGAGATGAGGTCCGGGGGCAGCCGCCCGTTGCCGAACCGGCCGGTGGCGCGCGGCCCGCCCGGCATGTCGCGGCCGTAGGGCGGCAAGTCGGCGCGCAGCGGCGTGGGGATCTGGTTGTTGTTGCCCGTGTCCACTGTCGAGTCCCCGAACACGATCACCGCCGGCACCCGCGGCGCCGCCGCGGCCCGCGTGACGCCGCTCGTCGCCGTCAGCAGCAGCAGCAGCAGCACCGCTTCGGCCCCAGGACGGCAGGTCGGCGCCATCCGGAGCGTGTGTGCCATTGTGTGCGATGCAGCTGACGGCGAGCGAGTGGTGTTTTGAAGAGTGAGCTGCTGGTTTCTTGGGGAGGTGAGCTGGTGAAGGTGGCGGGGAGGGGACTGTGGCCACAGCTACAAGATGCAGAGAGCACAGAGCAGGGGACGGGGGTCAGAGGCTCACGAGTCACGAGCGACGTGTCTGTTGCGTCGAGGCGTCGCTTTGGGTCTTGTTGGCTTGTAGAACTGCAAAGGCTAGCTAGATCATACTGGATCGAATGTCTCGACGCTAAATTACTGCCACCTTGAGATGACACCAATCAGTGTCACTGCATATTGAGCTAGCAAGCAAGATTGCATCACTGACTTAATTTGATCTTTTCTTATCCTTTCCTGAAAAACTGTCATGATTTTGATTGGCATCTTGTCCCGAATAGGCAGACGTGAGCAATCAGACAATCAGTAGTTTCTGCCAAAATGGCTCAGTTGGTGCAGACTGCAGAGATTTGTACGATTTGGCTAGGTCTTGTGATGGGTACGGACGAACAGAGGCTAGGGGAAAAAAGGCCCGTCCGTGTTTGGAACTACTTTTCTAGGAGCACAATCATACGGGAAGACTTTTCTCCTGCATTACCTCTCTTTATCTATTGGTTGGTAATGACATGATCTTGAGCTAGTATTATACTCGCTTCGTTGCTTTGGCATTTTAAAATATATAATAATTGATTTTTCCATGTATGTTTTGGCATAATTCTTTAAATAAGACCAGTGGTGAAAAGAATACTTCATAATTTGGAAACTAGAATGGAGTTAGTACCTTAGAACGGGAAGCAACTGTTCATATCGTTGGAGCTGTTGCTTTGGAAGACCAGCTATGTGCAACATTGCTTTGTCGGTAGACCTCCGGCGGCTTGCAGGTATCACGGACATGTCTTTCTAGACCGTGCAATTGCTTGACTTGTATTTTAGGGTCTTATTTAGATTACGAAAAGTGAAGTTAAAAAGCATTGTAGCACTTTCGTTTGTATTTGATAACTATTATTTGATCATAGACTAACTAAGCTCAAAAGATTTGTCTCGTAATTTACATCCAAACTACACAATTAGTTATTTTTTATTTATATTTACTGTTGCATGCATGTGTCCAAAAATTGATGTGATAAAGAGAGAACGTAAAAATTTGGAATTTTGGAGCAATCTAAACAAAGCCTAGGAGGACAAGGGAGGCTCTAGTTTGATGGGGCTTTGTGGAAAGAAGAAACTCTTGTGTGTTGCTCAAAGGAATACAAGTCATCTATTCAGTTGTTTCGAGGAACTAAGATAGTTTCTACTAGTATGTTCATTAACTATAATGTCAACTAAGAAAAATAGTGATGTGGATTGAAATTGAAAAAAAAGGAGAAAAATGATTTCTTAGATAGTAAACTATGTCTACGCGAGAAGCAAGAGGGGTTACATATGATTGGGCATAAAATTGTTTTAATAAAAATTTCAAAAAAAATGTAAGTTCATAAAAACTAGTACGCGTGGTTTCTTGCATTAAGAAAACTGCCTTAACACTGCCCTAACCGAACTACGGATTGTATTTACGAAGATCAAATCAAATGAAAACGAATCAAGATTCAGGAAAAAAAAAAAAAAAAACGAATCAACGACCGACCACACTATTTTCTCAGAAACCCCCTCAAATTCTCCGCTCCCTTTCGATCCAGCCCCCGCATCAAGGGAGTCCTCCACTTCACTCCTGCGGTCCTGCCCACCTCCGGCGATGGCCGGCCGCCTCCCGGGCGCCGCCGCGTCCTCACCGCTGCCCCGCGCGCTCCTCCTCCTCGCCGCGCTCGCGCTATTCTCCATCTCCTTCCTCTCGCTCCGCTCTCTCCGCCCCGCCGCGGACCCCGCCGACAAGTCCCGCCCCCTCCTCCGGCCCCAGTCCTCCTCGTCGGTGTACCACTCCCCGGAGGCGTTCGCGGCGGGGTACGCGGAGATGGAGCGGAGCTTCAAGGTGTACATCTACCCGGACGGCGACCCCAAGACGTTCTATCAGACGCCGCGCAAGCTCACGGGGAAGTACGCCAGCGAGGGCTACTTCTTCCAGAACATCCGGGAGAGCCGGTTTCGCACCGACGACCCCGACCAGGCGCACCTTTTCTTCGTCCCCATATCGCCCCACAAGATGCGCGGCAAGGTGGCTTCTCTCTCCCTCCCTCCTGGATTCTGTCCTTCGTTTCATCTCGCTGTAACCCAGTACTGATGGTGTGATGCTATTAGTTGTGGGACGCATTGGACTAATTTGAACTGTCCTTAGCGTGTTCAGAACCACTTTGCAATGTGAAGATTTGCTAATGCCAAATATTCCCTCATAGGAGTTAGTTTATTCTGAATGTTTTGGTTAGGTTATTCTGAATCTTTTGGTTGGCATAATGTGCAGTGTAATTACAATCATCTTTTTTTGGTTGGTTGCATTGTGATGCTTCTGCTAAGTTTGGACAAATCATGATTAATGGCTTGACAGTTGGAGTAGCATCTGTGAAATTTTCATTTTAGTTGAGCTTGCACTAATGGGAGTATGTTAATTAATGTGTGCCTATGAATGCTGATTGATTTGGTAGGTTATCACTTTGACGTAAGATCCTTGGTTTCTTAACTTGTTCCACAGTGTTGCAGGTCGTTTGTTTTTCCCTCTGGGATACCTGTTGAATTTTCATTTTCAAATTTATGGAAGCCTTGTATGATTGCTATGATTATTATATACATCTTTTATTTCTGCTCTTGTTTCGTTGTAACGGTAGTTATGTACATGTGTTGTTTTGGCATTGCAGGGTACTTCATATGAGAATATGACGGTGATAGTTAAGGACTATGTAGAAGGTTTGATACACAAGTATCCTTACTGGAACAGGACACTAGGAGCAGACCACTTTTTTGTCACCTGCCATGATGTGGGTGTGAGAGCATTTGAAGGACTTCCATTCATGGTGAAAAACTCTATTAGAGTTGTATGTTCGCCAAGCTATAATGTTGACTTTATACCACATAAGGATATTGCCCTTCCTCAAGTACTACAGCCATTTGCCCTACCTGAAGGAGGAAATGATATTGAGAACAGGTTAGTGATTGTTCAGTACAAATACTGTGGACAATTCCTGGTATGTTTGTCTTGATGAATTTTCAAGATTCTGTCAGTGTTCTTGGCCCTTCATTTATTCTAGTGCTTAAGACTATAATGCCACAAAAAAATGGAAAAAAAATATTCAAATGTCAAATGAAAACTCTATATGGAACACACTTACTTACCCAGTTGTCTCCTCATTCATGCCTTGAAGAGTACATGGTTTCAGACTGCCCATTGCTCCAATCTAGTGCTAAGAATTACGTAGGTATAGGAAAATTGGAAGTTGATTGCAGTTGTGGACTTGTTTTTGCCACCTTATTAAAATATAATGCTTGCATGTTGTTTAATGATGGCCTCTCTCCTTTTTCTCTCATTCATCTTTATTACTTTCACACATCACATTTATGACTAAATATTGTACAACTAGTCACTATTATATTCCCAAAGGCAACGATACCCTGGGCACCATAGCCATTTTCTTCTACCATTCTCTTAGCTTTAAACATTTCTTGTGCCCCAACCAAAATACACCTCTGAAAATGAACTGGTGGGACTACATCGTAAACTCTATTTGTTCTTAGCCTATTACAAATTATATTTTATTATTGTTTTGCAATTGAACCAGGACAATTCTTGGATTTTGGGCTGGCCATCGCAATTCCAAAATAAGAGTTATCCTAGCACGAGTTTGGGAAAATGACACAGAGCTTGCTATCAGCAACAATCGTATCAGTAGAGCTATTGGAGAGCTAGTTTATCAGAAGCAATTTTACCGTACCAAGTTCTGTATCTGTCCTGGTGGGTCTCAAGTTAACAGTGCCCGTATATCTGACTCAATACATTATGGTTGTGTTCCTGGTTAGTATTTCTAACTTGTAAACTTTGACAATACATCTCATTGTTCTTTCTATTCCCTTTTTATGGGAACAGAGTATTTTAGTTCCTTCTTGATTACATTGTTCTGATACATATTTTTCTACCCCTTAAGTTATTCTGTCAGACTACTATGACCTGCCTTTCAATGATGCCCTTGACTGGAGAAAATTTGCGGTTGTACTTAGGGAGAGAGATGTATATCGACTGAAGGATATCTTGAAATCTATATCACAGGAGGAGTTTGTTTCATTACATAAATCTCTAGTTCAGGTTTGTTTATTCTGAACACTTGTACTCTTACTTTGTTCTTTGCATTCACTGTTCTACAAAAATGTAGGGCCATTTACACTTGGCAGCGTTGAAATTTCAAATATTGCATTAGACTGTAATAGGAAATGAATCTATAATTTGAAAAATTAACAATAATATGTCAGTAGCAAATTAGCTACTGTGAAGTGTATTTGTGTAAGTAGTGAATCATTTGCTTTGCCAATTGTTTTTGCTATAGTGCTCTTTATTTGTCAGTTTGAGATAACTAAGATTCCCAACTAAATTACAGTATAGTTCTGCACTAACAAGTTAAGTTACAATACAGGTGCAGAAACACTTTGTGTGGCATTCACCTCCTGTCTCCTATGATGCATTCCACATGGTTATGTATGAACTGTGGCTGCGGCATAATGTGATAAAGTACTGAAGCCCCTCAGCCTGAGTTTTGATTGCTAACCTAAATGACTGATCCATCAGAAAGACACTACCAAGTCTGACAGCCTGCTGGTACTACCTTGAAAATGGGCTTTTGGTTCTTTGCTCTCTGAATCTCCAGCTGGATGGATCATTGGATATAATGTTAGTTATATGCATGGTGCAATGGAGAGCATGTCCATGAAAGAGTTGGCCATTGTTCAGCATATATGACAAAATTGTAGTCCTGGTTAATTGATGGATTGGTTGATTCTTTTTAACAATAGTTAGCTTTCCCATATTGCAATCTTTTTCTCTAGATTTCTTATATTTCGCGGATCTGCTTGGTTCATTGCATGTATTTTCTCGTGCAATTTTTTTGTGTTCGATGGCTTCAGGCATGTAAGTAATGTACAATATTATTGATGAGAAACATAGTTTAATTCCTTCTGACTGAACAGATAGCTGTGAGTTGTGACAAACAAATCATCTGGTTTTGTGGCCTTCTTGATTTTACAAACTTGTAGTACCTGATTTCTTAGGTAGGCAACACAGTATTCAAGTGAAATTTCAAACCACCAGGCACTCTCGAACACAAAATATTATCTTGCACTCCCTCGGTCCCTCCATTCTAAATTATAAGACGACATGACTTTTTCTTGATACATAGTATTTTCTGTATACACTATGTCTAGATATGTAGTAAAAGTAATGTATCTAAAAAGCAGATACATCTGCATCGATAAGCAGAATACTGTGCAGTTGTGCTTATTGTGACTATATTGTTACAATATATGCCATACTGATTATCGTAATGGAGTAGCAGTCCAAATCAAGGATACAGCCAATTACCAGGTGAATCACTGGAAGACTTGCTTTACCTCTCTTTACTGCAGATATATTTGTTACAACACAGACTTATCCGTAATACCTTTTACATTGTATCAATGAACTATGTTGTTCTTCAGCATATCACACATCCCACACATCATTTTCTTTCATAGAGAGGTGGAAAGTACACGAGGACATTAGCCAGCCTTCGGCAGTACCAGCTTTATATAATGTTCAACAGTACCATCTAGTGATCACTTGATAAGGATGCACCTAATGGGTGAGCCATCACATCCAATAAGTCTGAGAGGTAAGCAGTGCAACATATACACTCCAGTCTTTACATGGTCTAGTTTGAGACCTTCTATTGGTATTATGTCCTGAGAGAACAAAGTAAACAAATCAACCAGTTATTTAAGCTAGCAAATGATATGTGTCATTAACTCAGGTCGATGGTACAGATCAAATATTCCATGCTTAAAATGTATAAAATGTATATAAGATGTTAGATGACATGTCCAATCCATTTTGATTAGCACCTACACTATACATGAAGTGGAATGTTCTTTAGAGAAGCAAAACGAAGCAAGGACATCCCCTAAAACATTAGTTGGCATGGAATTCTAGAGCTAATACTTAGCTAAACTTGTCAACTTGCAAATTTAATGCATACTTTTTTATTTCATTAATTAATAACCTTGACATGTAATTTTTCTACAGTAGAATAGTGCAATGATGCTACACACAAGGTGGGAAACTGCATTTTCTTACTCGTCTATTTAAAAAGACCAAATGGGCTGATATCAAGTGATCAAATGCCGCAACTGATATATAGTCAATCCCTGCATAGTTTCCATATCAGTAAGTTTAGTACTATATGTATTGATTCACCAAGTAACAAAAAGTCAAAGAAGAAATAATTATTCACAATTCCAGGTTCCTAGATGCTCAGCAACTCTGATTTGAGATAAAAAAAAAAAGAAGTTATGGACAGATGGAAACTAGCACACGAGAGAAACCAAGCTTCATTCAGACAGTACAGTATTGTTCATATGCTGTCAGAGTTATACTTTCTTACCAACTAGCTTGATGTCAGTGTTGTCAACTAACCATTGTGCACCATCCTTTGTGAACCCAACAAAACTTGTGTCAATTTCCTTGGTCCACATTAGCTTCCTGGAAAACATTTGTTTGCATGTTCAGCATTAGACACAACAGTTGTCGAATGATATTTGAATTTGGCAATATTATATCTAATGAAGAAGAGCCGTACTTGTCAGTGTTTAGAGTTCTGAAAAGAACTCGGCGAATTCCTTTCGTGATATTTAGGGACTGCATTGCTTGAGCTACAAAGAGTAAGTGGGTATCAAGACACTACTAGTAGGTACTATACATGCCCCATTTACTTGTATTAGATGGCACCTGTCATATAGAGAGGAGCTAGTTTATCGAAAACATTAGGCATGATACCTGTTATATTTGTGTCCCTCGGAACATCAATGAGTAACGCAGGCCCTGTACAGAGATCAAATCTGTCAAATCAATATTCATATCATATAGAACCTTGTGGGTTTGAATCCACTCTTACATGCAGAGTGTTTAACAGTGATATAGAATGCAGAAATTTGGTATGGTTTGTCACTTTGTCTGAGTTAATCCTCATATAGAAGTTCTATACAAAATTTTTATGTAAAATCCCTGCACTCTGGACATGGTGTAAACAGTGATACTGTGATAGTAGAATATATTCAGTCAATTTCGCATCCATTCTGAACCTGACAATGCGCCTGCAACTACAAGAAACGCACTCATCGTAATCCCAGGTTCAGACTAGTGATGTTTCCTCAACTCAACCATGAAATGAACATTCACGATACCAGAAATCCAGAATCCATCTTGAAACGGAGGAGCGCATTGAGCCTACCATTGAGGACGTCGAGGTCGAGCTTGTCGACGCCGAGGCCGGCCTCGAAGTGCTCCTGGACCATGTGACCCGGCGCGTCGACATGGGTCCCCGTGTGCACCACCAAGCGCAGCTCCGACACGTTGTTGACGGAGCCGTTGGCCATGGACTCCGTGAGCCGGGTGACCGCGCCGAGCCCGTCCCGCCCGGGGAACGGCAGCTCCGGCCGGTACGCGTGCGTGATGTCCACGATGCGCCCGCCGCCGTACTCCTCGAGCCCCGCCTCCATGGCAGAGACCGCGGGACCGTACGCCGTGGCGTCGAAGGCGGCGTCGGTGTACGCCGGGTGGGCGGCGCTCGTGCCGCTCCCCCGCGCAACAGGAACGCGCGGCGCCAGCGTTGAGGCGAGCAGGAGCATCGCCATCGCCGACGCCATCAGAGGAGAAGCAGACATAGCCGCCCACGGCCACGAGCTCGCAGTCCGGAAGACAAGAAGATGAGGGCCGGCTGAGCAATAATGTTACGGCGACTCTGAGCAGGAGCAAGTTCGCAGCTATCAACAGCTAGTTGCCAAAATTTTACTACTATAAAGGGCAGGAGCCTCCCGGACGGTGGCTCCGTCCACGTCACCCGAAATTATTTGATTGGTCCACCTCAGTGTCACGTCACTTTCTTCACTTCTCATTGGTCCATATCAGCCTAATTCCCTCAATTCACTTTTGCATAGCTGACATCGTCCCCTTCACCAAAATATCTACCGCTTTCTCCGCTCCACATCAAAAGAAAAAGCACGACTTTCCCCATCCAGTTCTCTCTCTGGCCCGAAGGCGGAGGTGACAGGGCAACGGCCCACCACGGGCGGCGTGATGACGGCCTTCTCGTCTGTCCACGACGCAGGTCAGTCACGCTAGTCTTTTCTCTTCCCTTTCCACCCTCTCCCCATCTCTTCCGACGTGGCAGGGAAGAAACGGTGGTCATGACCTTCGCGGCGCCTGGCACTCAGCACGACGACGCCTGCCCTTGTCCCCCTCCATGCCCCCGCGCGGCTGCGGCGGCGGCGACCTAGGGTTTTGTCCCTTCGTCACCGGCCATCCCGGATCGGGCAGGCGCTAGCGCGCTGGCCCCACCACCGGCGGCAGCGGCCCTGGTGTGAGTAACACGCCGGCACAAAACCGGCCTTGGATCTGAATCAACGGATGTGCCAGCAGGGTGGTCACGCATAGGGTAGCAGCCCCGCCTCAGCACAGTTGCAATTTGTGCTCTTCTATACCCCTCTGCTAGATTCATCTCTCTAGGGTGATGCAGCCTAATTTCTTTTTGCTACCCTCTGGTTTTGGTGGATGCAAAAACGAAAGAGTAACTGATAAAAGGTGATATCCCACAACCCCACACCCAACGGTTGCTCAACCCCGACGCTCCCATCCTTTTGCTCGTGTGTCAGTGTGTAGCCCTTCTAGAAAGGTGTGTCGTGTTAGTTTTAGCTGCTCTCAATCTCCCTTGTTGGTGAATGGTGATGGTCCTCTCTAGGTGCTTGTTGAATTGACTGTGTAAAAAAAGGTGTCTAGATTGGAGCATGCATTGAGTGATGTTCAGATTGCAGTCATTCAGGTTTCATTCCGAGATTGCAGCCTACCTATATAGCGATGTGCATGACCTGTAAGAGATTATAATATATTCACAGGAAACCTGAATGAGTGCAGTATTTGGGATTGCCTTGTCTTACCTTGTGTTCCCAATTATTTTTAAGAGCACGCTTATGCGCGTATTTCATTAAGACGAGAAGAGGTCAAATTACAACCAAGGAGACTTGGCCAGCGATCATGAAAACAGAGCCCTACACCTACTGGATCTTGAAGAAACGATTACATTGCAAACTAGGATTGTTTTCCACTGAATATTCTTATTTTCCATGATAGGTATGTTGTTCCCAATAGTTCTTGAGTTTTGCTTGACATGTGATGTAAATTCAGAGTACAAACTGCAGCCAGGGCTCGTAATGGATAACAGAGGTGAAGATGGACATGAGGAGGAATTGGACTTCCATCCTGGGACTGCTGATTATAGCAGTTGGGATAATGAAAGCACGTCGTCAAATTCAAGTTTACCATTAATGGAAAAGGATATTGGTGGTGATCCACAAAGAGATGCACCGGTAAATTAGCAATATGACTCCCTATTTTTTTTGATCAGTAGTGTGTGTTTGTGGCAGCCAGTTTGCGACGATGTTATTAATGTCCATACTGATGAAACACAACATTAGTTTGGACAGTATCTTCGTTTAGAGAACCAAAGAAAGAAGGTGAAGACTTTGGAGTCAAGGTTGTCCAAATGCATTGATGATGCCTTCGCTTGTTTCGCAGGTCCAGACGTAGAGGCGAAACTTGCTGGGAAATCATCCCTTGAGTTGGCTGAAGCATCTGTTGCCCTATCGTACAAGGTAATATTTGTTTCTTTTGCTCTGACTTTGTTTAAAATTTTGTATACTCAAAAATACTTTTGTGCAGAATGTTTTACTTCAGAGAGGTATAAGGAGGTCGATTGAGGCTAGTGCTGAGGCTTCGGTGATCCGTGAAAAGAAGATGGCTGAAGAAATTGCTTCTTTGAAAGCCCAGCTTGAGTTTCTTGTGTGGAGACTGTTTATAAGATGGAGTCTTCGCTGATTACTGTCTCTGCACGCTTGGAGAGTAGGCACAAAGAGCTTGAGCATGTTAAGAAGGATTTGGAGAAGAGTAAAAAGGAAAGAAGTTATCTTGAGAAGAAATTGGATGAAAAAAATGCTTTCTTTTTCCGTTCAGCAAACCGCCTTTGGGAACAGAGCAGAGATTGTTTTGATAAATTTGGGGCGAAGCCAGAAGCTGCCTGTTGGAAAGAGGGTGATTTTAGCTCTTTCTTTGGTTGGTTGTGCCGTCAATATGATGATTTACCCATGGTGTTGCAAGCGACGGCTGATCGAAGTTGTATGTACTCGACAAGAGCACTTTTTCATTTGATGAGAGAAGCTAATGATCCACTCTATGCGAAGCTTTTGGATGAAGGATATAAGTTTCCTCCCGTTGAGTCCTTGAGCAAGGTCTCCACTAGGACTAATGAACTTGGAAAGAAGTACTTTCATCAGTATTGGAACAGCGGAGGCAGGGAACCTGTCTTCGCAAAAGCCAAAGCTAGATTGCAGAAAGTAAGTTTTTTGGTTTTTGGTTTCTGTCTTTTTGTTTTCTTTATTTTTTGTTGTCATTGTTTCTTATATCCTTGCTTCTTACAGCAGCTTGAAGAGGAGCTGGCTGAAGTGCAGGCGCAAGAGAAGGCGGATGAGGAAGCTGCTTTTGAAAAAACAAAGACTACAGATGATGTTCATGACCATCCCGTTTAGTTAGTTTTATTGTAATCGTATATACTTTTGAAAATCCTGCACAGGTTTCACCTGTCTGCCTGCGCAGGATGGCGCGGGTACCATGCTGTTGTTAATGTGCCTTGATGACTTCTCTCTTACTTTTGCTTGACATTCTTCAAGTTCCTTCTGTTTGGCTTGCAATTGGTCTTGTAGTTCTTTGAGCCATTGTTCTTCAACTTTGTTTACATTTTGGTTTGAGGCGCTTGGGTCTGTGGGTGCTTGTTTTGTTTGGTTGAGACTTGCTCTTCATCAGTTCGAGTCAAGCTAGCTAAGGAAAAGGACGTGACCAAAGAAGCTGAGAGCTCACAGTGGTTCACGCCGCCAAACCAGATGAACCCCAGTCGATGCCTCACCTTTTAGTCCATTTGATCTGAACACCGTGAATAAAAGGGACCAAAAGAGACCTTTTAATCCACCAAACTAAACACCCCCCAACTAAACTTTAGCAGCTGGTTTAGGTAGCTAAACTTTAGCTCCTTTGAACCAAATTGGGCCTACGATTTGTGCATACTTTTTAAAGAGGACCATCGAAGCAAAACTCTTTAAATTTCTATCAATTTCTTAAGGCCTTGTTCGTTTTATTTTGACATAGGAGGGATTGAAGGGGTTAGAGGAGGATTTAGACTTGTAAGGGATTGAATCACTCTCAATCCCTTCCAACCTTCTTAGATTTGGGATCAAACGAATAAGTTCTAAGTGGGGGTCAAACCTTTATTGCAACTAGCATTTATTTCTGAGCCAAATCCCCAAATTATTTGATTTAATTAATTGTAAACTAGCCAGGCTCAATTAAATCCAATACATGGCAGATGTGAGGCAATCAGGCAACTAGCAACAAGCCATTGCCAAAATAAAGGCATGACACTAAATCAGAAGCTTAATTGGTAGCAGAAGTCTTGTTTCTTCTTCTTTTCACTTTCAGAACTTACGTTGATTTCTGCATTTGTCATTTGTGAAGCAAGGTCTCAGACTCTCAGGCCTCTAGTTTACAGTCAACCGTAGGTCTGCCTTGCTCAGACATTACCGGCTTACTCCAAAAGTATTTTATTGATGGAAGTATTGTCGTTTATTTATTGTCCATACAAGCATATCTACATGGGCATACACAGCATTTTCGTTCATATTGACGGGGACTGCTGCAAACCAATACATTGGCCACGATGAAGCATCAACTCAGGTGGCTTGATCCAGCGTCACCTCCAGCAAGAGCAGGGAATGATCACTTGATGAGGATGCATCTGGTGGGTGCACCCTCGGCTCCAACCAGCCTGAGAGGTAAACAATGCAGCATGTATATTCCCGCCTCAATGTCGTCTAGTTTCAGGGCTTCAACGGGGATTATATCCTGGTATAATAAGGGAAAAATTAATCAATGGTTTGGATGCTATACAATAAACAAATATGTTTTTGATAGTTATGTAGTCTAGTCACTAAACATGAGAAATTTCTGTGGTAGAATAAGGGAGAAACAGAATGAGATTACAGGTACGCTAAATGGAGGCAAGGTTATCTGGGTGCTTGAAATGTTTTGGTCAGCAAACTATATGTATCTTACCGGGGTTTTGAAAAAGACCACATGGGCAGAGATCAAGTAATCAAATGCCGCAACTGATAGACCATCGATTCCTGCATAATTGACAGTAGGAGTATTTTGTAAGTTTCAACTGACCCACCAAGAAATATCACAGAACAAATTGAAAGTGAGTCTGTCCCCAATTATGGATTCCTGGCAAGTGTGTGTTAGGTTCATGAAAACAAATTGATGTTATGAACAGATGGAAACCAACACGCAAGGAAAAACAAAGCTTTGTCAGGGATAGAAAAGAGGAAGGAAAGACGAGGTCTGCCTCAATTTGTATGCAGTCAGGGACATAGTTTCTTACCAACTAGCTTTATGTCAGTGTTGTCAACTAACCACTGTGCGCCATCCTCTGTAAATCCAACATAGCTCATGTCACCTCCCTTCCTCCACATCAGCTTCCTAAAAGACATTTGCTTACATGTTCAGTGCAGTCCATAAAATGGTTGTGTAGTGCTATTTGAATGGTGTAGATAAACACATAAGCCATACCTGTCAGTGTTCAGTGTCCTGAATAAAACTCGGCGAACTCCTCTCGGGATATTTAGGAATTCCATTGCTTTAGCTGCATAGAGTTATTGGGGTTTAATATACCTATATACAACTAGTAGTAGTAAATCCTAGGCAGCAAACATTGGCTTATCCTCTAGAGCCACACTAGCACACAATCCTTGATAGACAAACTGGCACCATCTGTTTTAGCACCACAAGTCAATATATGCTCAATCTCAAATCGTGTTACACATGAATCTTTGCCAGATGTATGTATCAATGTATGAAAAGTGTGTGCACATCAAATGATGGTATGGATCAAAATCCGCCTAAGAGCAACAGTTGGGAATGAGGTGGTTCAATAGATAATTTGGTGGTAAGTATCTAGTTCACTGAAAGAAAAATGAAAGCGTTGTACCTGTTATGTTTGTGTCCCTTGGAACATCAACTAGCAACGCAGGTCCTGTCCAGAGAAGAGCATCATGGTCAGTCAAAGCATTTACAACATGAATGAACCATATATATAACAATCAAGTATAACACGCAAAATTCAGAACTGATAGCCTTTCTCCCATCCCTTCTGATTCTGAATGTGAAAACATCATCTACATGAAACCAACCCTGGTTATGTGTTGAACTGCTGAAGCCTGAAGACATGGTAACGACTTGCCAACAGGAATCCAAGCAGCTGCACTCTGCTGCTTTCAATAGCATTTATCGTTCCATTTCAGACACGGAACGATTTGGCTTTTGTTCATGCCTTAATTATTGGGAGAAAGGACGGACACTGATCGTCTGACGAGTCTTTGAGTTTAGAAATCATTTTTGCTAGAAATAGCAAGGGGATGATGAGGTGTGATCAGATATAAAGAAATTTGACGAGGCCCCAGTTGGGCTCCAATTCGAGCAGCATGTTGATGCCGACTGCCGAAGCCACCCTACGCAACCAACGCGGCAAGGCAACACCTACTTGCATCGTTCCAAATACGAAGATTATCATATATGTGCATTCTACTGTCGCTTTCAGCAAGTTGAAGAAAGTTAGCACTCGATTCTACGTGGCACCTAGTTCTTGCGCAGATGGTAGATTCCTAGAAAAAAGATGGCGACTTTACGGGAGTTCCTGTAAACTATTGTAGCCAAAAATTTGTTGGAGGTCTTGGCTGCTAGTTGTGCAAGTGTGGCTGTCTGGTGGGCCCGCTTGTCAGCGGCAGTAGGGAGGGTTCAGAAATCAGACAAAGCAGTGAGTGGTGGCTAAAGAATCGGGGAATCACGAACCACGAATTTCACCTAAAAAACGAACCACGAATTCCTCATCTCGTCCTCTCCTCCCAATTAACCATGCTCATCTGAACTGACGCCGGCCCAATCGCCGAAAGAGCAGGGATTTCAGCAGATGACGACGGAGCTCACCGTTGAGGACTTCGAGGTCGAGCGTGTCGACGTCGAGGCCGGCGGCGAAGTGCGGCTGGTAGATGTGCCCCGGCGCGTCGACGTGCGTCCCCGCGTGGGCCTCCATCTTGAGCTCCGACAGGTTGTACTCGGACCCGTCCGCCATGGACTCCTTGAGCCGCACCACGGGCCCCGTCACCGCCCCGTTCGCGAACGCCGGCAGGTCCGGCACGTACGCGTGCGTGATGTCGATGATGCGCCCGGAACCGCGCTCCTCCATCCGCCGCAGCTCCGCGCCCGCGCCCGCGGCCACCGTGCACGTGCCCTCGCCGGCGGAGTAGCCCGGGTGCGCGTCGCCGGCCGCCGAGGCGGCCGAGAGGGGCACGGCCGCGAGCAGGAGCGCGAGCAGCAGGGCGGCGCCCATGATTGGGGAGTGGAGCGGAGCTGAGCTCTCGGGCTGGAATCTTGGACTGGGGGTGGGAGTGGTGATGGCTGAGCTCGCGCCGCCGGAGAGTGATGGCTCGCAGACTATTCCACGGCGCGCCGGATTTATGGACCGCCCGCGGCCGAGCTCGTCGCCGCGTCGCCGTCGCAAACCGCCAGCCGCACGGTAAAAGCGGCTACTGAATGCTGCCGTGGCGCGAGCGCGACCATGCAGCGCCAGATTTTAATCAGATGGCCCATGGCGAAGGCATGGCATGCTCGATCCCCTGTTCACCATGGCCAGGACCAGCGGGTCACGAAGGACGGGCAGTATCTTGTACGTGTCGAGCGAAGTGAGAACCTCTGTCTTTTATGCACGACGCGTCGTAGTCAGAAGGGGGCATGTAGTTTACGTGAGACCAAGTCGAGCATCCCGTTTCATGATCCCAAACGAAAGCGACAAGCTACGAGGTGAGCACACCTGGGCACTGGCCAGTGGTCACGAGGTATACTGATAGCAGACTAGCAGTAAACAAACAATGGTCAACGAAAATTTTGAAGCAATAAAACAAGAGTAATATTTTTGGTTAGCTAGTGGCATATTTTGGTACCTCAGATCAAATCCTAATTTGTGAGTTGCGACGACTGACAAGATATGCATGAAGGTCAATGCAGAGTTTATTTAGGGAAATCAACGGAGAGTTTATCTGGGGTGGTGGTTTTGACGCTGCTTTCCCTGCGCCATATGGCATTAGCACTCCAGAAGGTACTCGTGTTTTATAGTTTTAAAATTTTTGTACCCACTTTATATTAAACCAAGAGGCCTCTCGAGTTAAGCTTAGATTTAAGAGCCTCCTGATTTGGCAAAGAAACACATACCGGAATTAAACAAAAAAACATGAAATGAAATTAACTAATGAGAGAGAATGAGCCTCCTGATTTGGCAAAGAAACACATGCTGGAAAAAAAAAAACATGAAATGAACTAATGAGAGGGAACGACCAAAGAGATGGGACCCCACAGTAGTGATGCTTGGATGATCTTAGAGTAACTCCAACGGTTCTGTAAATGGGCTTGCCATTTTTGTTAACATGGCAAAAATCTAGGATAGACTGGCATATATGCATGCATGAGTCGTGCTTGGAAAAAACATGTGCTTGTCTGCCGAAAAGTCCAGCTCCTGTGCTCACTGCTGGGTGATGTGAAAGAGAAGATTTGCTGCTGTTGAATGATCGACGTCCACGACATCACGATGTTAGGTTGCCGGCATCAGGGTGTCAGGTTGTGGGGATTTTCATATGTGCCTTTCGTCAGTGTTGCCGTACCTCGATTCGACAATGAAGATTTTGTGTGCAGGCTTTTGCCAGGTGTCGCGACGGTGAGAACTGCCGAAATGGAGGCGCGCGACTAATAAGTACGCGTGAAGAAGTTGTTTCGCGATTGACTCTCCCGCAGAAAAATATAAAAAGGTCTAGAAAATAATGTGTGGGTCCACAATTTTTGTTTTTGTCAAGTCTATAATGGGGAACCGTTGGAGATTGACTCTTTTTACCTTTGCCATATCAATTTGGGAGTTGGCAAACTTCATGTTTTGCCAAACAAAAAATGCAAAACCGTTGGGGTTGCTCTTGTAACATCAACAACCTCTGATTTGGTTTAGGACTAAGATATTGGGTTAGTGGTCTCGGCTTGTATTTGCTCCTTGGGTTCTTTACTCTGGACTGTTTTTTAATAAAATCACTAGGACTTCGGTCACTCCAGATTCCTCAAAAGAAAAATTGGGTTAGTGGGAAGGACATTGGGCTGATTAAGGGTTGGGGGGGGGGGGGGGGCATATGTGCCTATTGAGTTTAGACAAGGGTGGTCTAGGATTTAGGGTTTAGGTGGTATGTGTTGATGGCGTGTCACAGAATAGTGGACACTGACGACACCACAATTGAGATACTGTGGGGGGGGGGAGTGTTGGGGTTGGCAGAAGTGTCGAATTTGTAGTAATTTACGGATGGTCGAGGTTGTTGAAGGTGGCCGTAGGATGGTCGAGGTTGTTGAAGGTGGCCGTAGAGGCAGAGTTGGAAGAATATAATTTAGAAAAGGGAAGAAAATGTCTTGATGGTGTGTCTATATACCAGTTAGCGGGCGCTAACCGATTGGATAGGGTGGGAGGAGGACTTAGCCATGCATGGTGTCTTTGTAATGATTTGTGGCGGTGGTGGTCATGGGACGACGACTTATTTTAGTTTTTTTTCCTTTTATTACCGATTTTTCTATACTTTACCGTACTATATTTTGTTCACAACACGTCTTTGTCAAAATAGACAAAAAAAAAGAGTAAATTGCATTCACCATACAACAACTATTCAAGTGGGTGCAAATTAATCCAACATGTTGTAATTTGTTCAGTTTAATACAACAACTATCTAAGTGGGTGCAAGTTAGTCCAACATCTTGCAATTTGTTCAGTTTAATACAACAACTATCTAAGTGGGTATAATGTTTATCCAACATCTTGTAATTTGTTTAATATAAAACAAAAAATTATCTCTTTGATGCATATACGATCCAAACACTTGAGTTCGGTGTCGAAGCTACTACATCATGGCACGCTCGGCTCATCCAACGTTTAGCTAAAAGCGTTTGGACAAAATAAATTAATTCTTAGCCTATAAAAAATGTTATAGTGCAATAATATAGTTTAGACTCACATGAGAGTTTGGCTAAACGTTCACTCAACTTAAATAAGTGATATTAAAAGTTAAAAGGTGTGCTACAAGCAATGCCGCTGTCAAGGCTGAGTCATGACCGTGAATGAGCCGGACCAGGTCATGACATCTTCCTAGGTACGCTGGACGATCAAGTTTTTGAACATATCAGTCCCTAATAAGTTTTGACACATATTGATGTTATACTACGATGTGGAGTGTAATAACATTGATGTTAGTACAGTGATTCAAAGTGTACAAAACATGTTGTTACAATGCATAGACCGTAAATGCACCAATAGGGCAAGTTCTCGTATCAAATTAAACATATTACAAGATGTTGGATCAAGGCGCACCCACCTAGATAGTTGTTGTATTAAATTGAACAAATTACAAGATGTTGGACTAATATGCACCCACTTAGATAGTTGTCGTATGGTGAATGCAATTTACTCAAAAAAAATAGACTAATCTTTTATGACTAGAGGTGCCTAAATTCTCCAAGGAAAGAACATACTACGTTTTTACTCGACAATGGAGACCGAGACCACTCCAGACGCTACTAGAAAAGACGTGTGCGCCAGCAACCGATCCGGTGTGCGCGCGCCAAACAGCGATTGGGCCGGGACGCGAGACTCCGTGACAAGCACAAGGTTAATTAGTCTTGACTCTTGAGCCCAGTCGTGAGCCCGAAGGCTTCGGTAGGTCCAGCTCAGCCGCCATGTCCCCGCCCGGCCACTCCCAGCCCTAGTGGAACAGCAGCGCCGCGAGAACCAGCTCGCCATTCTAGGTGTTTTGTGAGATGAGGTAGCTCATCGTTGAGGACGTCGAGGTCAAGCGAGTCGGCGTCGATGCCGGCGGCGAAGTGTTCCTGGCTGAAGTGTCCCGGCGCGTCGACGTGGGTGCCCGTGTGGCAGTGCATCCTTAGCTCCGACAGGTTGTACTCGGACCCGTTCGCTATGGACACAATGAGGCGCACCACGGGCCCCGTGACCGTTCGCGAACTCCGGCAGGTCCGGCACGTACGCGTGCGTGATGTCGATGATGCGCCGGCCGGGCCCGCCGCCGCGCTCCTCTATCCGCCGCAGCCCGGGTGCGCGTCGCCGGCCGACGCCGCCGCCGACGCGGAGAGAGGCACGGCCGCGACGAGAGCGCGAGGAGCAGGACGGCGCCCATGGTGGCGTGGTGCGTGTGGGGAGAGGAACTCAGCTGAGCTGAGCTCTCTCGGGCTGGAACGATGGCGCGAGCGCGACCATGGAGCTCAACGATCAGGCGGCCGATGGTGCAACTGCACTGCATGATGATGGGTGGGAATTGTTGTGGCGTGGGGCACATTTGGCCGAGACACCAATAATAGTAACAAAATCCGCAGCGTGCACCACGTTGTTTAAGTTGCAGCAGTACTATGTATGTATATATCGTTCAGGTTGATCTGTTTCTTTCGCTCAGCTTTGGAAGAAACATCTTCGATGGCAAATGCTTGGCATGCTCGATCGAGCACAATCTTGATTGCCAGAAGGGGCGTGGAGTATGCTGTACTCGTATGGAGTACGTGTCTAGCCAAGTGACCTTTTGTGCACGACTGTCAGAAGGGCTACGTGAAACGGAAATGGTCTCAACCAAAGTCAGGCCGTCTCATCCACTGCCCACTTCTAGTAGCTGGGTTTCATGTCAGCATGCGCAATCACGGTAGTTTCTTGATCCCAGTCGAAAGCGACAAGCAACGACTACGAGGTGAGCACCACAGGCCACGACATAGTATACAACAATACAGGGCAGTAAACAAACAGCGGGCAAAGAACGTTTTGAAGCGATCAAATAAGAGTAGTAATTGTTTTTGTTCGGCTAGTCGCCTACGGCGCTCGGACGGCACAGCGCCACGACGCCACCTCAGATCAAACTCCCCTTTGTCTTTCTACCCGGCCGGCCGGCTGGCAGAGAGATCAGGATACTCTGAGGTGAGGACTGACAAAGATATGTAGGAAGGCCAAATGCAGAGTTTATCTAGGGAAGTCTCAATGGAGAGAGTATCAAGGATGGCCCGGCTTAACGCTGCTGTCCCTGCACCGTATGCCACTAGCACTGTAGAAGGTACGGTTTAGCTTTTGCGCCAGCCCAAACGCCATTCCAGATGTTTTAATGAGATGACGTAGCTCGATCACGTACCGTTGAGGAGGTCGAGGTCGAGCGCGTCGACGTCGATGCCGGCGGCGAAGTGGCCCTGGTTCATGTGCCCCGGCGCGTCGACGTGGGTGCCCGTGTGGCAGTCCATCGACAGCTCCGACAGGTTGTACTCAAACCCGTCCTCCATGGAGTCCCTGAGGCGCACCACGGGCCCCGTCACCGCCCCGTTCGCGAACGCCGGCAGGTCCGGCACGTACGCGTGCGTGATGTCGATGATGCGCCCGGGCCCGCGCTCCTCCAGCCGCCGCAGCTCCGCCGAGTCCGCCGTGCACGTGCCCGCCTCGTCGGCGTAGCCCGGGTGCCGTCGCCCGCCGACGCCGACGATGACGACGACGCGGAGAGGGGCACGGCCGTGACGAGGAGCGCGAGCAGCAGGGCGGCACCCATGATGGCGGCCGGGGCGCTGAGCTGAGCTGAGCTCTCGGGCTGGACAGAAGCAGGAATCTGGAGTTCTTGACTAGGGGGGCGGTAGCTAGCTGCTGCTTGCGGTTATTTATGGACTCTCATCAGCGGTCAGCCGCCCGTCGCCGTGGACGGTAGCCAGAGCGGCCTGCGGGAGATCGCAACTTCGGGCTCCTGCGGACCATGGATGGAATTCGGTGTGGGGCACATTTGGCCGAGGACACGAATAACAAAATGCGCAGCGTGGACCACGTTGCGGCATATGTATATGGGTTTCAGGTTGGGCTGTTTCTTTCGCTCGGCTTCGGAAGAAACATCGTCGATGGCGAAGGCATGATCGATCGAGCTCAATCTTGATTGCTATCAATTGCCAGCGGATCAGGAAGGGCGTGCAGTGCAGTACCTTGTACTACTGACTACTGTTCGTGTCTAGCAAAGTGAGGACCTTTGTCTTTTGTTCACGACTCGTAGTCAGAGAGAGGCGTGTAGTTTACAGAACGTGAGACCGAGAGTAGTTGGGTTTCATGTCAGCATGCGCAATCACGGGAGCATCATGCTCCCATCGACAGCGACAACTCCACCACTCCTGAATGGAGAAGTTTTGGAAGCGTTCAGACAAAAAATACTTTTTGGATGGCTGGCGGCGTACGGCGCAGGGACGACAGCCCCACGCCGCCACCTCGTATCATCTCTCCATTTGTCTCCCGGCCCGCCGGCCGGCAGAGTGATCTGAAGTACTACTATTTTTTTTTTGAACTTTCAAAATGTTGCTGCTACTCTAGTTGTGACGAAAATGTGATAAAAACCGTGCTAAACAACATGACCAACAATTCTGAGACACAACCCGCATCCTGACTAGTAGAGTACTCCATAAAAAGAAAGTCATCTAGAATTTTGTGCATGCCAATTTTTCTTAGTTTTAATTATTTTTATAGGAAGTGTTAACAATATTTAAATCTCGAAATAAGATAATAGGCTTTTGCTACGGTACCCCAAACAACTATGGGCTGTTCATTTATTTTAATCGAACGGTCATAACGAACTATTACTTCCTAGGAAGTAATAGTTCTAATGCATATTTATTTATTTATTATTATATAAAATAAGATAAGTAAGAAAAGTTTTGGATAAAAAAATCTTTTTTTCTAGATTTGATTGATGTGCATGATCTCTTGTGATCTCCAACCAATACGGCAAATCTTTTTACTTTCCTACTTTGTATCGGTCAATCTTTTGTTGGCGAGCTCTGAATGGAAAGGGATTCGGTCCTACCGTGAGATGTGTCATGTGGTGAGCCATGTACACACATGTACATGTGTATGTGGCGAGCCGGAGCATGCATGAGCGTGTGTCGTGTACGCGGCTAGCTAGCGTGTACATGGTTAATGTGTACGTTAGTACATGTGTATGTGTGTACACGGCTAGATAATGTGTCATATGTCATGTACATATTATCCATTGATAAAATTGATTATATTAGCCAATATTACAATAGGCCATAATTTAATAAGATGTGTAACAAAGTCAAAATTAATGTGACGTGCTTATATGACTTATTTAACGAACGTGTCGTATGTCATGTACATATTATCCATTGATAAAATTGATTATATTAGCCAATATAGGCCATAGTTTAATAAGATGTGTAACAAAGTCAAAATTAATGTGACGTGCTTACTATACGCCGCTGGGATCCCACGCTGCGAGGGAAACCATCACTTCTGTATCTGCGCGTGATTAGTTCGCGCACGATTAGGGAATCGGCGAATCTGCATGCATGCGGATTTCCCCGTAATTAGAGGATGCGTATTTTGTTTTTCTAGATATTTTTAATTCATTAAGTAATTCAGAAAATGAGATAAATCAATGGCTAGGATTGATTTGAAATATTACCTTAATATTTGTACCTGAGCAACGCCCAAGATAATATTATAAAAATATTAACAATATTTGTGAGTCTATCGACTTTGACGCCGATCTGTTGCCGCCACACCCCAACATTGTAGAGTTTGCAGAGGTGGTCTTACAGGGTGCGATGGATTGACACATTCTGCGTCTGAAGCTCCTTGATCATGTTGGCGAGGTCGTTGAGTTGAACCTCCATGTTGGCGAGGCGCTTTTGATCACCAGTTTGGTACTTAGGGCAGAGAAGATAATCAAGAACTGACGCCAGGGATAAGCGATGGAGAAAGAACATTGGAATTTGTGGTGGATTGGGGAGAAACAGGGTGCTCGCCATGTAACAATTACCAACCAACTCAACCTCGGCCCGAATCTATGGATCCTCTCTATCGACGCTACACGAGTGAACCACTGAGGAGAGCCTGTCGTCAGGGATCACGAGTCCGGATCGAGGCGGACGAACTTCAAACAAGAACACACCTAAGGACGATGACGAGATCACTGCCGCGGGACAGAATGGCGGAGCCGCAAGTTTTTCGAAGCCCGGGCAATCCTCACCGTGTAAAACTATTTACCATGCAAAGTGTAGCATTTTTGTTTGATAAATTGAAATTTTACTTTTAAAATTTGCCGAGGAGCCTGGCTAGCCGCCCGGGGTGGCCGGGCGGTGGTTCCGCCAGTGGGACAGAGTGACCTCCGATACCATTGATACGATATCACTTCACCATATCTCGATTCACAACTAGTATGAGGAGATTAACAAGCACTAGCAGTTACATTGAGAAATGGCTCGCCTCTTACGCCTCTGGCACAGCCGGCCAGTTTCTTCTTCTCCGTTCAACATTTCTTACACGTTCGTTAAAAAAAAAATCTATAAACGTCTCCTTCTCGTTCTGGGCCTTGATAGCACGTACTGGGCCGGATCTTCCGTCCGTGCCTAACCAGGGTGTGTCTCTTTGACTTGATCGGCAACATTCCCGCCATCCTTCTGAACGCTTTCAGACGCCTGGAGCTTCTGGTACCGTGACACAATCCAGGCCTCAGGCCTCTTGTTCATCTTGGCGCCATCTCCCTCTTCGGCTCTTCCTGCGTCGATTTTGCCCGTCGTCGCACAAGATCTGCTCGAGCCGGCGCTTCCTGGCGACGAGGCATACAATAGTGTGTGGTGCAGTCGTCGTTTTCTACTCGTGACACGAGCCGCTGCCGTCATCTCTGAGAGGCTGAGACAGTGAGACACACAGCGTTTCGGACAACAAACACGACAAAAGTACAGTACAAAATCGATCGTTTTGGGCCAATAGTTCGCGCCCATCCACACATGCAGCTCCAAACATCGGTAGGGCTTTGAGCTGAGCATTCGTGTGGCAGGCAAGAGGCAGAGGCGCCTGTGGACACCCGATCAAGGCCGGCCGAGACCGAGATGGCCGCCGCGAGGAGAGAGGACGAGGAGGAGGCCGCGCAACCGCTGCTGCCGCCGCGGTCGTCGGCGCCGCCGGAGCACGAGAAGTGGTGGGGGCAGTGGGTGCGCGAGGCCAGGTCGGTGGGGTACCTGGCCCTGCCCATGGTGGTGGTGAACCTGTCGCAGAACGCCGTCCAGGTGTCGTCCAACATGGTGGTGGGGCACCTCCCCGGCGTGCTCCCGCTCGCCTCCGCCGCCATCGCCACCTCCCTCGCCAACGTCTCCGGGTTCAGCCTCCTGGTCCGCCCTTTCCCCTGATAGTATTACTGATCATCTTCAGCTCACCTGCCACTGACTAGCAGCCTGCTCTGCACTTGCGAAACAGGTCGGGCTGGCAAGTGCACTGGAGACGCTCTGTGGGCAGGCCTACGGTGCAAAGCAGTACCATAAACTAGGCCTCGACACTTACAGAGCAGTCGTCACCCTCCTGGTGGTCTGCATCCCTCTGTCGCTTCTCTGGGTGTTCATGGACAAGATCCTGGTCCTCATCGGCCAAGACCCTCTCATCTCCCAGGGCGCCGGGAGGTACATGACCTGGATGATCCCGGGGCTCTTCGCCAACGCGGTAATCCAGCCGCTCACCAAGTTCCTGCAGACGCAGAGCCTGGTGTACCCGCTGCTGCTGTCATCCGTGGCGACGGCGGCGATCCACGTCCCGCTCTGCTACGTGATGGTGTTCAGGACTGGCCTTGGGTACGCCGGCGCCGCGCTGGCGACAAGCGTGTCGTACTGGATCAACGTGGCCATGCTTGTTGGGTACATCGTGTTCTCGAGCTCGTGCAGGGAGACGCGCACGCGCCCGACGGTCGAGGTCTTCAGCTTCAGGGGAGTGCACGCGTTCCTGCGCCTAGCCCTGCCTTCTGCACTCATGATGTGGTTGGTATCAACATTTTATATATGTATTCGGTGAACTACTCTTTGATGACCTTGTGGCTAAAATATTTTGCTTTGTTTTTTTTTTGGTCCTAGTCTTAAATGGTGGTCATCTGAGCTGCTTACTCTCATGTCAGGGCTTCTACCAAACCCAGAGCTGCAGACCTCGGTGCTTTCGATCTGGTACAGAGTGAACCCATGGTCACAGTATATATATACATATATGCAAACATGATTCTGCGTTGACAACAATGATTTATTACCTAATGTTTCCCAAATCCTTTTGCAACAGTCTCACAAGTTTAACATTGCTCTTCACTATACCTTTTGGACTTGGAGCTGCTGGAAGGTAACTTAGCTTTAATGGAAGATGCTTACTCCTCTGTTTCTTTGGAAGCGAAGCAGTTCATCATCTGATTATTAAAAAAACAGCACACGAGTAGCAAATGAACTGGGTGCTGGAAACCCTGACGGAGCTCGATCAGCAGTCGGCGTGGTGCTGGCCATGGCGGGGATCGACGCGGTCGTCGTGAGCGGAGCCCTTCTGGCGGCACGGCGCCTCGTGGGCGTCGCATACAGCAGCGAGGAGGAGGTCATCTCTTCGGTCGCCGCCATGGTTCCTCTGCTCTGCATCTCTGTCATAACTGACTGTGCACAAGGGATTCTTTCAGGTTTGTTGTTGTATCGATCTAACATTTCAAAAGGCAACGTAATCGCAGTCCTCTGGTGTACATCACTGTGATTCCGGCTGATTGTCTACCACCTCTGATCAGGTGTTGCCCGCGGGTGCGGGTGGCAGCACCTGGGCGCCTACGTGAACCTTGCGTCGTTCTACCTGCTGGGGATCCCGGTGGCGATCCTCCTCGGCTTTGTGCTGCGCATGGGGTCGAGGGGACTCTGGATGGGCATCGTCTGCGGCTCCCTTTCGCAGACCATGCTCATGTCCGCCATCACATTCTTCACCGATTGGCCCAAGATGGTACCTACGTTCATTTTATTTTTTGAGTGAACTACCTACGTTCATTTCTCCGATCCGTCAGTAATTTGTTGCAGCTAGCAGAGATGAACAGATAATCATCTTCGAAGGCTTGTGTCTCTCTCTCTCTCTCTCTCTCTCTCTCTCTCTCTCTCTCTCTCTCATGATGCATTTCGCGTTGCGCTTGTTGTGTTCGTAGGTTGAGAAGGCCAGAGAGAGGGTGTTCAGCGACAAGCCACATGAGCCGGGGCCATGATGTGTACCCGAGTAGCGGCAGCTCTACATTTTCCAGACCGGATTTGCAGGGGAAGGCGTTTGCTTGTCATTCCTGTGTGCCGTCGCATTCATGAGGAGCGAGGATCAGCCGATCAGGACATATATGCCCTGCAAAGTTTCTCACCAACTCATCAAGGCAGGCAAATGGGTTCTTGCTTTGTGATTCGCCTTCCTACAATGATTTTTGTATCATCTAAAGTGGAGAGTCATGCAGCCAACGACTGGATCTCACATATGACGAGGCTATGTTTGATCCATGGGGGACACATTGTAGCCCATGGGGCTGAGACTAAAGATTAATCATACCCTATCATTGACCTATTTGCTCCTAGTTAATACCCATGCATAGAGATAAGTGGGGGCAATATGTGTCTTTGGACTTTTCCTATGCAGCTTAGGGCGTCCTGTGCACCCTAGTATGCAATAATACCATCAGCAAAAAAGTGCAGTACTAGTACATGCAGCAGCAGGTGGCGTTGGAGGTTTGTGCTTTCTTTTGTTCCTGGCTGAGTTTCATTGGCCGACAGGAGTGAAGGCAGAAGACTGATGCCAACTGCAGTATAGAGGGAGCAGGGGCTACGCGATATAGACTGGAGAGGCTAGAACGACACTTTCTTTGGTACACAACATTCAAGCCGTAGAACGACTCATTTTTTCGGGACGGAGGGAGTAGCTCATAGGAATTTTTGTCAGCATTTTTTCTATGTGAAAGATAGAGAATATGAAAAAAAAAGAGAAGAGACTACCTTTCATCTCAACACCTATCTCGCTCAGAAAACAAGTTAGTTTGTGTACATGCTTATAAAGACTGAGAGAAAAAGAAGAAAAGATCTAGAATAAAAAATCATTTGTATGTGAGGTTCACGTAATGAGGTGGTAATAATATGACATATAGAAACTAGGTGCTAACTCTACTGTTGAAGACACCCTTACATGGAAGATGAAGAAGCCTACTGAGATCGACTTTAGACTTGCCATTTTGTTGGTACGTGAGGTGGAAGAAGGCTACTGAGATCGGCTTTAGACTTGCCATTTTGTTAGTACGTGAGGGGTGTGTGTGTGTTGGGGGGGGGGGGTTGGTGAGGACTGCACACATAGAATGGATATCGATCCACGATGTACATCGACGACAAAGAAAAACAGAGCCTCTCTACGCTTTTCGTACGGGTCGGAACGGAACTTACTCGACAAGCGCTACATTTGAACTTGTTATAGCTACGACCATCCTTCACGACTTTCTTCCATCAGTTCATTAACTTTCTTGAATTTTTTATGATTTCTTGTTATCCCCAATGAATTTAATCAAAACTGACTCATCCATGGTTTTCAAAAGAATTGCTCGAATTTCCATATTTAAAAATCCACTTTCTCGGCTCGGCTCCAACCGCCGAGCGCCCCCTCCGGACAATGACGGCTGGCGGGAGGTGCTGCCCCGCAAGCCACCCCCGATGACCGGGCGCGCGTGACTGCGGCGAGGCCGACCCGAACGCGCGCCAGCCCTACGGCCGCGGCGCGGCGCAGGTGGGGACGTCGAGGACGGTGCCTCAACCGCACGGCAACGGGGCACCGGATCGCGACGTGCAAGCGGGAGCCCCGTCTTGCCGGAACCGCCATAGGCTAAACCATCGGGCCCGTGACTGCAACAGACCGCCCGCGACGTGCTCGTCCTTCGAGCGTGCGGGCACGGACTCCGGTCGTGCTCCTGAGCGCAGGCAGGGAGCGAACCCCTGGGGCTCGGGGAGCGCCAGGGGCCGCCCACCGCCACCGCCGCCTCACCACGTGGGTGCGCAGGGACCGGCCCCACCGCCCCCGCCTTCCCCTGACGGTGACGTCGGTACTGCCACCAAGCGCGAGGTGGCCATCGCCGACGTACAGGCGGCGGTTGCGAAGGTCATCGGGATCCAGCCGGGGGAGCTGCGGATCCGACGCTGCCCTGAGGGCTTCATCCTCATCTGCCCCAACCAGAGGCATGGGGACGTCGTCGCACCGACCATGGCGGAGGTCGAGGCCCGACACCGGGATGGAGACGTGGCAGCCGACCGTCGGGTTCCGCCGGTCCAAGCGCCCGCAGCCGGGCCAACGACGCCCGCCGACTCTTCTCCGAGAACCACGGCGTCGGGGGCGGGACCCGGGCGCCGGCCACGAGGCCGTGGGCGACGCGCCGGCCGGCGCACGGCCGACTGCAGGACGAAGCCGCGACAGGAGTGGCGCCCGCGTGTGCCACAGCCGGCACCACCCGTCACGTTGGGCACCTCAACTACGGAAGAGGCGCCTTCGAACTCTGTGGACTCGGGGCCGGCGGCCGAGGCGGCCTGGGAGGAGGGTGAGTTCCGGCCGGCCGCCCCGTCATCCGCCACGCCAGCGACCACCACCCTTCCCGAGGACCGCCTTGTTGCTGCGCCTAAGGAGGCCGTGGTGGCCCCAGCCGCTGACGGCGCAGGGGACGTCCCAGACGCGCAGGGCACGCTGGCGCTGCTCGACCTCTGGGGAGGGATGCTCGCGGACGGGCCACTCATTTTCGGCCCGCCGTCAGGGCTCGGCCACGCCGTTACCACGGTCACCGAGGACAGGACGGTGGACGCCGAGCAGGAGGAGGCCCTCACCACGCCGGTGCACGACGGACAAGACACCACGGCCGCAGGCACACTAGCCCTCCTCGGCCACTGGGCCGAGTGGGGGAACTTGGGCGACACCGGCGGAGAGTGGACGGTGGCGCCCGCTGAGCACCTTCCACGGCTACACGACCACGTCGACTCCGAGGACGCTCCGGCGGGGGCTGTTGTGGGCCTCAAGGCCGTCGAGGACCTCGGCTTCGTCGACTCAGAGGACGAGCAGCTCGCGGAGCTGCAGGCGGCGACTGGCGTGGTGGCTGTCGGGGCCGACTCAGCGGGGAGCTTTGAGTCACCCGCGGCGCACCGAGAGGCTCATAGCCGCGCGAGCGCTGCGTCGCGGGCCCTGGGCATGGCTTACCTGGGCGGCGCCTCGGGAGACTTGCCTTGGCAAACGCCCGAGGCCGCGGGTGCGGCGCCGTGCACACCGGCGGGCGGCGTGTTGGCACCCGACTGCGACGACGACGACGACGCGCCCCCGGGTTTCTGCACCCCGCTCCATCGGAGGGGCGTCGCCACGCAGACAGCGGAGGAGAGGTCCTCAAGCAAGGAGGGGTCCTTCACGGGGCGCCTCAAGAACTTCGCCAAGCACGCCTTCTACAAGGTGACCACACCTCTCCTGCCGCGGCCAACTCAGGTGGACGTCTCCAATTCGGCCAAGTTGCCGCTTCGAAGCAGGCGCATCGCAGCCAACCCCCTCTCCAAGTACCCGGTCGCAAAGAGAGGAGAGATCCTCGCCATGCAAAAGTTGGGGTTCATCGAGGCGGAACCGACGGAGGAGGGTCAGCAGAAGCTGGACGCGATGTTCAAGGGAAGACCCGGCGACACACAGGCCATGCGGGAGCTATTCGCGAGGCGCGGAGCGACGGCTGCGACCACGGAGGCGCCGCGGGGCCGGGGCCAAGCGTGAGCGCCGGAGGCCGACGCGCGAGAACTAGAATGTTTAGTGCGTGAGTAATCCGTTATGTTGGCGTCCCTGGGGTGGCGGGCAGTGTTGAATATTTGTATCCACCCCGGAAAATTTCTTGTAAAACTTTCTTCTACTTAATGCAATGATGCGCAAATCTTTTGCGTATTCGAGAAAAAAAAAATCCACTTTCTATTAAATATATGTACTGGCGCCATTAGTCGGTGCTCAAACGGTCTAGAATCTAACATTACATAGGACATTAAATTTCATTAGGGCGGGAGGCACGCTGCGGTGCGCCCGCCCCAGTCCAAAGCCGAAACTAAACACCATAGAATTTAGTAGTAGATTAACATGGAAGAGTAAATATAAGGTTGGATCCAATAAAAAGCAAACACTTTCTTTGACAACCTTTCCTGTTTTCTAAAGGAAATTTATTTAGAGAATTGCTATATAGGTTTCCAGTGATTTGGTATGTTTTCCCATCTCAAGAAGACAACAATAATGCCTACATATGCATGGGCAGTGGGGCACGAGGAGTTGCCACAACCAAAAGGTCGGAAAGCCGTGGCGTGGCAATCCCAAACGCCTCGGTCATGTCCAGCTCCTCGGCGGCGAGCTCACCCGGCAAGCTCCAGTCGAAGTGGAACAGCAGCGCCGCGAGCGCAAGCTCGATGTGAGCCAGGCCGAACGTCATGCCGGGACAGATCCGGCGCCCGGCGCCGAACGGTATGAACTCGAAGTCGGCGCCCCTGAAGTCCCTGCTGCTCCGCTCGAACCTCTCTGGCAAGAACGCGTCGGGCACGTCCCAGCTCGCCGGGTCCCGGCCGATCGCCCACGCGTTCACGAGCACCGTCATGCCCGCCGGCACGTCGAACCCGAGCACCTGGCACGCGCTCTGGCACTGCCGCGGCACCAGCATCGTGGCCGGCGGGTGCAGCCGTAGGGACTCCTTGATGACGAACTTCAGGTAGCGCAGGTTGGCAAGGATGTCCTCGGTCACTGTGTCATGGCCGGCGAACGCTTGCCGGACCTCGTGCTGCGCCTTCTCCATGGCCCTTGGGTTTCGTAGGAGCTCGGCCATCGCCCAGTCCAGCGTCGTCGTCGACGTCTCCGTGCTCGCGCCAAATATGTCCTGTGCGTGAAAGCAGCGAACTCTGAGGTCTCAAATGGCAATCATGGTGGAAGTGTTTGAAGTGGAAGATCGGTCACCAGCATGACGGTTTTGATGTTCTCGGTTGTGAGCGGGAACTGGGAGTCGACTTCCTTCTGAAGTCTGAGGAGCACGTCGACGAAGTCCTCGTCGTCGTCGCCGTCGGCAGCGCCAGCCCTGTCCCGGTGCTCCTGGATGATGCCGTCCATGATCCGTCGCATGCTGCGGCGGTAGGCCGTGATCCGGGCGGGAGCGCGGCTGAGGAGCATGGCGAGGCGCGAGGACGGGAAGAGGTCCGGCAGGCTCATCCCGGGCATGATGCCGAAGAGGCCCTTGAGCATCCGGAGGTACGCGTCGCGGTCCTTGAGCCGCCGGCTGCCGATGATGGCGCGCACCGTGGAGTCGGCGATGTAAGTCGAGATCTTCTCGGTCAGGTTGACGACGCCGGTCGTCGTCCCCGAGTCGGCGACGAAGGCGAGCAGGCGGCGGAGCTCGTCCTCGCGCACGGGGCGGAAGGAGTGGACGCGGCGGGCGGTGAGGAGCTCCTGGGTGCACACCCGGCGGAGGTGGCGCCAGTCCTCGCCGTAGGGCGCGAAGAGGATGCCCTCGGCGCCCTGGAACCAGAGCCGCGACATGGGGCCGATGGGCCGCGACGCGAACGCCGCGTCGTGGGTCCGCATCACCTCGCGCGCCGCGGCGGCAGAGGACGCCACCACCACGGGCACCTCGCCGAACCGGAGCAGCATGAGCGGGCCGTGGCGGCGCGCCAGGTCGCGCATGGCGCGGTGCGGGAGGCCGGCCCCCGGGCGGGCCAGGTGGTGCAGGTGCCCGATCACCGGCAGCGCCCACGGACTAGGTGGGAGACGTGTTTCGCTCCCGCGTGGCGGCGTCCGGCGTCGTCTGGTGGTGGCCAAGAGGAAGGAGAGGGGAATGATGGCGAGGAGAGGTGCGAGGAGAAGGAGCAGCGTGAGGTCGGCGGCCATGGTGGTTGGCTTTGGGAGATCGATGCTGCTCCCGCTGGAGGTCGGAGCGCGAACGGATCAATTCTTGAACAATGCTTTCGTATGATGTATCTAATTTTCAGTGATTCATGAGGCTAGTTGGTTAGCGCACGGTTATGTCCGGATCACACCATTTCTGTGCACCCATGGCACCTTGAATCTCGCCTCAGAATACAACTGCACTGATGCACTACGCTGCCAAACATTGGAAACTCTGAACTACTGAACTCTTTTTTTTTTTTTTCAGTCTGCGTGCTAAAACTTTGTTGATCCATGGATTTCAGAAGCGTTGGTCATGTCGTTGTTGCCACGGCTATATCTGTACGGCACACATTTCTCGTGCATTCCGTGGTCCCTGCATCTGCATTTTTCGTCAGTCATCACAGCTCAGAGGTCAGAGTACCGGTTACATCTCGCAAAACTTTATCCTGCTAGGGATGCTAGAGCTGATTGTATAACACCAACCTTGTTGTTGTTGTTTTTTTTTTCTTTTTTGATCGGGCTATTCACCTATTTTTTATTAAGACGAAGAAAGTTTTTGTTATAACCGTGCGTGATCACACAAGCGAGGAGCCTTTGTGAATCAAAGCACAACACACCACCTAACTACTTGATTCACTTAGAAACAATTACATACTAGAGTTTTACAACCAAATCGGCAAGACCAAAGCGACCTTCTAGGCTCACCACATCGTGCCCGTGTACAAGAGGGCCTGCATGGCTTCCTGGGTCTCCTCCAATGAGGGAGCGAAGGCTGTATAGAACTCGTCAAAGGAGGCTTCATGTAGTTCGATCTCCAATTTGAGTCCCAAACGTTTCATCATCACCTTCCATGGCCGAGCCTCTGGCTTCGATTCCTTGTGCCTACTCTTGGTGGCAAGTCTCGCGCTCCTCTTAGGGAGGAGCTCCGAGTCATCTAACTCCCCCGCTCGTGCCCTGGCCGCCCAGGTACACCTTAGTCGTGAAGGCGACAACAGGATATAGTCGGTGTGAGCAGCTTCTCGAATGTAGCGATAAAGTCCTCAAACGATATTGTGGTAATCACATCAGGCGCTCCGTCATCAATAGCCAACATGGCTGAGCCGCCTCTGTCTGTGTCTTCCCGATGATCAGTGACATGTTCATGGTGCATCGTTGTAACATTCACTATGTATTGATCTTAAATACAAATTAAGATGCACAAACCTATTGCGTATTCGAGAAAAAATTGCAAAACTTTGGTGAAAGGAGGAAAGTCTTCTCTCTCCCTTTTTGAAATGAAATGCTAATTGCCATCCATGGATCTACCCTCTATGAGATAAGTGTTTGCCCTAAAATAAGTAGGACTGGTAAGTCCAAAATCACAATGTTCTCAAAATTGTATATTTCTTTCATGTGTCTTCTCAGTGGCTAGTGCTTGTTATTTGCTTGTACGTATTATCTCCTATAATTTTATAATTTTCTAGCTAAACACATTCTTTTTAGCATCACTGAGCACATGTATGATGTTGGTGGATTAGTAGCACAAAACTGAAGTGCAAAGTATCTTTAACACTGAAAGTCTTATGCAACTGATATTTATTCGTACAGGGTTTAAGCCGTAGTTAAACCACAAAAACATAAACGACAAACGATCGCTCTAAAAACAACAAAACCATCACCAATACATCGTGAATTGAAGGGAGTACGGACATACGTATCCTTGATTAGTTCATCAACACTGATTGCCTAGTAACAGGAAGCAGCACCAAATCAGATCGTGGGGGTGCCGTGATGGCAACCGCCTCGGCCATGTCCATGTCCTCGGCGACCATCCCTTCCGGTAGCTTCCAATCGAAGTGAAACAGCAGCGCCGCGAGCGCGAGCTCAATGTGCGCCAGCCCGAACAACATGCCAGGGCACATCCTCCTTCCCGCACCGAACGGGATGAACTCGAAATCCATGCCCTTAAAGTCTCGCCCATTCTCCTCGAACCTTTCCGGCACGAAATCCTCCGGTGCGTCCCACAACGCTGGGTCCCGACCTATCGCCCACGCGTTCACGAGCACCATTGTGCCACGAGGCATGTCGTAGCCGAGCACCTGGCACGGGCTGCGGCACTCCCGCGGCAGCAACAGTGGCGCCGGCGGGTGCAGCCGCAGAGTCTCCTTTATCACCAGCCGCAGGTAGCGAAGATTAGCCAGGCTATCCTCTGTCACCTTGTCGTGGCCGACGAGTGCTCCGCGGACCTCTTCTTGCACCTTCTGCATCACCGCCGGGTTCCGCATCAGCTCGGCCATTGCCCACTTGAGCGTCGTCGACGACGTCTCGCTGCCGGCTCCAAACATGTCCTGTGCGTACGGTGGTGTGTGGAAGAAACAGAGTGAACGTGAAGGACTGTTTCTTCATTTGTGCATTTCAAGATGAGCGAATCTGAAAAGAGAGCTTACGATGAGGACAGATTTGAGGTTGTCAGTCGTGAGCGGGTACTGTGAATCCATGTCTTTCTGGAGTGTCAACAGCACGTCAAGCAAGTCCTCATCTTCGTCGACGCCGCCGGCCGCTCTCTTCTCCTGGTGTTCCAGAATGATGGGGTCGACGATGTCGAAGAGGCCTTTCCGGCGACGCTCGATCTTGCCCGGAACGCTACTGACGAGCATCGCGAGGCGTGACGACGGGAACAGGTCCGGCAGGGACAACCCAGGGATGATCTTGGTCCCGTCCACCAGCAGGCGCAAGAACGCGTCGCGGTGCCGGCTCCGGCTGCCGATGATGGCGCGCACCGCCGAGTCCGCGACGAACGCCGTGATCCTCTCACTGAGGTTCACGGTCAGCCCCGCCGCGGCGGCGGACGCGACCGAGCAGAGGAGACGACCGACCTCGTCCTCGCGGACGGGGCGGAAGGAGTGGACGCGGCGGGCGCTGAGGAGCTCGAGGGTGCAGATCTTGCGGAGCTGCCGCCACGCGTCGCCGTAGGGCGCGAAGATGAGGCCCTCGGCGCCACGGAACACGAGCTGCAGCATGGGGCCGATGGGCCGCGACGCGAAGTCCACGTCGTGGGTCCTCATGATGTCGCGCGCGGCGTCCGGGGACGAGGCGACCACGACGGGGAGCTCGCAGAAGCGGAGCATCATGAGCGGGCCGTGGCGCCGCGCGAGGTCCCGCAGGGCGCGGTGCGGCGGCGCGCCGGCCATGTGGTGCAGGTGGCCGATGACCGGCAGCGCCCACGGCCCTGGTGGGAGGCGCCGCTGGGCACCCCTTCGGCGGGACACGGCGAGGATGATGAGCGGTATGGCGACGAGGGGAAGGAGGAGCAAGTACGGCGTAGGCTCAGCAGCCATGGCTTCACAGCAGGATACGTAGCAGCTACCGACTGCAAATCCGTAGAAGACAGAATCACAAAAGGTGTTTAAATAGCCACTAACGAATGGATTGACGCACGGACTGATGAAAGGTGAGCAGCAAGTACGCCCTGACGCAGAATCGCCCTGTGTCAATTGCACAACGCCGGACAAAAACGTGACAAAAACTAGCTTGTTCGATTGACCTTGTCATCTGGTTTATCAGTCATGCTAAAACGTTTTTTTCTTGTACAAACAAAATAGCATCAATCGACGTAGAAACTATCCGGTGGACAATCAAGTGATTAAACAAAACACCAACGCATGGCTGTTTTGTTTGGGGCTGGCTTGGGGAGGCTCACCCATGCCAGGCAGGTACAGTGGATCCAACTCAGGCGTTGGAAATCAATGGCCTAGCCGCCTAGTTGTGCTTCTGCCTGGTCCAATCCCCCTATCCAAACGAGTAAGCTACAGGCTACAAAACCTAGTACTATACTAGTATAGTATAGTACGTGGGTCAGATAAGGAAGACTGGAAGAGCAGGACCGCATGCGGCTAGAAAACGCAATTTTCAAAGCATTTTGCTATGCCAACAACCACATGCTATGCTATGCCAACAAGCACGACCGCTTGCAGGCTAGTACAACGCAGAAAACACCCCCGTCAATCACGGTTCCCGGACGAAACAAAGCGTCGTTAAACAAGCCACCAACGCACCAACTGCGTATTCGAGAAATGTAGCTACAGGCTATACCTCTCTACATGTAGCCTATAGTACAGAGGGCGCTAGCACTAGCGGTTAGCCAGACCCTTTTACCGGCGGATGACCAGACCGACAGTAACCATTCGATAGTAGTAAGAAGTTTTTCTACCAGCGGTTACTTATATGCCGCCGGTAAAGAACGATTTACACAGGCGGCTACATTAAGACACCCGCCTATAAAAGATCAATTTGTACTATCGACATACACTGGCGGTCATTTGTCCCCGCCTGTATAGACTTTTAACACTATCGGTATTTATAAACCACCGCTGATATAAGTAATTTACACTTGCGTTTGTTAATACACTCCGCCTGTTTAATTTATGTTTTACACAAGCGGTTATTTGTAGATGCCGTCCCTGTAAATACTTTTATAATTCATAATTTTTGGCGCCTGTACAGTGCACGTCCGTGCATTTTCTTTTTCAAATATTATATAATCACCACATATTACATGCCACAAATATTTCAGTCATAATATAGCATTCATTATAATATAATTAACCGTTACATTTGCAAGTAGATTAATAAGATGGTACAAAATCCACAATTAATGTGACGAACAAATTAAGTTTTCCACAATTAATGAATTCTGTGCTATGTGCGATCCCAGAGTTCATATGGATGACTCAATCGAAGTGGCTAATTAATCATTGGAGGACTCATAAAGGAGCTGCAACAACAACTGTAAGTGTTATGAACATAACAATTTCTCATGCCATCATATTTTGCTAATTTTTTTTTGTTTGATGCAGAATTCCCTTCAAGATGCAATTAGAGATAATCCTGAATTGATAGAGAAAAGTTTCTAGTATGGTGATGCTTATTCCTATGTTCATTGCAGAGAGGAGAATGGATATGTTCGTGTTTTGGGTTTTGTGGCCAAGCACAGCAGATTTGGAAATTCCTGGTGCTAGAAAATACACATCAACAAGGCTTGAGATGAAGATAGAATTAGCTATTCCGGAATCTGATAGGAAAGTGGAAGATGCTGTAAATCTTCTAGAAATAATTCAACAATCTCTGGATAGATCGATTGATGCAGCAATAAAATGCCAATATAGCAGTCCCCATGGATCTAATAACTCAACACAGGTGGCAAATGCTAAACTCTCTTACCCTTTTTTTTCTTTGTCAGTGCAAGCTGTTCAATATATGGTTTTTATTTTGTTTTTAGAACTTGTTGAGGGCTGCATCGATAACCAAGCGATCATGATGCAGCAACCAATCATGATGACGACAAATAAGATCGCCAAGAACAAGATGCTAGATCATATGCAGGGGGTGTATGTATATATGGCAGATATGCAGAGAGGAGGATGATTTCATTCTGAGCAGCCGAGTAGAGGTTCTAGAGAGGGACCAATAATACCTATATAGGTAATTTTTCCTTGTGCTCGATATGTGTGGTTGGCTACACCTCCAAGCTGAATATATATATGACCCTGTTCATTTGCATAGAAGAGTCACGTTAATTAACATGTGTTCCTGAATTGCAATTTGCTACTGTTGGTTGGACTCTTTTTCTACCTGACACTTCTTGCACAAATTGCTTCATTTTAATTTCAGGTAGCTAATGAACTATTTTTTAGACATATACGTACACTGAAATAGTGGGCTGGAGTTGCAAATGTTCAGAAAGAAAATTTGCAGTTGACCAACTTACAGGTTTCCTTTTTCTTTTTGGTTGAGCTCAGCTAAATTTCGCCAAGCAAACGAAGCTTTTCTTGTCAAAAAAAGAAATCCAGATCTTTTCACCCCGTGCACGAGGGCCAAGCTAAGTGAAGAAATCTTGTACCATTGTTTGATCTCGCTCTGAAAACACAACCATATATATATGCAAGCAACTAAGTTCTCTCTCTATATATTATCTATAGCTAAATAGTTTTGATCTGAAAGTGAGAAGCTTTAAGTATATATAATGAAAAAGAGTATGGATATCTTTCGCGTACCTCCTGCAGCTGAGATCTCCCACGCTCAAAAACGTTTTCACCGCGGGCGCTCGCTCGCTCAATATGGATCGGCCTTCTTTCTTTCGGGTTTTGGATCGAGAGCTCGAAGCTCGATCTCTCGCCAACAATGGCGGGGGTTGCTGGCGCGCGCTGCAATAACTGCTATCGTCGTTGGTGGCGCGCAGCTGAGTGCAATTAATTCGCGTAACGAATATTACAATCGGCTGAGATTAACCACCGACGGTGTAAACATCTATTTACAGGCAGATAACATTCAAAGCCGCTAGTGTTAAAAGTTAGTTTCTACAAGCGGATCTAAACAACACCCGCTAGTATTATAACTGTTAGTGCAGGCGGTTGTGTTAGTATACCCGCCAGTAAAAATCACAGGCGGGTGATATAAGGACGCCGCCTCTGGAATCCAGTTTTACACAGGCGGTTGGAACGGTCGGACCCACAATTTGGTTTCTACTGTCATGGTTCGGTTGCAACCGGCGGTAGAAAAATGAGGTGCCGCTAGCGGTAGTTCCGTCTGTACTAGTGCTATAGCGAAGGAACGAGGAAGAAGACGTCGAGCGCGTGCGGACAGAGAACGCAATTTGCAAAGCATTTTGCTTTAAAGCTGCCGGAGATCGAGCTCAGTTTTTTTACTCCACGGGCACTGGAATACGAGGAACCGGGACAAGGTCATCTCGCCGCTGTGCCGTGGACACCAAATGCCTCTGTCATGTCCAGATCCCCTGAGTCGCCACCCCGCCGAGCAGCTTCCAGTCGAAGTGGAACAGCAGTGCCGCGAGCGCGAGCTCGATGTGCGCCAGCCCGAACGCCATGCCGGGGAACATCCGCCGCCCGGCGCCGAACGGGATGAGCGCTCGAAGTCCACGCTCTTGAAGTCCTTCCCATCGTGCTCGGACCTCGCCGGCCCCCGGCAGGAACTCTCGTCAGCCCGGCCTGTCCCAGTGCGCCTGGTCGCGCGCGATAGCGCCCACTCGTTCACGATCACCATGGCCTCCTCTAGGCTCTGGCGCGTCGTATCCAAAGACTTGGCTCCTCTGGGCTCTGGCACGACGAATCTAAGCACTTGGCCCAACGCGTTCACGAATCACGATCACCAAATGCATATCCGTGAGTAGTACATACGGAAGTGTGTTCAACGGCTAATTTTCATCGTACGAAAAATTTAGCCGTTAAGCACTTCCATATACAGTCACACAAACATCTAATGCTATATATAATACTCCATCTATCTCACGATACTAGGCGTAACTACTTTTTTTAGATAGTCCCAGAATACAAGGCACTTGACTCTTCCTATACATGCAACTAGCAACTATTCTGCATGTCAAATTTATTGTGGATGGTTCGACCTCCTCGTTTTACTGCCTTCCGTTAGATGGGCTCCGTCAAATTGTCTCTCCATGTATGCATGGGTGTCACGGAGCTCGGTGATTTGGCAAACCGAAGCCGTAGAGAAACATTGCATGCAATTAATGAGACATGTAAGGGTATTTATAGTGCAGACTCTGCCATAGAATCTAATACTATTTATTATTCTCCTATTTTTTCTGTTTTGCTGATTTGGTGGTATATTTATTGAAGAGAGACAAAAAAACCAAGACTCCAAGTCTTATTTAGACTCGAAGTCCACAATCTTGTAGATAAATATACCGCAACATCAGCAAAATAAAATAAATAAGAGGATAATAAATAGTCTTGGACTCTGTGATAGAGTCTTGCATTGGGACTTTGCATAGGAAGGTAATAAATTCCTAATAGCTCGCGCTAATTAATCTGCTCCTTGGTCTTTGTGTCTTTTGAATCGCGCCTAGTATCCTAAGACGGAGAAAGTACTCAACATCCACCATATCTTTGTAAGAGCAACTCCAACACTACCCTATATGCACTTGGCAAATCCTAATTTTTGGCAAAACATGGAAAAAGCTCCTCCAACACTACCCTATATGCACTTGGCAAAATAGGATGCTTGGCAAAAAGAGGGCCAACTGGCTCAAATTTGGGAGCGTTGGGAGCGCTTGGCATCCTGCCTACGCGGTGGGGCCCACACATGCAGCATGCACGCTCCAGCACGCACGCTCGCTCACGCATGCCTTAAATAGATTGCAACTTTTGCATAAAAGTCTCTCTGATTTTTTCAGGAATCACAAGATAGTCCAAATTTGTCAAAAAAATAGCTACCTGTTGGAGAAGCTTCTTTTTTTCACTTGGCATTTGAGTTTTACACTTGGCAAAATCGGATTTGCCAAGTGAAGTTTAGGGTAGTGTTGGAGTTGCTCTAAGAGGTCGTTCTGGCATCGGACTCAAAGGAAGTAAAAGAAGTCAGTTCTGACTTCGGATGGAAAAATTGGACGGCCTTGCCCCTCCGCTTAGTCTCCCGTGCCGCGTTAATATGCGTAGCTGGAAACTTGAGCCCGCGCCGCCCGTTTCGCCTACTGCTTGCGCGTCTATAGCCCACGCCGCATGCCGCACTTCCAGCTCACCGCACGCCGCACGCATGCCGCACTTCCAGTTCACCGCACGCCGCACGCATGCCGCGATTACAAGAAAAAAGAATCACGTTCATAGTTCTAATTATAGGGAAAAGCGTTATTCACGGCATGTTTATACTTATTTACGGCATATTCTAATTATAGGGAAAAAAGCAAACACTTACATGCAATACTTATTTACGGCATGTTCTAATTTTTAGGGAAAAACAAACATTTACATGCCATACTTATTCACGGCATATTCTAGTTTTTAGGAAAAAAACAAACAATTTCTTGGCACCAATCGGTCTATGAAGAGTTGTTGTATAGAAGACACCCGCAGTACTATTTAATGAGGGCAAAGAAGAAAAACTCTCACTTAATTAATCACTCTTTGGCACTTCTTGGTATGCGCAATTATGTCTTAAACAAATTCTAATACCAGTACGGAGGGAGTAAGTGTTTTATTGATTTCTTCATACAGCTCAGCTAGCGATTTACGGCACTGCTGTGCACGCCCTTAGAGAAAGGTTAATATGAATGCCAATTGCGGGCTGCAAGCAAGCTGCACACGGGAGCAAGGTTAAGAGGTGAGTTGTAAGAGCATCTCCAAGGGTTAGCCAATTGGAGTTTAGCATTTGAGCAATTTGCAACTCTCTAAATAAAAATGGCAAGACTAAAAAGTTGTGATCTCCAAGGGTTATGCGTTGCACTTGGCATTTGAGGAAATTTTGGGCATGCGAGAGGGACATGCGGCGAGAAAAAGTCGCGGGAGGGGGCGAGAGAAACGTGGACCGAGATATGCCAAGCCGGACTGCCTTGGCATATATGCCAACTCTTGAGCTCTATTTGCCAAGTTAAGGAAAATGTAAAGGCTAAATGCAAAACCATTGAAGGGAATTTTTTATGAATTTTTGGCAAATTGGTAAATGCAAAGGCTAATTGCATAACCCTTGGAGATGCTCTAAAAGCATTTAATATTATGCAAGTTGTTTGCCTCGTTACATTCTATGAGCTCGGTAGTAACGCTAATGTCCACTCTTTCTCTTTCTTTGTTTCTCTCTTTGTCATGCAGGATTTTGATGATGTGGATTATCTTGCAGCTCGCTAATTAGAACTTATTATACTTGCTCTTAGCGTCCAAGATGTGTCCTCGCTCCCTATTTCCCGGCATTGAATCCCCAAAGGTACGCCTTCGTGCAGAGGATCTTCGGCGCCAGCAATATTGCAAGAATGCTACAGGTAAAATGGTAAAGACATAGTACATCGTGCACCATGACTTCACTCGATCTACACCCACCATAATGCATACTTAGACATTTTAGTTCTTTGCCATTAGCTAACCAGGATAGTTTAGCGGCCGGCACCAGCATAACACAACTTTTCTTATTTTAGCTAAACACATTGTGAACCATCTTTCATCGGCATCGAGCACGTGGCGACGTCTTAAATTTTAAAGATAAAAAGTTGCAGTAGTTGTACGTGGAAGTAAATCGCTGTGCTATTTCTTTTTCTGTCGTCGTACGTGTAGAATCTCCCCGTCCACGAACGAGGCAGAGCAGCGGACACGATGGCGATGGAGGCACGCCGGCGTGTGCAGGACCCGGTGTACGGCTGGGCCGGGATCGTGGGCCGCCTCCAGGGAGAGATCAGGGCGGCGCAGTGCGAACTGGCCAGGACCCAGGCCCAGATCGCCGTGCACGCCGCGGCAGCTCGCGCGCACCCGGCGCCGGCGGTGGCCCGTCAGCAGCAGCAGCAGCAAGACGAAGATGACGATGCGCGGGAGCCGTTCCAAGCATTGGATTCCCTGCTCCTCGATGATTATAGTTGGGATGCTTAAGCTCGTTTCCTTTGATGGTGACTGACACCACTCCGTCTGCTGGCTAATTTCTCCACTGAAATTGATAATCCGATATCTATCTTGAAAGAAAGTGGATTCAGTGCTTCGCCAAGAGAAGAATCACTTGATTACTGGTGTTTTGTCTCGGCGCGGCACTGTGTGCCCAGTGTAATTTTGGATGCCCTTTAATTATCTCTACATGATTATCCTGTTTGACGTGGCTCTAAATAGCCCCAGCTACACGATGCATGATAGAATTGGAGCTGGTGAAACGAAATAGCTTCCCCGGCTCCTAATTCAGGCTCTCTTTAGCAAGATTTTTGTTGGGGCTTCTTTACCCGTTTAATCAAAAGCCCTCCCAAACGTGCACACACAAAATTGAAATTCATAAGTTAAGTAACGATACATAGAGAGAGAGAAAAAAAAGAATACAATCCTTATCCGTTCCTCCTTTTTTTTTTGGCTTCATATACTAAAAAAGAATTCAATAAGGGGAAATTTTAGCCTGTGAAACCAAAACCAAACAAAAAGTGATAAAAGCCAAAACCATTTTGGCCTAAAAGTTGAAGCCACAAAATATGGCTTTGTTTGCTTTCTTCATCATTTTTTGAGAAGTCGAATCCCTATAAGAAGGACATCATTTTAAAACGAAAAAGAAAAATAACTCCTCTCTAAAGCGCACGGAAGAGCCCAATCCCAACCTTCTCTTCCACGTTCACGTCTTCCTGATCCTTGTCACCAGAAGTAGCAGCTTCCGTCAGACACATGGCTGTGACATCAGCTCCGTTAGCCGTGAAACCAAGCCTCTGTCAAGTCCGGATCGTCAGCCGCCACCCCGCCGGGCAGCTCCCAGTTGAAGTGGAACAGCAGTGCGGCGAGCGCGAGCTCGATATGTGCGCAGTGCGCCACAGCCCGAATGCCATGCCGGGACACATCGGCCGCCCGGCGCCGAATGGGATGAGCTCCAAGTCGCGCTCGAACCTCTCCGGCAGGAACTCATCTCGGCCCTGTCCCAGTGCGCCGGGTCCCTGGCGATCGCCCACGCGTTCACGGTTACCATGGTCCTGCTCCTCTTGCACATCGATTCCAAGCACTTGGCACGGGCACGCGCATTTGCGAGGCAGCAGCATGCAGTGGCGCAGTCGAGTGTAGCTGCAGCGTCTCTGTTAGGATCCGCTAGAATCACTAATGATAACTATGGTCTGATATTCTGAATGTTCAGTTAGGCTGCTCTCTAGATACAGTAGGGAAGTTTTGGTTGAGCAATAAGAAAAATTGTGTTGTTAACATTGTTTCCTCTGCTGCTTTTTGGAGTTTATGGAAACTTAGAAATAATCTGTGCTTTCAGAGATCTTTATGGAGGAGTATGGCTATACTCTTTCATCAGGTGGCGGTCTGCCTACAGAAGTGGGCAATTCTGTGTTCGGAGGAGGTGAAAGCTACCTTGCTGCTAAAAACAAAGATGATCAAGCTGGTGGCGTCTCAAGCTCCTGAACTACAGTGGAGGTAGAGGAACTCTCTGGTGGTTTGCCTGGACATGATGCCGGGGCGTTTTGATGAAGCATTCAGAAGATGGTGGACGAGATCCTGGAACTAAAAACTTCGGAGTGTTGGAGATCGTTAAGATCTTGTAATAATCTGTAGTTGTTTTCCCTGTGGTCTGGAGTTTTTTCGTGTTGCCCTCATCATGGTTGGATGAGTGGTTCTGGGAGCACTTTAACTGTCCAGATGGTACCCCCATCTGCCAGCGCTGTAAACATGTTTTGGTCTATGGGCCTTGCTTAATAGATCGGGGCTATGCCCTAAAACTCTAAAAAAAACTAATGATAACTATGGATTACTGGAGAATTTGAGCGAGAATCCGAGGGAGAAAGCACGAACAGGGGTTCGGGACAGAGCAATTTGGGAGGAACTGACGGAGGACAGATTGATTAGTTTGGGAATGTTCTATTTACAACTTGTTCGATAGCTTTGCCGCTACGCAACCTTGGAGCTTTATACGTCTATTACACGGCCTGTGGCCCACGCGATCTCTCGCGAATCGCGCCTGAACCCGCCAGGTCAGCCATGGTTCAGAACATTGTCTCTTCCATCGCCTTCGCCTGTTGTCAGATTTTCGTCAGGCTTGGCGCCTTCACCTCCCGATGCCGTGACCATGTCGGTGGATTGAGTCTTCATCTTTCGGGTCTTAACAGTCTCCTTGATGACAAGAGACAGGTATTTGGGCTAGGTACGTTGTCCTTTGTTACCTTGTCATGGCCGGCGAGTGCTCGCCGGACCTCGACTTGAGCCTTCTGCATAACTCTTGGGTTACGCACCACCGTGGCCATAGTCCACAGCAGCAGCATCGCCGACATCTCGCTGCCCGCGCCAAACATGTCCTGATAACGAAATTAAGAGTATTAAGAATCGATCCCTTCTTGCAGGTTACATCAACGATGCTTTGCAAATGTAAGGCAGCTGATTAATGCGAGACATCGATTACCAGCAAAATGTTCTTGATATTCGCATTGGTTAGTGGATATTGCAAGTCAGCTTCTCCTTGAGTTTGGGGACGCATTTGTTAGTGGATATCGCAAGTCAGCTTCTCCTTGAGTTTGGGGGCTAACCAGGTTGATGTGTCCTTGTATGTCGAGTTGTGATGAGTGATTGTCAAAAGATGGTAGGCTTCGGTTGAGTTTGGAGACTAATCCAGAACCAGGTTGATATGCGTTGACTTCAGTTGAGTTTGAGGACTAACCGGAGGAGACTAACCAGAACCAGGATGATATGTGTTGGCTTCAGTTGAGTTTGGGGACTAACCAGAACCAGGTTGATATGTGCCCTTATATGTTTGGGGACTAAACAGGTTGATATGTGCCCTTGTATGTCGAGTTGTGATGAGTGATTATTAGAAGATGCTCGGCTTTGGTAGACTAACCATTGCGGATGGACTGCGAGTGGTGAAGGATAGAGGTGAGGCTTGGACGAAGGGACCAAGATGGCTGGAATACTACAGGTGGCCGACACTTTGGGTCGACATTAACAAACAAGAGGACATGAGGAGAAGAAGACCATGTTGACTAAGTCAAATAGAGGAGCCGGAGAACTTGGTGATTGGGTGGGTGAAGATGACAATGACACGTGTTGAGATGGTGTATGAGGCATAATGGACATATGGTTATCTAGGGGTTTGGTTGTTTGGGCCTTGGAACCATCGTCCGGATGGTTTTCAGGTTTGGCCTCAAAACCCTGTTGGAGTTCTAGTGGAAACAGGAGGAGGCACGTGATGTCATCACAAAGCTTGTGTTGAAGTGAAGGAAAGTCGTGAAGTGGACCAAGTGGTCCTGGCCAAGTTGGACCATTTTGCTCCTAGTGATGGTTCATCCAAAATATCTAAAGGGCATGTTACGGTTGCATAATAGCTCTATAAATAAGAGGATGGTTGTTCCTAACAAGCCCATATCTCTAGTTGTTCATTCTCTAGGTTTCCCAATCTCTTCCCTAGTTTTCTGCTGTTAAGATCCATAGTGTGGGAGTTTGGTATTATGTCTATATTTAATCATTTTTCTGTAAGAACCAGACCTAGCTTGTAGATCTTGGAAATAAAGCAATAATGTTCTCTAAGATCTAGGTCTATGTTCTAAGACATCAACGTTGTGGTAGGGTGAGTTTGGGTGAGTGTACGTCAATTCTATATCTCCTATAATTTTTAGCTCGACACAAGTTAATGTTGGTGGATAGTAGCACAAAACTAAAATAAAAAATATCTAGCTTTCATTATACAACTTATAATTATTAGTACAGAGGTAAACCAATAGTATCATTTGTACCATTAACACGATGTATTATTTGTACCATGTACAAATCTTTCAACTGTTTTAACCAACTAATATCTCTATATTGTCGTCTGTCCATGATAGTCTACACATCCCAGCTGATGATGACAAAGAAGATTTTTCACCACTTGACTCGGTACCATGTGTAGCTAACTCCTTGAAGCACCTGATAATGCATCAGTTTATGGGATCCAGAAAAAGAAATTATTTTCATATGTGTCATCCTTGCCGCAGCTCATCGTCTGGATTCGGTTGCCTTCCATCCTCGTACCACCATGACAAAGAGTCTAGCAGAGGTCGCACAGTTCTTCAAGACATGTCACATAGTTTCGTGTCATTGTCGGATCCGTGTAGGTCCTTTTGTCTGATTCGTGTAGGCCCTTTTAACTGACACTAGGCTCTGCTTTTAACTCTTTCAGGAGGAAGATAGTAACCATTAGATTTGACATCAATTTCAGATGTATCATCTCTACAGCTATTGATCCTGATCACAAAGGTGCAACAAATTAGCGGTTAAGCACACGCAAAAGACATGAAAACATTATTTCATTTCCACTGTACTTTGTAAACTCACCAAAGAAATGATGTAATTCAAGTAAGGATGAATCGTTATATTCTCTAGAGAGTAATTCTTCAGGTAAATTGGGCATGTGAAGCTTTTTGTCTTTTGACTTACATGATACAAAAGGATCCGAGAAAGAATTTAGATTTGAAAACAGCTGAGTTTACATTGTGCTTTCAATTGAGCCTCCAAAAAGCCTGGAGCAGTTGTCATCGACCTTCTTTTGTCTTCTTGGTAGCTTCGCCTGCCATAGCTTGGCCTCGACCTTGCATGGAAGCAGAAGGTGCGAAGCTGTCGTAGGGATAGCAATTCGTTTTGGAAGATAATTCCATTATGTCGTTTACATAATTGCTAGCCGCATTGGGGCGATGAGCACCTGTGTTGCTTTGCAGGGACAATATTGATCTTGATGGTTGTGTGTATGTCGCTACAGCGTAGCCCGGTCTGCGGTAAGGTGGCCCCAATGGAGGACCACACTGAAAGAACAGGTGCTTTGTAGTTTCTTCGGTATAGTTGCAGGATCCCTTGATCACAAGCCGCATGAACAACTGAACTCTAGGATGTGTTGCATTAATCCAAATGAAATCCACAGCTTGGTTTGAGGGTGCCCCTTTATAGCAGATGCATCGAGTTTTCCTTGACCCAAGTCAAAAGGGGACAACCTCCGATCTTGTTTAGGGTTTAGGGTTTCTACTGAGAGAGAGGATTGAGCAATAATTATTGAATTTGGGGGATTGACTAGGTGCAAGATCCAGCGGGTGGAATTCTTCTATTCATGATAAACTCGTAGAACGTTATAGAGACACCATCACAGTGCACATAAACAGAGGGAGAGGAGAACAAGAGAGGAGAGTGGAGGACCATGCCTTTGGTCTTAGTAGAAAAGGTCAGTGATGATTTGTGCTATGGCAACTACGGACGGTGAAGCGGTGGTGCAGTGGTGACGCCGGTGCGTCTTCCTGTCGCTGGCCGGCATCCCTCTCAATCGGGGAGGCAGGTGGGGTGTGACGGTGTTCAACATCTTATAATTTAGGATGAAGTTAATATTTATTTAGTAACAACTGAAGTAATTCAATAATGCTATGCTAGTGATGTTTGCTAGATTTGTCAAAGAACACCAATCAAACATTTGACTCTGCGCTCGATAGTAGTCTTTAGTCTCTACTCCCTCCCTCCCCGGGAGCACTAATTCGCGACTAATACTCTTAGAGCATCTCCGATAGTTTCCCAAAATTTACTTGACAAATATCATGATTTGACAACTTGCTAAAATATATGGCAAGTAAAAAATAAACTCTCCTCATTAGGACAACACGAAGATCAGGTTGGCGGCGGCGCTGATCCATGATCCGTTGACACAAGGCACAGGAGGGCTCACTGACGCCCGGGCCGGCCACCACGCATCATGATCCGCTGCCATCTCGGCCACATCCGGCAGCCGCTGCCGCGACGGTGCACCAGCGCGCCGCTCCTCCCTCCCTACGTCCCTTCGCATAGCGCAGGTGCAGCGTCGTACTTTGGCAGTTTGGCCGAGGTGTCGAAGCCCGCACCAATGGAGCCCCGTTATGGTCTACTCTGGTGGGCCGGCGAACGCGACGCGGGTGATCAGGGCTCGCGCGCAGGAAGACGGCGTGCCGCGGGCTCGCAATTGCAAGTGTTTTGCACGTGCGGACGGGAAGAATAGCAACTTGGTAAAAATAGCAAACTGTTGGAGATGGAATTTTCTTGTTTTGGCAATTTTTTAAAGATGACAACCTCATTTGGTAAACTGTTGGAGATGCTCGGAGTCTCATTTTCACTTTCTAAAAATAAATATTTTGAATTTTGATTAAATGTATATAAATATATTAATATTTATTGTGTATAATTAGTATAATACTAAATGTCTAATTTTTAAAGTAACCACGTCATCACTAATTCAATCAATTTTGATTGGATTGGATCGCCATATTTTTCGGGGCTTCAAAATGAGTGTCGACCTGAAAAACAACGCAAAGTTATTGTCACGAGATGCCTATACTAAGACGTGAATGATATTGGTTCAAAAAAAAAAAAGACGTGAATGATATAGTACGAGCAATAGAACGTTCACTTTGTGCGGGTTGTGCTTGTGCCATTGCTTCTGATTGGACACAAGATGCACGGTGCAACAAAAATTATGACTAATGAGGAATGATCCTGTTCTAATTCTAAATGTCATAAATCATTATTATCTAGCCATCTAGATGACTAGGTCTCCAAACTATAAAATTATACCATATCTAGAGTCCTTTTGTGACATAGAATGTTTTCTTAAACAAGTTGTACTATATTAAATCTGAGGAGGAACAATTACATCAAGTTGACACATGCAATACTTTGTATAAACTCTGAGAGGGGATCAATCCAAACATGTGATTGATCCAGGTCCCAATTCAAACTAATCTGAGCAAGTTCGTGTGCACACCTATTGCTAGAGCATGACACATGAACAACATCGACTCGAACAAAGTTCATGGACATAAGAAACTTTGCTTCTCTAGACAACACACCAAGAGTGGGACTGTTTTTTTAAAAGCAACTGGAGGGGCCGTGGCCCCTGCAGGGATTTATTGAGAAAGCATAAAGAGTTCCAAATTACAAATTACAACAAAAGAAGAAAAGGAAACTAAAACAAGAACCGGAGCAAAGCAAAGAAAAAAACCTTAGGGGACCCCAAAGCTTAAAAAGAAAATAAGTTCTAAGACACTGTCTGTTCTAAGTTTTGGCACCATTGTAGAAACGCTATCTTGATGCTGCTTTTCACCCTTATGGACACTAAGTTTACTTCCTTGAAGAATAATCTTCGGCATTCCTGTAATCCAAGTTGATTGTTATTGAATATGATCTCATTTCTGGCTGTCCAAATTACCCAGCAAACCAAGATGATCACTATCATGAAAAACTGAGTGTAATTGGTCTCTTATAGCCTGAATTTTCTAGAATGAATCCTCGTCCTGGACTGTTTGTAGATTCAGAAAGCCCCAGCATTGTTGGGCAAAGGGGCACTTCCAGAACAGGTGTTGCACCATCTCTTCATGAGCATATTTAGGTTGAGTGGGACTGTAGAGCATTTACCAGACTTGATGAGTCGGTTTCCAAAATGATATGGGAGAAACCATGATATGTTGCTGCATACAGCTGCACGACAATCCTGGAACTTAGCACTTAACGCGTCATGCGTGATATGCATTCTACTTGCACCAACCGCCACCGTACCCCTTTGGTGATCCCTCACAATAAAACCCCAAGCACCTTTTTTTTATCTTTTGGCAAAAAGACACCATCACTGTTAATCTTTAAGATGTCGGCTGTTGGAGGAACCTAGCAAGAAGCTTCACCTCTTATGTAACCACCTTTGCATTAGTTATACTGAGACGGACAACATATTATATACTAGGAGGATACCCCGCGCGTTGCTGCGGGAACTACGATTTAAAATGAGGTTAAACTATCCATGCAATTCATAGAAAGTAATTTACTATTGCAAACTAATGTTAGTGGATAACATGACATGCTAATATAGATAGTTAATAGTATGTTAGTGGATGATGTGTTGGATATTATAATTGTTTGCACTAGTGAACTTTAAATTAAAGTGTTAGTGGGCTAGTGACGTGGACAGTTTGCATGTCAAGAGAAATAGCTTAGTGGAGTTTGTTTATATTAGAAGTATAGATGCGTCCATGCATTTTCTTGTATATCCTCATGCTTGAGTTCATAGGAGTGCGTGATTCTGTATGAATTCAAGATGAATATAAAAAAATAGATCCATATGTGTAATATGTTGCCAGTCTGAATATAACTGATATAAAGGTGGTTACATAAGACGTGGCTCAACATTCCATATCACAAAGGCTCTAGTAGATATAGTACAATTTTATAGTTTGAAGACCTAGTCACCTACCCCCTCCGTCCCCAAAAAAAATGATGTTTTTTGACCGACAGAATCGTGTTTTTGACCATCCGTCTTATTCAAAATTTTTGCATAAATATCATATATTTTATTGTGGCTTAGTTTATCGTTAGTGATACTTTAGTAATGATTTATTTATTTAATAATTTGCACGAAATTTTTTAATAAGACTAACGGTCAAACACGATGTCTGAAAAGTCTAAAACTACATTCTTTTTGAGACGGAGGGAGTAGGTGGCTAGACAAGAATGATCTGTGATATTTGAAACATGATTACTCCTCCTGGGTCGCATGATATTTTGCCTCCGCTTTAGTCACCTACACCTACGCGCCCGATCGCGCCTATGTCCACGGCCAACGCACCTTCCATCTTCCCACCGCGACACCCATGCTAGCGCCTAAGGATGAAAACGGTCGAAATCGGTCGAAAAACTCCTCTATTGTTTTCTACATTTATATTTAAATACGAACGCGAAAACGAAAACGGTATAGTCGGAAACGAAAACGAAAACGAACTTACGATATTTCGAAAACGAACCAATTCGAGCGGAATTATGTCGGAAACGGTCGGCGTACGAAAATTCAGTACGAAATACCAACCCACTTTGAAGATGTGCATAACCAAACTAACACGTGCATGATTTAGTTCAAGTGCACATAATACAATAAGGGTGGATGACGTAGTCGCCGACACACAAATACAAGTCTAGAACAAGGAATCAATAGGACATGAACATCTACAGTTCATCGGCATCCTCCATGATGTCATGATCATTTTCCATGTCATTTTCTTCCTCGTGGCTCCGCAATACGGAGTGGAGGATGGAGTCACGACTCACGACCGTGCGGCGCCGCAATACGTGAGTGGAGGGAAGGCGATACGGGAGTGGTGGTGGGATACAGGAGTGGTGGTGTCTAGGGTTGTTATTGGCGCTCCTTATTGCATATAATTTGACCGCCAAAGTAATCCAAAATGACCAAATTCATGGTGCATCATAGCAAATATATTATTTATCTAACAAGTTCCACGAGTTTTGGTTTTCAAACTTGTTTTATAGGCAACATATTATTTCATGAAATAAAAGTATCTCAAACAATGAAATAGACTGCACCATTGCGAAGCTCTCATCGCGCTGATCAAAATGCATATATTATTTGCTATATTTAGAGCTATAAATAAAAAGATATGGGAATAGAAAATATATTTTTTGTCTGTACCGAATTTCTACCGAATTTCGAATATGGTTACATACCGAATATAATGTAGAAAAGTAGAAATCGGTCGAAATAACTCCATACCGAATTCCGCACCGTTTTCGAATTTTTCTACCGAATTTCGTACCGTATTCGAATTATTCCGAGAAAAGTGAAAACGATCGGATCAAATGTAGAAAACGATGCGATTCGGTCGGGGATTTTCATTTCTGTTTTCATCCTTACTAGCGCCCTCATCCTACCCCCTACTTCCATAACTCCGACGACCTTAGAGCAACTCTAGCACAGCATGCAAATTGGGCTCCTATTTTTTTCCATTTGCATGTTGGGCTGTAAAAAATAGGGACCCAAAATTGAGAAGAACTCCAGCCCAAGACCGTATTTGCTCCCCTCAGAAAAAAAACCAGGGAACCACCGCCGCCTGCTTCTCCGCGAGCTCGGCACAGTGGGCGGTGCGGCCTGCCTTGGTCCCCGCGCCAGCGAGTGAACGCGCGCGGGGGCGCTCACAGCTGCCCGGGCTCCGTCTGGCGGTTTGCCCCTGCTACTCGAGCTCCAGCCATGGTGGATGACCTCGCCCCCGCCCTTCCGCGTCCGCGTCCTGCCCTCCCTCCTCCTTCCCCTGCCATGGAGCGCGCGAGCTCGGCGGCGGTCGGCCCCTGCCCCTAACGTAGCGGCAGCCCTGCTCTCCTCCGCCCCGCGCGACTGGAGCCCCGTCCATGGCCGTCCCCGTCCTCCGCGCGCTAGGGGAGGCCGCGGCTCGCTCGCGCTCGGCGCTGGGGAGGCCGCCTGCTCCTCATCGAGCAGAGGCCAGCGCGCGGCCGCGGGGATTTGGGCGGCAGCGACGAGATCAAGAACCGTCTCTGCGTGAGATCTTGAGCTCTCTCTGCAGCGGCGGACGAGGCCTTGGCCGTCTCCGTCGGGGAGGAACTGATGAGCCCGGCCGCCGGCGGGAACGCGCCGCTGTCGTGGTTCTTCGCCGCCGGCGGGGACACGCTCCTCGACGAGCTCCAGCTGCAGGAGCAGCTCACATTCCTCAATGACGCCGCCAGTGGCAACCACCACCAGCTACCCCTGTTCGACGGGCGACGTGTTGCACGTGCAACGACGGGCGTGGTGGCGTGGGCCTCCTCTGCTCCTCCGGCGAGCTCCTCCCGACGCCCCTCCTCATGCGCTCCCGACCGGCCATGGCTGGGCGGTGTGGGCAGAGGCGCGGAGCGGGGCGCGGCCATGGCTGGGCGTGCGGTGGGGAGAGGAAAGTGGGTGGGACCCACGGGTTGGGGGCTTTCCAGATGAGGACTTGAGACTATAATTTGAAGGGGCATGGAAAATGGGAGCCCATCTAAGGACTCTATTGGAGTTGGTTTTTTGTTCAAACTCCTATAATTTAGGATAGAGACCCAAGTAGGGCCCCCCACTGGAGTTGCTCTTAGAAGAGAAAGGCTGGGCAGGGGGTTGGGATGGCAGCAAGGCGATTTAAGGGCCTTGGCGGCGGTGGAGGTGACCAGGCGAAGTCAGGGGCATTGGAGCTCAGCCAGAGCTCGTTGCAGAAGGAAGGAGAGGGCAAGAAGATAGCTGTCGCAGGGGGTTGGGGTTTCGCCAAAGTGCACTGCGGCATGGCGGTGCACAACGGCGAGGACGAGAGAATGAGGAGGTGGAGGGCGCAACCGCCGACAAGGTAGACATAGGTGGAGAGTAGGAGGGCGCAGCCTTAGAGGAAGAAGGTCAAGGAGGTAGAAGGTAAGCGGAGGTGAGTTATGACTGCTGAACAGGATCTAAGGGCTGTCATGATTCCTCTGATGGATAAAAGCAATGTCAGTCACCTGCTGTGGAGAGACGCGGGACGCATGGTGATACTCGTGAAGGAATCTTTTTTATTATATCAGAACGACAGTTCAGATTCACACTTCCATTTCTTTAATCACTTCCGACGAAAGTTAACGTTGGATGGAGACGTGTCTGGCATTTCAGAGATGATTAATGTTTACAAAGCGAGCTCTGGTAATTGCTCTGCGTCCAGCCTCGCTGGTAATAAGCAGAGTGCGTGTGTGCTTTAATCCTGAGCTCGAGCTTGCCATACTTGCTGCTGCTTCCCTGGTAGTCATATATACCACTCATCTTCTTCGCGTTGTCCCGTCGGAATGATGCCCGGCAGCAGCTGAGGCTCCCGCCGGGGCCATGGGCGCCGCGGGTCATCGGCCACCTGCACCACCTCGCTGGCGCGCCACCGCACCGCGCACTGCGCGACCTGGCGCGGCGCGGAACCCGCCGGTGATGCGGAAGGCGCAGGACGAGGTCCGCCGGGCACTGGCCGGCGGCCACGACGCGGTGACCGAGGACAGCTTGGGCACCCTGCACTACCTCCGGCTCGTCATCAAGGAGGCACTCCGACTGCACCCGCCGGTGCCATTGCTGCTGCCGCGGGAGTGCCGCGGCCCGTGCCAGGTGCTCGGCTACGAAGTGGGCATGCACATGGGGTCCGCACTAAAAAGCAGCCAATCAGGAGGCCGGAAATAAGCTCCGCGGCCGCTGATAGCAAAGGCTTTTTCGGGCTGCTCGTGGCGCCATGGTGCTCGTGAACGCGTGGGCGATAGGCAGGGATCTGGCGCACTGGAAGCACGCCGAGGAATTCGTGCCAGAGAGGTTTGAGCGAATCGGGAGGGACTTCAAGGGGCTGGACTACGAGTTCGTCCCGTTGCTGTTTCACTTCGATTGGAAGCTGCCGGAAGGGATGGCCGCCGAGGAGATGGACATGGCCGAGGCGGTCGCCACTCGCCATCACGGCACCCCCACGGTCCGATCTAGTGTTGTTCGCTGTCCCTCGGCTGCCATTGCCAGTGGATTGAACAGACGATGGTGAGATCTTATTGCTGAGCTTTAATTTGTTCGTTACCCACTACAACTGCAACTAAGACTATCCGCACTCGTGGTACTCCATTTTCTTTCTCCATAAGGAATATTCTATCCTGGTCATCAAGATTCCATACTCCATATCAATTTCTCCCGCACCCATTCATACTTTACATCTTCCTATATCCTGCTGTGGGACCCACTTCTCCAGATTTTTTTTCCTTTTTCTTTTTTTCTTTCTCTTCCCTTCTTTTTCTCTCTCCTCTCCGCTCGTCTTGGTTCCTCCGTCCCTTCTCTCGCGCGCCCGAGTAGTACTCTCGGCCCCTTCCCCGCAGCGAGCGAGCGAGGCCAGGCGCGAGCGCCACCCCCGCCGGCGGCGAGTGGGCCATGGGCGCAGGTGCGGGGCCCCGCCTGGACTAGCTCCGGGACGGCGGGCGCGGGTGGCGGAGCACCGGCGGGGCGGGTGGAGGAGCGTCGGGCCCCAAGCCACGGCGGCGCGGACGACCTCCACGGCGCGGACGAGGACTGGGCGGCGGCGACACGGGCGCTGCTGCCATGGAGACACGGCGAGGTGCGGCGCGGCGGCGCCCCTCCACCTCCCCCATCCTCACCGCTGTGGAAGGTGCGACTGGCGGCGCGAGGGACTCCTCTTCCTCGTGGGGACAGCGGCGCTGCTCCTCTCCAGCGCGACCGGAGGCGCTTCTCGGCCGCCTCCTCTCCAGCGAGTTGCGCCACTGCGACGCGGACGAAGCCGTCGTCCTCGCGGGCAGCTGCTCCTCCGCCGCGCTGCTCGTCTTCCTCGTCCGACGCGAGGCGAGGCGGGTCCTCCACACCGGCGGCCCGACGAGCTCGCGGCGGCGGCGGCCCGGGCGCTCCCTCCACCAGACGGCGCTACCTCGTCTCCACGGCGGCCGCGTCCACCCGCCGGCTTCTCCCCTTCTCCCATGGCGGCTCCGTGCTCTCTCTCTCTCTCTCTCTCTCTCTCTCTCTCTCTCTCTCGGTGCGAGCGGCAAGCGGCGGGAGGCGCGAGGAGACGCGGGCTCCGCGCCACGCAGGCGTGTCCCGGATGCCTTTTTCCTCCGCCAGAAATCGGGGATGAGAGCTAGTCCTGAACGATGGCGTAGCAGCGTGGCGTACCCGCTGCAGCGATTTTTACTGAAAAAGCATACTCCAGTAATGTTTTCCGAATGCCGCTGCAGTCAGTCTAAGGGCACAAATGAATCTTAGCCATCTACTAGGTGGCTAGCTCTCCAAACACAATGTTGAGCCACGTCTTATCTAACCACTTTTGTATCAGTTATACTAAGACTGGCAACATATTACATCTGTACAGCCTCATGCTTGAATTCACACGGAATCATTGTGACAGAAAAACATTATGTGATGGCTGCCTAGAAGGCTAGAGCCTAGAAGTGTAGAAACAAAAGCCGAACAGAACAGAACAAACGTTTCGCGATGAGGAAAAATATAATAATTATAAGGAGTGCTGTCCTTATTATCAAAAGAAAAGAAAAGAAAAGAAATAAAAAGAAGTGTTATCACCATGCTAAAAGAAATGCACCCAACAGAGCACCAGTAAAAACATTTCCAGATGAAAGGTAATAGCAAAAGTATACAATAAGTCAATACAGACAACCTCTGGTAGTCTGATACAACAAGTGTTAAATTGGTATCAAAATTTGGAAAACTTTCAGAATTTTCTTTAGAATTTTGCAGCACAAATCCATAAACAAAGATAATTAAACATTCATCACATTTCCACACCAAAGGATATATAATTAAACATTCATCACATTTCCACACCAAAGGATATACTGCATCACATCTCACATGCCAGATCGATTCCATTCAAACACATCAGTCCAAAGTCTCTTGATCATATCTGCTGTTGAGATGATGGTCTAAACACAGATTCAGAAAATGTGCTATTCTACCGCTCTTAACTTAGAAAATTGCCTTTTGAAGACAGGAGACGCAAAGCCTTACTGGCATTCTTCAAAACTGCATTTGATCTTGGAACCCGGTTTTTCCTTTGCTCCAAGAAATCAAGGGCATTCTTCACACGTTGCGTTGACCGGACATCTTTCAACAGAATAGTTTCAGGCCTGGTAAACACAGCGACCACTGGCATAAGTATCATTTCAGAAACTTTATATATGAGGACAGGGACATTAAACATACCCATCAGTTTTCATTCTCTTCTTCCTTTTCTGAACCTTCTGCTTTACATCTTCTTCCTCAGAATCTGATGCGAAGATTTGCCTGAGTGCAAGATTAAGACAGAGTAACCAATGAAGTCCAAGTCAAAAACAAAGATTTTAATAAAAAATGATAGAGCAAAGAGAAGTGCACATACTTCTCACGAGCTGCTAGAATTTCAATTACACTAGTGGGGAGCATGCCAGGCAAAGTATTTGTCTCCTCATTCTCCTCACTTTGTTTGGTATCTTCATCTTCTACTTCCTTGGGCGCCTTCTTATCTGGTTTAGAGGATGTTCTTCGTTGGGCCCAACGTTTCCTCCGCTCCTTTTCTTCCCGTGTTACTCTGCTAGGACACATCGCACATGACCATATGACACTATTATCTCCACTATATAAAAATCAGATCATAAAACAGTTATAGCACCCTCATGACCTCAAGAAAACAAGATTCAGATAGGTACTTCGTATCAGTTACACAAAAAAGGTTACCCACAAATCTATAACATTTATACCATTGGATTGGCTGATCACAGAACACACCATGAGTTATAAACAAAACTATGTAAACATCTAAAGCAAAGAAACTGTTAAATGTTCAAAGCTCTACGTTTAGGCATAAACATTACAAACAAGCATGTACATGGAGAGATCAACATTTGGTTACGGTCCAAAACAATACTTAATTACTTACATCTGCTGAAACCAAGAGAACGAATAAGTGCAATTACTTATTTCAAAAAAAAATAAGTGCAATTACAGCAGGGAATAAGGAATCTAGCATAGTCCACGGAGACAAGTGAACTAGTCTAGCAATCAGTGGCAACTAGTCGCATACAGCAGAAACAAGAACAGATCAAAGTAGCACATTGGGCAGCAGGAGGTCCATCCAGTCATCAGCAGTAAAGTAAGAAAACTAAACACACCTGATGGCACTGTCCTTCTCAACTTTAGTGATCTCTTCGTGCTTCTCAACACCCTAAAAGACAATAACAAGGGCACAGCACTCAGTATTTTCAACATATCTCAACATAGAGCTTGAAGCGTGAAGAAGAAACAGGATGACTAGCAAGCAGCATGGCTAAGGAGCTAACAAGGGCACAGCACTCAGATTTCGACCATGACCAACCAAATCGACGGCACAGAGCTGTATAATCCTCTTACGGGACTACCTGCGCGTCTACCCATCGTCTGCATGAACGGAATACACAAGCAAATCGCACGTAATAATAGTGAAATCTACTCTCGGGTCCTCAACGGGAGAGGACTAGACGTACCTGGACGGCGGTGAGCTCCTCTGGGGCGCCGTCGGAATCGCTTCCGCTGTCCATTTGAGCCGGCTTCTGTCCGTTTCCCCTCTTTTCTTTCACCGGATAAGAGCGCCGGGAGCTTCCGCTGCCGGTACCCGCCGCCGCCGCCGGAAGGGTTTCAAGCGTCTCGAACACGAACACACAGCGGAAGAGAGGAGACTGAAGAAGCCTTAGCTGGGTATATCTGCTGGGCCTGGGCTTTGCTAATCTTGTCGGGTCTGAGCACATGCAGATTTGGGCCTGTTGGGCCTATTCTAGATGTCTCTCGACTGAAAGCCCACCTTCGGCCTTTCACAGTTGACACAGACTGGAAGACAGGAGACCGAAGTCTAGCTTCCATCCGCCGGACACCGGCAACCCTCACGCCGGCACGCCGCCGCCGCCCGCCGGAGCGCCATGATCCACCTTGGGAAGCGCATCATCTCTCTCCTCACCGGGACACCACCCCGCGGCCGTTGCCCCCACACCTCCCCGCTCTTCTATCCCCACCGCCGCCTCCTCTCCGCCGCCAAATGCGCCGCTACAAGCCCGTTCGCCGTCGAGGACTACCTCGTCGCCACCTGCGGGCTCACCCGAGCCCAGGCGCTCAAGGCGTCGAAGAGCGTCTCCCATCTGAAGGACGCCTCGAGGCCCGACGCGGTCGTCGCCTTCCTCTCCGACCTCGGCCTCTCCCGCGCCGAGGCCACCGCCGTCGTCGCCAAGGACCCCAAAATCCTCTGCTCCGACGTGGAGCGAACCCTGAGCCCCCGCGTCGCCGAGCTCACCGACCTCGGGCTGTCACGTCCGGAGATCATCCGCCTCCTCATCGTTGCCATGCAGCACTTCCGCCAGGGCTCGCTTCGCCCCAATCTTGAGTTTTGGATCTCGGTCTTTGGCTCCCTCGACGAGCTCATGCGGAAGCTCAGAGTTAGCAGCTCTCTCCTAGCCGCAAGTATTGAGAAAGTTTGCAAGCCCAACTTGGCGCTTCTTCAGGAATGTGGTATAAATGTTTCTGATATCCCCAACAACTTCATGTCCCGGGTGTTCACTGTGGACCCTAACAACCTGCAGGAAGCTTTGGCTCGCCTTCATGAGTTTAGAATCCAGCAGGGCTCGCAGTTGTTCTTGCGCGGGCTTTGTACATTTGCAATGCTTGGCAGTGAGAAGATAAACAAGAATATAGAGCTGTTTGAGAAGCTTGGATGGTCAAAGTATCATATACTATCAGCGGTGAAGAGTCATCCGGATATATTGGGTTTCACCCAGGAAAGGGTTCGAAGAAGCATGGAATTCTTGATCGGGATTGTTGGATTGGAGGTACCATACATTGCACAAAGGCCAATGCTGATACATTATAGCATTGACCGTCGGTTGGTGCCAAGGAACTGTCTGATGATTTTTCTCTCAATGACAAGCCTACCTTCTTTTCTGTTGCCTCTGTAAGCAATGAGAGATTTCGGCGTGAATACGTGCATCCTTATGAGGAGAGGTTTCCAGGCCTTGCTGCTACTTTTGCTTCGAGCTGTGCTGGAGAACACCAATGGGAATGGCTATATATGAAGACAAGTGAAAATAGAGAGAGCTGACACTTGTTCGTTCTGGAAAGTACTATTAGGAACCTGATGCAAGCTTTGCTTTTCATCTCATGGTCAGTCATTTTTAAATCTAATGTTCTAGCATTTTGCTATTGGCGACCGGCTATTAAGTGTTATTGGATGTTGGATTAGTGATACATTTCCATCACTAGGTTATATCTTGCTGCCTCCCTTCTGAGAAAGAACTTCTGATGTGATGGCATCCTTACAAGTCTGTTAACTTGCAAGGACTGTCTCAAGTCTGAGCCCAACTTTGTTCCTGTACATACTCGTAGTGCTAAGCTTCAGAAACTTCCATTCATTTCTTCTTATGATTCAGGAAGACTGTGTTTGTGACTGTGGAATTCTTCCCACCATTTTCTTTGTATCACATGATCTATGAGCTCTCCACCTCCAGCAATGGGATTTTATATTACTTCCCTAGAGTACAATTGGGAGACTTGAGTGATCCTGAAAATGGAATTTTAGTCTTGATATTCACAATGGTACCTGAGTGGGCTATGTTTCTTTCTTGACATCACATTCGGATGAATTTGGTTGCCTCCAAATTGGAATTAGAAACTCGCCCGGAAAGGAGCCATCAGACCCTTCAAAGTCTGCCCACACAACCTCAAGAATTTGAAGCTTCAATTGAAACTGTCAGGACATACATTTTGAGAGAGGTGCACCCCAGATGTTTCTATCTGTATGTGTTATATATGTTAGAAGAGGGATTGTAGATACTGACCCACATCCATAAGATGCAGTTGTGTGCCCACAAGTCCTTAGGTATTAAATTTGAAGGGTTTTTTCCCCTCTTTTGTGTTCTAGATATGGTCTTTTTGAGAGTATATTAATCTCAATTCATTAGTTGCATGAGGGTCAAGTAATCCCTTATGTATAAAGAACACATAACAACATACAATTTAATGTTATGCTTAACTTGATCTATTTAACACTTTAGCCCCCATCCCCAGCAGATACACACAACCAAGCTTGGATGCTGCATACAGTGTGATGTTATTTAAACTGAATCTAGTTAGTATCGGTTGAAATTACTCCTGCCAGTCCTGCATGAATGTCTTCTCACTAAATCTGTTGCCTGGGTACAGAGTGCTCTGCTATTTTGTTTTCACATCGTTTTCATGATTCTGAATGTCTGGCATACTTCCATGTCCTCGGTTCAGATATATTTTATTTTCCAAACTGAAGTACCCTGCATTATTAACTTTATTTGAAGACGTATGTCACTTTCATATTTTAATCGATTTATTTACTTTATCACTGAGCCTAGAAATTGTGATAAATCCAGGTTACCATAGATACTAGATTTCAGTTAGTTCAGAAGCCATTGTTAATGCAGCCTAAGAATATCTTCTGATGAATGACCCTATTAATGAGTCAGTGGTCTGTCTTGAGCTGAAACACACTTTGAAAACTCCAAATTCAAAATCCAAGGTTGATATCATATCTCTGCATATTTGTAACTTACCGTATATCCTAGTTTACAAGTGGAAGTTCAGACTGCCACCTCCTTATGCTTGTATATCGTGTTGTTGCTGATAGCCATTCATCTACATTCTGGACTAAACCAAAATAATTGTCAACTGGTGTAAATAAAGACTACTAGCTACAGGCTGCAGAACAATCTCTAAAAGTAGTAAAGTAACTAGAGACTCAAAACTTTTGGAAATATTTTTCTATTTCAATTATTTTTCTAGGCTGCAGAACAATCTCTCAAAGTAGTAAAGTACTACACCAGAGTACAAGTTAACTTGCCAATTAACTTTTGAAAATATTGACTTAAAAGGGGTTACCACTAGCGCATTTGATTGTAATTATCATATTTATGACTCGGCATACTCGGCATACCCCCAAATAATTAGGATTCAATCAAATCATGGAAACTTTTTTAAAAGAAAAAAATCGGCTCAACCCCTCCGGATCCTTCTGTTACTATCAATCATTAAACTCGGTAACGTACTAATGGAATAAACCCACCGTTTTAGGTCAACAATAGACGCAGCAATCAAGGTCAAGCAAATACACACGGTGAGGTTCACGGGATGAACTGAACATCAATCAGCAAACAAGGCGTCTGTCTAACGACAAAATTCAACATGTCACCATCGGCCCCAACATCAGCTGTCATGTTCTGTCCTGCAGTGTGCCGTGTAATCTGCGATTTCATTCATGAGCAGGATCGGAGGGTTAGAACAGGTCAACGCAAGCAGCCGGAGCTTCCGGCGGCGAAATCGACGGGACCCCGCTCGATTGCTCCATGTTTTTTTTGGCCTTTTGCAACCAAGAACCAGAACAATAATACGTAATACAAGTCGACACCTGGGCCCGTGATGGGGAGCGTCGAGCGTGCAAATCATTTCTTGATCGCTTTGCGATAGCTATTTGTGTGTGTACCGCGCCTAACTAATAAATGGGGCCGACAAAAGCTCTTTGTACTAATTGTTATTATTATTGCTGATGGTGATGCCGTTGGCTGGATTTAGTGTGGGACACTTGCTTCTTTTTGTTGTTTTTTGCTTTATCCATTTTGCTTTGCGTGGGCAAAGGCGGATTTAACTCACTAATTTACCTATGTTAGGTTTTGTTTGCTCTGCACGCTAGCATGAGTTAAAAATGTGAATGTGATAATGTACAAAGAAAAAAACACGACACAAGGTACATTTTATTATCATTCCGGAATGAATATTATAAGTATTTGGTTTGCGTAAGGGAAAAGTCTAAATTGCTCATCTTATTAATTTTATTTAGTCTATGTTATATAACCCTACAAACTAACATTTAGGATGTGTTTGGATTCCTAAACTTTAGTGAAACTTTAGTCTAGTTTTAGTGACTTAAACTTGTCAAACAAAGGGACTAAACTGACTAAAAACTTTAGTAAAAAAGTGACTGAAACACTTTAGTCCCACTAGTCACTCAAGAGTTACTAAAAGCTAATTAAAACATTTTTAGTCCATTAAATTTTAGATGGGGTCCGTACAAGCCCTTAATTGATTTACTTCTCCTAATGTTATCAGCGTGTGCAATTTTCCCCTAAAAAGTTTTGTCGGTTTTCCTCGTACAAGCTACAACCTATATTCTAAATTATAATTCCTTTTGACTTTTTTAGTATATCCATTTTGCTATATATATGGATATAGCAAAATGATGTATCAAAAATATTAAAGTGGCTTATAATTTGAACAGAAGGAGTAAATTCAACTTGCATGTATAGAAATAAAAGAATGCATAATTTTTAAGAGGTAATTAGACCAACTAAAACAGCTAAGATAGTAAATCAAATTAGTCTCATGCGGTTATTTAGATGTAGGACAAACTTAGAGAGTAATTTGAACATTTTCTTTTATACTTAACTACACCGAGAAGAAGACCAAAACACAAACCATGAACGGTAGCGTTATATAGACTTTTTTTTTTTTTGAATCAAGCATTATATTCCGTACGTATATGACTTTTTTTTCAACCATATTCCGTATACGTCTTACAATTACCTCCTCTGGCGAATCCTCATCACCTTCATGCACGTTAGAACGCGTAGAAGCCGCTTGGAAAAATTCCAACGAGGTGGCTCGTTGAGATGGTCAAGAACAGCTGTTGTTCACAGTACCAATCCATCGAGAACTCACATGCATTTTGTTACACACGATCGGTATAATACTACTGTACACCCCATAACAATTTGTGCTTATTATTTCAGGCGGCGAAACTGACGGATCCCCCGCTCGATTGCTCAAAAAAAAAAAAAGAACTTTTGCAAGCAAGCACCACTGCACTAGTAGAATAGTACAAATCGGACACCTGGGGGCTGGGGCGTGATGGGGAGCGTGGAGCTTGCAAATCATTTCTTGATCGCTTTAGTGATACTATTTGTGTCTTTTTTTTTGCGGGTAAAAAACAGATACTATTTGTGTCTGTGTAGCGCGCCTAACTAATAATTAAATGGGCCCAACAAGAGAGCTCTTTGTACTTTGTCTATTGTTGTTAATTATTGCTGATAGTGATAATGCCTAAGGGCTGGATTTAGTGTGGGACACTTGCTTTTTTTTGTTCTCTTTTGCTTTACCTTTTTTTGCTTTGCGTCGGCAGAGGCAGATTAACAAGCAAAGGCAACATTATTAACTCACTAGTTTGCCTATGTTAGGTTTTGTTTGCTTAGCACGCTATGATGAGTTAAAAATGTATAGATGTACAAAACAAAACGACACAAGTACTTATCTATTATCGTTCCAAAATAAATTATAAGAGTAATTTGAACATTTTCAAAATACATGACTACACCAGTTTGATTTGATTTACTTCTAACGATAGACCCAAAACACAAAGTAGCATTTTACGATTTAGACCTTGTTTGGAGAAATGTGGGAGTTTTTTTTTTTCTGTTAAATTTTTTTTATAGACTTAAAAATGTAAAATTCATTTGTTCCAAACGAGAAGAATACCAAAACACATAACATGCATCCTTTGGCGAATCCTCATCACCTTCATGCACGTGTGACCGCGTACAAGCCGCTCGGAAAATTTCCAACGAGGGTGGCCCGTTGACACGGTCAAGAACAGCATGCTGTTGTTCACCAATCCACCAAGAACTCACATGCATTTGGTTACACACGACCAGTATAATATACGTCCTACCGTATGTACACCCCATACCTGTTTGTACTCATCTCATCTCATCTCAGACAAGTCTTCCCCGGGGATGGGGATCCTCTTGTTTTGGTCAAACGTAGCCATCACCACCACCCAACAGCCACACCCCACCCCCACGGGCCGGGCCCCAACAGCAGCCAGGATTCCAAACTACCGTACCTCCCCCGCGGGACCCACGCCGCGCCCCGGGCCCGCACGCCAGCGTCCCGTCCCGACCGCGAGCGACCCGTCAGGCCGTCACCCGCCGCGTGACGTTACCTCGCCGGGCCGGACCCGACCGTTACCGCGGCCGGTTCAAAACCAGCCAACCGCGCGCCGCCACGTGGGCGTGACGGCTACGGCGGGTCGGGCGCCCGCGGGTGAGCGGACCGCGGACCCCGGCTACCTGTACTACCTGGCCTGGCGGCTTTGCGTACGCTAGTGGGGAAGTGCTGGTGCGCGCAGTCAGCCAGCCGACAGACACCACAGCACGAGCTGAGCTGCCCCACGAGAAGATCCGCCGTCTCCGCCCTCGGCTCCTCCGGTCCTCCGTCCCCGTTGCTGTCCCGCCGCGGCGTCGTCGAGGAGGTGGGTGAGCGAGCGCCTGGCCGCGGGTGGCCGTGTCCGGTGAGCTAGCTAGCTGGGGACGGACGAGCCGGCTCGGGCTGACCTGAAGCTCTGGAGGCGGTGAAGGCGGCTGGGCGGGCCATGGGGTGGGCTTTCTCCTGCTGCGCGCGGTCGGACGGGTGAGTCGTCTGCCTTCTACTTCTGGCCGACTGGCCAACCCGGCGATTTTGGTCTTGCAATTGAGGTCTCGGTGCGGGTTTGGGGTTAAAGGTTTGGGTTACTCGGTTTCGGGGAGAATTTTGGGGAAGGGGGATGGTCAAATGGTAGAAGTACTTTTTTTCCCCTTCCTCCTTATTTGGTTCGTGTTGTCTGTCACTGTTGTAGACTGGGATTTTGGGGGGAGCTGATTGTGTGCTTCACTTCACCTGTGCTCAGTACACGGAAAAATTGGTCTATTTGGGTGATGTCTTCAGTGGCAGTTGATTTGGTTAAGAACAAAGGATGAGAGATGTGAGATAAATCGTGTGAGCTTGATTGGTGTATATTTCTGTGGGTTGGTTAGTGTACCGTACTTCGGTGAATGATAAATACAATGATTAGATAGTTACATCTTGTTCGGACCGAATGGAAGGACACTGCATCGTTTCAAATTTCACTGTTTCTGCGGCGAGTATTAGTCTTGAATTTGGGGGAGTTTAGTTCCGCGATATGCAATCACGTTGAATAGGACATAAAGTTAACTTTAATCAGTTTATTCAAAATGTGCTGCATTCTGGGGATGAGTTGGGTGAAGTGATGACCTTTGGGGGGCTCCATTAGTACCTTTCCTCTTTTTTTTATATATATCATACAATCTGCTAGTAACTGCTGCCGGTCACTTGATTGAACCACTGTTGGCTTGTTGTGTTATTAGGGCTGAATCTGGGAGGAGGAAGAAGAAGAAGGACACGGCGTGGCGGATCTTCTCGCTGAAGGAGCTTCAGTCAGCAACCAACAATTTCAATTATGATAATAAGCTCGGCGAGGGTGGGTTTGGCAGCGTGTATTGGGGCCAGCTCTGGGATGGATCACAGGTGCAGTATTTCTCTTGAAAAACCGAAATAATCTTTGTGTTCTGCTGTGTCACTGCGTGCACCACTCTTTTTTTTTTTTTTTGGCTGTAGTGTTAGCTTCTGGTGATTGTTTTTTTAAACTAAAGCAACTAGCATTTTTTGTACTTTTTTTAAGAACAGGACAACTAACTCATTCAATTTCAACTTGGAGTACAATTTCTAGTTCTAGCAATATTTAAGATCTAAAATTGTAATTTTCAGAGCTGTCCTTTGAATATTCTTTTGAAGATGATGTCATGGCTATGCAGAATTCCAGATTATACCTTAGGTTGAGGCGATGTCAACCACAAACTTTTCGGTCTCACACTCTCACTAGAGCACTGTTAGTCTGTTACTACTACGGTCACATGATCATATAACTAGAGAGGCAAATTTTTTGGTGTGAACACAGTTGAGAGGGGAAAAGGCAAGTAAAGGATCAGCCTATCACAGAGTCCTGGCAAATTGGACCACTTCAGCTGATTGTTTTTACTCTAGGGTAAACTTATGCTCGTAAGTTTGCATTGTTCATGCTATGCCTATATGTATTGTGGCTAGATAAAAACTAGGGCATGCTATGTTGCAACAATCTGCCTTTTTTATAAGCAACAATCTGTCTATTTGAATTTTTGTTGCAACTATTTGGTAGTCTAGATCTAAACATAGATTGAAGTTTCTTGAATTCTGCTGTATTTCATAAGTTGTTTACAATATTAATTGGTGTATCATAAGGTGGGATTTTGAGCTACGTGCTCCTTGTGGGCTCATTGATGTTCTTTTGCTGTACACTTTGAGTCATTGTTTCAATACCAGTTTCTTAAGGGACCCCATATGTTTTATTTACTCTTTATTCCATGAATGGGATTTCATATCCTCTGGAACTTACCAGTTCACTCTTTAATGGCACAAACAGATTGCTGTGAAGAGGCTCAAGAGTTGGAGCAACAAAGCTGAAAGAGAATTTGCTGTCGAAGTGGAGATTTTGGCACGAGTGAGGCACAAGAGCCTTTTAAGCTTGCGTGGATATTGTGCTGAAGGCCAGGAACGCTTGATAGTCTATGATTATATGCCAAACCTGAGCATACATTCTCAACTTCATGGACAACACGCAGCAGAGTGCAATCTCAGTTGGGAAAGAAGAATGAAGATCGCTGTCGATTCTGCAGAAGGGATCGCGTAAGCCACATAACATCATTGTTCATGTTTATGCTCATGACATGATTCATGCTTACCAAACTTCAGCAATCTTATCTTATTACTTAAAATTCTTTCATCTTGTAGTTATCTGCATCACTATGCGACGCCGCATATCATCCATAGAGACGTCAAGGCGAGCAATGTTCTCCTGGATTCAAATTTCCAAGCTCGGGTTGCTGACTTTGGGTTTGCCAAGCTAATTCCAGATGGTGCAACACATGTCACCACGAAGGTGAAAGGCACACTCGGTTATCTCGCACCAGAGTATGCAATGCTTGGGAAGGCCTCTGAAAGCTGTGATGTCTTCAGTTTCGGAATTATGCTCCTAGAGCTTGCCAGCGGGAAGAAGCCAGTTGAGAAGCTTAACCCAACCACGAAGAAAACCATAACCGAGTGGGCTCTTCCTCTAGCTCGTGACAAAAAGTTTAAGGAAATTGCCGATCCAAAGCTCAAGGATAGCTTTGTCGAGGATGAGCTGAAGCGAATGGTGCTTGTTGGGCTCGCCTGTTCTCAGGACAAGCCAGATCAGAGGCCCATAATGTCTGAAGTCGTTGAGCTGCTCAAAGGAGAATCTACTGAGAAGCTTTCCAACCTGGAGAACGATGATCTGTTCAAGCCTGATAGCTCATTCCAGGGCTCATCTGGACCTGATAGCTCAGATTGCGTCACCGAGGAGAGGAGTCCCAAAGCTGATGCGATAGAGGAGGCAGTTGATTCAAGTGAGACAGTTCCCTCAGCAAGGTAGTGTGATGCATAGGTATTGTCAGTAGGTGCCTGAGCTCCCTACCTGGGAGAATGTGTTATCAGTGTATTTTTGTGGTTATTCCTTGCTATTATTAGCAAGTTAATTTCGGGGCTTCCTTGCCCAGTTCTCAGTGCTGTCATCTCTTCGTGTTGGCATGGTTCTATCGGCTTGTAAAATTCTGTAAATTTGGGCCTTGTTCCATCTGTAGCAAGCGGATTCAATGCACTGCTGTTAGCGTTTAGCTACTTCAGTCCATTAATGATTTGTGTGCAAGTCCATAATATGTCATTTTTTTAGGTTTTCATCACGTATAATTATCACTACTTTCACATGAATTTTTATTGTTGAGCACTTCTTCTGAATCTATCATCACAAAAAAAAAAAGAAGCTAAGACTGTGATTTCTTGAGGCACGAGCACTACAATGAAGTTTGCAAACAGAACAGTCTAGCCGGCTGCTGCTGAAATGACCACCCAAAAAAGCAGGCTAGTGCTCAAGGAACAACTTAGTGACTGAGCCACACCTGACATGATCACATGAGAATATCAGTAGCGATCTCTCTAATTTAGACATACGGAGTACATTGGTAAAAAAACTGCAGAGCAGTGTTGCATTAGCATGTAGCGTCTAATTTAATTGCTTATTTACTATGCCTGAGTTCTAAACTCAAAGGCAGAGAAAAGGGTCCTTGCAACTAAAATCAAATGCTAATCTGACACTCCAGGCACTGCCTCCTCCTTCACCGAGCCGAGAAAACCTGTACCCCGCTTTCTTGCTACCGCTTGCCCATCTTGCATTGTCCAAAGCCATCATCTTCGAGGCCAGCTCTTCTGGATTAGAGGGTTTTCCAGGTTCCATCACAATATTCATCCTCTCCAATACCTGAGCAGTTTCGGCAATAAACATAAGAAAAGCAAATTCACTTTCATCCCCATGGAAGTTATGAAACGCCAGCGTCTTGAGACGTGACTGGACACACTTGATGGGCCCAGCCTTCTGCCAGAACTTGAGACTTAGGTTGCTGGTGACCTCTTTTGTTTGTACCGACTGCAATTTAGATTCATAGTTTAGCCATATATATATGCAACAATAAATCTAAAAAAAAGCAACAATATGGTGACATTGTGGGGAATGATAAAATAACTGAGCATGCGACACAATATTATAAAAACCTGTTTGGATCTAATCTAAGGTCCTCATGGATCCTAATTGTTGGGCACCTACTGAGAAGATCACTGAAACTGAAAATGAGTTGATTGAACCTTTTACTATGAAGGACATTAAAGAAGCCATCTTATCTATGGATAAAAGCAAGCTCCCCTGGCCCTGATCATATGCCTATTGAATTTATCAACACTATTGGGATTTCATTAAAGATGACATACACTCAACATTCATGGAGTTTGATGAAAATAAATTGGACATTGGGAGAATAAAGTACGGGGTAAATACCCTACTTCCCGAAATTAAGAATGCAAACAAAATCCAACAATACAGACCTATATGTCTGCTCAATGTCACTTACAAAATCTTTACCAAAACTCTTATGCTTAGTTGGAGAAAGTCATGAACAAACTTATCGATAAATGCCAAATGGGGTTATCAAAGAAAGACACATCATGGATGGAGTGATGGTCCTCCATGAAATCCTACATGATACCAAAACAGAAAAAAGAGAGGGTCTTGTGCTTAAATTGGATTTCGAAAAAGCGTATGATAAAATTAACTGGGACTTCTTTCTTGTCTCAGGCAAAGGGGTTTTCACAATCATTGGTGCTACTGGATTGCAACGGTCATGACCTCTGGAACTATTGGAACTATTGGTGTTACTTCCTATGCATCTAGATACTACACTATGTCTAGATACATAGCAAAAGCTATGTACCTAGAAAAGCCAAAACGACTTATAACTTGGAACAGCGGGAGTACTTTACTACTGGCAAAGGGGTGAGGCAAGGAGACCGTCTTCACCCTTTTTGTTGAATACAGTGGTGGATACCCTTGCAAAAATGATCATTTCTGCACAGGAGAACAAGCTTTTGACAGGCCTAGTGCTAGGATATGTGAATAATGGTGTTGTAATTCTTGAATACATAGATGACACGATTTTGTGCATGCAAGATAGTAAAGAACAAGCAACTAATCTCAAGTTCCTGTTGCATATGTATGAATCCATGTCTGGTCTTAAAATCATTTTTTCTAAAATTGAAGCAATAACGATCAGCCAAGATGCTAATAAATCTATGGAATAGGTAAACACTTTTAGCTCCACGATTGGAAAATGGCCTATAAGATACCATGGGGTCCCTATGTCTGGATCTAGGCTTCACATAGTTGATTGGCTCCCTCTTGAAGAGAAAATGTTAAAAAGACTAGATGGGTGCCAAGGTAGTTCACTATCCATTGGTGGGGGAACCTCTCTTTTCGATTCTTTCTTAAGTAACATGCCCACCTTATGCTATGTCTATGTACCTCCTCCCCCTAACTACTATTGACAAGTTGGACGAAACCAGGAAAAAGTTCTTTAGGCAAGGTGATGGGATGAGAAGGAGATACCACTTAGTAAAGTGGGAGATCATAACTAAGCCCAGAGATAAAGGCGGTTTAGGGACAAAAGACTTAAGAAAAATGAACAATAGCCTTCTTTGCATATGTGGGAACTTGAAAATTAAGATGGTTTATGGAAGGAGATCGTAAGGAAGAAATACGTGAAATATAAATGTTTACAACAAGTTGCTTACATGGCTAATAATTCCCGTGTGGAATGATGTGTTCAAAGTCAAACATATTTACTTGATGGGAAGGTCTATGAAGGTAGGAAATGGTCATATGATTGATTTCTGGAGAGACATTTGGTGTGCAAATGTCTCACTGAAAGACATGTTTCCTGGTCTATATGATATCTGTACTACACAAAATTGCCCAGTGAATGAACTTCGCTGTAAAAACTGGAGTTTGGATTTTCGAAGGTGGTTAGATGAAGGCCTGCAGAACCAGCTTAGATGCTTACGTGATATTATCTTCATATAAAAAAGTGACTGAAGCAAAAGATGTAGCAAGCTGGGACTGGGAGAAAACCGGGAAATTTAGTGTCAAAGTTATGTCCAAGCACTTGTGTCGCAATAGTTATAGTCAAAACAATAAGCAGATCTGGAAGGCCAAGTTGCCTCTAAAAATAAAAACATTCATATTGCTGACTGTAGAAAACACAATTCTGACAAAGGATAATAATCTCATAAAAAAGAAAATGGAAAGGTGATGATTATGGTGCCTTTTGCACTGAGAAATAATCTGTTATGGATCATTTCTTTGAGTGCCCTGTTATCAAATGTGTGGACTACCAATATTGGAGGTGGGTGAAATGGCTCCTCCCACCAGGTAAACAGGTTCACATGGTTGGTCTGGCTACAGTTTGCTAGGCCATTTGGAGAACAAGAAACTCTATATGCTTTGAGAGTAAAAGGGTCAACATGCCTACTGAGATTATCTGTTTGATTTGTTCTATGCTGATTCATTGGGCAGGGCTTCAAAAGCCAGAGGTCGTGACTCAGATGGAACATGGGGTGGCAACTCTGAAGTCAGTGGCTTTACACTTTCACCAACAAGTCCAGCAGGAGGGAGATGAATCGCATAGACTGGAATGATTTAGTAGTTTGATGGAAAAGAAGACAGACCCACTGGCCTGCGTGCCATACTGCCATAGCAGCCCTCTCTGGCTTGTAATAAGTCAAACTGTGTTTGGTGGTAGCTTCTGTTGTGTCTGTCTGGACCTTGGTTTTCTTTCTGGGGTGGCATAGACACTGGTGGTTTTTGGTTGCTCCATTGGCTGAGCCCTTTGCACTCGGTCTGGAGGGCAATATGATGTTTTTTTTGGGTCTTAAACATGTCAGATGGCATGAAGCTCTATAATTTCGTTACTATCCGTAAGGGAATTCAGTTCGTCCGTGTTGGAAAAAAAAAAAGAAAAGAAAAATATATGCAACAATGACATAGTGCTAGGTGCTACAAAGTGGCGAATAAATAAGTGATAACGATGAAACTGCCAAATGGAAAAGGTTTCAAGCTTACCTCAATGCACAGCGTCTCAACGTTAGGAAAGCACTTGAGGTAGCTTGGCAGTATATTGACTTCATTTTCGACTCCGAAATGCAGATGGATCGCCAAGGTCTGCACACTAGGAACTGTAGTTTTAAGACTTGGCTTTGTTCTGGGCTGCAGCGAACAAAACAGAATCACACACACCATGTTAGGCACCGATCAGTAGATATTGTATGTCAACAATTGATTGAAAGAAAGAAGGGAAAGTAGGACCTTGATGACAGTGTTGCCAATCTCCAGCACTTGTACACCGGGTTCCAAGTAACCAAGCATAGTCAACTGCGGCGCGTGGCCAATCTTAACTCTGTAACGCTGGGTAGGGGCCGTAGGGCACCTCCAGATAAAGCAGCGCTCAAGGGATTGGCAATCCACTATCTCCACTTCTTCGACACGGGCTAAGCAGAACTGTGCGCAGCGTAGGCTCTTGCTGGTGAGACGGGCGCGCAACTTCCCCACGCTCCCAACAATGGCGAGGACCTCAAGCATGGGGCTGGCTGCGAGCAGGAAGTTGAGGTCGCGGACCTCCATGTCACACCCGTTGCCCGCCGGCGATCGCCGGAGACGTGAGATAGCCAAGGTGGATCAACGCCGACGACGAGCGGAGGACACCTCCGGAGCTCGCGTGCTGTTTTCTCTATTACTTTTTCATGTCCGATACAAAACAAGGCGAACGGCTTAAGTGCTCGTCCCTGAACGGCTCGATGGCCTACTGTCATAGACGCTGGCGCGAAGGCCCACAAGTCATAGACTTAACCGATTACAGACAATGTTTCCAACTGAGTACGCTACGCAAGCATGAAGACGTCTTCTGTATATTACGCCACCGTGTCCCGTGTTGTAACACCTCCCCCGGCTGAAGAACCTGGTTGTCCCCAAACAGGTGCCGACGGGTACTTCGCCTTGAGCACATCGTGATCCTCCCAGGTAGATGATTCTTCAGGAATGCCAGACCACGCGACACGCACCTGCACAATTGCTTTGTTACCTTTCTTCGTGAGACGACGCTCCAGGATCCGTTCCGGAACAGCTTCGACGGACTGAAGATCCACTGTCCTGGGCAACTCAGTGAACACTGGAGTATAGTCAGGTGTAAATGGTTTAAGCTGAGAAACATGGAATACCGGATGAATCTCACTATAAGCTGGTAATGCCAAACGATAAGCCACTGCACCAATCCTTTCCACAATCTGATAGGGCCCGAAGAATTTGAAGGCCAGCTTTGGAAATGGTCGGCTAGCAACCGATGACTGAGTATAAGGTTGCAGTCTGAGCAGCACCTGATCGCCCACTTGGAACACGCGATCAGTTCTCTTCTTGTTGGCCTGATTCTTCATCCTGTTCTGTGCCACTTCCAGTTTGGTTTTCAGGTGTTCCAACTGATCAGCCCTGTCAGCCACCAATCCACTGACCAAAGGTGGAGTATCCACAGTTTGAACCAGAGACAATCCCAGATTAGGTTCTGTCCCAAACAGAGCAACACATGGTGAACACCCAATGGCACTGTGAAAGCTTGAGTTGTACCACAGCTGGGCCAGAGAAAGCCATGTCTTCCAAGTTCTTGGTGTATCCTGGACAGCACATCTCAAATACATTTCTAAACGCTGGTTTGTCCGTTCTGTTTGTCCATCCGTTTGAGGATGATATGCTGTAGACATATTGAGTTTCACCTTGTATGATTTGAAGAAATGTTGCCAGAATGAGCTCACAAAGACTTTATCACGATCAGACACAATGCTCTGAGGCAAGCCATGTACTTTTACTACATTGTCCATAAACAGTTGAGCCACTGTTGCTGCTGTATAGGGATGCTTCAGAGGTAAGAAGTGGGCATACTTCGTCAGTCGATCCACAACAACCATGATCACAGAATAGCCATCAGACTTGGGGAGTCCCTCAACAAAGTCCATAGAAATGTCCTGCCAGACGCCAGTAGGAATGGGCAAAGGTTGCAGAAGACCAGCTGGATGATCATGAGAATGTTTGGACTGCTGGCAGATGGAACATTGTTTCACAAAATTATCCACATCTGCTTTCATCCCTTTCCAGCAGAATAGCTTCTTCAACTTGTAGTATGTAGCAGTCACCCCTGAGTGACCCCCAACTGCTGAAGAATGGCAAAGAGCTATGAGTTTAGTCTGTAAAGCAGTATTGCTTCCAATCCAGATTGCATTGTCCTTTTTAATGAGACCATTGTCCAATACATATCCATCAGCATTTGGACTGGATAAAGCCAATTGTGTCAACAAGTCCTGAGCCTGAGGATCAGTCACATAAGAGTTAGTGACCTCCTGCACCCACATTGGTTGTAACTGGGAGACAGTGTGCAATGCCATCACGTGAGGAATCCTGGACAAAGCATCAGCAGCCAGGTTCTCTTTCCCTTTTCTGTAAATGATCTTAAACTGAAGACCCATCAGCCTGGCCATGGCCTTTCTCTGCATTTCTGAGTGTAAATGCTGCTCATTCAAATAAGTGAGTGACTGATGGTCAGTAAGGATCTCAAATTCTTGTCTCTGAAGATAGGGTCTCCACTTCTCCACTGCCATGATTAGGGCCAGAAACTCCTTTTCATATATAGAGAGATGCTTGTGCTTAATGCCCAGGGCCTTGCTAAGATAAGCAATGGGTTGCTTCTGTTGCATCAACACAGCTCCAATGCCCTCTGCACATGCATCAGTCTCAACTTGAAAAGGTTGCTTGAAATCTGGCAATTTGAGCACAGGTGTTGTTGTCATTGCAACTTTCAGCTTGGCAAAAGCTTCCTGTGCCTGTGCTGACCATTGAAATGTTTTCAGCCTGAGGACATCAGTTAGTGGTTTGGCAATAACACCATATCCTTTGACAAATTTCCTGTAATAACCAGTCAGGCCAAGAAATGCTCTAAGCTCAGTCATAGATGTAGGTATAGGCCACTGTAACATGTCTTTAGTCTTGGAAGGATCTGTGGCTACTCCCTGATCAGATATAATGTGACCTAAGTATTCCAAGCTTGATTGAGCAAAGCTACATTTACTAGACTTGAGATAGAGCTTGTTGATCCTTAACACTTCAAAGACTGTTGAATGTGTTCCAAATGTTCCTCAAAGAGTCACTGTATATCAAAATGTCATCCGGGAAAACCGGTACAAACTGCCGAGGAAAGGCCTGCAACAATTGGTTCATTACACACTGGAATGTAGCTGGGGCATTTGTCAAACCAAAGGGCATAACCTTAAATTCATAATGTCCTTGATGTGTTTTGAAGGCTGTTTTGCATTCATCAGCTGGCAGCATTCTAATCTGATGGTAACCTGATTTCATGTCCAGCTTGGTGAACCACTTGGCCCCTGATAGCTCATCCAATATCTCCTCAATGACAGGCATTGGGAATCTGTTCTTGATAGTGAGGTCATTTAGCTTTACGTAATCCCACAAAAGCGCCCCGACCATCTTTCTTTTTGACCAGGAGTACGGAGATGCAAATGGGCTGTAGGCGTGACTAATGAGCCCTGCCTCCAACAGTTCCTTAACTTGATTCTCAATCTCTGTTTTGTGTTCTGGAGAATAGTGATATGGCCTTGAGTTTACTGGCACAGCATCAGGGTACAAAGGAACAGCATGATCATAAGCCCTATGAGGTGGCAAATGCTTAGGATCCTGAAAAATGTCAAAGATACTTGAACCGACGGGTCCCGCAAGTCCTCATGTACATGGACGCCGACGCAGGTGGAGGTGCGACTGAAGTAAAGGTGAAGGAGGATCGACCAAAGCACATGCCCAAATGTCATTACCTTGACAAGACTTGATTACTTGCTTGGCATTGATTGCGGGAAGGGACAATTCCACAGGTTGCACCCCTTTGAGTTTAACAAAGCACTACCCGATACATAAATTCAATAGTCCTGGTGGCCCAATCACAATTCATAGGGTAATGGTCCTCGGCCAGTCATTTGAGAATAGCATCATAGGGCAAATTATCCAAGCACAATCATATCGTAGAGAATGTCTGTCCTTGAATATACCATTGCAGATCTTTCACTTGACTGTCAGTTGCCATCAAAGACCTATTTGCCAATTTAACTTGCTGCCGTGGGATTTTAGTCACAGGCAACTTTGTCAACTGAACAAAATGAGAGCTCACAAAGCTGTGGCTACTACCGAATCAATGAGGATCAACATCACCTTGTTAAATACGGTTGCTCGAGTTTGATGGAATCGGGAGTGTCCATATTAGTTACTTTCTCAGTACGACCAAGGCATTCAAGGATAAGTTCTGAGAAATTCTCGTTAGCAAATCATCAATTGCAAATTCATTCAACAGATTCTCATCCAACTCTCTATGATGGTCCGAGGTCATTCAAGGCTAAAGCATTGATTTGTGGTTTAGGCCTTTTAGCACATACCTCGCATGACCAGGTTCATATTTCTCCCCACAAAAATAGCATAGATTGTTAGCCTTTCTGTAGCTGTACGGTTGCTTGTCTCTCCTGATTACCATAATTGGTAGCAGGTTTGGGATCAGGTTTTGGTGGAGCCTGCACCTGTTTCCCTTTGTTAAGCCATTTGCCTTTGTTCCTATCCACGGTCTTACTCGCTGAATTTTAGCAATCGATGTACATGCTTCCTCAACGGATGGTCGCGAGGTTCCACAATAGCTCGATCTCTTCCTTGAGGCCTCTGCGGTATTGATTTGCAAAGAACAGTTCATCCCGAGTAGCACCATTCATACATACATCATACGCAACGATTGAAATGTAGTTGTATACTCTTCAATGGAATCGGTATGCTTCGAGATCTGCAAGGCATTCATAGCAGATCCTTTGTAATCATCATGATCAAACTTTGTGAGCAAAGCCTGCTTGAAACCTTCCCAGGTAATATCAGGATTGTTCAACACAAACCTCCCACCACTTAGCAGCATTGTCTGAAGATGCATAGTAGCTGCATCCACCCAGTGGACTGTGACATCTTGTAGATGGTGAAATAATTGAAGCACTTATGGAGCCATATCTTGGGATGTTTACCATCAAAAGCTGGGAAAGGCCATTTCGGCAGAGCATGATAAGGAACTCTATCCTCTCTGTGATTGTGTCTATGGTCATGATGCCCATGATTATGATGTCCATGGATTCTTCTTGGAGGTGATCGGCACCTTCAAGCCAAACACATTATCAAACCCATCTTCATCAAACACAGGAGAGTGCTCACTGCCAGAACTGGAACCCAACTTGTCAAAGCCATGGTCAATCAGCTTCCTGAAAGCATCACTGTTCGAATCCACACGTTTGAGTAGCATTTCCTGGTCCCCAATGCATTTCTCCACTTGCTTGTTGGTTTTGTCCAGCTCCTTTTTGAAGTCAGCCTGATTAGTACCCAGATCATGCAAGCGTTTGTTGATCATCGTCAGAGTGTCCAACAACTCAGTCCACTGACTGTCCTCAGCAGCTGCACGATCATCCATCTTCCCGGCTAGATATTCAGTCGAGGAGATGGCTTGAATGGTTTCTTCTTCTTCGGTGCCGTGATGAAACCAACACAAGCTCCCCAAAATATGCAGTTCCTTGGTTCAGCAAACGCTTCCCCGTAAACAGAACAGCACACAGTATCTCCACTCCTGGAACTGGGATGCGATCACGGAATTTTACGACGAGACTAGCTCGCAACCCAAATCGCAATGCAGTTCCCCGCCGTCGCCTCCCGCACGGCAGATCTACTTGTAGTCGCCGGAATTTTACGCGCGGACACGGCCACGCAACCCCGAACTACGAGATCGATCGGCGATAATGAAATTCGCGATGGGCGAGAGGAAGTAGCTCACACGGTTCCGCCGCCGAACCCTAGATAGCCGATCGAGACCCCGGTCGGTGAAGAAAGCGTCATCGGCGGCGCCGTTGAGGTGGACGCGCGTCCCGGAATTCGCCGCGCCAAAACTTGCCGCCGCAACGGGTGTGGATCGGGCGAAGTGGATGAATCGATTCCCGGGGAATATGGTGGTGGTGGCTATCAGATCGAGCGGAGCGAATCTAGGTCTGGAAGGGAGAGAGCGAGGCTCGCAGGTTCGCCGTAGCAACCGCGAGAGCTCACGCCGCCGCCGGACTTCGCTGCTCACCGATATTGCTCGGGCGATAGGGTGGGTAGGGTGGGAACCGAGGCCGAGGATAGAAGGCTCTTGATACCACTTGTCACACCCGTTGCCCGCCGGCGATCGCCGGAGACGTGAGATAGCCAAGGTGGATCAACGCCGACGACGAGCGGAGGACACCTCCGGAGCTCGCGTGCTGTTTTCTCTATTACTTTTTCATGTCCGATACAAAACAAGGCGAACGGCTTAAGTGCTCGTCCCTGAACGGCTCGATGGCCTACTGTCATAGACGCTGGCGCGAAGGCCCACAAGTCATAGACTTAACCGATTACAGACAATGTTTCCAACTGAGTACGCTACGCAAGCATGAAGACGTCTTCTGTATATTACGCCACCGTGTCCCGTGTTGTAACACTCCAGCGCGACAGCACCGAGGACAAGCTCCTGAAGCCTGGGGAAGGAGGCACCGCGCGGGAGGGCGGTGGTGTCGACGAACCTCCAAGCGCCGAGGTACAGGCGGCGGAGGGAGGCGCAGCTGAAGAGCGCGGCGGGGAGGCGCAGGTTCTCAAAGGGCCCAGGGCGGTTGACGAAGGCGAGCTCCTCCACGCCCTTGGTGGCGAGGAACCGGAACCAGCGAGCGAGCACGGCGCGGTCCGCGTCGACGGCTTCGATGAACTGGCACGAGAGGCTGACGAAGGGGAACGGCCCGGGGTGCGAGCGGAGCGCGGCGGAGACGGCGCGGCGCAGGGAGCGAGTGGCGGCGCCGGGTCGCGGGGGCCGGCCCTCCGCGCCCCCGCGCGGGAGGAAGTGGGTGTCGACGAGGACGAGCGGCGCCGAGCGCCAGAGCCCGCGCCAGCGCGTGGAGAGCACGGCGGTGCGGGCCCCGTCCTTGGCGGGGAGGCCGCCGACGATGCGGCGGAGGAGGTCGTCGGGGAGGGCGCTGATGCGATCGGTTCCTCCGCCTTCCTCGGCGTCGGCAGCGGCGGCGGCGCAGGAGAGAATGGGGGTGGCGGAGACTGGCGGCTTGGGGAGGTAGGCGTAGATGGACCCGAGCACGGTGTTCTCGTAGAGGAGCAGCGTGCCCTCCAGCCCGTGTCGCATCGCCGCCGGCGTTGTGTCGTCCGTGCTGATATGGCTGCCCGGCGGCGGCCAGAAGCAGTGGGCGGGGAAGCGAATCGCCATGCCGGCGCCGCCGCGAGGTGTGGGACTTCGATTCGGCGCACGGCCGTTTATTTCAAAAAAAAAAAAATTCGGCGCACGGCCGCACGGGCGATGTCGGCGGCCGCTCACTGCTCTGCCGCCGAGGAGGTAATGGGCTAATGGGCTGATCCATGGGCCGAGCTGAACAACAAGCAGGCTGGACCCGAAGCCCATATGTCCTTTACAGATGATTTCTTGCCGTGAAACTGGAAAGCCCATGCCCATCCATGTCGAGAGATCTACATGCTACCCGATTGCTGCGTGATGCTCAAAAAAAAAAAAAAAAATCTAAAAAAAATGCTATGATAATCTCGAGTTTGAAGACGCCGCGCATTCGTTGATTCCAGGCGGGTTGGTACTCCTTGAATTCCTTTGGAATCGCCTTGGAATATGACACGGGAGTATGTGACTAGGATTAGCAGTACATGCATCCCCTTGTATCTTTTGAAGTATTTATTTATTGGACATAAATAAAAAGATCAATTTCAAAAATAAAAGGCCTTGTGAGAATTCAAACTCGCCGAAAGTCTTGTGATTCGTATATTGACATATCATCTATCTAGGAATACAGTTAAAGCTATAATATACTTAAAAAAGCTAGAACGACATATAACTGAATCGGGGCCGCCGCCGCCGACACCACCGCCGAGGGCCGCCGCCGCCACCACCACCGCCTGCGGCCCCCGTTCCCTCGCCTTCGGCCTCGCTGCCGGCGGTGACGCGGAGCGGGGTCGCCTCGATTTCCAGTTTTCTTGTTTTCATAGGGTCTTAATCGAGTCCTAGGTCTAGGGTTTGCTCGTCGTCGATGTTCGGCGGCGGAGCTAGGTTTGGTCGGAGGAGCGTGGCTCCTTTGCGACTTGGTCTTCTGGCGACGCCGGCGTGCGAGCGGCGGCGCGCGGCGGAATAATTTCTCCCGGTCTCTTCCGTTCTCCGATGGCGATCTACTACGGCGTCAACGGAGAGGCGGGGAGAACTCTCTTGGAGTCGAGGGCCGGCGCATCATTGTCTTTGTCGGGTGATGATCTTGTTGACCTGTTAATCTCGAGGAACATGTTTGGTGAAACCCGAGCACTTTGCTCGGGTTGCCGGCGATGGAATCGATGGATGCGTCGTGGGTACAAGAGTTGGCCGATGCGCTGGGAGGCAACGTCGGCGGTCGCCCGAAGTAAGTCCTCTCTGCGGCCTCCACCCATGTGGAGTTTGGCTCACTGGTGCGACGACGATTGGTACGCGGCCCGATGGCGGTGACGGATGGATCTACGAAGGTTTCGAGGAAGATGGCGGGAGTTGTAAACTTCTATGTAATTTTCCTTTTCTTTGGAGTCTAGTACGTAAAGGGCCGGTGTAAGACATTTAAGATGAATACATGTTTCTTCTAAAAAAAAAAAGCTAGAACGACATATAATTTAAAAGAGTTAAATACACCAGCGGCCCCCTGAACTTGCAAGGGTGTGCCACTTAGATCACGAACTTGTAAAACGTATTTTTTGGTACCTAAACTTGTCGAGTGGTGCACCATAGGTCCAAACCAGCCATATGTACATATTTTGCTGACATACCATGCCAGCATGGCACAAGTTTTTCATTGAACCCCTCACATGTATTTTTCTTATAAAAATAAACTCTTCTGTCTTTATCTCCCCTAACGCCACAGCAGCAACCATGGGACGTCGCATGCGATGCTGGCTCGATCTGTTCGTGATCTTGCTTTTGCTGCTGCTGCTGCTGCCCTCTACCGCGGTGCAAGCAGTGATTCTCAGCTGGTTGGCTTGGAGAGCGTTGCATTCGACGGCCGTAGCACCAGGTGGCCGGGCCCTTGTGAGAGTCGCCGACGACCACGTCCTCGTGTGCAGGTCGGCAGGCGGCAACAAACAAGGTCACCACGGGCACGCGAGGCTGCAGCACGGCGGTGCAGCGAGACGTGAGGAGGCCGATGAGGTCGAGGAGCGTGAGCATGTGGACCGCGAATGTCTGTATCTGCGCGCGTGTGGCGGGCTTGCCTCCTGAACCACGCTGCCGCTGCCGCAGCACCAACTCTTCAACTTCAAGGTCATCAAGGTGTCCACGTCGTAGACGTACTGTCCTACAATGGCTTGCTCGTGTACAATGGCCAGCTGCAAGCCTGCAACACCTTCCTACTCGTGAGCTCTGTCTTGGATTCAGGAGAGGCGCCAAGGATGTTGGCCGCCCAGGACGCCAGGACAGCATTTCTCTTGGCAGGAGCAAGCTCACCATACCTCGACAGGAACCTGGTCGAGGAGCTGGGCTCGGCTGGCACGGTCGCGGAGGCGTTGCCGCCGAGGTCCCTGATGAGTATCCCGACGGCCTGTGTTAAGGAATCCAGCAACCGGCGTCTGCCTGTGTGCGTCCCTGCGTCTGCGTGCATGCGGCACGGGAGCTCCTCATTTTTCGTTGGCTTCGTCGTCCACGGTTTCGTGTCTGGGTCTCCGTCGAACTCCTCGTCGTCTATGGCTTCGTCCAGCACGGCGCCGACCTCGACTGTTCGAGTCGCCGACGGCAACCACGTAGCTGCGGCCGCGGACCTTGCAGTCCTGAAGGTTGCACGCTGGGACACGGAACATAAGCTGTTGGCCATGGTGGTGGCCGCCCTGTCCTTGGCGAACCTGTGTGACGAGCTGCAAGCCCGCCAGGGAGGTGGTGGATGCGTGCACGAGTGTGACGTGTGGTTGCACGCGGAGTAAAATAAATGCAAGGGGTTCAATGAAAATTTCATGCCATGTTAGAATTGCCACGTCAACAAAATATGTACACATGGCTGGCATGGACCTGCGGTGCACCAATTGACAAGTTTAGGGACCTAAAAATACGTTTTTCAAGTTCATGGACCTAAGTGGTACACCTTTGCAAGTTCAGGGGCCGCTGGTGCATTTAACTCAATTTAAAACAAAGGGAACATTTTTTCTCGTATGTATTTAGAGCATCTCCAAGAGTTCCTTAAAATTCACTTGCCAAATCTTGTCTTTTTGGCAAAACTTCAAAAGATTTAGCGATGCTAAATTTGTAGTATCTCCCGAGTTCTTTGTTGGGCACTGCTTAAACTAAACAATCAGGCCCACAAACAGGTGGACCAACGGAAATAACAGCCTCGCCTCGTGCGATTCTTTTCTGCGGCGCTGGTGTCGGTCCTCTCCCACACGCGCGACTATTCCTTGCCGCCGCCGCCGAGGTGAATACAGCACGTACGACCGTGCCCCCGACAAACAACCGCAGGTGGCCTACATCAACACCGATGAACGATCAGCAAATTATACTGCATTACTGCTACAAATGAACTATGTTCATGATAGCATATTGCTTCCTGTTGCGGCACAAGCTGAACCCTACACAACCAATCAAACGCATCAGGAAATACATGGCAGTAGTGCTTTGAAAATTAGTCCTAGTACATGTGACCATCATTGCAGGACAAAAATATGAGACATATCTATCTGATCATTGTAATTCTGTAAACTGAAAAAAGGCCGATGTACCAATCAGTAGCAGCAGGAAATACATGGCAGTAGTGCGGCAAAAATTGAATCATAGTACATGCGACCATCTTTGCTATCTGATCATGGGCACCTCAACAATATATTTGCAGGATCAGGAACATCGATCAGGAGATGTACGTACACACTGAACTACCGATCAGGAAGATATATGGACGGGCACAAACTGATGTACACTATGGATCATCAATTCATGAATTCATCTAGCAATCTACGGGTACAAACTGATCTACGCGAGGGATCACTATAGGACCAGCAACCACAGAAACAAATCGAGGAACAAGCTGTACAGAAACTCAACTACAGATCGATCACGAAGATGAACAACCCATCAGGAAGATGGAGGTCGAGGGAAGCGTAGTCCGTACCTGAACCCGAGGCGCGATCTCTTCTCTCCCTCGCGCGCGGTCTCCGATCTCTTCTGGCCGGTCTCTTCTCTCCAGTCGCCGATCTGTTCTGCCCCGCGGGTTCGTCCTCCGCGACGTCGTCGGAGTCTGATGGTGCCGCCTCTGGGAGATCGAGCGCAAGATATATACGAGGCTGGAATGTGCGCGCGCGGGAAGGGGGTGAAATTTCCGTCTCCGTGCGAGAACACCGGCGACGAGACGCGGGAGCGCGATAGCAACCTGATACGCGCGCGGATAAATGCGCGCGCGGGAGGGTGTTTTACTGAGTTGATAAAAATAGCAACCTGAGATGACAAACTATTGGAGAAGAAAAAATGTTGTTTTGCCAAAATATTAAAGATAGCAACCTCATTTACGGAACTCTTGGAGATGCTCTTATAGGGTACTATGTACAAGTTGAAGAACCATGATCAAAATACACGAACATGGTACCTTCGCTTGATCATGATAGTGTCACTCAATGTTATCTTGTACACTAAGACCAAGTGATACATGTTGTGGTTACATGATAGCATCAAATTTGAGCTGGCGTCCAAGTCACTTGACCTTCCAAATTTGGTTATCTACATCAACCGATTATAAAAAGATAATGAAAGCATCCACTAGTAAACAAACACAAAATAGGACCATAGAAGATTCAAGTAACTTCAAAGTACACACTAGAATCTAGAAGACAACACAAATTTAGAAAAAAACTAAACAATTTATATTGTTCTTAGATAAAACAAAATCTTTAAAGTTCCATCGGTGTGATTGTAGCTTAAATGTCTTACATGTGGTATTTTAGAAAGATCAGGCATCACGAGACTTAAGGCATAATACCCCGAGTAACTTGATGTCTTGCATTCTCATGGTTCTGTGTGATTATCCTCTTATTAGTTTAAACTTACTAGCTCGGCTATAGTGTTTTCTCTTCAACAACGAAACAACATAAGACGTCTGCAGAAATCATCAATCTAACAACCTTTTATCGCGAGAGATGTCTGATTCTACCTTGCAAACACAAGTGTCAGCTATTTATTTTCTCAAAATTGGCATGACGCCACGTAAGATAGAATCGTCCAAAGTCCAGTGGTATAGGTGAGGACCAAAGTGTGGTTTTATAGCTGATGGAAACAAATGGACGTCAAAAAAGACTTTTTTTTCTTTTTCTTAGAGAAAGGTAAAAAATGACAAATAAACATTTTTTTCACAAAAAGAAAAACACAAGCCTCTCGTGCTCAGTCTCAAAAAAAAAAAAAAAAAGTCACTCGTGCTCCTCGCGTGATCGCATCCAGCCATCCACGCGGCTCTGGCGCTGCTCGCCACAAGCTGACAAGCGGCCGGGAGCTCCCCCGGTTCCACCACCTCATCCCTCTGCAGCCGCCGCTCTCGCCTCGCCGCGCGCGCGCGCGTCGCCACCCGTCTGATCGCGCCCGGGCGGCCGCGATCCCGTCCCCCCATGTTCCGCGGCCATGCCCCTCTCCCCCACCTCCTCGCCGGCGGCGGGGGCGGCCGCCGCCGCCGCAGTCCGCACCGCTTCGCCGCCTCTCCGCGCCGCCACCCACGTGAGCATTCGTTTACCTTCACTGTTTCTTGTCAGTTATTTTCATGATTTGTCATGGTATCGGGCTGCTGAGCTCAGTGGCGATTGTGTTCTTGGACGCCCATCAAATTGCGGTCTCGTGTAGTACTTGTTATGTTTGACTGAAGATAAAAGATGAATTTCGGATTGCTAACTCGTACTCTATTGGTATAATGGTATCTTCATCTTTGCTAGAGTCGATTTTATGGTGGTAGGTTCGTGTACATTTTAGATTAATCAAATCCATTACCCAAATTCGTCGAGTAAATATATTTGTTGATTTTTCTGTAGTGCATTTGAACAGTTTTACTTAAAAGGCTATTCATGTGCATTATCCTAATAGTCTTCCCATGCGTCGTGCCCTGCAAACTCTCAGGTTTTCTTCAGGCAGAAGCGGTGCTATCTGGCGGCATTCCAAGCTCAACGTGTGAAATGCTCTCCTCATCTGATCAGATCTATTGTAAAAAGTTCCAGATTAGATATCAATGACGGTGACAACGGAACAACTGAGCCTGCGAGAGAACTATTGGAGCGCCTGTTCGCCAAGACGAAGAGTCTAGATCCAAGCGTTTCTCAGGACAGGGAGCTGAGCATGAGCATTGAGGTCCTGAAGACTGAATTTGAGGCTGCCTTATCAATCCTGAGGAAGAAAGAGACGGATCTTCGTGACGCGGAGAAGAAAGTCTCTGTGGATAGGTCAAGGTTGAACCAGACGAAGCAGGACCTCGATCAGAGGGAGGAAGACATCATCAAAGCGTATTCGAGGCAGCATGAAATGGAGAAAGCACTGATGAAGGCGAGCAGGGATTTGACTCTACAAGTCCGGCAGATCAATAATCTGAAGGTTATGGTCGAGGAACAAGACAAAAAGATTGTTAGTTCACAAGATGCACTTTCTAAGAAGGTTATTGAAGTGGATAAGCTTAAAAAGGAGATGCTGAAGAAGAATGATGATGCAGTCTTGCTGCGTTCAGAGATCGAGTCCAAGGAACAAGAGCTTCTTGTAGCTAATCAGGCCATTGCACGTCAAGAAGCAACGATTAGGGAGCTTCAAAGTGAAATTGAAAGAAAGGAAACTGAGATTCAGAGATTAAATGAATTGACGAAAGCTAATGAAGAGAAACTGAAAGTTGCAGAACAGGAACTTGTGAAGCAGAGTTCAGGATGGATTGCAGCACAGCAAGAGCTAAAGGAACTGGCACAAATGGCATCCAAGGATAAGGATAATATCAAGAATACAATCAACGACTTTAAACGGGTGAGGTCTTTGCTAGATGCTGTGCGTTCTGAACTAATAGCTTCGCAAGAGGCTTTCACCTTCTCGCGCAAGCAAGTAGAGGATCAAGCAGCACAGTTGAGTAACCAAGTGCAGGAACTCACAGACCAAAAGGCATTGATTATTTCTTATACCCGGAATTTGGAAGCTGCTCAGCTGGAGATTCAAGGAAAGACAAATGAACTCAGTGCTGTACAATCTCACTGTAGTGAACTTGAATCTCAGTTACTTGAGGAAACGAAGAAGGTTGAGTCCCTAGAGGCTATGTTAACCAAAGAAAGGGACAGCTTAGAACAGAAAACTAAGGAAGTTGACTTGCTTCAAGAGGAGCTAATTCAGAAGGAGAAGGATTACTTCAATTCACAAAAGCTTGTTGAAACAAAAGAGACTGAGTTACTAGAGGCCAGACATGAAGTCGAAGATATGAAGCTGAAGGTGGATTCCATACAATTTGCTGTTCAAGAAAAGGATTTGGAGCTTCTAGAGACACAAAGAAAACTTGATGAAGTTAACAGTGAGGTTCTTGAACTTCAGCAGCTGATAAACAGCAAGGAGGATCAACTGGTTCAAGTTAGAACTGAGTTACAGGATAAAGAGCAATGCATACAATTAATGCAAGATGAATTGGATAAGATGAGATTAGGACGCTCACAAGCTGAATCTGTGGTGCAAAAGATAGTTGAGCTTACTGGCAATCTGATAGGTTCTGTTGAAGGTGAAGAACTTGACATTTATAACTTGCTGGATGATGAAATTTTAAGCACAAGTACATTACTTGAGTCCAATTTGCATAAACATAGCCAATTGAAGGCTGACATAGACATGTTAAAAGAATCCTTACGACAAAAGGACATGGATCTGAGTGCTGCTTATAAAGCGCTTGACGCCAAAGATCGCGAGTTGAAGGCAGTAGTTGGAAGGTCAGATGTCAGGGACAAGGAACTAGACAAGTTGGAAGAGTTATCCATAGACCCCTATGACATCAGGAGACTGTCTAGTGTTGCTGATGAGGCAACCAAAGGCAACATTGTGGGAGAATTGGAGCTCCAAAAGCATGAGCTGGAATCTATGGAGGCTGAAGCACTAGCTGCTAGTACTATGCTGAACAAGCTTGCGAATATGACTAAGGAATTCTTGAGAAGTGGTAGAACTGATTCTGGTACCAATTTGGTAGCATCTCAAAATTCAAACATAAGTGATGCTGCTTCTAAAATGGATCCACAAAGGAAAATTAATGTGATTCTTGAAGCTAAAAAGGAGATTGTTGGGCTATTTTCTTTGACAGAAGAGCTCGTCGCTGGTGCTCAAATGAAGGGTGCTGAGGAGCCATAGCATCATAACTGAACATATGTCTGCATCATGAATATTATGCATGCCAATTGGAATGTCACAGCTGAAATTGTTACCTTAGTTTCTTTTTCTTTTCGAGCCTCAGGATTTCTTTATGTTCTTCTGGTTCATGGATGGGGCATCACCAAAAGGGAAAAAAATAGGATTTCTCAGCTTTGGTTTAAAGGATGATGTTTGTGTTGTCTAGATATTGGGGTGTTACATCATGTTTCTGTAAATCTTAGAAAAATTCTCTTTTTTATTTCTTTTTGAGTGCTCGGAGAATTGTGTCATCAGCTGGCCATTGTATTGTGAATCATTACTGTCAGCAGCAAAGAAAGGGTACAGAGGTTAAAAACGTCTTCTCCCCTGGTCTGTTATATTGGTGCGGATTCTTTCTAATCTCATGTATGTTTCTCAATTGTAGCACACTAGCTGATTATTTTTCACATCTATTTTCCTGACAAGTGGCATTGGAGTCCTGCAAGTATATATGTTCCCCAAATGTCAAAACCCGGAGACGGATCAAAGTGGTGTAAGCTCAAAATCTTCGCCCTTAAAGTCAGGTGAAACCTTTCTAGGCAGGGGCTGCTGAGCTTCTTTCTCTGTTTTGATCAGCGGCTGTTGCCTTTCTCCTTCCACGGTAACCCCCTATTATCGCCTATTTGTTCTTTGCTGTTTATGTGTTTTTCCCAAACTACATCATCTTAATGAAAAACGTGCCTCTTGGCACGGTCGAGAAAGAAAAAATGTCAACATTCCCCGGCTCTAGTATATATGTATTGTTGAGGCTGTCCCTGATATTTGTGTCTTAGAGACATATTTTGCTAATTAAAACCTACACATTAAACACTTGCCCCGGCTCTAGTCTCATACTATAGACGTGTTTTATTATCAGATATTTGAGTTTGGTGTCTTCTTTGTGCTGTTTTGGCACAGTGATTATTAATTTCTACTTTCCAAGGGTTAGTGAATGATATGACATATAAATTAAGTAATGACTAAAAGAAATACAGAACAAATTGGCACAAAAGTGCAAGGTGCCAACTGCCAACACAATCCTCATGCCAGTCAAATGTTTTCAGTTTCTAGTTCTCTACGGCTTCATGAATCAGTAGGAAGATCCTGTTGTTATTTTTTAATAGACAACAATAACTTTAATTTTACAAGGAAACACAGCAGCAAGTTCTCCAGACACCAGACATGCAAACTCCATGACATTTTCATATATACGCACGCAGCTGTAGTAGCTAGCTACGCTGCAACTTGCGGGGGAACAACACGAACAACTGGGTGCAGGTAAAGATCGTGCTTCCTCCGGACGGTGATGCCCATCTCCTCCGTCATGTCCACTTCGCTCGGCAATTGCCCAGCCGGGAGCTCCCAGTCGAAGTGGTACAACAGCGCCGCGAGTGGCAGCTCCATGCCGGCCTGCGCAAACGCCATGCCGGGGCACATCCTGCGACCCGCGCCGAACGGCGTGAATTCGAAGTCGGTGCCCTTGAAATCAACGGCGCCACCAGCCTCGAACCTCTCCGGATTGAACGTCTCGGCGTCCTCCCAGTACCTGGGATCCCTGCTGATCGCCCAGACGTTCACAAAGACCCTGGTTCCTTTGGGTATGTCGTACCCCATCACCTTGCATGACTCTCGGCACTCTCTTGGGATGAGCAATGGCACCACTGGATGCATCCTTAGGGTCTCTTTGATGACGAGCTTGATGTAGTTCAGGCTGGCGAGGTCGTCTTCGGTCACAGTTGGCTTACCTTGTAGGTGGTCACGCACCTCGGCTTGTGCCTTCTGCATCACTCTAGGGTTCCTGACGAGCTCAGACATGGCCCATTGCAGTGTGTTCGCCGATGTCTCGCTCCCGGCACCGAAAAGGTCCTAGGTATGTCACGCACACACGTAAAATATGTAGTATGACTGATGAGTGACATGGAAGAACATCATCACATATACTAGTCCTAGTAGTTACTTACGAGGATGACAGACTTGATGAGCCCCGTGGTGAGAGGCACGTCGAGGCCACCTTCTCTCTGAAGCCTCAGGAGCACGTCCACTAGATCCTCATGCACGGCGCCGGCGCCGTCTTCAGCCGCGGCGGCCATGGCTGCCCTCCGCTCCTCATGCTGTCTGATGGCACGGTCCATCAGCTCGAACAGCTTGTGGTGGTTCGCCACCGCCCGGCGACGCGTGGTGCCAGCAACCAAGCGCGCGAGCCTTGACGACGGGAACAGGTCACCCAGGCCGAAGCCCGCCGCGATCTTGAGCCCCACCGCGAAGTTCTCCAGGAAGTCGTCCCGCCTGTCGAACCGGTCGCCGATCATGGCGCGGAACACCGAGTCCGCGACGAGCACGGCGATCCGCTCGCTGACGTTGACGACAGCCGCAAGCTCGTTGGGCGGAGCCGCCGCCGCCGCCGCCGCTGCAACGGCGGCCACGAGGCGGGCGACCTCCTCCTCCCGGACGCGCCGGAACGACTGGACGCGGCGGGCGCTGAGCAGCTCCAGGACGCTGATCCTGCGGAGCTGCCGCCACAGCGCACCGTAGCGCGCGAACACCAGCCCTTCCCCGTCGGCCGCCTTCATGGCTGTGATGGTGGGGCTCCACGGCCGCGTGGCGAAGTTGACGTCGTGCGTCTTCATGAGCTCCCGAGCGGCGTCTGGTGACGACGCCACCACCACGGGGACCTCACCGAGCCGTAGGTAGATGAGGGGCGCGTTGTTGAGCTGGCGCGCGATGTCGGCCATGGCGTGGTGGGTGAGCGGGCTGCGGAGGAGGAGGTGGTGGAGGCTGCCGATGACCGGCAGCTGCCACGGACCTGGCGGCAACCTCAGGCCATTGTTGTCACGCTTCTTGAACTTCAAGAGTACTAGGGGTAAGATGAGAGCCGCCAAGAAGAACCACACGGAGTTCCCGAGCTGCTCCATGGTTTCGGTACGATGGCCAACAGAGCATGAGCTCAATGGGCTGCAAGCTGATCCGACGATGCTATCAAGCTTTACTTGGAATGGACGAAGGATATACATGTATATAGCGACACAGACGACACCACAGCGATTAATGATTAATACGAAGCAAGGTAACGAGAGTACACGCTCAATCCGCGCAGCAATTAAGAGCAAGACTAATGATTTTGCCGGCAGCCAACGAGAGTACACGGCCAATCCGCTCAGCGATTAAGAGCAAGATTAATGATTTCACCGGCAGCCGGCTGGATACATATGTCAGGTCACTTGTAGCCGGTACTAGCACACGTACACGTACAATAGGCTAGCAGTCTAGATCGGCTGTAAGAAATATTTTAGTATTGATTGTTTGTATGCCCAGTGTATAAGAGCAGGAGAGAGGTAGACAAAGGCTGACTGCTGCATGGTTTTGTCTTGGTTCATGTGTTTTAGCCCGGCGAAGAACGTCATCCATTCTCTCTGTGCCAGATCATCTTTTTTCCTGACGTGGACTCTGATTCAGCTTTATAATAATACGAAGCAAGGTAACAAGAGTACACGGCCATTCCGCGGATACATTAGTATATGTCAGGATGTAATATACTCCATCCATTCCAAATTGTAGTTCACTTTGATTTTTTTTGTGCATGCATTTTGCTATATATCTAGACATATTATTTATCTAGGTACATAGCAAAATGTATGCACCAAAAAAGTTAATTGAACTACAATTTGGAACAAAGGGAGTATGTAATGACGCGTGGCGAGAGTCGGTGTGCTGTACATCTGTCCTCTCTGTATTGCAATTCCTAGGCATTGGATTCAAGCAAACCATAGACAAGCCATCAATTTCATCGACTATCGGTCTAGTTTCATAGTTTCTTTTTTCAAGACTTCACAAGAAGGGTGGGAACCCTACTTGAATGATTTTCCATTGATATCGGATCTTGGCAGGAATACCATTGGTCAGACAATTTCAATCCCTCTTTTTTTAATGTTTTGTGCCAAGGTTTGGTTTCTCCAACACTATGTTATACTAGTGAAGGATTGTAAGTTTGTATGTATTTCTTAAGGTGTAATAGCCGATGATGTTCTTTCAAGATGATAGTCCAAACTACAGGACGGAGATGCAGCTAAGCAAACAGACTAAGGAACATATATGGTGTATTAAATATTTGAAGAATTTTTTTTTGATGTACTCTTCGTGTATTAAATATTTTTTTTGTGTCATGCTATCATTCTTTTACACTTGCTACGGTTTTCCCCTACTAAATAACATATATGGTGTACTGTTTAGTTTCAAAAAGAGTAGTTTAAAAAAAATATGAGGTCCTCTTTTGACCGTTTTTATTAAAATAAAAATAAAAACATGATAAAATAACTAAATGCACCAATGCAGAGAAGAGTACCAAGATCCATGACACCAAATAAGTACACTATAGACAATATTTTATGGTGTATCTAATGGTATTTTTTGATGTTATAAATATTGGTACCTTTTTCTTATAAATCTGGTTAATTTGAAATAGTTTGACTCTGGCTAGCTGATTCATGTTGATTTATCTGAGACCGAGAAATTAACATTTGGGGCTGTACGTAATGATGGAGGAAAACTAATTTGCTAGGACTCTGGACTCATATATTTTGCAAGAACATCATGCATGATTTGCGGTGGATAGCGAAGGTCGAAAGCAATGGCTTCTTCAATTGTAGTGGTACAGACCAGAACGGGGTGACGAAGGCGATGCGGTCGGACACTTTATCATGGAGAATCGACGATGGCGTGGATGACAAGATGGAAGGAGCTAAGCATAGAGGTAGGGGAAAAAAAAAGGACACATAATTGCTGGGAATAAGATGCATGGTTTCGTCCAGCCTAGCTTTTCGTGCCTGCTCAGCATGGCCTTACTCACCTGCGTCTGCTCAAGACACGGCGGCCCTCGGTGGAGTGGAAGGGACACACAGGATCCACAGGTAAGAAGGATGCCGAGGTAAAGGCCGGCCTTACCGCTCACACCGATCGGTCGCTCTAGTCAGGCGAAGAAATGAGCGCCAGCTCCATTCTCGCTCCTCTCTTTTCTCGCCAGTCCAACTAGGATTTTGATTGCCTCAAAAAAAAAAAAAAAAAAAAAAACTAGGATTTTGATAATGCCATAGATAACCTTAAAGACTGCCTAGTAGGACTTAGTATTATACTTGCTGATGCTGTCTATGTCTTCGATCAATGTAGCTCTACAAGGATTTTGGGTTAATCGACCGGTTCACCTCCTGTCGTCGTGTAGCTGGAAAGCTGCATTAAACGATATCTATGCTGATAGACTCCCTGCCAAATAACGTCGGATTAAACAAAAGCCTGGTTTGGGTTTCGTTGAACGGCGCCCATGCTTGGTCGCCGTCGCCCCGTCGCCGTCCTAGGGGATCTCTCACCCCTGCCGGCCGCGCATGTACCTGCAGCCTGCATGGACAGTGCTGCGTGGCGTGGTGCACGTCACCGCGCTTGCAGCTACCGTTCTTGCATGTTTGTAGCTAATTAAGAACCCTTCGTAGAGTTTATCCGGTTGGTCGGCCGGCACTTGCATTGGAATTTGTCCATGAGTCGTCTGTCGGGTGATTTGCTTGGGCTAGAGAAATACTAGAGAGCATGGACGACGGAGCGAAGACGACACCGACTAGGTAGCCACGCATTTGGCCACTGGTGCGTGGCGACTGAAGCGCGGCGGCGCATCCGCTGGCACAAAGACGACGAGCGACGTGACCATCCAGACGACGCGCGCGGGCTGCAATGCCAAAGCGGCATCTCTGTCTCGTGTGGACGATGGCAATGCCGAGTTATCCACCACACTTCGCTGGCATCGAAATCAGGACACCGAAAGCTACTCTAGTTTTGTACGTACACTCGTACCTGCAGTACACTACTCCTATGGTGCTCCGTTCATGCCTCTTTATGTCCCAGCACGTAGCACCTGTTCCAGTGTCCAGCACCAGACACTCCACAGTCGACCGCATTAGCATGGAGCAAGCGTCGCAATACCTGTGCCTCTTCCTGGCTCTGTTCCTACCACTCCTGCTCCTCAGACGGCTACTCAGGGGTCGCGACGGCGACGCCAGCGGCGTCCGGCTGCCGCCGGGGCCATGGCGGCTGCCGGTGATCGGCAGCCTACACCACCTCGTGGGAAAGCCGCTGGTGCACCGCGCGTTCGCCGACATCGCGCGCCGCCTCGGCGACGCGCCGCTCATGTACCTCAGGCTCGGCGAGGTCCCCGTCGTGGTGGCCACGTCGCGGGACGCCGCGCACGAGGTGCTGCGGACGCACGACGTCACGTTCGCCACGCGGCCGTGGAGTCCCACGGTCAGGATCATGATGGAGGATGGGCAGGGCATTGTGTTCGCACCCTACGGCGACCTGTGGCGCCAGGTCCGGAAGATCTGCGTCGTGGAGCTGCTTAGCGCCCGCCGCGTCCAGTCGTTCCGCCACGTCCGGGAGGACGAGGTGGCGCGCCTCGTTACCGCTGTCGCCGCCACCCCGCCGGCCGGCGAGCCTGTCAACATCAGCCACCGCATCGCCGTGCTCGTTGCTGATTCGGCGGTGCGTGCCATGATCGGTGACAGGTTCAGCAGGCGGGACGAGTTCTTGGTGTCGCTAGAGGAGGGGCTCAAGCTCGTCTCCGGGTTTAACTTAGGTGACCTGTTCCCGTCGTCGCCGTTCGTGAACTTCCTCTGCGGAACGGCACGGCGAGCACATGTGAATCACCGGAAGAACTTTGAGCTCATGGAGTGCGCCATCAAGCAACACGAGGAAAGGAGAGCCCTAGTGGCGGCGAAGGGAGCTGCTGTCCAAGAGGAAGAAGAGGACCTGGTGGACGTGCTCTTGAGGATACAAAAGGAAGGCGGCGGCCTCGACATGCCTCTCACAATGGGAATGATCAAATCCGTTATCCTTGTAAGTGCATATACATGTAACAAGGATTTATCATGTTTGTTTCTGCTTTGTTTATCATGCATGTTCTTGAAATTGTGCTTCTTTTTGCATATACAGGACTTGTTCAGTGCTGGAAGCGAGACATCAGCAACTACTCTAGAGTGGGCCATGGCGGAGCTTATGAGGAACCCAAATGTGATGAAGAAAGCGCAAGCCGAGCTACGTGACAACCTAAACGGTAAGCCGAAAGTGACTGAAGATGACTTGGTACAGATGAAGTATTTGAAGCTCGTCATCAAGGAAACATTGAGGTTGCATCCAGCGGCACCATTGCTTCTCCCAAGGGAAGCAAGGGAGTCATGCAAAATCCTTGGGTATAATGTGCCCAAGGGCACCACGGTGTTCGTGAACGTGTGGGCGATCGGTAGGGATCCAAAGTATTGGAATGATGCTGAAGAGTTTAAGCCAGAGCGATTTGAGTGTGGCACGATCGACTTCAAGGGGATGGACTTTGAGTACATACCATTTGGTGCTGGTAGAAGAATATGCCCTGGAATGTTGTTTGCTCAGTCAAATATAGAACTCGCACTAGCAGCCCTGCTATACCATTTTGACTGGAAGCTCCAAGATGGGCTCAAGCCGAGTGAGCTAGACATGACCGAGGACATAGGCATCACCGTTCGAAAGAAGAGCGACTTGCTCCTGCATCCCATCGTTCGTGTGGCCCACCAACCAGCACAGTAGCTGCTTCAAGTACTAAAGCATTCGCATATATGTGTCAGGATTACAGCACAAGACAAGGTTAGTGATGGTGATGGGCCAACATCCAGTGACAGCTCAACCAAGAACAAGCCCAAGCGAGCAGTCAAGCCCAACAACAAGTATACTGGCCATGACTGGGCCGTCTGAACGTCTACCGCTGTCGTATAAGAGAGAGGGAGCGATCTTCTTGCAGCTCACGGAAAGGATTAGGCAGAGCAGTTGCTCTTAGGCCGGCTGTGTCCGGAGATCGGCAGGGAGCCTTCGTGCTCGCCTGATGTACCTCGCTACTCTTACATACTTGAGATTTGTGTTGAACTATCGAATTCGTGTTGTTAATTCCTCCAGTTAGTAGTTGGTACTCTTACAATTGGTATCGGATTTCACTCGGTCCTCGGGAGATCTCGTCGCCGGCGTGTTCGCCCTTGCGGCGGCGGGCTTCGCCGATCTGGCTTCGAAGCCGGATTATCTTCTTCGACCCCAGTACCAGACACGTGACGGCAAGCGCATCGCAGAGATGGAGACTCAACAACAGACTCTCGCCATGATCCTGGAGCGGCTGGAGAAGAAGATGGATGATCAAAGTCGGCCGGTGGCGGCTACCCTTGAAGCTAATAACAAGGTGCTGGGTAACCTGACGGATTGGATGCCAGTGGTGGAGAAGGACGTGGAGTTCCTGCGAAATGGTTTTCGGGATCTCAATTCCAAGTTGGATCGCCTTCTGCAAGCGTCTGGCAAGCCATCCACCTCTGCATCTCAGATGTTCGCTGTTGATCCTCTGAGTATCCCACCGAAGCTATCGGCATCTGATGTATTCAAGTCAGCTACCACTTCTCCTCGTGAAGCACCTGGAGATGATGACCTAAATAGCCGTGATGAGGGCAACGGGTTGGTATTCACCGTTGCTCCTACACAGGCCACTGGTGAGCTACAAAATACTACCACTCATACTACTCTGAACTCTTATTGTGTGCCCAACCCAATGTTTACTGCTTCTGGTCATATGCCTGTGAGCCCGACCATGTTTCCTAGTACCATGCCTATGACTCATGCTGTACCCTTGATGGAATTCCCTGAGTTTGATGGCAGTAGTCCCAGAGTGTGGGTTAGAAATGCTGAGAACTACTTTGATATCTATTTTGTGCCTGATAATCTGAAATCTAGAATTGCATCTCTCAAGTTTACTGGTAATGCCAAGTTCTGGACTCAGTCTCTAGCATCTCCAGTTCATCAGTACCCATGGCACATATTGAGTAAAATGGTTTGTGAGAGATTTGAAAAGGATCAGCACAATATTCTTATGAGACAGTTTTTCAGAATCAAACAAACTGAGTCTGTGGCTGAATATATTGAAAGGTTTGATACATTGGTGCACCAGATATTAGCTTATGATCCCAAATTTAGTAATGTCACTGTGATTAATAGATTTGTTGATGGTCTGAAGGATGAAATTAGAGCTGTGGTCCTGGTTCATAATCCCAAAGATATAGACTCTGCTTGTTCACTTGCTCTTCGGCAGGAAGAGACAACACCAGATGCCCCATATAATGTGAAGAAGGATCACAAGAAGCAGGATTCTCATCAGAATGCTACATTCAAGTTCTCTGGTAAGCCCAATACTTCCTCTTCATCTGATTCAGGACAGTATTCTGGCAAGAGACAAGCTGAAGGCAGTCCTAATCATGAGAACAAAGCTAGTGCTCTGATGCAATATAGGAAAGCTAAAGGTTTATGCTACAAGTGTGGTCAGAAATGGCACAAAGGCCACAAGTGTGCTAATCATGTGTCTCTCCATGTGGTTGAAGAAACATGGAATTTTATACATCCAGTTGAAGATGTTGCTTATTCATCTGAAGAAGATTCAGATGCTGATGAACTTTGTGCTTTATCTGTCAAGTGTGCATTGTCTGCTAATGCTGAATTTGGCACTGATGATCAGTCCAAGACTGTCAGAATGATTGGTAATATCTGTGGGAAGGATGTTATAATCCTCATTGATTCTGGAAGCACCCACACCTTTATCAGTGAAAAGCTGGCAGCAAGATGGAGGGAATGGGAACCTCTTGACCAGCCTATGCAAGTTCAGGTGGCTAATGGAACCATGTTACACTACACTCACCAGATTGTAGCTTGTCCTGTGTGGATCAATGGTTTTGCATTTCAACTGGTGCTTAAAGTCCTACCACTTGAATGTTATGATATCATTCTGGGTATGGACTGGCTGGAACAACATAGCCCAATGCATGTGGACTGGAAAGCAAAGAGGATGTCCTTTGATTATCAAGAAGGTATTGCTGTACTTCAAGGTATACTGCCTCAGGTTAAATCTTGTTCTCCTATCTCATCATCAGAGTTGGCCACTCTAGATTGTGTTGATCAGATCTGGTGTATGCTTGAGTTACATACTGTTGATGTAAGCAATAGCATGTATACTAGACCACCTGAGATTCAAAAGCTAATTGATCAACATGCTGGTTTATTTTTGCCACCAACTGGGTTACCTCCAAAAAGATCTATTGTGCATTCAATTCCTCTCTTGCCTGGTGCTCAACCATTCAGGATAAGGCCTTATAGATATAATGCTGCCCAAAAAGATGAAATTGAGCAGCAAGTTCAACAGCTGTTAGACAATGGCTGGATTCAGGAGAGCCAAAGTCCTTATGCATCACCTGTCCTGTTGGTGAAAAAGAAAACTAGAGATTGGAGGTTGTGTGTAGACTATAGAAGGTTAAATGCATTAACAGTTAAGAATAAGTATCCATTGCCTGTAATTGATGAGCTTTTGGATGAGTTGGTGGGAGCCAAGTGGTTCACTATTTTGGATTTATCTTCTGGATTCCATCAGATTTTAGTAGCAGAAGAAGATGTTCACAAAACTGCATTTCAAACTCATCATGGTCATTATGAGTATAGAGTAATGCCCTATGGTGTGACAGGAGGACCACCCACTTTTCAATATGAGATGAATACTGGCCTGGCATCTGTACTCAGAAAATTTGCAGTTGTTTTTGTTGATGATGTATTGATTTATAGCAAGACATGGAAGGAACATCTGGCTCATGTGGAGCAGGTTTTCACTTTACTTGATCAGCACCAGTTCAAGGTTAAACTCAAGAAGTGCTCATTTGCTCAGCAGTCTATCTCTTACCTTGGACACATCATCAGTGAACAGGGTGTGGCCACTGATCCCTCTAATGTTGATATTATCAAACATTGGCCTACTCCTACTACAGTCAAAGAGATCAGAAGTTTTCTGGGTATAGCTGGATATTACAGAAAATTTGTAGCTAACTTTGGCACAATTAGCAGACCATTGACAATGCTGCTTAAGAAGGGTGCAGTTTTTGTTTGGACTCAGGACCAGGAAAATGCTTTCACTGTCCTCAAACAAGCTTTGGTGTCTGCACCTGTATTGGTTTTACCAAATTTATCACAACCATTTGTGGTAGAAACAGATGCATCTGATAGAGGAGTGGGGGCTGTCCTTCAACAAAATGGTCATCCCATTGCTTATGTCAGTAAAGCTTTAGGACTCAAAAATCAGGCACTCTCCACTTATGAGAAAGAGTACTTGGCTATACTGTTGGCAGTGGAACATTGGAGAGCTTATCTGCAACATCAAGAATTTATCATCAAAACAGATCAGAAAAGCTTGACACATTTGAATGATCAAAGACTTACTACACCTTGGCAGCAAAAGGCTCTTACCAAGCTGTTAGGTCTCAAGTATAAGATTTGCTATAAGAAAGGCACTGAAAATACTGTTGCTGATGCTCTTTCTAGAGTTACTAACAATCCTAGTCAGACATTATTGGCTATCTCTACAGTTCAACCACTTTGGTTTCAGGACTTAGTTGATGGTTATGGCAATGATCCTGTTACTGCTAAGTTGTTAGCTGCCCTGGTCATCAAAAGTCCCCAAGGGCATTTCACACTGTTGCAGGGTGTTATCAGATACAAAGGCAAAGTTTGGGTTGTTCATAATGTCACTATGCAAAACAAAATTTTGCAGACACTTCATTCCAGCCCTGTTGGTGGTCATTCTGGTTTTCCTGTCACTTACAAGAGGGTGCATAATCTATTTGCTTGGCCTGGTATGAAATCAGCTATTAAGGAATTTGTGTCTCAGCGTGAAGTTTGCCAACAGGCTAAACATGAAAGAGTCAAATACCCTGGATTGTTGCAGCCATTGCCAGTACCAGATTATGTATGGCAAGTGGTCAGTCTTGATTTCATAGAAGGTCTACCTCAGTCTCAGCACTTTGATTGCATTTTGGTAGTTGTGGACAAGTTATCCAAGTATGCTCATTTTATACCACTCAAACATCCTTTTACTGCATTGACTGTTGCTACTGCATTTTTGGATAATGTCTTCAAACTGCATGGGATGCCTGAAGCTATAATCTCAGATAGAGACAAGATCTTTACAAGTCACATTTGGCAAGGATTATTTGACATGACAAAGACTGAGTTAAGGCTTAGCACAACTTATCACCCCCAAACTGATGGGCAGACAGAGAGAGAGTTAATCAGTGCCTTGAAGCTTACTTGAGATGCTTTGTTCATGCATGCCCCAACAAGTGGAAACAATATTTATCCTTGGCTGAGTTTTGGTACAATGCATGTTTTCATACATCACTGAATGCTACACCTTTTGAGGTCCTCTATGGTCAGCATCCTAGACACCTTGGCATTGATGTTGTGGATTCTTGTGCCATTCTTGATTTGGAAGAGTGGATTAAAAACAGGCATATCATGGTTGGTTTGCTGCAACAACAATTGAACAGAGCTCAACAAAGACAGAATCTTCAAGCTGATAAGAACAGAACTGAGAGGCATTTTGAAGTGGGAGATTCAGTGTACCTCAAGCTGCAGCCATATGTTCAGACATCCATTGCCACTAGAGCTTGTCACAAGTTGTCTTTCAGGTACTTTGGACCATATCAGATTGTGGCTAAAGTTGGTGCAGTGGCTTATAAACTTCAACTACCACAACATTCTTCTGTCCACCCTGTTTTTCATGTCTCCCAACTCAAAAAGGCAGTACCACCAAATGTCCAGGTTTCTACTGACATGCCCTTTTCTACTGAACTTGATGCTTTTCGATATCCTGTCAAAGTGTTGCAGAAAAGACTCAAAACTGATGGTGATGGCACTGTTCCTGAGGTGTTGGTGCAATGGTCATCTTGGCCAGCTTCTATGGCCACTTGGGAGTTGGAAGAAGAGTTGAAGCTTATGTTTCCTCATGCCCCGGCTTGGGGTCAAGCCGGTTTTCAAGATCGGGGGAATGTCAGGATTACAGCACAAGACAAGGTCAGTGATGGTGATGGGCCAACATCCAGTGATAGCCCAACCAAGAACAAGCCCAAGCGAGCAATCAAGCCCAACAACAAGTATACTGGCCATGACTGGGTCGTCTGAACATCTACTGCTGTCGTATAAGAGAGAGGGAGCGATCTTCTTGCAGCTCACGGAAAGGATTAGGCAGAGCAGTTGCTCTTAGGCTGGCTGTGTCCGGAGATCGGCAGGGAGCCTTCGTGCTCGCCTGATGTACCTCGCTACTCTTACATACTTGAGATTTGTGTTGAACTATCGAATTCGTGTTGTTAATTCCTCCAGTTAGTAGTTGGTACTCTTACAATATGATTCATTTATATGCAATTCTAAGAAGTTTTGTCATTGATCATATCTTTTCAGGAATTTTGCTTTTTCATATCCACTTATAATATTTTCCAGAATTGTTACATGTTACATCTTCATAAATTGATTTAACGGTGAATCGACCTTTCTCATCAAAGAGCCAAGTAACCTCATCACATTCATCACTAAGTTGGCATTTCATTGCATCATGATATCTTAACTCTGGGTATAACCATCTTCTAGAACGGTTATGTTTCCCTGATCTGAATGGATTTACAGAGACTTTTTTATCTTCAGCTAAAGTGTATAGGCTAGGAGAGATTTTCATCACTGGTTTAGAATAACCCCATGGGTCAGTCCAACAATTAGTTAGGTTTCCTTTTCTAGTCACAACTTTCCTGCCCAACATGTATATTTCTTTAACTTTCAACAAATCATACCAAATAGCAGAACCATTGTTTATATGGGACACCTCTGAGAAGAAGAATTTCACAGGTATTTGTACTTAACAATCTCTTACCATAACCCATCTTCTTTTTTCAACCTCCACCACTATTTACACAGCAAACTGATGTTCATTTTCCTTAGATCTTTAATCCCAAGACCTCCTTTCTTTTTACTTTTAAAATTAATTTCCCACTTCACAAGATGGTACTTTTTTCTCAAATTGCCACCTTGCCAAAAAAAATATTCTTCAAGTCTTCTCCATCTTATCAAGAATTGTCTTAGACAATAAATAAACAGACATATAGTATATAGGTGAGTTATTTAAATTTGAACAAATCAAAGTGTATCTACCAGCTAGAGAGAGTAGTCCTCCTTTCCAGATTTTTCAATTTCCTCTCCCCTTTTTCAGTTTTTATATTAGATAATGGAAAGTATATTTCCGGCTTCAGTCATCCTCTCATGAGGATACATCAGGCCATAATCATTACAAAAGGTACCTAGTGATACAGTTAAGACCTACATCACCTGAGAAAACACACAGGTACAACTAAAAGAAAATTGATGAAAAAGTTACATCTCTAATAAGGAACTTTGCATAGATATGACCACCAAGTCAATAAATTGACGCCAAAACATGTCTATCAGACCTAGAGGATACTGAAAGAACGTAGGACGTCGACCGCCATTGGAGACTCCGGATACTGTAACCTAGCAACGGTATAAAGCACCTGGTACATATGCAAGAGACCCACCAAAACGATGCCGGCATCAGAGCCGACAACCCATGGGATCTTTCAAAAATGATGTCTCCAATGAGCATATGACATCCAATAACGCCATCATCGCCTACCAGAGACACTGGTGTTGGGTTTTCACCCGCTCCCCTTTTTCAGTTAAAGGTACCCAATACTTAACTTTTAATCTACCCCAAGATACTTAATTGGAAAGAAACCAACATGGAGTTCCCGAGCTGCTCCCATGGGCGGCCAACACAGCATGAGCTCGGCTACTAGCTGGTCCGTGATCCGACGATGCTGTATCAAGCTTGGAATGGACGAAGCATATGTATATAGCGACAAACACAAGTACACGACAAGGTACCGTAGCGATTAATACGAAGCAACGAGAGCACCACGGCCAATCCGTGAATGCATTAGTCGTGTGATGATGTAATGTCATTGTCCATGCATGAGCAAATAGTCGTGTGATGATGTATATGTGAGAGAAAAAGAGTCCTATATATGATTCAGCTGAGAGCTTCCCAAACGCTCCATGCTCAAGTACTACTGCTCTAGGTGCCATGTCCGTGCAGCATAGCCAAATCACATAAAGTAGTAGTTTCACACATATATAGAGTAGCTCGCAGAAGAGACGGTTGTTTCATCTAACAAAAAGGTAGGAGCCGCTGTTGGAGCGCGCGTTGCAAGCATGAGGCTGTAGCACGGATGGAATTAAGCTAGAAATAATCATACGTAGATGACGAGAAAGAGAGAGAGAGAGTGAGAGCGCCATCTCCTACAGGAAGCAGGTTGCAGATCACCAGTGCTGTGAATAATGTGTTAGAGTTGTGTCGAATATGTGTACTAGTTGGTTACGTTGTAACTAGAGTTATTCTAGTGGGCTAGCTAGTATATGTTTAGTACCGTATTGGAAATTAACGGTGTAGAAGCAATCCTAGGGGATATAAATATGTCTCTAACCCGTTTGTAACCATAAGACGACACGACAACTATTTCAGCTGTTGGGGAGGAGCACCCGTAATCATGCTCCGAGGATGTAGGTACGCCGAACCTCGTTAAAAAAACATCGTCTCGTGTTCGATCCTTTTATTTATCCATATTATTTGCTAACAAGTGGTATCAGAGCCTGGTTACGAGATTGATTGGAAAATTAGGGTTTTATTCCTTGTTTATTCGTCGTCTTCAATGCGAGGGTTCCAGTCCCTGTTATCGCGCTGTTGCCGGGATGGTTGCGGTGATTTCTTCCGTGCCGGTGCAAATCGGTGACTCGACGAGATCGAGTCCAAGGCGGAGTTTCTGGTGTTCAACTTGAAGGGGTTGTTGTTCCGTGCCAGATTGGCGACTCAGCCGCCGCCGTGATCCATGGGCGGTGGTTCTTTCCATGCCGAGCTGAGGCGATCCGTCGTGTATTGATCTGCGGTCGTCATCAGTTTCTGTTCCGTGCCGCGACATCGGCGATCCGTCGTGTTTGCACACCAACGGGTCCAAGGCGGAGTTTGAGTTCGAGATGAGGCCGGTGCTGTTCGGCTGATCCATCTACAAAAGGCGCAGATCAGGTCAGGTCTCTGTCACGTTTGTTTATTGGCGCTATGTGAAATCTGTTGCTGCGCACCTGCATGAGGCTGCCACTGATCCATCTACCACTGTGCCGATCTGTGACGGAGAGATCGAGGATCAGGAGGTCATGTAAATCAGAACCTGCTTACTCGTTCGTGAGGTAAATTCAGATTTCAAAGAATTTGGGGATCGTCATCATCGTGTTGTGTTCCTGCCTTCCACCCACTTGGATCAAGGTCAAAATTCCTTTGGTTCGCTGCTGCTATTTCCTGGCCATGCCTGCCCAGTCCATGGCGGACGTTTTGTGCATGCTAGCCGCTGCTGCGTTGTCTAGATCAAAATCAAAATATTGCAGGTTATCATCCGTGGGTGAAAGTCAATTTCAGGAATTCTGCTACATGCATCCGAGGGATCTACCAGAAGTATTATGCTGATTTCAGTTGTTCATACAGACGTGTACACAAGCTGTAGGTTCATGCTAGGGTTCCAAAGTTCATACCTAGATTTTTGCAGATTATATTTCTTCTGGAGACTTTATTTGGTGCATCGTAGTCGGAATTATTTGCTGGCTGATTTCTTTCGGCTGTCCAAGACCTGATTCAAGTTCCGGGTTATTATCGTCGGTTGTTGCTCGACGATTTCTTCCGTGCCTTTTCAATAGGTGACTCGACGTTTGTTGCAATGTCTAGTCCAAGGCGGAGTTTTCAAATCTTCTGCTCTTTTGTTGCTGTTCACCGTTTCAGTCAAGTGCACAAGATGTTATTCCAGAAGGTTCTTCAGCAATTTGCATCAGGCTGTAGGTTTGTTGCTAGGGTTACCCAATACCTAATGTTCTGCAGATTATTTCTTCTGGCTGTTTCTTCGGAAGTTTTCGAAGAGTGCACAACTGCAGGTGGAGTTATGGAGCAAGAAGTTGCAGGAGCTAATGCTCTTGTTTGGATGGGTCAGATAGACTCGTTGACAGCTTTTGGAGCTGTGAAGTCAAGACTCAAGTTTTGGTACACAGATGTTCGTATTTGGACGACTTCAATGTGGCGTGCATATTCGCCAAGGTGGAGTTTGTTAGAGTTGTGTCGAATATGTGTACTAGTTGGTTACGTTGTAACTAGAGTTATTCTAGTGGGCTAGGATATATTTAGTACCGTATTGGAAATTAACGGTGTCGAAGCAATCCTAGGGGATATAAATATGTCCCTAACCCGTTTGTAACTATAAGACGACACGACAACTATTTCAGCTGTTGGGGAGGAGCGCCCGTAATCATGCCCCGAGGATGTAGGTACGGCGAACCTCGTTAAAAAAACATCGTTTCGTGTTCGATCCTTTTATTTATCCGTATTATTTGCTAACATAATGATAGCTCTATTTGCTGTTGTCTACGTGAAGACATATTTTTCCCTAAGGCTATCCATTGGGCGTGCCCTGAGGAGCCAACAACACACGTCAGGCTGGTAGCAGAGATCAAGGGCTATAAGCATGCATTGGACCATTGGAGCATGGAGAAAAGTCGGTGCTATATCTGTCATTTCCAAATTATAGTGCCTAACCATTGGATTCAAGCAAACCATATATATAGACAAGTCATCAATTTCATCAACTATGGGTCTGGTTTCAGAGTTTGTGATCGTGTACACTACCATAGTACCATATGAGCAACACAACCAGGATTATCATCAAATTGAACTCACAAACACGTTTTTTAGGTGTCTCCACAACCAAACCAAAAGGAACCGGCTCTGCTAATAAGTAGCACAACTGCCCATGCCTAGCTAGTCAAGAGCTTTGCGATGAATTGAAGCATATTAATTTCAACATATCATTGTACTATGTGGTTCTAAACCATATATTCATGTTCACCTTTACACAGAGAACTTCATTATTTTACCAAAGCAAAATAAACAATGTGTTCCATGTACTTTTTTGGAAAGTGGACTCCACATGCATATGCAACTTGATATGTACGTAAAGCATATAGGTAGGGTAAAATAACAAGTAAAACAACTTTGGTGTATCATACATGTGGCGGCACACTAACGATTGGATGCAGGTAAAGATCATGCTTCCTTTTGGCGGTGATGCCCATCTCCTCGGTCATGTCCAATTGACTTGGCAACATCCCACCAGGTAGCTTCCAGTCGAAATGGTACAAGAGTGCTGCGAGCACGAGCTCCATGATTGCCTGCGCAAATGCCATGCCGGGGCACATCCTCCTTCCTGCCCCGAATGGTGTGTACTCAAAGTCTGTGCCCTTGAAATCGATTGTACCAGCCTCGAACCGTTCCGGTTTAAATGTTGCAGCATCATCCCTGTATTTGGGATCCCTACTGATCGCCCAAACATTCACAAACACAGTAGTTCCCTTAGATATATCATACCCCATGACCTTACATGACTCTCGCCACTCCCTTGGGATAAGCAATGGCGCCGCCGGATTCATCCTTAAGGTCTCTTTGATGATAAGCTTTATGTACCTCAAATTAACCAAGTCATCTTCAGTCACCTTCCCCTGGAGCTTTTCTCGCGTACCTCGGCTTGTGCCCTTTCCATCACTTTTGGGTTGCGTACAAGCTCTGACATGGTCCATTGAAGTGTACTTGCAGATGTCTCACTCCCGGCTCCGAAAAGATCCTACATACAAATACAAGCAAGCAACAAGAGGACACAACATCATGCATCACATAGATAAATGTGAACCAAAACCTTCCACATATATACATGCATGCAGTACGCCCTTACCAGGATGATGGCCTTGATCGTTCCCATGGTGAGTGGCACCTCCAGGCCACCTTCCTTCTGTATCCTCAGAAGCACCTCCACCAGATCCTCCTTCACGATGCCCTCTCCCTCTGCAGATGTGGCCATGGCTACCCGCCGCTCCTCGTGCTTTTTTATGGTGTAGTCCATCAGCTCCAATGCCTTACGGACGTTTACCGTCGCCCGACGCTCGGTGCCACCGATGAAGCTCGCCAGCCTCGACGACGGGAACAAGTCGCCGAGGCTCAACCCGCTGGTGATCTTTGTAGGAAATTAGAGTGAACAAGGCACCGTCTCCGGTCCTTGGTTTCATGTTAAATAGTGACGGGGAAAAGCCCCCCGCCGGTGGCTTACACAATGGATGAGAGTACAATGCGGTGGTAAACATCTAGACCAAAGACTCCCTACAACTAAGGATAAACACTAGACTAATTTACATGCATCTGAGTCGTGTGTGTGGTAATACTAACAATATAGAACTCTAGTTCTAACGCCCCCCTCAATCTCTAGCCACCGGAGAGGTTGAGATTGGTTCTAAACCATTTTAACTTTGCTGCTGGAAGAGGTTTAGTAAACCCATCTGCTAGCTGATCATTGGAAGAGATGAACCTCACATCCAAGAGCTTATGAGCAACTCGTTCTCTGACAAAATGAAAATCAATTTCGATATGTTTTGTTCGGGCATGAAACACAGGATTTGCTGATAAGTACGTTGCTCCCAGGTTATCACACCACAATCGTGCCACTGGTGAATGGGATAGACTGAGTTCCTGCAGGAGTTTTTGGACCCACATTATTTCAGTAGTGGCATCAGCAAGGGCTTTATATTCTGCTTCAGTGGAGGATCTAGAGACAGTGGGTTGTTTCCTAGCATGCCAGGAGATCAAGTTTGCACCTAGGAACACAGCAAATCCTCCCGTTGATCTCCTGTCATCCACACACCCAGCCCAGTCAGCATCTGAAAAGGCACTGACCACGAAAGAGGGTGATTTTCTAATGTTTAAGCCAATAGTTAGAGAACCTTGTATGTACCGCATGATTCTTTTAACCGCACTCCAATGAACTGTAGTTGGCGCATGAAGGAACTGGCACACTTTGTTGACGGCAAAACAAATATCTGGCCGAGTAAGAGTAAGATACTGTAATGCCCCCGCCATACTGTGATATTTGGTGGAATCTTCAGTACCAAGAGGGTCACCATCTACTCCCTCCGTTCCAAATTGTAAGTCATTCCAAGAATCTTGGAGAGTCAAACTTTTTTAACTTTGACCAAATTTATATAATAAAATAATAACATTTACGACTCCAATTAAGTACTATTAGATTCTTCTTCACTTATATTTTCATTGTATATCTATTCAATATTACAAATCATTATAGTTTTCTCTAAAATTTTGGTCAAACTTAAAAAAATTTGACTCTCCAAAATTTTTAGAATGACTTATAATTTGGAACGAAGGGAGTATTAGACTAAGCTTGTCGGATGTGGATAGTGGTGTGTCAACCGAATGGCAATTGGCCATGCCTGCACGTACCAGAATATCTGAGGCATATTTTTGTTGTGTCATCACTAACCCATCATGTGTCCTCTTAACTTCAATGCCTAAGAAGTAGTGAAGGTCACCAAGATCTTTAAGGGAAAAATCATGTTGCAAATCCTTGAGAAGAGCATCTGTAGCAGATTGAGATGAGCTAGCCACAATAATATCATCTACATAGACTAGAACAAATATTGTGTACCTCCCTTTGTTGTAGTAAAATAGTGATGTATCTGCTTTAGAGGCAATGAAACCAAGTTTCATTAGTTTGTTACAGAGCCGTGCATACCATGCCCGTGGAGCTTGTTTTAATCCGTACAGTGCTTTGCTCAACTTACACATATAGGAAGGGTGAACTTTATCAATGTATCCAGGTGGTTGGTACATGTATACCTCTTCTTCTAACACACCATGTAGGAAGGCATTACGCACATCGAGTTGTCTCGAGAGTCCATCCTTTTGTAACTGCAATAGAGAGAACCGGTCGATAGTGGCAGCTTTGACTACTTTTGGACTAAATGTGTCCTCATAGTCTATACCATATCTTTGCTTGAAGCCCTTGGCAACGAGACGGGCTTTGTATCTGTCAATGGTGCCATCGGCTTTCCTTTTAAGTTTATAAACCCATTTGCACCCAATGATATTTGTATCTTTTGGTTTTGGAACTAACTGCCATGTGTTGTTGCGAAGAAGTGCTTGAAATTCATTTTCCATAGCCGCTGCCCAATTTTTATTTTCTAAAGTAGCAGCTACCGTGGGAGGTTCATCATTAGATGTTGTGACCAATTGCCCCATCTAATCGTGCCATCCGTATAATTTTTTGGTTTGATTATACCTTTTTGAAGGCGAGTGGACGGACGCTGTACGAGGTGGAGCTGCGGGAGCCGTGCTTGATGCATGCAAGGTAGGAGCCGGGCTTGATGCATGCAAGGTAGTAGACGTCGGTTCCCATCGAGATGTTGACCCGGGGCAGCCTGCATGTGCATTTGTCGCCACACCTCCACTGTTGCGGACGCCGATATGTTGGGCGCCAACACGGGATCGAGGTGTGGTTGAGATCCTCCCCGCAGCGAGTAGCACCACGAGACGGGCGTCGAGGATCCGCCTACATCGGGAGTAGGCGCGAACGAAATTGAAGTTTCTTGGCATTATAGGGCCTAAGATTTGGCCAGACCACGCATCCAAAAGTACGTAGGAAGTTGTAGTCATGTGGTTGTCCATATAGACGTTCAAACGGGGATTGGCCATGAATGACTTTTGAAGGTAGGCGGTTTGAGGCAAATGGAAAAACATATCCAGGCATTTGAAACCTTTATGCATGTTACTATAGCCAATGAAGACACACTTTTTGAACGAAATTGAATGGCATTATAGGGCCTAAGATTTGGCCGACCACGCATCCAAAAGTACGTAGGAAGTTGTAGTCATGTGGTTGTCCATATAGACGTTCAAACGGGGATTGGCCATGAATGACTTTTGAAGGTAGGCGGTTTATAAGGAATACGGCGGTAAGGAAAGCTTCATTCCAGAATTTTAGTGGGATGCAAGCATGAGCAAGAAGTGTGAGTCCCATGTCGACAATATGTCGATGTTTACGTTCAGCTGAGCCATTTTGTTGATGGGAGTGTGGACAAGAGACCTGGTGGGTTATGCCAATGCGTTGAAAAAAGTTATTTAAGGCTTGATATTCTCCCCCCACTCAGTTTGTATAGCTTGAATTTTGCAATCAAACTGTCGTTCGACAAGGTTCTGAAAGTCTTGAAAACATTGAAAGACATAGGATTTTTGACGTAAAAGGTAGATCCACACAAATTTACTATAATCATCAATGAAACTCGCATAATAATTGTGTTTTCCAAATGAAACAGGAGCAGAACCCCATACATCTGAAAAAATGAGCTGCATAGGCCTAGTGGATATACTGCTAGACCTAGGATAAGGTAGTTGATGGTGTTTCCCTTGTTGACAAGCATCACAAACAAGGTTATTTTGACTTCTAACGAAGGGAAGATTATGGCGGCTAAGGATTTGCTGAATAACAGAAGAAGATGCATGTCCTAGCCTATGGTGCCACAGTGAGCTAGAGGGCTTGATGACTCCAAGACCATGTTTATTTGTGGTGGATTTGAACGGATAGAGGCCGCCTTCACATCTGCCACTGTGGAGGATTTCCTTCGTTTGTAAATCCTTGACGAAAAAGGAATCAGGATGAAACTCAAGGAATGCGTTGTTATCACAAGCAAATCGATTTATAGAAATAAGATTTTTGCTAGCTTTGGGAACATGGAGGATATTATTTAATTGAAGAGAATTACTTGAGGAGTGCAAAGTACTATAACCAATATGATCGATCTCCATACCTGCTCCGTTGGCCGCATGGACTTGATCACCACCAGTGTACCGATCTCGGACCGTGAGTTTCTCCAGCTCACCTATGATGTGGTCTGTTGCCCCCGTGTCCATGTACCAGTTCGTGCCCACTCCATATGAAGTCGTGGCCGAAGAGGCAGACTTGGGGGCTTGACCGGTGTAGTTTTCATCGAACCGGTTGTAGCATCTGTTCGCTTCATGACCCTCCTTCCGGCAGACTTGGCAGATCACGCCGTGCTGAAAGGAGGGGCCGTGTGTCCTGCCGCAGACCTGGCACGGAGGTCTTTGGGTGCGCCCACCACCACGGCCACGAGTGTAGACGCCATGGTGACGTGCGTCACTGCCGCGACCGCCAGAACCACCGGAGTGGTAGGATGGCCTGCTGTTGCGGAACCCCTTGGAGGCCATGTTAGCAGAAGATTGGTTGTGATGCTCACCGCCGTTGCGCAGGTTGATGCGTTGCTCGTGACTGACGAGTTGTGCAAACAACTCGCCAATCGAGGTTGACTCGGTGCGGATGGAGGCAGCCGACACGACGGGGTCGAAAGGCTCGTCGAGGCCGGCGAGGATGTAGGAGATGAGCTCTTCGTCTTCTATCTTCTTGCCTGCCGACCACATGTCGTCGGCTAGGCCCTTCATCTTGCTGAAGTATTCGGCTATGGTGGATGAGCCGCGTGTGGCATTCGCCAACGCCATCCTGGTGGCGATGACGTGCCCCTTCGATTGAGAGGCATGTTGGCCTTGGATAACGGCCCATGCGCCAGCGGCGGTAGTCTCGGTGTGGACGCGGCGCAGCATGTCCGGAGAAAGTGATGTCAGCAGGTAGTTCAGAACCTGCTACTCCTTGGCAACCCAGACACCATAGTCTAGATTGAACACCGACTCATCTTGGCCGGCACTATTTTTGGCGGTGATGAATTTCGCCGGGGGCTTTGCCTCAACGTTGATGAAGCATTCGGCTTGAGCACCTCTGATGGTAGACAAGATTTGTGCCTGCCATGATGAAAATTTTTGTGGGTGAGCTTTTCAGCCACCGGGATGAAGAAAAGGCCGAGGGATATGGATGTGGGGTGGGTGGAGGAAGCGGAAAAGGCCATCAGGATGTTTCCGTGAGGAATTTTAGGAGCTGTATACCATGTAGAAAATTAGAGTGAACAAGGCACCGTCTCCGGTCCTTGGTTTCATGTTAAATAGTGACGGGAAAACCCCCCGCCGGTGGCTTACACAATGGATGAGAGTACAATGTGGTGGTAAACATCTAGACCAAAGACTCCCTACAACTAAGGATAACGGTAATGCTAGGCTTCATACGTTCGATGCATCGAACGCGCGCACGGCCCGGCCCATTTTCACCGCACCTCACCACGCGCGCCTCGTCCGCTCCGCCTGGCGTGGCGTGGACGACCCCTCTCCCCGACGCCACTCACTCTTCCTCGCTCATTCACTTCCCTCTGCTATCTCTCTCTCTCTTCGACACAGTGGCGTCTCCTCCTCTCACCTCCATTCTCACACACATCGGCGGTGAGGTGCTCTGGCGCTCTGGCCCCCGCGCTCCTCCCCCTTCGCCCTCCTCCCCATAGCGGCGTCGAGCTCCTGCTGCGCGCCTCGCCTCATCCTCCCTTCCCCATGGCGGCGGCGCCCTCAGATCTGCTGGATCCGGTGGCGGCGCCCTCAGATCCGCTGGATCTACGCGGCGGGGCGGCCAAGGGTTTCGGCGACAACGGCGAGCTCCTCCCTCCTTCCCGTGCTCTTCATCCCTCCTCCCCATGGCGGCGGCGGCCGCGGTCCCCGGCGGCCTAGGGCTTTCGGCGAACGAGGCGGCGGCCGGATCCGGCGCCAGCGTCCCCGGATCCGCCAGATCCGACGGTGGCGGCGGCGGATCTACGGTTTTCCGGCGGCCGCCGCTGCGGATTTCGGTCGGGGGTGGTCATCCTCCTCCGAGGGGGGAGCTAGGGTTTCGGTGATGCGGCCATGGGGGACATCGCGCCCTGGTTTCCCGTCCCCGCGGCCTCTCCCCCTTCCGCGATGGCGGGCGGCGGCTCCGCCGAGGTATGTGGGGAGGATCTGGATCTGAGTCCTCCCTCCCCGCCCTTCCTTCTCGCTCGGTCCACGGTCCCTCCTCCTCATCATCATCATCCCCTTCCCCTCCTCTCTCCAATCTCTGAATCCAGTGTTTCTTTTGATGTCCCGTCGGTGTTTCAGCGCGCAACTTTTCAATGTTTCGGGACTCCGATGATGAGTTTCTCTCTGATGTTGCCTCCTCCTCCCTTCCAATGTTTCGCTGACTAGTTCACCGATGGTTCATCGCTTTGTTTTGAATGTTTCACGCACAAATGATGAGTGTTCCCCCTCTGATGTGCAATCCTTCTCACATCTCCCCTCTCCTCTACTCTTGTGTTTCAAAAGACCACCCTGTTTTGGCGTAACAGTATATGTCATGATGTTTCAGGCACATATGATGAGTGTTCTCTGTGCAATTCTTCAAAAACCTCCCCTCTCCTCTACTTTGTGTTTCGAAAGAGCACACCGTTTTGTTGCAACAGCAGACGCGACGATGTTTTCAGACACAGATGATGAGGTGTTCCCTCTGATGTGCAATGCTTCTCTCCTCTCTCCACCTGTCTTTACTCTGTTTATGTTTCATTTGTTGATTTTATTTCATTTTGGTTTTTGAATTGTTTCAGTTTCTTTTTTTTCTCGGTGTTTGTATCAATAGCCTGGTGTTTTTTTCTCATTGTTTCTCTTTCCTTGTCTATTTTGTTTCTTTTATTTTCTCAGTTATGTTTCAGATGGTTTTTCTTAACGTTTCTATTTTTCATCTTTTCCAAAATGTTTTTTGTTTCACGTGACGAAGATCTGGTGTTTCAGTTTGTGTGTTTTTTGTTTCATTTCGTTTTGTGATTTTGTTTTAGTCGATGCTCATTTTGTTTCAACTCAGCGATGTTCCGGCCAGGTGGAGCATGGTACGAGGTGTGTTTCTCACTTGTTCCCCCCATGTTTCAGTTTTGGTTATTCAGGTGTTTCATTCTTCATATTTTTTTGTTTCATAGATCCCGGCGAGGGTTCGGCGAGACTCCGGCGAGGGTCCGACGATGCTCCGACAAGGCAGGTCGTGCGTGGTGGGCGAGCTGGTGGCTGTCTGGCGGAGTTCGGGCGGGAGGGAAGGCGGGTGCGGCATGTGTATGCGTGTGTGTGCGATCTGGGGGTGGAGGGAGTGCGGGAAGATGGGCCGGGCCCTGCTAGCGATGACCGTTCAATGATTGAACGTTCGATCGCTAGCAGGTCCCGAAGGATAAACACTAGACTAATTTACATGCATCTGAGTCGTATGTGTGGTAATACTAACAATAGAGAACTCAAATTCTAACAATCTTTACTGCCTCCGCCGTATTCTCCAAGAGACCAAGAGTTCCTCTCGCCTCTCAAACCGGTCGCCGATCATGGAGCGCATGGCCATGTCATTTGTGCGCTCGGCGATCCCCTGGCTAAGGTTCACGGCCTCGCCCGGTGGCGACGCTGCGATGGCCGCCATGAAGCGGCCGAGCTCCTCCTCCCGGACGCCGCGGAACGACTGCACGCGGCGGGCGCTGAGGAGCTCCAGCGTGCTGATCTTGCGGAGCTGCCGCCACAGGGCGCCGTAGGGCGCGAACACCAAGCCTACACCATCTGCATAATAGACCTTCATCGTTGGCCTGCACGGGCGCGTGGCGAAGTTGACATCGTGCGTCTTCATGATCTCTCTTGCGGCATCTGCTGAAGACACAACGACGATAGGAACCTCCCCGAGCTTGAGGTAGATGAGGGGCGCCTTGAGCCGTCGTGCGATGTCAGCCATGGCATGGTGGGGGAGCTGGCTTCTAAGCAGGTGGTGGAGGCTGCCGATGACAGGGAGTCGCCATGGGCCTGGCGGCAACCTCAGGCCATTGTTGTCACGGTTCTTGAGCTTGAGGAGCAAGAGAGGGAGGAGAGCCAACAAGAAGAACATGTAGTACGGGAGCGAGTCCATGATGGCCTGTAGGATGCAATGGCTAACCGATGGACTAGCCACGGACCTGGCGGCAACCTCAGGCTATTGTTGTCACGCTTCTTGAGCTTCTAGAGTACGAGGGTGAAGATGAGAGCCGCCAAGAAGAACCACACGGAGTTCCCGTGCTGCTCCATGGCTTCGGTACGGTGGCCAACAGAGCATGAGCTCAATGGGCTGCAAGCTGGTCCGTGATCAGACGATGCTATCAAGCTTGGAATGGACGAAGGATACATGTATATAGCAACACAGACGACACGAAAGCGATTAATGATTAATACGAAGCAAGGTAACGAGAGTACACGGTCAATCCGCGCAGCAATTAAGAGCAAGATTAATGATTTTGCAGGCAGACAACGAGAGTACACGGCCAATCCGCGCAGCGATTAAGAGCAAGATTAATGATTTCGCCGGCAGCCGGCTGGATACATAAGCCAGGTCACTTGTAGCCGGTACTAGCACACGTACACGTACAATAGGCTAGCAGTCTAGAGGTACTAGCACACGTACACGTACAATAGGCTAGCAGTCTAGATCGGCTGTAAGAAATATTTTAGTATATTGATTGTTTGTATGCCCAGTGTATAAGAGCAGGAGAGAGGTAGACAAAGGATGACTGCTGCATGGTTTTGTCTTGGTACATGTGTTTTAGCCCGGTGAAGAACGTCATCCATTCTCTCTGTGCCGGATCACTACCGGAATCGGCCTGTTTGCCGATGGCAAAGTAGCCGGCCATCGGCAAACCATATACTTTGCCGATGGCAAAGTGCAGCCATCGGCAAACAGACCTTTGCCGACGGCCCAGCCATCGGCAAAGTATGGCCATGGGCAAAGGCACACTTTGCCGATGGCCCGGCCATCGGCAAACGTCGGCCATCGGCAAAGGCCCATTTTTGCCGATGGCCGGGCCATCGGCAAAGCCCGGCCATCGGCAAAATTGGCCCAGGGCCGACGCCGTCGGGTGCCGGCCGACGCCGTGCCCTTTGCCGATGGCCGGGCCGTCCGGCCATCGGCAAAGCGCCCACTTTGCCGATGGCCACGACCATCGGCAATCCACGGCCACGTGGCAGCCTCGGGAGCTGCCGGGCCCACGCGCTTTGCCGATGGCCGGCCATCGGCAAAGTCACTTTGCCGACGACCTTCTCCGGCCGTCGGCAAAGTTTGAATTTTTTTTTGATTTTTGCTTCCAGTTTTTTTCTGGTGCCTTCCTACCTCAAATACAACCCACCTGTAAAAATTGGGACCATTTTGAGTTTTTTTGCTATATTTCGTGAATTATTTCTGTTTCTTTGCAATTTTTCGGCAACTCCAGTTTTGAACAGCAGGTACATGAAATAATAGAACTTTTGATCCGAAACATGGTATTCATGATGCTCGGAGTATGTTGAGACCGTATCCGGCACCTCGCATGAAAGTGTTTTTACGACCATTTTAAAATCGTAAACGTGGGGAGTGACGTGCCACGGAAAGTGTTTTTAAATTATATAAAATCCAAACGAAGTCGGAAATTGACGAAACTTGACGAGTTGTGTGGCCATGGCATGCGGAGATGGCTAGGTTTTGGTCATGTTACAACTTGGTGGCGAGAAAAAGTTTCGTCAATTTCGGACTTCGTTTGGATTTTATATAATTTAAAAACACTTTCCGTGCACGTCACTCCCCACGTTATTTGTTGCAAAATGGTCGTAATTTCATGCGAGGTGCTGGATACGGCCCGAACATACTCGGGGAATCATGAATATCATCTTTCGGATCAAAAAGTCCCATTATTTCATGTACTGCAGGTTCAAATTTGGAGTCGCGGGAAAATACAAAGTAAGAGAAATAATTCACGAAATATAGCTAAAAAGTTCAAAAATGTCCCAAGATTTGGAGGTGGGTTGTATTTGAGGTAGGAAGTTATCAGAAAAAAATTGGAAGCAAAAATCAAAAAAAAAAACAAACTTTGCCGACGGCTCGGGTAGGCCGTTGGCAAAAAGAGTTTGCCGATGGCCGGGTCCGGTGGCCATCGGCAAAGCCGGTGCGCGGGCCCGCCGTCGGCCGCCACGTGGGCGGTGCTTTGCCGATGGCTGGGCCCAGGTGGCCATCGGCAAAGTCCGTTTTAAAAAAAATAAAAAAAATTGAATAACACGCCGCCGCCGCCCGCATTCCCCATTTCCCATCCTCGAGATCACGCCACGCCCGCCCGCCGCCGCCGCCCGACCACCGCCGCCGCTCCGACCACCTCCCGACCTCCCTTCTCGCCGGACGCCGTCCCAGCCCCGCCCGACCACCGCCGCCGCCTTCCACCCCGCTCCCGCCGCCGCGCCCGGCCAGCCCCCCGCCGCCCCGCCGCCCCGCCGCCGGCCTGCCCGGTCCCCGGCGCCGCCGCTCCGCTCCTCCGGGTGCTCCGGCTCCGCTCCGCTCGCTCGAGCTCCGCCTCTCACCTCCCCGCGCCGCCCGCGCTCTCGGCCGGCCCGTTCCCCGCCGCCGCCGCCGGTTGCCGGAGCGCCGGCCGCCGAGTGCCGGAGCGGCCCCGCGCCGGCGGCGCGGCGGCGCCCCGCCCACCCGGCTTGCCTCCCTCGCTTTGCCCCCTTCGGGCGAGGGGACGAGGAGGTAGGAGGAGGAAGAGAAGGGAGGAAGAAGAAGGGGGAGAAGGAGAAATAAGAAGAAGAAGGAGGAGGAAGAAGGAGGAGTCCCGAGAAGGGAGGAAGAGGAAGGAGGAAGAAGAAGGAAGAAGGAGGAGGAAGAGAAGGGAGGAAGAGGAAGGAAGAAGAAGAAGGAAGAAGGAGGAGGAGGAAGAGAAGGGAGGAAGAGGAAGGAGGAAGAAGAAGGAAGAAGGAGAAGAAAAAAGAAGAGGGAGAAGGGAGAAGAGAGGGACCGACTTCTTCGCTTGTACGTCCCACCGACACCTCCACTGTCGTCGATCCGGCTACAAGAGCAAGGTATATGAACCCTTCTCTTCTTGTCGGCCTTCGTGCCGCTGTGTTTATCGGCCTTCGTGCCGCTGTGGTTATCGGCCTTCGTGCCGCTATGCTTATCGGCCTTCGTGCCGTGGTGGTTGTTGGCCTTCGTGCCATGTTTTTTGCGGGTTTTGGAACCTCCCGTGCGGGGAGGTGCCGAAATTTTTAGTGGCTTCTAATCTTTTTTCCTCTTTTTGTAGGAGGAGGACCGTGGGAGCTACTCGGTGACGGCGATCTTCTTCTTGGGTGTTGCGGGCCTTCCGCACCGCGTCGACTCTCCTCCGGCCGGCTACCCCGCCTCTGCGCCGCCACCCTAGGTATAAACCACCTCTGTGTCTTATAGTTGTTGTAAGTACATTGCGTAACCGAGTTAGGCGTCTCCCGTCCGAAAGAGATTCACGGTCGTTGGTATACGGATCAGTGCATATCTGCGACGGTTTCTCTTTTGGATTGTCCACGTTTTTTGGATAGCCCGAGGATGCGTAGATGGGTTAGCTTCCATGTTCCGCCCCCGTCCGAGTCGGAGTTTCGGCAGCCCCTCCCCGTTGTTCTCCGGATACACACTCTCCCAGTCGGGACGTGTATCGGGAGAACAGCGAGGAGGTGCTGCCGAAATTCCGTCTCGGACTGGAGTGGAGCATGGAAGCTAACCTCATCTACGCATCCTCGGGTGGGATTAGGACCTATCCTTCACCTATTAGATGGTAGGAACGCCTTGTAGATGCAGCTCTTGTTTCTGTTACTCGCTTACGTTGGCGCATGACAGAGGATGGCTGACCGTGAGTGGATGTACACGGAGTTCAAAGACAAGATAGAGGAATGGATAAAGGGGACCAATGAATTCCTAGAGCTAGCATTTGGCCCATCTGCTAAAGGGTCAATTCGAGTGTTTTGTCCCTGTGCCAAGTGTAAGAACGAGACAAGGAAAGAGAAGCGGCCGATGTGGCAAGATATTTGGAAGTATGGATCCGTTCCAAACTACACCCGATGGACTCTCCATGGGGAACGCAAACGGCTTAGGGAGGCGGTGGTGATACCGGACCTCACGGGGTTTGATGTAGATGCCGGAATGGCAGACATGCTGGCAGACGTTGGCACCTGTGAAGGAACGGAGGTGGAGGAACAAGATACAGAGGACACAGCAAAGGCGTACTACACAATGATGGAGGCGGCACAGCAGCCCCTTCACGTGAACACCCACATTTCTAAACTGGATGCCATTTCACGCCTAATAGGCTTGAAGTCGTCACTGGGCATCAGTCGAGAAGGTTTTGATCTCATGTTGGCGACGGTTGGCGGGCTGCTTCTGGAGCTTCACGTGTTGCCGAAGAGCACGTACGAGTCACAGAGGCTCCTTCGAGCACTCAAGATGCCGTATGACCCGATCCAAGCTTGTAAGAACGGGTGTGTCCTGTTCCGGGAGACGGCGGCGACAAGCAACACACCGTTCGAAGTGCAAAGCCTCTAGATACGTGGAGGTAGAAGGCAGTGATGGCAGTAAGAAATAGTCTAAGATCCCCTTGATGGTGGTTAGGCACCTTCCTGTACTACCGAGGCTGCAATGGCAGTACATGACAGAGGAGTCAGCGAAACAAATGACGTGGCACAAGAATGGCAAAAGATACAGTGAGAAGATGCAGCACCCAGCGGATGTTGAGGCATGGAAGCACTTCGATGTCATGAATCCTAAAAAGGCCAAGGAGGCTCAGAATGTACGCGTAGCACTGGCAATAGATGGGTTCAACCCGTTTGGGATGAGTGCGGCCCCGTACACTTTTTGGCTCGTGTTCGTGATCCCTCTGAATCTTCCCCCCGGCGTCATGTTCGAACCCAAGAACGTGTTCTTGATGCTGATAATACCTAGACACCCGGGCAACAATATGGGTGTGTTCATGCAGCCAGTGTGGGATGAATTGCAGAAAGCATGGGAAGAGGGGGTACTGACGTACGACCGAGCAACAGAGACGAACTTCACGATGCATGTGTGGTACCAGTACTCAATGCATGACTTCCTGGCGTACGGCTGAATTCGTGGTGTGTTCACGGGAAGTTCCCTTGCCCAACATGCAAGGCAGATGTGATGTTCACCTGGCTGGCCAAGGGTGGCAAGTATTCTTCTTTTGACAAACATCGTCAATTCCTAAAGGAGGACCATCCACTGAGACGAGATAAAAAGCACTTCACGAAAGGTGTTCAAGTCACCGGCCCCATCCCTAAGGAAAAGAGCCCGGTGACATCCTTGCACGAGATAGAGGCTCTCGAAATTGATGACGTGAATGGTGGTTTCAAAGGATATGGTACCACGCACATGTGGACTCATATCTCGGGCTTGACTAGGCTCCCCTACTGCAAGGACCTTCTTCTTCCACACAACATCGATGTAATGCACACAGAAAAGAATGTCGCCGAGGCACTCTGGGCAACACTCATGGAGATTGGCAAGAAGTCAAAGGACAATGTTAAGGCTAGACTGGACATTGAAACGATTTGTGATAGACCACATCTAGTGATGAAGGCCCCTACGCCAGGCAAGAGATGGAAGAAGGGCCCGGCTGATTACATCCTGAAGAGGCCACATAGGAAGGAAGCACTGGAGTGGATGAAGAAGCTAAGTTTCCCGATGGGTATGCGGCGAACGAGCGGGCGGTGAACTTGCAGACTGGCAAAGTCGTAGGGATGAAGAGTCATGACTTCCACATCTAGATTGAGCGGATCCTTCCTGCGATGACCCGGGGATACCTCCCCGAGCCAGTGTGGCGTGTCCTGGTAGAGTTGAGCTTTTCTTCCGCCGGCTTTGTGCCAAGGAGTTGTCTCGGGAAGTTTGTGTTGAACTGGAGGAACAAGTACCAAAGTTGCTCGCAAGTTGGAGATGATATTTCCACCCGGCTTCTTCCCCTGTCCATGCAAGCATCTCATTTTGCACCTACCAAGGGAGGCACGGTTGGGGGGCCGTGCAACACCGGTGGTGCTATCCAATTGAGAGGTGTCTAAAGCTACTTCGGAAGAAGTGTAAAAATAAAGCCAAAATTGAGGCTTCCGTTGCAGAGGCATTCATTATGGAGGAGGTGTCGACATTCACACAGGCGTACTATACCGAAAAACTTCAAAGACCGGGAGATCCAACCCCTCGTTACAACATCGACGAGAATTCATGCACCCTCAGCCTTTTCAAAGGGGATCTCGGGAGAGCAGGCGCAGGGACCAACGTGTACTTGATGCATGTTGAGTGGCACACTATCATGATGTACTTGTTGCTGAACCTTGAAGAAACCCGAGATTATCAAGAGTAAGTTCTCGATGAGCTAGCTTGTTAAATATGCCACCACTATCCTCCACCTATTCACCCCCCTTGTCTATTGTTTCTCCAGGGAATTTATCATTGAACACTGGAGGGGCGGTACGGCTCCTACCGAGGATGAAAAAGACCATCTTCTCAGACATAATAAGCCCGATTTCGTCAATTGGTTCAGTAGCAAGGTACCATCCAAGTAACCTCTTTCCGACTTTGAGATTCCACTTTGCTCCGATGAGCGAGTAATGTAACTATCTACCTGTCCTAACCTTGCAGGCTAATTTTGATGCGGAAATGAGTCCTGCATTGAGATGTGTGGGCAAATGCTTTGACCGTACTGTCAGGTCATTCAACGTTTATGACGTGAATGGCAATCGCTTTCGCACGAGAAAGTACGAAGAGAAACGGGGCAACCTAAAAACCACGTGCAGCGGAGTTCGTACGCCCGGCACGGATGGGAAGGACTATTACGGCATAGTCGATGAGATATTGGAGCTTGACTTTGGTAAAGACCTAGGTTGTAAGCCAGTGGTATTAAAATGCCATTGGTTCGATCCTGGGGTCACGAAAAAGGACACATCAATTGGGCTAGTCGAAATCCGAGAGGATTCCAAATATGGAGGAGACGATGTCTATATTGTGGCTAACCAAGACGCCACGCAAGTTTATTACCTCCCATGGGCAAACCAAAATGACGTGCACCTTGCGGGTTGGAGCCTTGTGCACATGGTATCGCCACACGGTAAAGCGGCGGTCCCAAACGATGATGATTACAACTTTGACCCAAGGAATGATGAGTTCTATCAACCTGAGGGGCTAGAAGGTAGGTTGAAGATAGACATTGCTTCGCTGATGGGTATGGAAGTAAACAACGACATCGATGAGGACGAGGGTGATGAGGTGCACGATGCTGAGGACTTACGAATCCTTGATGAATGGCAGTGGCGACGCGATGTAGTTGTTGAGGAGGATGTTGATCATGATGAGGACGAAAGAGAGCTCGACAATATTGATAGTGATGATGACACTACTGATGATGAGGACGAGTGCTCGCCGGCAATATTGCCTTTCGCGAAGATAATTTCTAATTCATGTAATACTATATTATTATTAATATTACCTTGCAGTTCTTAATTTTGCTTTGCATTTATGTTTCTTTACAAGTATTTGTCATTAATACTAACTCTTCTAATCTTTGTCATTGCAGGCTCTCAACAAAATGCCAGGCGGAAGCGGCCACAACAGAACGTCCAGTTGAGGTACCGGACGCAGCGGCCCGAGGAGGAGGAGCACGTGGCGGCCGACCACCGCGAGGACGACCACCTCGAGGACGAGGAGCACGTGGCGGCCGACCACCGTGAGGACGAGGAGCTTGAGGTGGAGCCGTCCACCAGTCGGGGTTGGAGGGCCCCCAGCGGACGACACCGCACGCCGACGAGGAGGCTGTTCGAGGAGGAGTTCGAGACGGCCGGTGACGGTGGCGGCGGCGGCGGTGGAGACGACGAGGACGACGAGGTCCAGGGTGGCGACGAGGAGTCCACGGGCGGCTCGAGTTCCACAGCTACTCATAAGCCCTTCCAGCGCAGCCCCACCAGGCTCCCTACGGACCCTCCAGCCGCTGACGAGCGCCCGGTGATCCGGCCCGCGGGCAAGTAAGTAACCATTGTTGATTTCTATACTTGTTCATATGACATTTTCAAATTCAAAATGCATACTAACAATTGCTGTTAATGACTCGTGCAGGGCCTAGATAAAGCTGACAAAAAAGGAGTGCTCACGCTGTCCAACTAGCATCCAGGGCCTGCTGATTAAGAAGCACTTCCCTGGCTTGGTCATCACCCCCAAGGGTGAGACCATCGTGCCGGAGAATTGGGGGGACTTCTACCTTATCAAGGACGACGAGGGAAAAGGCCTTGCTCAGAAGATCAAGGATGAGTTCTGGGTGAGTCTTTGCATCGCATCACATATCTCAATACAACATTATTCGTTGGACTTCTTTCAAACAATGAAATGATGTTTGATGCCTGTGTGCAGTTGTACTTCAAGTTGGACGAGGGGGTGGACCCCGTGCGGGCGTCACAGCAGCAGGACGTGGTGTGCACTGACCGGCTCGGGGACATGTTCTATGAGGTGCGTACATAGGCCGTCATCAGCTACTACGCCAACATCAAGAAGCAGAAGATAAGTAAGACGTAGGCCCGGGAGTTGTCTTGTCAGGAGGAGACCGACCTCACCGAGGAGCAGTACTTGCGGGTAATTAGGCAGGAAACATCCGTTATGATTTCTTACATGACACATTCCATTCATTATCTGTAATATCAAAAACTTGAATGTCATGCAGACGCCTCCGGCCGGGTGCGGCAAGTACGAACCGCTGGGAGGCAATTGTCAAAGGGTGGCGTACGCCTGCGGCGTACGCGGAGCGTAGAAGACATCATTTGAAACGCAAGGCGGAGCTCGACCGGTCAGGGGTCCCACACCACCAAGGGAGCCAGATCCTGCCACAGTTCATGGACAGATGGGTATGTATCCTTCTGTTGATGCATTTGTTATAGCGCTCAATTGTCACTACTTGTAACCATGTTTGTGTTTTCAACGCAGTCGGCGTCGCATGGTGGTGAGCAAATCAACGAGTTCACGGGGTACGTGCTTGCTCACATCGGCAGAGCAACAGCGCCCACCACCGTGTACAGCTCATCGCACGGGCCAGAGAAGTACACCAGCCCGACGGTCTACGAGAAGCTCACCAAGTACACCGCCGCAGCTCGAGCGAAACATGGCGACACCTACGACCCCGCCACCACGCCCCTGGACACTGACCTCCTACAGAGGGTTGGAGGAGGGAAGCAGCACGGCCGGTACTACTTGGCCAATAGCGCCATCGACCCGTCCTCTGTTGAGACGCTGACCGAGATCCGCAGGAGAGACCGGGAAAGTGGGGGCGGATCGCAGATCCCCATAGCGCCTCGGCAGCAGAGCACTGCGCAGGTGATCAGCAGTCTTCAGGTAAGTGGAGTTTCATGATGTAGCCTACCTTCATGATGTAGCTCGCCTTCAAATAACATCAATCGTGCTGGTGTAATATTGCAGGCCACGATCGAGGAGATGAGGGCCAGGGAGGAGGAGCGGGAGGCGGCCATTGAGGCGAGGATTGAGGCGAGGATGTTGGCGCGGGTTCAGGAGCAGGTGGTGGCACTGACGGCGCACTACCAGCGTCAGTTGGCCACAGTGTCAGGACACTTCGCGGCCCAGATCCCGGGAATGGAGGAGTCTCCTGCCTCGATCTACGCTCCACCACCGGTAGTTCCACTGTCTGGTGCACTGCCTCTTCCTGGACTTGGTCGGGTGAGTACATTGCTTGTCGCTTTAGCTTGTCGCGTCAGTTGGCCTTCATGCCCATGTTTGGTGGTTGTTGGCCTTCGTGCCCATGTTTGGTGGTTGTTGGCCTTCGTGCCCATGTTTGGCCTTCGTGCCATGTTTTTTGCAGGTTTTGGAACCTCCCCGTGCAGGGGAGGTGCTGCCGAAATTTTGCAGGGGAGTTGTACTAATTACATCACTTGGTCTTTGTGCAGGCACCGTCGGCGGGTTCGAACCCGACTCCAGGTGCTAGCCCACCAGCGGGAGCTTCTCCACAGGGTCCTTCTCCACCGCACGGCTGGCCACCGTACCAGAGCTTCCCCACGCAGCCGTACTGGGGTCCTCCACTGCCGCAGGGGTACTCGTGGCCGCAGCACCCGCACTCTGGGCCTGCCGCCTTCCCTCCGCACCCGGAGCACTCCGTCCCTGCCGTGCTCCCTCCGCAGCACGTCGGCCACTGGCAGTACGGCGCGGCCCCAGGGCAGCCGAGTTGGCCTGCGTGGGAGGATGGTGCTGGGGGCTCGGGGACCCAAGGGGACAGCGCCACTAGCTAGGTTTAGCCTTGTAGTTTGTGAGACATGTATGGATGACTTGTGATATGTATGACTCTTTTGCTTGTGACTCGGATATGTTTGGATTCTGATGGACATGTATCGATGCTTAAAACCATATTTTGTTGCTATATATGTGGATTATATGCTATATATGTGGGTTATATGATATATATGTGATGCATGTGTTAAAATGTAATGTAAATGGAAAGAAAACAGAAAAAAAAACTAAATTTTTTTTTTCCAGGTTTGCCGATGGCTAGCCATCGGCAAACCTGGGATTATGCTTCAGCAAATCCCCAGGTTTGCCGATGGCCCTGGCCATCGGCAAACTTACCATAACTTTGCCGATGGCCAAGGCCATCGGCAAAGCCTTTTTTTTTTTGAAATTTTTTTGCCGATGGCCTTGGCCATCGGCAAACTTATTGCCGACGGCCGTGGCCATCGGCCAAAAAAATTTCAAAAAAAAATAAAAAAGGCTTTGCCGATGGCCCCGTCCACGTCAGCCATCGGCAAAGCCACCGTCAGCCTGACGACGCGTCGGCTGACGTGGCGGCTTTGCCGATGGCCCGCGTGGCCATCGGCAAAGGTTTGCCGATGGCAATGTCAGTGGCCATCGACAAACCTGGCTTTGCCGATAAAATTTTTGCCGATGGGGGTTTGCCGATGGCCACGTTAGATTGCCATCGGCAAACCCTTTGCCGATGGCAAAACGGGCTTTGCCGATGGCGGCCGGCCATCGGCAAAAAACGGGATTCCGGTAGTGGATCATCTTTTTTCCTGACGTGGACTCTGACTCAGCCTTATAATACTTGCTGTAATACGAAGCAAGGTAACAAGAGTACATGACCAATCCACGGATACATTAGTATATGTCATGATGTAATATACTCTATTCATTCCAAATTGTAGTTCACTTTGATTTTGCTATATATCTAGACATATTATTTATCTAGGTACATAGCAAAATGTATGCACCAAAAAAGTTAAGAGAACTACAATTTGGAACAAAGGGAGTATGTAATGACGCATCCGCGTCTATCATTCACCTTAGGAGCCAACATCACACATCAGGCTGGCAGCAGATCAGCGACTGTATGCACTAGAGCGTGGCGAGAGTCGGTGTGCTGTACATCTGTCCTCTCTGTATTGCAGTTCCTAGGCATTGGATTCAAGCATCAAACCATAGACAAGCCATCAATTTCATCGACTATCGGTCTAGTTTCATAGTTTCTTTTTTCAAGACTTCACAAGAAGGGTGGGAACCCTACTTGAATGATTTTCCATTGATATCGGATCTTGGCAGGAATACCATTGGTCAGACAATTTCAATCTCTCTTTTTTTAATGTTTTGTGCCAAGGTCTGGTTTCTCCAACACTATGTTATACTAGTGAAGGATTGTAAGTTTGTATGTATTTCTTAAGGTGTAATAGCCGATGATGTTCTTTCAAATTGTTGGCAAGTGGCTTTGGGGGTGCTAAAAACCTTATAAGGCGAGAGTATTTTCATGTGACCATTTCTCATGCTACTTATTGAAAGATGAAGACAACATATTAGTTTTTGATGTACTCTTCGTTTTTGAAAGAACAGGAGGAGCCACTGAGAATTTATTACAACAAAAGTGGACAGAATTACAAAAAGATACAGAGAAATAAAAAGAGGAGCATCGATAGTCCAAACTACAGGACAGAGATGCAGCTAAGCAAACAGACTAAGGAACATATATGGTGTATTAAATATTTGAAGAATTTTTGATGTACTCTTCGTGTATTAAATATTTTTTTTTGTGTCATGCTATCATTCTTTTACACTTGCTACGGTTTTCCCCTACTAAATAACATATATGTTGTACTGTTTAGTTTCAAAAAGAGTAGTTTTAAAAAAATATGAGGTCCTCTTTTGACCTTTTTATTAAAATAAAAATAAAAACATGCTAAAATAACTAAATGCACCAATGCAGAGAAGAGTACCAAGATCCATGACACCAAATAAGTACACTATAGACAATATTTTATGGCGTATCTAATGGTATTTTTTGATGTTATAAATATTGGTACCTTTTTCTTATAAATCTGGTTAATTTGAAATAGTTTGACTCGGCTAGCTGATTCATGTTGATTTATCTCGAGACCGAGAAATTAACATTTGGGGCTGTACGTAATGATGGAGGAAAACTAATTTGCTAGGACTCTAGACTCATATATTTTGCAAGAACATCATGCATGATTTGCGGTGGATAGCGAAGGTCGAAAGCAATGGCTTCTTCAATTGTAGTGGTACAGACCAGAACGGGGTGACGAAGGCGATGCGGTCGGACACTTTATCAGGGAGAATCGACGATGGCGTGGATGACAAGATGGAAGGAGCTAAGCATAGAGGTAGGGGACAAAAAAAAAAGGACACATAATTGCTGGGAATAAGATGCATGGTTTCGTCCAGCCTAGCTTTTCGTGCCTGCTCAGCATGGCCTTACTCACCTGCGTCTGCTCAAGACACGGCGGCCCTCGGTGGAGTGGAAGGGACACACAGGATCCACAGGTAAGAAGGATGCCGAGGTAAAGGCCGGCTCTACCGCTCACACCGATCGATCGCTCTATAGTCAGGCGAAGAAATGAGCGCCAGCTCCATTCTCGCTCCTCTCTTTTCTCGCCAGTCCAACTAGGATTTTGATTGCCTCAAAAAAAAAACTAGGATTTTGATAATGCCATAGATAACCTTAAAGACTGCCTAGTAGGACTTAGTATTATACTTGCTGATGCTGTCTATGTCTTCGATCAATGTAGCTCTACAAGGATTTTGGGTTAATCGACCGGTTCACCTCCTGTCGTCGTGTAGCTGGAAAGCTGCATTAAACGATATATATGCTGATAGACTCCCTGCCAAATAACGTCGGATTAAACAAAAGCCTGGTTTGGGTTTCGTTGAACGGCGCCCATGCTTGGTCGCCGTCGCCCCGTCGCCGTCCTAGGGGATCTCTCACCCCTGCCGGCCGCGCATGTACCTGCAGCCTGCATGGACAGTGCTGCGTGGCGTGGTGCACGTCACCGCGCTTGCAGCTACCGTTCTTGCATGTCTGTAGCTAATTAAGAACCCTTCGTAGAGTTTATCCGGTTGGTCGGCCGGCACTTGCATTGGAATTTGTCCATGAGTCGTCTGTCAGGTGATTTGCTTGGGCTAGAGAAATACTAGAGAGCATGGACGACGGAGCGAAGACGACACCGACTAGGTAGCCACGCATTTGGCCACTGGTGCGTGGCGACTGAAGCGCGGCGGCGCATCCGCTGGCACAAAGACGACGAGCGACGTGACCATCCAGACGCGCGCGAGCTGCAACGCCAAAGCGGCATCTCTGTACTCTCGTGTGGACGACGGTAATGCCGAGTTAATTATCCACCACGCTTCGCTGGCATACAAATCAGGACACCGAAAGCTACTCTAGTTTTGTACGCACACTCGCACAGTCGCACCTGCAGTACAGTAGGTAGTTTCATCTGACAAAAAAAAGTAGGAGCAGCTGTTGGGGCGCGCGTTGCAAGCATGATGCTGTAGCACGGATGGAATTAAGCTAGAAAAAAAACATACGTAGATGACGAATTGACAAGAGAGAGAGAGAGAGAGTCATGGTCCTGCAAAAAGCAGGTTGCAGATCACCAGCGCTGTGAATAATGGTAGCTCTATTTGCTGTTGTCTACGTGGAGACAGTTTTTCCCTAAGGCTATCTATTGGGCGTGCCCTGAGGAGCCAACAACAAACGTCAGGCTGGTAGCAGATCAAGGGCTATAAGAGAACGGACACGTAGTCCAGTGGCAGCAGCTCCAGGTGTGAGTGCTGCCCGACCAGGTTCGATCCCCGATCGGACCTCAGTGTCTCACCGGGGAATTATTCCCTTGAATTCCAGTTGTCTTGCACGGATTAGCCATCACTGTTATATCTCTCAGCCGTGTAATGTTAGCCTTAGATATAGGTTGTAGATCTAGCTTGCGCACTAGGGTGTAAGTGTATTAGGGTGTATGCGTGCGTTGTGGTGTATGTTAGTGCGTGAGTTCAGATACTACAGCTTGTACTCGAAGGTTGAGGCAATAAAAAAAGATCAAGGGCTATAAGCATGCATTGGACCATTGGAGCACGGAGAAAGTGGCGCTACATCAATCATTTCAAAATTGTAGTTCCTAACCATTGGATTCAATTCAAGCAAACCATATATATAGACAAGCCATCAATTTCATCAACTATGGGTCTGGTTTTAGAGTTTGTGATTCTCTACACTATACCATAGTACCATATGAGCAACAGAATCAGGATTATCATCAAATTGAACTCATAAACGCGTTTTTTGTAGGTACTGTGGGCAGTATGACTAACTAGACATGAAATAGTTTTTGACAAATGCAAACCCAAATCTCTTTCGCAGGTACTGTTCCGAGGGACGCACTGGCTACGTCAATGGGCCAGTTTACAGTGGCATGAGGATCTTAAAGATCAAATGATCATTGTGGCTACTCCCATCGAGACGGTGGCTTTAAAATTCTTTGGCTCTAATGGTTGGCTGTCACCATAGACATGTTGGATTTGCTTAGTCAAGAACCTTTTATATTTCAGTTAGTTGTGAGACTTATGGTGTGCTTGTGCATTCGTACGTTTCGTGTGTGTTTGGAGTCCGTAATAATTGGCCTGATTCTATCTTCGGATAGATGAAGCCAGATATTTATGTCCTTTTATCTTAAGAAAACACGTTTTTTAGGTGTCTCCACAACCAAACCAAAGGAACCGGCTCCGCTAAGTAGCACAACTGTCCATGCCTAGCTAGTCAAGAGCTTTGCGATGAATTGAGGCATATTAATTTCAACATATCATTGTACTATGTGGTTCTAAACCATATATATATTCATGTTCATCTTTACACACAGAACTTCAATATTTTACCAAAGCAAAACAATGTGTTCCATGTAGTACATATTTGGAAAGTGGACTCAACATGCATATGCAACTTGATATGTACGTAATTAAAGCATATAGGTAGGGTAAAATAGCAAGTAAAACAGCTATGGTGTATCATACATGTGGCGGCACACTAACAATTGGATGCAGGTAAAGATCATGCTTCCTTTTGGCGGTGATGCCCATCTCCTCGGTCATGTCCAATTCACTTGGCAACATCCCATCAGGTAGCTTCCAGTCGAAATGGTACAAGAGTGCTGCGAGCACGAGCTCCATGATTGCCTGCGCAAATGCCATGCCGGGACACATCCTCCGTCCTGCCCCGAATGGCGTGTATTCAAAGTCTGTGCCCTTGAAATCAATTGTACCAGCCTCAAACCGTTCCGGTTTAAATGTTGCAGCATCATCCCAGTATTTGGGATCCCTACTGATCGCCCAAACATTCACAAAAACAGTAGTTCCCTTAGGTATATCATACCCCATGACCTTACATGACTCTCGACACTCCCTTGGGACAAGCAATGGTGCCGCCGGATGCAATCTTAAGGTCTCTTTGATGATAAGCTTTATGTACCTCAATTCAACCAAGTCATCTTCAGTCACCGTTGGCTTCCCCTGGAGCTTTTCGCGTACCTCGGCTTGTGCCCTTTTCATCACTTTTGGGTTGCGTACAAGCTCTGACATGGCCCATTGAAGTGTACTTGCAGATGTCTCACTCCCGGCTCCAAAAAGGTCCTACATACAAATACAGGCAAGCAACAAGAGGACACAACATTATCCATATGCATCAACTCATGAATCACATAGATAACTGTGAACCAAAACCTTCCACATATATACATGCATACAGTACGTCCTTACCAGGATGATGGCCTTGATCGTTCCCATGGTGAGTGGCACCTCCAGACCACCTTCCTTCTGTATCCTCAGAAGCACCTCCACCAGATCCTCCTTCACGATGCCCTGATCTCCCTCTGCAGATGCAGCCATGGCTACCCGCCGCTCCTCGTGCTTTTTGATGGTGTAGTCCATGAGCTCCAATGCGTTACGGACGTTTACCGTCGCCCGACGCTCGGTGCCACCGATGAAGCTCGCCAGCCTCGACGACGGGAACAAATCGCCGAGGCTCAACCCAGAGGTGATCTTTACTGCCTCAGCTATATTCTCCAGGAATTCCTCCCGCCTCTCAAACCGGTCACCGATCATGGAGCGCATGGCCATGTCATTTGTGTGCTCGGCAATCCTCTGGCTAAGGTTCACGGCCTCGCCCGGTGGCGACGCTGCGATGGCAGCTACGAAGCGGCCGAGCTCCTCCTCCCGGACGCCGCGAAACGACTGCACGCGGCGGGTGCTGAGGAGCTCCAGCATGCTGATCTTGCGGAGCTGCCGCCACAGGGCGCCGTAGGGTGCGAACACCAAGCCTACACCATTTACATAATAGACCTTCATCGTTGGGCTCCACGGGCGCGTGGCGAAGTTGACGTCGTGCGTCTTCATGATCTCACTTGCGGCGTCTCGTGACGACACAACGACGACAGGAACCTCCCCAAGCTTGAGGTAGATGAGGGGCGCCTTGAGCCGTCGTGCGATGTCAGCCATGGCATGGTAGGGGAGCGGGCTGCTAAGCAGGTGGTGGAGGCTGCCGATGACAGGCAGTTGCCATGGGCCTGGCGGCAACCTCAGGCCATCGTTGTCACGGTTCTTGAGCTTGAGGAGTAAGAGAGGGAGGAGAGCCAACAAGAAGCACATGTAGTACGGGAGCGAGTCCATGATGGCCTGTAGGATGCAATGGCTAACCGATGGACTAGCCACAGCAAACTTTGGTTTGGAGTGGTATGTGAATTACATAGCTTGGGCGAGGCACTTATAACATCGGGGTTTGCATCGAAAATTTGCCATTGGGGTGCTTAACAAATAGCAAGAAAATTTGCGTCGCGCCTGGCGTCATGCGTGGTGTCATCACTACTGGAAATGCTTGGACGTCTTGTTCTTTCCGCGGGCCACTACAAAGCTCCAACTAGATAAAGCAAAACTTCTGCAACACAGAGCGCAGTACAGTCCGCCTCCAACTAGATAAAGCAAAACTTCTGCAAGACAGAGCGCAGTACAGTCCGCCGGTGCTAACCCTTAGGCACCATATTTTGTTACCTTCGGTATGGAATTTGACCGAAGTCAGTAAGGGAAACTATGCCCTATTTTTTTTAATTTTTTAGATAATGCAGATTTGTTTAAATTCGCTCCTACGGGGAGTCGAACCCAGATCTGCGGGGTGCTACTCAGGTGCTCTAACCACTAGGCTAGAGGCCCTTTCACAATTCGGTATGGAATTAACTTTGTACAATTTATACTCCCTCCATCATAATTTTTTTCTCTAGAAGACACAAGAGAATTACATCTCCTTGCATTAACAAGAGGAAGAGTTCAAAAATACAAAAGGACCAGAAAGGCAAAAGCGAAAAAATAGAGAATAGAAAACAAAAAATAAAAATAAAAATTTAAATTTAAAACTCGTAGGGGCTACTCGCGCGACATAAAAAACTCCAGGTTCTTCGCTCTTGCCCGCGTCCTGGTCAGCCTCGGCTTTAATTATGATTATGATGTTGGGCACCATGGATGAGATGTCTCTGAAATAGCGCAAGTTCTGCTCCTTCCAAATCTGCCAAGAAACCAAAACAAAGAGCGAGTCGAGCCCCTTCCTCTTCTTCCCCTGCTAGTCTGATCTCAATCACTTCCACCAGTCGAGCACAGATTGCTTGGGGGGGGGCGGGCTAGCAGGCGGCAGATATGGAACCAGACCTCCCGCGCATAGGGGCAGCACAGAGCAGGTGACCAATCGTCTCTTGCACTTGGTCACAAATGTAGCACTCTTCTCTTGCCTCGAGGCCATGTCTAGCCCAATGACCGTTAGTCCAATGACACCTTCGAAAAGTCAGCCAAAGAAAATTTTTGACCTGGAGGGAAGCCTAGGTCTTCCATATGAGGGAATGGCCATGGAATCTGATCGACCCGGAGTGAAGCATGCTATATGCTGATTTTGCTGTGTAAATCCCGTCAGGCGCCATCGTCATACTGTCCTGTGTGACTGGTCGCAAAGGACGACATGTTCTGTGGCTTTCCAATATCCACTCAGCCTGTGCATGAACGTTCAGTGCCCCAAAGATGGTTCTGGTCCACTATCGCCCTTGTAGATCCTGACGAACACTGAGGCGAGCTCTGTTTCTCTTCGATACATGGTTTCTCCAATACTATGTTATACTACTAGTGAAGGATTGTGTACGTATTTCTTAGGGAGTCCTACCAAACTAATTAAGTAGGACTTATATATTTTGCAAGGACATCATGCATGATTTGCGGTGGATAGTGAACGGTTGAAATCAATGGATTGTAGTGGTACAGGCCAGAGTCGAACGGGGGCTGCAATGCCAAAGCGGCATCTCGTGTGGACGACGGGAATGCCGAGTTGTCCACCACAGTTCGCTACCACCGAAATCCGGAAATATTTCACACCGAAAGCTACTCTATTTTTGTAGGTACACTCAGCACCTGCAGTCCCTACTAGGGAGTATACTTTTGATTCAGAATTTTTGTCTTGTTTTTTTTTGCTCGAGACTAAAAAGAAAGTTATTTTTTATTCAGAATTTAAGTCTTTTTTTTTTTGCTCGAGACTTAAAAAAAAAGTTAATCCGGGTTAGATCTACCAACCGAGACTAAATCCCCTATTCAATGGCTAGGGCAACAACTTTCGCAGAAGGGGACAGGAGGCGACCTTCAGTCCTGGTTGGTGGCTTAAACCGGGACTAAGGTTAACTTTTAATCTCGGTTTTAGCCACAGCCCGGGACTAAAGGTCCCATGGCCCTTTTATTCCGGTTTGTGGTTACAACCGAGCTAAAAGATTGATATATCAATCGGGGCTAAATGTCCCCACTATATAGTCATTTCTTCCACTATCTCCCCTGCCGTACACGCTTAAATCCTTTTGGTCTTTGTTTGTGCGCGTGTGTGCATCCGTGTTTCTGCCTGGAGGAGCAAGCTTCACCGTCAGCTTCATCTTCTTTAAAAGGTTAGCAACTTCATCTTTTATTTTTCTCAATGGTAAATAATATAAATCATTCCATGGTTTAGCAATAAACATAGAAATTTAATCCCAATTCCATTTTAATGATCGTTCACTCGGTTGCCTTCTAGCGAACGATGCCGGCTCCTTCCTTTTCTATTTTGCAGTGAACGATCCCACCACTCTTTACTTTTCTATTTTTGTTATTACTGTTTAGTTTCCTTTTTCTGTGCGTCCACATGACTGCCCATCCGATGTCTCCATGTATTTTAATCGCTGATGTCAGCACTAATGTGCAAGAAAAAAGAAAACATTTATTTCAATTTGCTATAACTTTTGAACCGTGTATTTATTTTCAATTCCGTTTGCATCTATGTGTTCTATGCGATGAGACGAACAAAACTAGATCCCACTTGAATATTTTTTTAAAGATTTTTTTTCACTTTTTTCTATACTTAAAAAATTAAGTTATTCTACGGTATCTAACTTATACGTAAAAGTTATGTGTATAAGTTAGATTATAAATTTACAACATTGTATGTTATATATTTCACGTAATAAGTTAAATATATAAGTTATGAGAATAAGTTATACATTATAACTTGTGCAGAACATCTGATGTCTCATAATATACATGCTATGTTTTGTATAAGTTATATTTATAAGTTATATGCATAAGTTATATGTTATAACTTGCTCAGAACTTCACGTATATACCATAAATTTATAAACAAAAGTTACATGTATAAGTTATAGACGAAAAGTTAGATGTCTGGTTTCCTAACTTTTCTCTCTTTGGTCTAAAAATAAAAACTTTCCAAAAGAGGAAAGATGCGGAATTTTTTTTTGCCAAAACTGGAAATATTATGTTGTCCGAGAATCGTTCGCTGGTTCCGCTCCGGGTGAACGTTCGCGAAATAGTCTTGCCCTTTTTTAATAATGAATGAGATGGTGGATTTATTTTTATTTATTATACATCATTTCTACATGAATGTGTGTATGTTGACACATTTTTATATATGTTTCTCTAATATATATTTATATGTAATTCTTGCTCTAATGTACAACATTTGTCAAATATTCATTTAATTTTATATTTCCTCCGTCACGTCCAGTTAGCTCGGCAGCATCTCACCAAGTAACTTCCAGTCGAAATGGAACTAGTGCTGCGAGCACGACTTCCATGCTTGCCTGGACAAACGCCATGCCATCCTTCGTCCTGCCCCCAAACGCCGTGTATTATATTAAAATACCGTGCCCTTGAAATCAACTGTGCTACCTCGCCATGGTAAAGAAGATCTCATTGTTGTATAATCAAGTTCTCTAAGAACTCAAGTTCGTCATCGCTCTCGTGGGAGCGGCTCGGGCTCGGGCGGGCTCAGCACCTTGCGACGCCACCAACCCTCCCTGCAACCTCTCCGACCGTCGCCACCGTCCACTACGTGTCGCCTCTCTCGCTCCCCTGCCCCCCCCCCCTCCACTCCAACCCTAACCCCGGCGTCCTACAGCAGCTAGAGGCAGAGGGCGGCTAGATCATGGCTCTCCCAGGCCGGATCTGGTGCTTCGTGCCACCGAGCCACCATCCCTGGCGGTGGCCAGTGAACCTTCATCGCGGTGGCCGACTTGCCTGGATCTGGGCTAGCGTCGACGGGCTTCCCCTTGCGTTGGCCGACATGGGTGCCAAGTGCGGCACCTAGGCGGCATCCCTGTGCTTTTGCCAGTGGAGGTCAGCGGCGGCCTTCAGTCAGTGGATATGGGGTCTATGGGCCCGGATCTGGTCAGTGGCAGTTTTACTCACGGCTACCTGGTTGCTGGAGGTTTACCTCATGACTACCTGGTCGCTGAAGATTCGAGTACGACGTCTCCTCCTCGTAGTGGCTACCTGTTCCCTGATGGTTCCACCTCGCGACTACCTAGTCCCTTGAGGTCCTGGTGGATGCTTTGCCACCGCGACTGGACTGGCGACCTTTGTGCGGATGTATCTCTTGTTGAAGGCATAGTTTAGTTTGTTAGTTGGGTGGTGTTCGGAGGTGGTGGTCTCCCCCTCTATTGTTTTTTTCTCGTTGTCTAATTGTGTCGGAATTGCATTGGTAAACCTTGAGATTACTTGCAAGTCTCTGTATCAACTATGTGTAGGTCTATGGACCATTTCCTCTGCTTTAATGAAAAAGGGCTATATGTCTGGTCATGAAAAAAATCAATTGTGCTGAGCTTACCGGTTTGAACGTAGCTGCATCGTCTCAGTATTTGGGATCCCTATAATCCCCCCCCAAGTTTCGTCTTCGGGTATGAAGTACCCTATAACCTTTGCATGACCCTCGATCGACGACAGTCTCTTGGCAGAAGCAACGCACCACCGGATGCATCCGTAGGGTCTCTTTGATGACGAGCTTGATGTACTTCAAATGGACAGACCAAGTCTTCTTCAGTCACCGTTGTCTCCCCTAGAGCTTTTCGCGTACCTCGGCTGGTGCTCTTTGCATCACTTCTGGTTCTGGGTTGCTTACCAGCTCTGACGTGGCCTATTGGAGTGTACCGGCTGACGTCTAAGTCTCGGTTATGAAAAGATCCGTATATATACAACAAAGAGAACGCGACATCGATGAACTCATAAGTCACCCATATATATGTTAACCAAAACCTTTGCACAACTCCTCGGAAGCAGTACTTACAAGCTGGGATGAGGGCATAGATCATCATTCCCATGGTGAGTGGCACATCAAAACCTTGCACAAAATCTTTATTCGTTTTGAATAATTTGATAGGTTTTCAAAGGATTTGATTTGAAATTAAGGGAATTTATTTCAAGGAAACATTACGACCATAAATTCAAACACATAATGTAAAATAAAAACAATGCAATCACTTCACACATTCATATGTTTGTTTTCAGTTTTCAAAATATTTTAAAACACTTGATTATTAAAAAAAACATGTGTGGATCCTATTTACGGGGTAAAGTAAAAGTCTATGTGCATCGAGTTTAGTTAGTGTTAGAAATATGTCAAATATTTAATTGTACTAATATGTTTACACTTGACTTGCATTGTAATTAGAAATATATGGTTAGATGAGCCAGGTGCTAGCTTTCATAACCCAACTCCTCTATAAAAGGAGAAGGCTGCACTTGTAACCCGGCTTTGGCCGACAACAGGGCTAGGGCAGCCGATGTCGTAGTTTTGGAGATGAGCGCCCGTAAACATGTCCCAGGAATATAGGCATTGGCCGAACCTCGTTACATAATACTGAGTTTCCCGGTATGTTATGTGATCTATCGTGAGCACGCATCTCTCTCACCTAGGTACAGTGGCGGATCTAGAAACGGACCAAAGGGGGGCTAAAAAATAATACAAGGCTAAAATTGTACTAATTATGTACTAATAATAGACAAAGACATAAAAATTATACTAACTTTGTACTACTAATAGAAAAAACATAGAAACTACATTAACTGTGTACTAATAATAGCAAAATAAGAAGACTTGTTCCTTGCATTTTTGGCTGGTGGGTGGGGGGTGGGTGGGGGGGGCTGCAGCCCCCCGTGAATCCGCCAATGCCTAGATAGATCTAAGCACAAGTACCACAATAATTGTTGTGCAAAAATCAAAAGGTACAATTTGGTGTTGTTCTAGCACATGGTGAAAGTGAGGGTGCTACATCTATCGTCTCTAAACTGTAGTTCCCACGACAACACATTTCTCTTTCTATGACGATTTACTTTTGTCATGGATTTAAGCAAACCATAAACCATCAATTTTCATCCACTATGCAGGAATCAAAGAAAGATTTTAATTTTTAGAGGGATCTTCATCTTCCAAATTTTCCTATATTGAAATGGTAGTTGTATATCAATAAGATGTAGATACATGGATCGAACGAGAAAATAACTCGAGATCTGGTTAGATTCCATTTGAAATAATCGATCCTTCCACCAATTCAATATTTGAAATTTTTGCTACTAGGCTATGCCACTCTAAGAGTTTATTATCCACCAAATCCCTTCTAAAAGATATATTAAGAGGGTTTGAGGTCAACACTTTTGATACAGTTGCGTGCGGATCTCTTACTATATTATAATAAAGAGATGGATCCTTAGGGGCTTATCTCCTACCCACGTATCTTCCCACAACCTCGTGTTGGTCCCATCTTTGATAATAAAGGAACCATTAGCCAATACCTCATCTTTGATATGCATAAGGCCTCTCCAGAAGTGAGAGTCAAGTAGGTTTGGCGACACTTGAGTAAGTGTCTTAGATCTTAGGTATTTATTCCTTAGCATCGGCGCCACATGCCATCTGTGTTGAGTAGGTTAATCAACCATTTGGCCAGCAGACACTTGTTTTGCAATTTCAAGTCAAGGATACCTAGACCCCCTTGGTCCTTTGGGCGGCATAAGATGTCCCATCTGGCAAGTCTATACTTGTGTTTATCCGAAGAACCTTGCCAGAAGAACCTCGATCTGAAGTGATCCAGGTTTTTAAGGACTCCTTTAGGAATCTCAAAAAAGGACATCATAAACATGGGTAGACTGCTTAAAACCGAGTTAAGCAGAATAAGTCTCCCACCATATGATAGGTACTTTGCTTTCCGGCAAGAGAGTTTTTGTTGGAAACACTCTTCAACCTTCCTCCATTCAGAATTCAGGAGTTGTCTATGGTGCATTGGGATCCCTAGATATCTGAAGGGATATTCCCCTGTATTACAACCAAAAAGAGTGGTATAATAGGATTCCATCTCTTTGGCTGCACCATACCAAAAGATTTCGCTCTTGTGGAAATTGATCTTAAGACTTGACAATTGTTCAAAAGCGATAAGCAAAAGTTTAAGATTCTTTGCTTGCTCCGGATCATGATCAATAAAGATGATGGTGTCATCTGCATATTGTAATATTGAGAGACCATCATCTACCAGGTGGGGGAGGATTCCTCTTATTTGACCATCGTTTTTTGCTCTATTAATCAGAAGAGCTAACATATCTGCTCGATGTTAAATAAGATGGGCGACATTGGGTCACCCTGTCGTAGGCCACGTTTGGTTTGGAAGTAGGGGCCAACATCATCGTTAACTTTAATTCCTACACTTCCACCCGTAACCATACTTTGTACCCATCTACACCATTTGGAGGAAAATCCTTTCATACGTAATGTTTGTTGTATGAAGGACCATTTGACCTTGTCATATGCCTTTTCAAAATCAATTTTGAGTATGATGCCATCCCGTTTTTTAGTATGTAACTCATGGATGGTTTCATGTAGGATAACGACACCTTCCATGATGTTCCGGCCTGGCATAAAGGCAGTTTGCATTGGATTGACAACGGTTTTAGCAACCTTATTCAGCCTGTTTGTGCCCACCTTTGTGAATATTTTAAAGCTCACATTGAGAACACAAATCGGTCTATATTGCTGAATTTTGGTAGCATTTGGAACTTTGGGAATTAGGGTAATGATTCCAAAGTTCAGACTATGAAGTTATAGGGCCTCTCTGTGTAGATCATTAAAGAGAGGTAGGAGATCATCCTTTATTATCCCTCAAAAACTTGAGAAAATTCCGCTGGGAGTCCATCCGGGCCTGGAGCCTTGTTATGCTCCATTTGGAATACCGCTTCTTTCACTTCGGATTCAGTGAAGGGGCTGATGAGGATATCATTTTCCTCGGGAGAAACTTGTGGAATATCTGAAATTTGATCTTCCACTAGTGTGATCCCTGAATTTTCTGATGTTCCAAAAAGGTTTTTATAATATGTGGTAATATGGCTTTTAAGACGATTATCGCCAACAACAACTCCTTGATCATCTTCAAGTTTATAAATATGTTGATTGCGATGTTTCCCATTAGCCACTAGATGAAAGAACCTAGTATTTGCATTCTCTTCCAATAGAGTTTTAACTTTGGCTCTTTCATACCACTTTAGTTCTTCTTCCCGCAGAAGAGAAACTAAACGCTCTTTTAGATAATGTTTGAGATTAATTTCCTGATCAGATAAGGAGGAGTTCTCAGCTTTCTTATCAAGATTCTCTAAAAGAGCCAGCAAAGTCTTTTTCTCTTTTTTGTAAGACCCTGCCAAATGCATGGCCCACCCTCTTAGGTGTTGTCTAAGTCTACGAATTTTAGACTGCCAACGCTCAAGAGACGTGGAACCTGCACTTTCTGATTGCCAAATATTTGCAACCATATCATGAAATCCTTCCCGTAAAAGCCATCCTCTCTCAAATTTGAAAGGTCGGTTTTGGGATCGGTGGGTCGAAGCGCCCGTACTAAGGACTAAGGGGGTGTGGTCAGATATATTTCTATCTCTGGGTTCAACCGTTGTTAATGGGAATTGAATTTCCCATTCAGTACTGACGAGAACTCTATCTAGTTTCTCGAAAGTTGGGTTGTCCCCTGCCCCCGCCCAAGTATATTGGCGGCCAACCATCATAATCTCCTTAAGATCTAGAGACTCGATGACAGCATTAAAGAGGCTAGGGCATTTAGGGTCAAATTCCCCTGAGCTCTGACGTGGCCTATTGGAGTGTACCGGCTGACGTCTCAGTCTCGGTTATGAAAAGATCCGTATATATACGACAAAGAGAACGCGACATCGATGAACTCATGGGTCACCTATATATATGTTAACCAAAACCTTGGCACAACTCCTCGGAAGCAGTACTTACAAGCTGGGATGAGGGCATAGATCATCATTCCCATGGTGAGTGGCACATCAAAACCTTGCACAAAATCTTTATTCATTTTGAATAATTTGATAGGGTTTTCAAAGGATTTGATTTGAAATTAAGGGAATTTATTTCAAGGAAACATTACGACCATAAATTCAAACACATAATGTAAAATAAAAACAATGCAATCACTTCACACATTCATATGTTTGTTTTCAGTTTTCAAAATATTTTAAAACACTTGATTATTAAAAAACATGTGTGGATCCTATTTACGGGGTAAAGTAAAAGTCTATGTGCATCGAGTTTAGTTAGTGTTAGAAATATGTCAAATATTTAATTGTACTAATATGTTTACACTTGACTTGCATTGTAATTAGAAATATATGGTTAGATGAGCCAGGTGCTAGCTTTCATAACCGAACTCCTCTATAAAAGGAGGAGGCTGCACTTGTAACCCGGCTTTGGCCGACAACAGGGCTAGGGCAGCCGATGTCGTAGTTTTGGAGATGAGCGCCCGTAAACATGTCCCAGGAATATAGGCATTGGCCGAACCTCGTTACATAATACTGAGTTTCCCGGTATGTTATGTGATCTATCGTGAGCACGCATCTCTCTCACCTAGGTACAGTGGCGGATCTAGAAACGGACCAAAGGGGGGCTAAAAAATAATACAAGGCTAAAATTGTACTAATTATGTACTAATAATAGACAAAGACATAAAAATTATACTAACTTTGTACTAATAATAGAAAAAACATAGAAACTACATTAACTGTGTACTAATAATAGCAAAATAAGAAGACTTGTTCCTTGCATTTTTTGGCTGGGGGGGGGGCTGCAGCCCCCATGTGAATCCGCCAATGCCTAGATAGATCTAAGCACAAGTACCACAATAATTGTTGTGCAAAAATCAAAAGGTACAATTTGGTGTTGTTCTAGCACATGGTGAAAGTGAGGGTGCTACATCTATCGTCTCTAAACTGTAGTTCCCACGACAGCACATTTCTCTTTCTATGACGATTTACTTTTGTCATGGATTTAAGCAAACCATAAACCATCAATTTTCATCCACTATGTCTTATTAGTCTCCGAATTTTTGGATCCAGTTTGTTCATACGCTATGCTTCTAACTGTGTACACTATGTTACCATAGTACCATAATTAAAAAACTAGATCTGTGGTGGCTACCACTACTACCCTAAGCATTTGTAGGGGTGGCTCCCAGACATTTGTAAGGACGGCTAGTCCGGCCGTCCCTCCTAGGGGGCTTTTACAAATTAGTCCACTGTAAGAGCGGCTGGTGTATCTGTAACGACGGTTCAGTCTAGGACTGCCTCTACAATTGATTTTCCAGAAATAAATTCAGATTACCAACTAAATCTCACAATAGGATATAATATATAATTCAAATTCAAATTCAAATCTGACCACAAGAGAACCATTATGTAGCCATAGTTCACAAGTATCATCACAAGTAGCCATAATCCATACAAACCACAATTACATGTCATAATTCACAAGTCCATTATAGTTCGCAAGTAGCCATAATCCATACAAACCACAAGTATCATCACAAGTCCATTATATAGCGATAATTCACATGTTCAAATACTTCAACAATCCCAAACCATTCCAGATTGTTATGCAAGGCCTTAGAGCTAGTCTGTGAGTCTCACGAAGGTGTTGGTGCACAAGATTACTACCTAAGTCGGAAGATGGGTCATGGTACTCGCCTCTGGAATCCACAATCTGGGCACACATGCAGCTAGATGTGTAAAGCATATTTCTAGGGTAGAATAGCAAATAAAATAGCTGAAATCATACATGTGGCGGCACACTGACAACTGGCTGCAGGTAAAGATCATGTTTCCTTCGTGCAGTGATGCTCATCTCCTCCGTCATGTCCAATTCACTTTGCAGCATCCCATCAGGCAGCTTCCAGTCAAAATGGTACAGGAGTGCTGCGAGCACGAGCTCCATTGTTGCTTGTGCAAATACCAAGCCAGGGCACATCCTCCGACCAGCTCCAAAGGGTGTGAATTCAAAGTCTGTGCCCTTGAAATCGGTTTTACCAGCTTCAAATCTTTCCGGCTTAAATGTTGCAGCATCGTCCCAATATTTGGGATCCCTACTGATCGCCCAAACATTCACAAACACAGTAGTTCCCTTAGGTATATCGTACCCCATGACCTTACATGACTCTCGACACTCCCTTGGGAGAAGCAATGGCACCACCGGATGCATCCTGAGGGTCTCTTTGATGATGAGCTTTATGTACCTCAACTCAACCAAGTCATCTTCAGTCACCATTGGCTTCCCTTGGAGCTTTTCGCGTACCTCGGCTTGTGCCCTTTCCAACACTTTTGGGTTACGTACAAGCTCGGACATGGCCCATTGAAGTGTACTTCCAGAGGTCTCACTCCCAGCCCCAAAAAGGTCCTACAGACAAATAAGCAAGCAACATGAAGGACATAGCTTTGAACCAAAACCTACATCCGACATACATGCTGCACTGCTGCAGTAGCAGTAGTACGTCCTTACCAGGATGATGCTCTTGATCAATCCCATGGTGAGTGGCACCTCCAGGCCACCTTCCTTCTGTATCCTCAGAAGCACGTCCAGCAGATCCTCCTTCACGATGTCCTCTCCCTCTGCAGATGTGGCCATGGCTGCCCTCCGCTCCTCGTGTTTTCTGATGGCGTAGTCCATAAGTTCAAACATCTTACGGTGGTTTTCCGCTGCCCGACGAGCCATGCCACCGATGAGGCTCGCCAACCTCGACGACGGGAACAAATCGCCGAGGCTGAACCCGGTGGTGATCTTTACTCCCTCCGCCATGTTCTCCAGGAATTCCTCCCGCCTCTCAAACCGGTCGCCGATCATGGAGCGAACGGCCGTGTCAGTCGTGAGCTCAGTGATCCTCTGGCTAAGGTTCAGGGCTTCGCCTTGCGGCGACGCTGCAATGGCAGCCACGAAGCGGCCGAGCTCCTGTTCCCGGACGCCACGGAACGACTGCACGCGGCGGGCGCTGAGTAGCTCCAGGATGCTGATCTTGCGGAGCTGCCGCCATAGAGCGCCGTAGGGTTGGAACACCAAGCCGTCACCATCTGCAAAATAGACCTTCAACGTTGGGCTCATCGGGCGCGTAGCGAAGTTGACGTCGTGTGTCTTCATGATCTCGCGAGCGGCATCTGGTGACGACGCAACAACGACGGGAACCTCCCCGAGCTTGAGGTAGATGAGGGGCGCCTTGAGCCGGCGCGCGATGTTAGCCATGGCATAGTGGGGGAGCGGGCTGCTAAGCAGGTGGTGGAGGCTGCCAATGACCGGCAGCTGCCATGGACCCGGCGGCAGCCTGAGGCCATTGATGTCACGCTTCTTGATCTTGAGGAGCAAGAGAGGGAGGAGAGTCAACAAGAAGAGGCGCAGGTAGTACGTGAGCGAGTCCATGGTGGCCTCTAGAATGCAATGGCAAACCAAGAACTGAATAGAGGTGCTTATAACATTGGGAGGTACTTCGCAGTAGTATATATGTGAATTCTAGTTTGGGCGAGAGGTACTTATAACATTGGGAGGTTTGCTTTGCTGCTTGACAAATGGCAGGAAAATTTGCCTCGTAAGCAGCTCTCGCTTGGCGCCATGCGTGTGGTCGTCTTGTTCTTTTCACCGCAGCCACTACAAAGCTCCAACTATACTTTGCAGTGGTATATGTGAAATTCTTGTTTGGGTGAGAGGTACGTATAACATTGGGAGGTTAGCTTTGCTGCTTGACAAATGGCAGGAAAATTTGCCTCGTAAGCAGCTCTTGCTTGGCGCCATGCGTGTGGTCTCGTCTTGTTCTTCTCATCGCGGCCACTACAAAGCTCCAACTATACTGCAAAATTCTGCAGGACAGAGCGCAGTCCGCTGGTGCATTATTGACGATGTGTCGATGTGACGCCGTCCATGTAGGTGCGAAACCGATAGGAAAATACGAAATACCGACATGAATATTTTTGTTGTCCCCGATAGAAAATTGCGTAATTTCCCAGTCAGTTGGTATTAAACCGATATGAACATTTTCGTTTCTTGTAGTGGTAGCTTTTCTTATACACTAGATATATAATATGTCTAGATACATAGTAAAACCTATATATATATATATGTATGTGTGTGTATATGTATATGTACCTACCAACATATAAAATAGCATATAATTTGAAAAAAAAATTTAGATAAAGGATATAAATATCCGGCCTCTATATCCGTAGATATACACAGCCAATTATTACAGAGTCGTGAATACATAAGAAAAATAAAGAGACCCAAAGTCCTGAAACAGACGACTAGGACTACTGAAGACGATATAAATGTTTTCACCCTCTATTTGTTATTTCTAGAGCAATCATCTCTAATTTCTTGCTCATCTCCGAGAGTGCGTCCTTGGTCTCCTCATCACGCTGCAACTGAGCCCAAAAGCGTAACCAGTACGCTCCCATGAAAATAACCTGCATAACGGAATTAGTTTTTAATTTATTAAAAATAACATCATTCCGGCATTTCCAGATGGCCCAACATAAAGCAGCTACGCCAACCCAGATCATATTTTTGACCTTCTTATGTTGATTACTAAGTCAATTACCAAGCATATGGCTAATAGATCTGGGTTGTTGTAGACTAGTAGCAAAGAAAATAATCCTCCAAATAAACTTTGCACAAGGGCAATCAAGGAACAAGTGTTGGATAGTCTCATTCCTATTGCAATAAATGCATTTCTGGCTCCCTTTCCAATTTTTCCTAGCGAGGTTGTCCTTGGTTAAGGTGACACCTCTTTGCAGGAACCAAAGAAAGATTTTAATTTTTAGAGGGATCTTCATCTTCCAAATTTTCCTATGTTGAAATGGTAGTTGTATATCAATAATATGTAGATACATGGATCGAACAGAAAATAACCCAGATCTGGTTAGATTCCATTTGAAATAATCTGATCCTTCCACCAATTCAACATTTAAAATTTTTGCTACTAGGCTATGCCACTCTAAGAGTTTATTATCCACCAAATCCCTTCTAAAAGATATATTAAGAGGGTTTGAGGTCTACACTTTTGATACAGTTGCGCGCGGATCTCTTACTATATTATAATAAAGAGATGGATAATTAATCCTTAGGGGCTTATCTCCTACCCACGTATCTTCCCACAACCTCGTGTTGGTCCCATCTTTGATAATAAAGGAACCATTAGCCAATACCTCATCTTTGATATGCATAAGGCCTCTCCAGAAGTGAGAGTCAGTAGGTTTGGCAGACACTTGAGTAAGTGTCTTAGATCTTAGGTATTTATTCCTTAGCATCGACTGCCACATGCCATCTGTGTTGAGTAGGTTAATCAACCATTTGGCCAGCAGACACTTGTTTTGCAATTTCAAGTCAAGGATACCTAGACCCCCTTGGTCCTTTGGGCGGCATAAGATGTCCCATCTGGCAAGTCTATACTTGTGTTTATCCGAAGAACCTTGCCAGAAGAACCTCGATCTGAAGTGATCCAGGTTTTTAAGGACTCCTTTAGGAATCTCAAAAAAGGACATCATAAACATGGGTAGACTGCTTAAAACCGAGTTAAGCAGAATAAGTCTCCCACCATATGATAGGTACTTTGCTTTCCAGCAAGAGAGTTTTTGTTGGAAACACTCTTCAACCTTCCTCCATTCAGAATTCAGGAGTTGTCTATGGTGCATTGGGATCCCTAGATATCTGAAGGGATATTCCCCTGTATTACAACCAAAAAGAGTGGTATAATAGGATTCCATCTCTTTGGCTGCACCATACCAAAAGATTTCGCTCTTGTGGAAATTGATCTTAAGACCTGACAATTGTTCAAAAGCGATAAGCAAAAGTTTAAGATTCTTTGCTTGCTCCGGATCATGATCAATAAAGATGATGGTGTCATCTGCATATTGTAATATTGAGAGACCATCATCTACCAGGTGGGGAGGATTCCTCTTATTTGACCATCGTTTTTGCTCTATTAATCGAAGAGCTAACATATCTCGCTTCGATGTTAAATAAGATGGGCGACATTGGGTCACCCCGTCGTAGGCCACGTTTGGTTTGGAAGTAGGGGCCAACATCATCGTTAACTTTAATTCCTACACTTCCACCCGTAACCATACTTTGTACCCATCTACACCAATTAGAGGAAAATCCTTTCATACGTAATGTTTGTTGTATGAAGGACCATTTGACCTTGTCATATGCCTTTTCAAAATCAATTTTGAGTATGATGCCATCCCGTTTTTTAGTATGTAACTCATGGATGGTTTCATGTAGGATAACGACACCTTCCATGAAGTTCCGGCCTGGCATAAAGGCAGTTTGCATTGGATTGACAACGGTTTTAGCAACCTTATTCAGCTGTTTGTGCCCACCTTTGTGAATATTTTAAAGCTCACATTGAGAACACAAATCGGTCTATATTGCTGAATTTTGGTAGCATTTGGAACTTTGGGAATTAGGGTAATGATTCCAAAGTTCAGACTGTGAAGTTATAGGGCCTCTCTGTGTAGATCATTAAAGAGAGGTAGGAGATCATCCTTTATTATCCCTCAAAAACTTGAGAAAATTCCGCTGGGAATCCATCCGGGCCTGGAGCCTTGTTATGCTCCATTTGGAATACCGCTTCTTTCACTTCGGATTCAGTGAAGGGGCTGATGAGGATATCATTTTCCTCGGGAGAAACTTGTGGAATATCTGAAATTTGATCTTCCACTAGTGTGATCTCGAATTTTCTACGATGTTCCAAAAAGGTTTTTATAATATGTGGTAATATGGCTTTTAAGACGATTATCGCCAACAACAACTCCTTGATCATCTTCAAGTTTATAAATATGTTGATTGCGATGTTTCCCATTAGCCACTAGATGAAAGAACCTAGTATTTGCATTCTCTTCCAATAGAGTTTTAACTTTGGCTCTTTCATACCACTTTAGTTCTTCTTCCCGTAGAAGAGAAACTAAACGCTCTTTTAGATAATGTTTGAGATTAATTTCCTGATCAGATAAGGAGGAGTTCTCAGCTTTCTTATCAAGATTCTCTAAAAGAGCCAAAGACAAAGTCTTTTTCTCTTTTTTGTAAGACCTGCCAAATGCATGGCCCACCCTCTTAGGTGTTGTCTAAGTCTACGAATTTTAGACGCAACGCTCAAGAGACGTGGAACGCACTTTCGATTGCCAAATATTTGCAACCATATCATGAAATCCTTCCCGTAAAAGCCATCCTCTCTCAAATTTGAAAGGTCGGTTTTGGGATCGGTGGGTCGAAGCGCCCGTACTAAGGACTAAGGGGTGTGGTCGATATATTTCTATCTCTCGGGTTCAACCGTTGTTAATGGGAATTGAATTTCCCATTCAGTACTGACGAGAACTCTATCTAGTTTCTCGAAAGTTGGGTTGCCCCCTGCCCCCGCCCAAGTATATTGGCGGCCAACCATCATAATCTCCTTAAGATCTAGAGACTCGATGACAGCATTAAAGAGGCTAGGGCATTTAGGGTCAAATTCCCCTGAGCTTTTTTCCTCCGGATTCCTCATTATGTTGAAGTCCCCTCCTACTATATATGGAAGGGCCTCCTTAGATCAGCTATTGGCTAGCTCAGAGAGGAATGCACATTTGTTTTGACTTTGTGCTGGTCCATAAACCGCATAAAGCACAAACTTGAAGTCATTAGCTTTGCATCTGAGGGTGAATTTAACATAGAAATTCCCTTCGCTAATAGCTCCAATGTCAAAAATCATCATGTCGACTCCAAGAAGGATACCTCCTGATCTCCCATGTGGCGCCATAGCATGCCATAGGAAATCACGTCCTCCACAAAGATTTTTGAGGATGTGATCTGGGAACGAGTCCCTACAAGTTTCTGAAAGAGCTATAAAATTCATTTGCTCTTCCTTAACTAATTCAGCCAAGAATCTATGTTTAGCCAAGTCTGCTAGACCTCTGCTATTCTAGAAAACCCCTTTCATTTCAGCATAATTTTTGAGGGAGTTTTTGGCTTTCTCGGAAGCTTGCCATTATTTAATTGTTTGGCATTGTTATATTTCTTCTTCCGACGGTGAGGGGAGAGACCTTGAATATGATCACTCTCCACATCCAAACCGTTCTCATTTAGATCGCCACAAGCTTGGTTGAGAATCGTTTCAAGTCTGTTTTCCCTCTCATCATCACTGTCTAGAATAGTGACTTGAGATTTGGGCTTAACCTTTTTTTTGGTTAGCCTGAAGAACCAGCCTATTAACCTCTAAAATTTTAATGACAGTAGCACCAGACAAGCCTAGGTTGATGCCTATCCTACCAAGGTTTGAAATAACTTACGAATCAGAGAAGCTAGAAAAAGAAGTACCTTGTAATTCCAGGTTCTTTTTCATATAATTTGAAATGAAGGGGAGCATATTTAACTATAAGGCCATGTTCTTCCCCGAACAGCTGCTGCTGCATGCCTAGAACCTTCGTGTCACCTCAGTCCCTCGTCTCTCCCTTCTAGAAGTCTCGCTAGTATCTAGAGGAGTGGGGAACAACGCCTTGAGTTAGTTTCTTGACGGTTCTTATTTTATCTAGGGTTTGCTTTCCTAGTAGCAATGCACCGATGAGGTGGTAACAAGGATAGAGTATTGGAATAAATTATATCCAGATCGGACTCCCCCTAGCTACCTTGATGATTCCTGATCTGACGCCGACGAAATGCTAGTGATAGTATATGTTATGCATGAACTGTCGGTTCTCTTTGGATCTTTGCAGTTGGTTTGTTTATCAGCAGTGGCCACGCAATTCCAATCTCTTTTTTCGATATTTTGCAGGAAGGTCTGGTTTGCCCTAAACTATGTTTTTGAAGGAATTTCTCCTAAACTATGTTATAGTACTACTGAAGGAATGTAAGTTTGCTTGCTACAATAAATCAATTTACTAGTGACAGGCAGCAGAGTTAAAACTAAGGCCCAACAAGCCCATCGAGGCTCAGTAACTATACATTGTATATATACAACACTAGCAAACCCTAACTCTCATTCCTCAGCCTCACCTTACGTCCGGACCATCCGGACTAAGTAGCGTACAGATGTCCAATAACACTGCACCACGTGGAAGGGAGATTTAGGAGCAATATGTGTTGCCGCACGGTGCTAACTGGTCCCCATAGGTCAGACTTCTCTCTACGTCCGGACCAAGCAGTGTACGGATGGTCTGTATTTGATTTTTTTTCCCCACCCCTCACACCGCTCCCCACACAACCGCACGGACAACGCCTCCCATCTCCTCTCTAGCATAGACCATACCTCCCCTCTTCCTCTCTAGCACCGAGGCCGGCGGCTCCTCTCTCTATCGCATGGGTGGTGCGCGCAGCAGCTCTCCCACCTGGCGGCGCGGACACGGCCTTCCCGGCTCAGTGGCAGGCGGCCGTGGCGCGGGCAAATGCTACCACTGCGGCGCGGACAGAGGCCGCCCTGGCAACGCGGATGCAGGATGTTCCTGCGACGTGGACACGACCCACCCCAACGCAAGGAGGAGGTAGGTCCTCGTCTTCTGCGTTCTCTCTCTGCATCTCTCCTCTCTCCCTGACTGTCTCCTCCTCTCAGGACTGGGTCCAATGAGGAGGAGGCCAGCTGCGAGCGGATCCGTCGAGGTGGAGGCCAGCTATGCGTGGATCTGGTGAGGTCGAGGTCAATACGAGCTCCATACTGATGGATCTTGATGCGGGGACGAGGGGCCAAGCGGAGCCAGGGACAACGGCGTTGACATCCAGCTGGCGGCGGCAATGGCCGCCCAGCTCCCTCCTCCCTGCAGATCTAGGGTTTTGGGCTGGAAACGGGCTCGTCAGCGAGCTCAAAATTGGGCTTGCTGGCAGGTTCATGTTTTTTTTTTTAAATATTTACCGAAGCAGGCATCCTAATGTGCCCGCCTTAGTAAATCGATTTACTGTAGTGCGCCAAGGGGCACACTATGGTTAGGCCACGATTTACCATGACCTTCCAACTGTGGCGGACCCATTTGCCCGTCATGGTAAATCAGAACCGTTCTCCACACAAAAGATTTATATAGTAGTGTTCTTTCAGTTTGTTGGCAAGTAGCTTTGGGGATGCTTAAAACCTTAGGCGAGAGTGTTTTCAAACTCGGATGGACACTATGAACGAGTGAAAGAAGACGGATATATTGGTTTTTTTTATCAACACATTACAGAGAAGAGTACCAAGACACCAAATAGCTACATTATAAAAATACTCCCTCCATCCAAATTGTAGTTCACTTTGATATTTTTGTACATGCATTTTTCTATGTATCTAGACATATTATTTTATCTAGATACATAGCAAAATACATGCATCAAAAAAGTCAAAGTAAACTAGAAATTGAAACGGAGGGAGTATATTTTTTTAGTGTATCTAATGGTACTATTTTGATGTTATAAACATTAGTACTTTTTTTCTTATAGATCTGATTAAATTTTAAATAGTTTTACTATGGTTTTTTTTCATGAACGAGATTTAGAACTTGTGTTTCATTAAGACGATATTTAATAAACTCCATTATGCATGGAGCACCTTTTGCGTAGCATCCCTTTAAATGCTCTCACAACTCCATTCTCACTACTCATTTCTCGCTTGTCGAACTAGAATTTGATGACATAGACAAGCTTACAAAGTGCCTAGAAGGACTTAGTATTATATATTTGCTGCTGACTGTGTCTTCAATCAGTGTCGCTCTACAATAATTCATATGGGGTTACTTAATATAATCGACCGGTTCACCTCGATCGTATCGTGTAGCTGGAAGCTCCATTATTGTAATGCATTACGATACATTATGGTAATAGCCTCCCTGCCAAATAACGTCAAATCAAACCAAAGCCTGGGATGGGTTTCGCGGAAGAATTTTTTTTTATTTTTAGCACTTTTTTGTAACTATTTACAAATCTGCCACGGTGAAATAACTATTTTGAAATCTAGCAGGTTTTTACGCGCCGTAGACGAAGGCGCGGCATTTGACCTTAACCGCGCCTTGCATGGAGGCGCGGCTCGGCGGCCACGTGGCCACCCAGTCGCCGCTCCGGCCGACGTGGCCGGTCAAGACGCGCCTCGCATCGAGGGCGCGGCTTAACCGCGCCTCCATCGAAGCGCGGCTCGGGCGGATACAAGTCCAGCCCGAGCCGGTTCATTTGTTTCCGTCGTCGCTCGTCGCCGTTGCCGCCGTCGCCGTCGCCGCCCGTCCGTGGCCCGTCGGCCGTCCCGTCGTCGTCCCGGCGGTCTTCCCCTCCTCCACCACGTCCTTGCCCCTCCCCTGCCTCTCCCCCTTAGTCCTTGTGGGTAGAGGGGCGGCTAGGGGGGCGGCTAGGGGGGTGAGGGACGGTGGGCTGTGGGATGGCGCCGCCTTAGGCCATCTCCACCGCTTGGGGAAGCCCCCCACGCTTCACTACCCACAGTTGAGAACCGTAAGTGTCCCGATCCTTTGTTTGGGTAGAGTGACATGCTTAGTTTAATTATGTGGCCATGGTTCTATAGTTAGTTGGCTAGGATGATTTGGTTAGCGTTACTTAGTTGTAGCTAAGTGGATACTTGGTTAGTTTAATTATGTGTCCATGGTTAATTATTGATTCCATACTATATATTGTTCCATATTTTTCGATAGATGGAATTGTATCGTAAGGAGTATTGGATCAAGAGGGTCGCCCTAAAGAATTATACCCCGATGCCTCTTGCAAAGATGCCCCCGTCCCTCCGGAACTCCCTGTCCCTCTTTGTGACTGTGGTAGAGAATGTCACGTGTACCTATCTCGCCATCCCGACACGCTGCACGTGCCTTCTACACTTGTAGTTCACAAGCGGTAAGTAATTCTTGCACTTTCAATTTGTCATATTTTACGTGACTAGTCAACCGGAAATTTAATTTATTGTTGTTTTGCGGGACCATAAGAAGTGTTATTTCTTCCAATGGATCGACGGGCCGGACAAGTTTGATCCTAGCTACCTTACGTTCGGTGGTTATCAATGGTGTAAAGGAAGGCAACCACATAGCAGGTTTAAACGGTGGGTGCCACCTCCACCTAACCCCCGCCAATGAATGAAGAGGAGAAGGAATTAGCCAAACTTAGACGTCTTGAATCACCGCCTCATTGCCATTGTGGAGACTATTCGTGATCGGCGATGAAAATCCTAATGAATTTGAGTGTGGCAACCCTTATCCCGTAAGTTTCTAGTGTTTGTGTATGTGCATGCTCAGACCTTTTATTTCCAACTCTATGTGCATCCTGTAACCTTCTATTTTGTAGGATCGGGCATATACCGCGCTCCGGAAATGCCTCTTCGGGGAGTGGTTTGTGGGGTCCCAAGTCTTATTGGCGGAGGAACAACGGGAGAAGAAGAGGAAAACCGTTGTCCCCGCTCCTCTGTGTTGTGCAAGTGTGGCGTCGAAGCTCAGTACGGCCTAGTTCCTTCGGAGGTTGGAATTGGCTATTGGTGCGGCCATATGGTCGACTATGATGAGGTTGGTGCAATTCTTGTGAGAATTGTGTTCTTATGTTTTAGTTTGTGTCTAATTGTTTTGTTTGTACACGAGCACCCGCAAATGCAGGTGGGAGGATTTTCTTGATAAGGATGAGTACAAGCATACAATTAAAATGAAGCAAAGAATGGGTGGAAATGCGCTTGTGCGAGAACTACATCAAGCATCGCATACTAGAGCGGCGCCGCAAGGCTCACGATATGCGTGTCCAAACCCCAAGCGTGTTGAGCACAAGAAAAGGCTTGAGTATGTGAAGAAGAGGGACGCGGTGCTTAAGGCCGGCGAGCGGGAATGGCAAGAGTACCGGGACATCAAAGGACTTGAAGCTAAATTGTGTCTCGGTGAGTATTTGAAACTCCTAACACTCCCGTGTGTTGTCCTCCATTTTAATTGCTTCGTAACCGTTTGCTTTTTACAACTACGAGAGATTGGGTGCTGCGGGAACGGGAGGTTGAGGAGGCCCGCTACGCTATCCGGATCGGGACGGCGGTGGAGGCCGAAAAGCGGGCTGCGAGCGGGCTCGCTGCGGAGAAGGCTGTGGAGGACGACACCTCTAGATTGGATGAGCTCATCGACCTAGTGTTGGCCGACGTGCGGGTGCAAGGGAGGTTCATTTGCAGCCCGTACATGATGCAAAAGCACCGGACACCGGCCAGGTTGTGCCATTGGTTCCAACAGAGGAAGAGAAAGAGTGGGATACACAAGCTATGGATGAGGCGGAGGCCGCTTACTGGAAGTCGAAGGCGGATGAGGCAAAGCCAGCCGAGAGTAGCCACCCCAGCCAGGTTGTACCAGGGGTGCTCATTGAGGAAGATTTTGAGTGGGATACCCAAGCTATCGATGAAGCTGAGGCCTTGTACTACAAGCGTAAGGAGGAGGCCACACGTTCGACTCCAACCACCAACGAGGTTGTGGTAGAGGATGATTGGGTCCCCAACTCACTCAGCGCTGAGGATTCGCCCCCCAACTCCAGTAGCGATGAGGATTTGCTTCCTGGTTATGTTTCGATGTGTAGGCCTCATTTGGTACTAAGTGCTTTTGGTGAAACTTGTCTTGTCATGTAGTTGGACAGATTCGGATTGTGTATGAACTTTGTATGTCATGTAATTTCGTTGTGTATGACCTCTGTATGTCATGTACCACCTCTTATTATTAGTACTAAGATGTGTGATGTAGTTGTGCAAGTGTGGCGATTGTGCTTTTGGCTTTTTAGTACCAAGTCAAGTTTGAACTCATTAGTACTAAGTGTGCTGTCTGGACTAGCCTCGGCACTGCTGGACTGAAGCTCGTTTGGCTTCTGCAGCCAGGCCTAGCCGCGCCACAACTGGGGGCGCGATTCCTTACCTTAACCGCGCCCCGTAAAGGCGCGGCTAAAAGACGCGCCACCAACAAAGCGCGGTTAAGGTGAGGAAGCGCGCCCCCAGTTGTGGCGCGGCTCTTCCTGGCTGCAGAAACAAAACGAGCTTCAGTCCAGCAGATGCAGAAGCAGATGCGGCTAAGGTGATGAATGCACAAAACCAAAGAACAAGATGACTTCATTAACTAAACATTTCATAGAAGCCAGCCGAGAGTTCATAGAAGCCAGCCGAGAGTTCATTAACTAAACATTTCATAGAAGCCAGCCGAGAGTTCATAGAAGTTTTCCGAGAGTTCATTAACTAAACAAAACACATGAGTTCAACCTTGACTTGCATACGGCTACAAACTCGCACATGAGTTCAAACTTGACTTGCATAGGGTTCCAAACTCGACACATTAGTTCATTAACTAAGTCACCTATAGCACAAAGTCCCCTCTACCACAACTCTAGCTACCAGGAGTGAACACTTTCTTCGGACGCCTCTGTCGCTTCCTCCCGGTGGTACATCGGTTGCCTGTGAATGCAACGTCCGTGTGGTCACGGTCATGCCGCCCTCGTCTCGTTGGCCGTGCTTCTTCTTTCTGCGTCGTACTAGGGCCGCAACAAGTATGTTACAACCATTTCCGGGAAAATTATTTAATTCATCAACATTAAGCTATAGTAATCACCTGTTCCTCCCCTTGTGTGCCCTCGGGGCACCGTGGAGTTGAGACATGTTGAGGAAGTCCGCGTCTCTGTCCCGGCGGGTGCAAGTGAATGCCATACTCTGGTGCTTCATACCCTGGTGCGTCGTCAGAGGTAGAGTCGTCGGTGCCCACATTGCCTTGCTCGTAGAAGTATTGTTCTTCATCATCATCGCCTGGTCCCTTCCCGTGTCTTTGTAATGTGGTGGTGTCGGTGTACTTTCACGCGGGGGTACTGGTGGAACAAAAGGCTCCTCCATGCAACTCATTTTCTGCGCTAATTTCTTGCATCCCTTTGCCACTTTCTGCAAGATCAGCCAATGACCAAAACATGATTGGGGTCGTGTCATTTTTTCAGAGTGCAATATCAACTAATGACATAAAAAAGTGGTGATTGTTTATCTCATACCTTAACAAAAGCTACTAGGATGCCAGGGCCATCCCGCTCGGCCTCAACTAGACGAAACTCAGCTTCGGCGGCCATGTCTCTCATCTGATTTGCCTGCGAATAAAGACCATTTTCACATTGTGTCAGTGGAAGTAATTAAAGCAAGATTCTATTACTACTTAAGCAAATCGATCAAACTTACCATGTATCTAAGTTGCCTTCCTCTTTGTGGATCTACGCCCTCCCTAGTGGCCTTGTCATATGCATCTTCTTTTGCATCCTCACCCGATTCTTCGCCGATGTCGTCGTCGTTGTATCTTTGTAGCGAGGTGCACCACAGGACGCGTATGCAGCCACCTTAGGTAGTCGTTGAAGACAGCTTCATCGTGCAGCGGTTCTTACGGTGGTGGTGGTGCCTCGGCGTGTCTGTTCTCCCACGGTTTGGATGTACACGTGGTGCTCCACGACCCGGTCCTTCTGCGACGGTACTTCCCCTCCCGAATCTGCATACTTCACAAATTAGTAGCCGCATGCCAATTTGCAATAAAAGTAGTGGTTCGATTAGGTAACGTACTCATGCAAGTCTCGTCGTGTCGAGTATGGTATAGGTGGGCATCGAAAGCTTGCCGGCATGCGCATACCCTATTCGGCGGAGTGCATCTCCACCACGTGAAAGAAAATAGCGGCGTATTCAATCGCCACTCGTTGGCCTCCTCCTTAGTTTTTGGGCTTACTATATGTTCTGCCACTCCCAAGGCTGCCGGTTGACTGCCAAGTATTGAACCGATGTTACATTTGCACAATGTAAAAAAATAGAATAACATGTACCATGACATGTCAACAACCCTTACCTGGTTATGTGTGAGGCCGTCGATGGCGTACGTGTACCCCCGGTACTTTCGCATCTTGCGCCTTTGTATTCACCTCGCATTGAGCCATTTGTACATCGCAGTTGGCCTCGCATCCTCGTGTGGCCATTCCTACATCGAAACACAAGATAGGTATTTGTTAGACATGTCACAGATAAAGTTTAGTTCAACAAAGCATTATCATACATCAGACTTACCGGCAATTCCAGAGGTCGGATAGGCACCCCGACAGGCCATCTTTCCCAGCACCAAATCTGCAGTAGGTACGCACAGCCAGCGAGGTTGGCGTTCTCTCCACATCGACGGCACGCCTCGCGAGTATGCATGCGGCCAAGCCCGAACCGCGCTCCCCGTTTGTAAGTGGCTATGTGCTCCCATGGCTGATTGAGTATGGGGATGAAAATCCAGTGATGGTGTTTCCCGACCCGTCGGGGAACGAGGAAACCGCCTACAAAGTGCCACGGCCATACCCTCGCATGCCTTTCAACCGCCTCGTTTGGAGCGTCGGGTGGCAGCAGTCTGAAGTTGTCTTTGAGCCAGAAAGAAGGCACCCCGCCTGGTTTCCTGAAAGTCGTAAATGAGTCACTAACTTGTTCAAATAAATAAAGGGTACTAATGAAATGTCATATGAACTGCTAGTGAATTACTAACTTGTTTCGTCTTGCATTCGCGTCGTCTGGTGGAACAAGTCCACAGAACTCCGCCACCTGGTTCCTCCAGGTGGCCGGATCCAAAGTCCCTGAAAGTGGCACCCCTCCCAAAGGAAGACATAGGATGTGCTTCACGTCCTGCATGGTGATAGTCATCTCACCAAAAGGGCCGTGGAACGAGTGGGTCTCAGGCCTCCACCTGCATCAGTGTATATAAGGAAAAGAGGGTCAATCGAGAGCTTGAATCGTACCAACGCTGGTCGAGAAAGTCATTGGGGATATTGTATTACCTGTCCACGGCTGCACTGAGTAGAGCGGGGTCACAGTTTGGCAGACCCTGGTTCACAGTCCGAACCAGCTCGAGGAACCCCGCACGCTCCATGTAGGTAGAATACCGATCGTCCCATTTGGACCCGCCGCGTGCGTGCGTAGCCTCAAAGGTTTCAAGGCTCTACCCTCGTCCACCGCACGTGGGCGCGGTGGGTCTCGTCGTAGTACAACTCAAGCGGGTGGTGCCTTTGGATGGTTCGCCATCTGTTACAACATTACATAGAAACGGGTTAGAAAAATGTAATGAACAATATAATGACAACAAAATAGTGTAATGCAAGTATAACAAGATAGATAGAAGGTATAGAAACAACGGTGAAAAAATTTAATGAACAATATTGACAACAAAATAGAATAATAAAAGTACTACAAGATAAATAGAAGCTAGAATTTACACCTGCTGCCCTTGTCTCCTATGCCTAGTAGCCTTGTGACCGGCCTCGCCACAAACGGAGCAATGGTTTTTACCACGCGCCGCGTCGAAGTCCCCCCCCACCATACATGTCTTCGCCGTACCCTTTCATAGCATCCATGTCCCCTCTAAGTCTCTTCTTCTTCCTCCTACCTTTTCCAACCTTGAGCAGATCGGGATCGGGCATGTGCTCAGGACCATGATAAGGGGGCCAATGTTTCGGGTCAAGGTACGGCTCGAAGGCCTTCTCCCATATCCTTAGGCAATTCGATCGGAGGTAATAAGGTGACATGTATGGTGGAGACTTGTGGTCATGTCCTAGGGCCCTGCAAGCTGTGACCATGTGATGACAGGGGGCATGCATGATCTGTGGTATGTTGCAAGTGCACTCGACCTTCTCAAGATCCACCTTGAAACATTCACCGCCTTGTTGTTCACCGCCCAAGGTCGTTCCACCCTCGGCTCGTACCTGGTAAATCATCATGCTAGGTCCATAAGCAATGCGGTTGTTTTTCGGCCCACTTCTCCGCCTCACTAAGGTACTCTTCTGCAGCCTTTCCCCAAGCACCGTAATCAAACATCTTTGGGTTGCCCAGCTTACCTTGTACATTTTGGTACCTCGTCACAAAATATTCGTTGCACTTCCTAAACGAATACTCCACTATTCGCATACACGAGGCAATGCTCGGACACCCTTGAAAACACGGTTAAAAGACTCCGACGAGTTCGTGGTCATGATGCCATACCTGTACCCACCTTCATCATAAGCCAAAGCCCACTTGGACTTCTCGGCCATTTGTTCTTCCAACCGGTGCCGCGGTCTCATTCATGTCCTTCTTTAGTGCCACTAATGTTTCATCAAACTACGCATTTGTACGAACACAACACAATTTCTTCAGCAATTTACATACCTCCCTCTTCCTCTGACGCCGCCAGAAATTAGCGGCAAAGTGGCGCATGCACCATCTATGCTCCAGAGGAGGGTGTCCATCAATCTGTTCTTCTGCAGCGTTCAAGAGACCGGCATGCCTATCAGATATCATGCATATCTGCGAGAATTTCCAAGTAAATTGACCCAGAAGCCTCATGAACCATGACCATGACTCATTGTTCTCTCCTCGGCAATTGCAAAGGCAAGTGGAACTATCGATTCTCGGGATCACGGGGAAGCGGCCATCATCAACACTCCTGTACTTGCTGTTAAGAAAGTGGCGTCCACGACCACGCCCGGCCTACAAAGCTGGAATGCATGTTTTGTCCGGTCGAAAAACCGAAAACACGCCTCGGCACATTGTACCTTGTTGTGGTACGCCCCTACGAGTCACCAATCCGTACTTGTTACCCGTGTCTATCCACCATTTCATTCCAGGGTTGAAATGAACCATTGCACACAGTATTCGGGGTACCCTATTGTAGGCCTCCTTCCAGCTACCCCAACGAATCTGCAGGGCTAGCTGCTTAGCACGCCACACCTTTCCGTACTTAGGCTTGTACTTTGTGAATTCTCGAGTGAAATACGCAAGGAAGAGACCGAGATGTCGTTGTCGTTATCGACGAGGGCCAATATGCGACGAGCACAATACCGCGCGATCATCGAGGATGGTTTTGTTGTCCCTCATTTGAGGCACAATCGTGAGGCTGCACGACTCGGGTTATCTTCCACTTGTCATCGCTCGGTCTCTTTCTTGCATTAACCCTCCACTCACAACCCCTCTTGCATCTCACGTAGTACAGCTCATTCACGTTAGAATTGGTGACATAGTACGGCCTATGGTGGTACACTGACATAGTTCTCAAGGAACAACTTCGAGATCAAGCAAGGAATTGAACATCATGCCCTTCGAATTATCGCTTTCTCATCCCTGAAGTGAGTGAAGAAGTCCCTACACATTTGGAGGCCGGTGTCACAAACCGCCATATCCGCCATGCTGACATCCCTATAGTTAGGAACCCCGCAGAAAGGTATGTTCGCCGACCTCAGCTGCATCAGCTCTGTCTCTGTGTAAGGATCAGGTGGCACAAAAGACCGTGCCGCACTGAAAGTAGCACATCCATCATAAGGGGCTTCCGGGTGTTCTGTAGCTAGTCTTCCTTGGACCGGCACTGCATGCAGCTCTTCAACAGCCACAGGAGGTGGCATAGGATGAGCCGGTGCTGGAGCTGCATATGTGCCTCCCTCCTCATCCCCCGAATCATCTGAATCATCTACATCGTCACCGATCCTATCATCCTCAAGCCTCTCCGCATCTTCGCGATCGAAATCATCAGGATCGAAGTCATTGTTCATATGCCCTGGCGACCTCCTGCCCGACTCGTCCTCATCCATCAAAGGTTGCTCCTGCGTCAACTGACCATCCAAGTCCATCTCCTGCGTTGTGTCGGCATCAGCACCAACCCCATCATCAGCACCTCCATGGTCCTCAGAGTAAGGCACATCATCGCCCAATGTCTCCACAACAACCTCAGCAACTTTACCATTGCAACCCTGAAGGACATGAGTGTAGCGGGACCAAAGAGCTGAGTTCCCCAAAGGCATCATAACATAGCGAGGCCTTGCTTTGTCCCAACATCAAACCTCCCCTGAGCATGATATCACCGCCAAATTTTGCCTTCAAACGAAGCATCAGCTCATTGAAGCTCGGAGGTGCATCAAAGATCTCCAAATCTTCCGTCATATCAACGAACAAGCAATCTTCTTTCGTGACACTTCCTCCGTAGAAAACACGCACAAAACAATCCATCTACAAAATGGGAGGCATTGACATCGGGGATACGGATTGGTCCAACCACTTCTAACCCTAAAGCCTATCTTCATCGCCCACTTTACTACTCCTTCATCACCGATTTCTCAACTACACTATGAACTATATATAACTAACTAATATATAACTTGTAAAACTATCTACACTAACTAAACATAAGGCACTATCTACATCACTATCTAAACTAACTATGTAAACTAACTATATTTAATCTAAACTATTATAATTAATATATAATCTATCTATTACTAACTAAACAATGTATCAAAATTGAAAAAAAAGGATAAGGAAGTACCTTCTCTTCCTCACTGCCGGCAGAGGGAAGAAGACAGTGGAGGACGCACGGCGGCACGGCCACACGGCGGCACAGCAGGCACCAGACGCCGGCGGAGGCAGGGGACTCCGGCTCCTACCCCCACCTCACGCCATGGCCACCCCGGGGGGGCTCCCCCACCTCACAACGACGGACAGCCGGGCGAGGCGGACGGCGGAGAGGAGAGGACGGCGCCGCGGGCGCGGGCGGACGGACGGGCGACGGAGGCCGGCGGCGGACTCCCTCACAACGACGGCGGCCGGCGGAGGCGGGGGAGTTGCGGCCGGCGGACGGAGCAGCGCCGGGGCGACGGCGAACTCCCTGGCGGCGGCGGCGGAACTCCCTTACGTCTCAGGACGAATGGACGCGACGACGGCGAGGCGGCGACGACCGCCGCGGCGATGGCGGACAGGGAGGCGGCGGCGGACTGGGAACGAAATGTGGTCGGGGGAGAGAAGGGTGCGGCTCGGGCTGGGCTGGGCCTCTATTCAGCCGAACCGCGCCTTAGATGCAGGCGCGGATCACCCGCGCCATGCATGAAGCGCGGTTCTACCCACGTCGGCTGCAGCGGCGAATCGGGCGGCCACGTGGCAAACCTAGCCGCGCCTCCATGCAAGGCGCGGTAAAGGTGGAAAGCCGCGCCCGTTCGGCGCGTAAAAACCTGCTAGATTTGGAAATAGTTTTTTCACCGTGTCAGATTTGTAAATAGTTAAAAAAAAGTGCTAAAAATAAAAAAAAAAATTCTCGCGGAACACAGCGCCCATGGTCGCCGTCGGCCCATCGCAGTCGTAGGGGGATCTACACCCTGCCGGCCGCGCATTTTTCATGGACCGTGCTGTGGCCTGGTGCACGCACGTCAACGTCATCGGTTGCAGCGTTCTGATGTCCGTAGCAAACGAACCCTTCGTAGAGTTTATCCGGTTGGCCGGCCGGCACTTGGATTTGGGCCAGAGAAATAGAGAGTAGAGGCCGGAGCGAAGAAGGCACCGACTAGCGACTAGAAACGCATTTGGGATTTGGCCACTGATGCGTAGCGACTGGAGCACGGTGGGTGCATCCGCTGGCACCGTCGTCTCGCAGCTTCATTTGGAGGCGAAATTTGCAATGCCAAAGCAAATCCTACCATGGCAAATGCCGAGTTGTCCGCCAATACTTCGCTACCATGCAAATCGGGAAATATATCACACCGAAAGCTACTCTGTTTTTTGTACTTTAGTACACCCGCACCTGCAGTAAGCCTCTTTATGTACAGCACGTAGCACCTGTACGTCCACCACGTACCAGACACTCCAGTCGACTGCATGAGCATGGAGCAATCGTCCTGGCATTACCTGCGCCTCTTCCTGGCTCTGGTCCTGCCACTCCTGCTCCTCAGGCGGCTACTCAGGGGGCGCCACCGCGACGGCGACGCCAGCGGCGTCCGGCTGCCGCCAGGGCCATGGAGGCTGCCGGTGATCGGCAGCCTACACCACCTCGTGGGCAAGCCGCTGGCGCACCGCGCGTTCGCCGACCTCGCCCGCCGCCTCGGCGATGCGCCGCTCATATACCTCAGGCTCGGCGAGGTCCCCGTCGTGGTGGCCACGTCCCGGGACGCCGCACGCGAGGTCCTGCGGACGAACGACGTCACGTTCGCCACGCGGCCGTGGAGCCCCACGATCAAGATATATATGCACGAAGGGGCGGGCGTCGTGTTCGCACCCTACGGCGACCTGTGGCGCCAGCTCCGGAAGATCTGCATGCTGGAGCTGCTGAGCGCCCGCCGCGTCCAGTCATTCCGCCATGTCCGGGAGGACGAGGTGGCGCGTCTCGTCGCTGCGGTCGCCGCCACCCGTCCGGGTGAGCCCGTCAACGTCAGCCACCGCATCGCAGTGCTCGTCACCGATTCGGCGGTGCGTGCCATGATCGGGGACAGGTTCAGCAGGCGGGACGAGTTCTTGGTATCGCTCGAGGAGGGGCTCAAGCTTGTCACCGGGTTTAACCTAGGTGACCTATTCCCATCGTCGCCGTTTGTGAACTTCCTCTGCGGAACAGCACGGCGAGCACATGCGAATCACCGGAATACATTTGAACTCATGGAGTGCGCCATCAAGCAACACGAGGAAAGGAGAGCTCAAGCGGTGGCGAAGGGTGCCGCTGTCCAGGAGGAAGAAGAGGACCTAGTGGACGTGCTCTTGAGGATACAGAAGGAAGGTGGCCTCGACATGCCTCTCACAATGGGAATGATCAAAGCCGTTATCCTTGTAAGTGCATATATATATTTAACAAGAGTTTATCATGTTTGTTTGCATTTTGTTTATCATGCATGTTCTTGTAATTTTGCATATATAGGACTTGTTCAGCGCTGGAAGCGAGACAGCGTCAACTACACTGCAGTGGGCCATGGCGGAGCTTATGAGGAACCCGGATGTGATGAAGAAAGTGCAAGCCGAGCTACGTGACAATCTTAATGGTAAGCCCAAAGTGACTGAAGATGACTTGGTACAGATGCAGTACTTGAAGCTCGTCATCAAGGAAACACTCAGGCTGCATCCAGCGGCGCCATTGCTTCTCCCAAGGGAAGCAAGGGAATCATGCAAGATCCTTGGGTATGACGTACCCAAGGGCACCACGGTATTCGTGAACGCATGGGCAATCGGTAGGGATCCAAAGTATTGGAATGATGCTGGAGAGTTTCAGCCCGAGCGATTTGAGTGTAGCACAATCGACTTTAAGGGCATGGACTTTGAGTACATACCATTTGGTGCCGGTAGAAGAATATGCCCTGGGATGGTGTTTGCACAGTCGAATATAGAACTCGCACTGGCAGCCCTGCTCTACCACTTTGACTGGAAGCTCGAAGACGGGCTCAAGCCAAGTGAGCTGGACATGACTGAGGACATGGGCCTCACTGTTCGAAAGAAGAACGACTTGCTCCTGCATCCCATCGTCCGTGTGCCCCACCAATCAGCACAATAGTTGCTTCGAGCATTATAGTATTCGTGTATGATTCATATATGTAATTTGAACTCATATGTAAGTTATCTTATTATCTAATAATAGGGGAAGTAATTTTGATGATTATTAAGTGACAACATTATTAATTGGACTAATGTTGTACGTTAGTACATAATGTTTTAGTCATACGGATGCAACGAACTTGGGCAAGGCTACAGTCACTACCAGAATCCAGATATTTTGTGACAGTGAAAATCAGTCACGAAATACGGTTTTACTCTCACGAAAATAATGTGTGAGAGTACACCGTCACGCATGTCCTCTCACAATACTAGACTCACGGAATACACATTATCGTGAGAGTTCACCGTCACATATTATTTTCATGAGAGTGGTACAGTCTCACGAAAGCAATGTGCCGCCAGGTTTGCATCCATATTTTCATGACGGGTTTTCATGGTATGTTGTGAGAGTTCACCTTCAAGAACAGATTTCGTGAGAGTGTGGTACTTCGTGAGAGCTCACCGTCATGAAGTCATTTCGTGAGAGTTTGGTATTTCGTGAGAGCTCACTGTCATAAAGTTATTTTGTGAGAGTTTGGTATTTCGTGAGAGCTCACCGCCATGAAGTTATTTCGTGAGAGTTTAGGATTTCCTGAGAGCTCACCATCATGAAGTTATTTCGTGAGAGAGTCAATACCATCATGAAAATTACACAACAAGAGCATCTCGAACCAAATTCCAAATGCACATGACCAGTCCAAACACACATAAAAATAAAATGTACATCCACACATTTTAAAGTTGTTGCTCCTGCAAGATTAGAGTAAGTTGAATCCCAAGTTCGGGTTCTCTACCTTCATTTAGATCAAAAAGAAAGGGGTATAGGCCTGGATTTTAAAAATTAAAACACTTCAGTTTACACCCTTACAGGATAGGTGTCAGCAAACGGGCCACACATCCGTTGTTTGTCATGGGCTCAATGCCATAGCCCGCAACAACCTTGCGCTCACCGCATCTGAGAAAGCTTGACTCATAGGATTGGTCTTTAGATTGCATATTCAGGAATGAAACACAAGAAATGCTGACAGCCTTATTCCAAAATAATTGACGACCAACACTTGGGTGTCAGATGCCCTCAAAACACGCAGAGTAGTGAGAAGACAGCCTCAATTATTTTCATGTGAGCAAAACAACTTCTAATAGGAATCCGGCACAGTTTTTTTTCTTATTTATTAGTAGATGATATAAGATAACTAGATATGATTTCAGATAGCTAGCATATATGAATCATATAGGCAAACACTATAATGCTTGAAGCAACTATTGTGCTTATTGGTGGGGCACACGGACGATCGGATGCAGAAGCAAGTCGTTCTTCTTTCCAACAGTTAGGCCTATGTCCTCAGTCATGTCCAGCTCACTTAGCTTCAGCCCCTCTTCAAGCTTCCAGTCAAAGTGGTAGAGCAGGGCTGCTAGTGCGAGTTCTATATTTGACTGCGCAAACATCATCCCCGGACATATTCTTCTACCAGCACCAAATGGTATGTACTCAAAGTGCATGCCTTTGAAGTCGATTGTGCCACACTCAAATCGCTCCAGCGTCATTCCAATACTTGGGATCCCTACCAATCGCCCAAGCGTTCACTAACACAGTGGTGCCCTTTGGCACATCATACCCAAGGATTGATGATGAGCTTCAAGTATTTCATCTGAACCAAGTCATTTTCGGTCACTTTTGGCTTACCATTAAGGTTGTCACGTAGCTCGGCTTGCACTTTCTTCAGCACATTCGGGTACCTCATAAGCTCCGACATGGCCCATTCCAGTGTAATTGCTGATGTCTCACTTCCAGCGATGAACAAGTCCTATATATGCAGAATTTTAAGAAACAAACACAATGGAAACGTATACAAACAAACATGGTAACTAAATACTTGATCGATGTATGCACTTACAAGGATAACGGCTTTGATCATACCCATTGTGAGTGGCATGTCAAGGCCGCCTTTCTTTTGTATCCTCAAGACCTGCGTGATCATCTTTGCGGATGTAAGTGGGTTTACAAGGTGGGAGAAGCAATGGTGTCGCCGGATGTAGCCTCAGTGTTTCCTTGATGATGAGCTTCAAGTATTTCATCTGAACCAAGTCATTTTCGGTCACTTTTGGCTTACCATTAAGGTTGGCACTTTCTTCACTCTACCTCATAAGCTCCGACATGGCCCATTCCAGTGTAATTGCTGATGACAGCGATGAACCCCAGAATTTTAAGAAACAAACACAATGGAAACGTATACAAACAAACATGGTAACTAAATACTTGATCGATGTATGCACTTGCTTTGATCATACCCTGGCATGTCCTTTCTTTTGTATCCTCGTCCACCAGGCTGGACAGCCCCTTGACCGCTGCGGCTCTCCTTTCCTGGCTGCTTGATGGCGCACCGCTGCGGCTCTCCTTTCCTCGTGCTGCTTGATGGCGCACCCCATGAGCTCCATGTTCTTTCTGTGGTTCACAAGCGCTCGCCGTGCCGTGCCACAGAGGAAGCTCACGAATGGCGACGACGGGAATAGGTCGGCTAGGTTGAATCCGGGGAGGAGCTTGAGCCCCTCCTCGAGCGACACTAAGAACTCGTCCCGCCTGCTGAACCTGTCCCCGATCATCGCACGCACTGCCGAATCGGCGACCATCACGGCGATGCGGCGGCTGACGTTGACGGGCTCGCCCGGCGGGGTGGCGGCGACCGCGCCGACGAGGCGCGCCACCTCGTCCTCGCGAACATGGCGGAACGACTGGACGCGGCGGGCGCTCAGCAGCTCCATGACGCAGATCTTCCGGAGCTGGAAACACATGTCGCCATAGGGCGCGAACACCAGTCCCAGCCCGTCCTCCGTCATGATCTTTGAGGTGGGGCTCGACGGCCGCGCGGCGAACGCGACGTCGTTCGTCCGCAGGACCTCGCGCGCGGCGTCCCTGGACGTGGCCACCACGACGGGGACCTCGCCGAGCCTGAGGTGCATGAGCGGTGCGTCGAGGCGGCGCGCGAGGTCCGCGAACGCGCGGTGCACGTGCGGCTTGCCCACGAGGTGGTGTAGGCTGCCGATCACCGGCAGCTCCCATGGGCCCGGCGGCAGCCGGAGGCCGCCGGCGTTGCCGTCGCGCTTCCTGATCAGCCTGAGGAGCAGGAGGGGTAGGAGCAGAGCCAGGAAGAGGCACAGGTAGTGCGACGCTTGCTCCATACTAGCTGGTTCCTAGCTTCTGCAAGCTTGGCGTTTGGTCGACTGGAGCGTCTGGTGGCCTTGGGATCTATGTGTGCGTACAAAATGATGAGTGAACGGTGTCATCACATGCTAATCAGGTGGGCAACTCGGCATGGCATTGCCACCGTCCAGACGCATGGTCACGTCGCTCTGTCGTGCTGCCCGGGTCGCCGCTCGTTACTCGCACGCAAGTTTCACTTCCAAATTAAGCTGCAAGACGGTGCCAGCGGATACGGCGTGCAGTCGCCACGCAGTGGCCAAATGCATGGCTTGTCGGTGTCATCTACCTACTCATCTTCGCCCCTGCCTCTCTGCTCTCACTTTCTTTATCCGAATTCAAGTGCCGGCCAACCGGATAAAAACTCACCCCCGTTGGATCGCACATCGGGTCTGGGTAAATCTGTTGATGTAAATCGTCCATCGGTGACAGCCTAAGATGTGATGTGATGTGATAGGGTTGCTCTTCAGATTGTATACTCAGACATTCAATGAACACAAGAAATGCTGACAGCCTTATTCCAAATTTTGCAGGCATTCAGCCAACACCATGAAGAATGTGGGTGCAGATATCTCATTATAAATATAAATAAATAATTTCCAGCTTGATGTAACATTGTTTTGTTCTTTGTATCTTAAGCTTACATACAAGATATCAGGTCTTACACTTCAAACACATAAACTTCATCTGCAAGAGCCATTATTACAAGCAGACTGCAAGGACGACATAGTGCATTGCCAACCGTAACATGCTATTTCATCTCAACTTCCAGCTTCCAGGTGCATCCACCTTAATGTCGATGCTTTATCAGTGCCTATCTCTGATGATTTGAGTCGAACTCAGGGTCCTGGGTCTATTTATAGTAGAGATATATATGAGCGAATCCCTCTCCCTCACTTCAAATATCTTCATAGGTACATAATACTGAGCCATGACGACCATTAGAAAACATCAGGTGGGAAACGTCCAGGCGTAGAATTGTTCTGCTGAGCCAGCTTCAAATGCACTGCAAGTGCTTTATCTGCATCAAACCATGTATCACAAATAACCTTTTTTTAAATAAATATCGAAGGTTTCAGAGGCCTGCTCATCGGCTTCCCAGTGCACACAAGTGATCACACTTGAGTAGCTACGGCGGTGCAATAGCGAGAAGAGGCAAAATAAAAACCATAACTCAATTGGATGATTTTTTGCATGGCTGGTAGGCTCCTTATATAGTCCGGTCCAACCGACCTCGTGTCGCGATCACAATCAAAATCACTTTTAGGACTCCGCAACTTGACGGCTAAGAAACCAAAAACTACACCTGAAAAAGAAGGCCGCGCTCCTGCAAAGCGTTTAGTACTCCGTTCTAAGTTTAAATAAACAGGTCTAGCTGAAGAAAACCAGCTGCTAACCGTTTAGTACTCCGTTCTAAATTTAGTTTGGCTTTTCTAGGTTATTCGTTTTGTCAGGACAAAACATATAAACTATCTAGATGTATATATATACTAAAAAATAAAAACAACATATAATTTGGCTTTTATTAGTTGAATCCTTTGGCTAGGACAGAAATTGTTAATTGCATTTAGAGAGAGAGCGCTAACTATTTATTAGATGTTTAGTTGAGTTATTTGGACCGAGACAGCCAACCGTCATTATTTTACTCCCTCCATTCCAAATTGTAAGTCATTCTAAAAATCTTAGAGAGTCAAATTTTTTCAAATTTAACCAAATTTATATGATAAAATAATAACATTTATGATGCCAATTAAGTATTGTTAGCTTATTTTTTACTTATATTTTTATTGTATATCTATTCAATATCACAAATCAATATAGTTTACTCTATAATTTTGGTCAAACTTAAAAACTTTGACTCTCCAAAATTCTTGAAATGACTTATAGTTTGAAACGGAGAGAATATATACTTGTTAAAATTCGATGGTTTAGCTTGCCGAGGGAAAAGGAAGGCTTTGAATTTGTTCCAACGGTGGCATGGCCATGACGTCACACCGTGCGAGCACCTACCAGTCTAACCCTCCCGGCCAACAGGCCAAGCCCGGCGTCCCCTTTCGCGTTGTCTTGCTCCTCGCGACCTTGAGCATGGCACGTCACTTTTCTCCCATCAGCATGCTCCTCCTCAGTCGTCCTGCACAATCGCTACTTTTCACATGCAGACAAAATCAACCCACCACTAGAAAATGTGCAGAGAAATTATAAAAGTGAAGTTATAAATGTCACATCCAATGTTTCGTAGAATATTGGAAAGTGTTTTCGATACCACTAAAAATAATAATTGCAGAACTCGTCTATAAATTGTGAGACTAATTTATTAAGACTAATGAATCTATTATTAGTACATTTACTACTGTAGCACTTTAGTGTCAAACCATGCATGGCCTAATTAGGCTCAAAACATTCTGACTCACAATTTACATGTAAATTATGTAATTAGTTTTTTATTTCACTTACATTTAATACTTCGTGCGTGTGCCAAACATTCGATGTGATAGGTTGTAAAGTTTTTGACCGGAAGCATGCATGTTGTCATCTCTCTTGTCTATCTATAATATCAGCAGTTAGTGTTATTCTAAACGGTAAAGGGATTAACATTTAGAAGCTCCTTAAACAGTCTAAAAAATTTCTCTATATAGTACTATTAAAATATACTACATATAAATTCATGTAAAAGATTAATATATTACTCTCTTCATTTCAAATTATAAGTCATTTTGACTTTTTTTTACATTCAATTTTTTTATACAACTTGATATAACGAATGCTTGCATACATTAGCCAATCTTATATACCAAAACGTCAAGCTGACCTATACGAATTTGGAACAAAGGTAGTAGGATACGGTCCAAATGTTCCGGCGGTAATGTGCTTGTCCAATTTGTCATATGGACTTGTGGGGTTTTCTTTGTTGACCTACATAGAGCTACGAGCTGATGCGTTTTATATCATCCAGACGTGGGCACATTTGAAAGTGGGATCACGGTCATCGGACCATTTATTTATTTATTTAAAAAAACATTTGATTGGTTATTTGGACTTCGACTTTGCGGGTAGCAAGGTTGATAGAAAGAGCACCAGTGACACATGTCAATTATTTGGAAGATCACTTGTGTCATCATCATCAAAGAAGCAAATAAGTGTGGCACTCTATAATTGTTGTGCTCAATTACTTTGGATGAAAGCAACTTTAAGTGACTTTGGATGCAAATTCAATCAAGCGACATTGCTATGTGACAATGAAGCTAACCAACAACCCGGTTCAATATTCAAGAACAAAGAACATTGACAGTAGACACCATTTCATAAGAGATCATCAACAAAAGGTGATATGGATTAAAAATATGGGCACCAATGATCAACTTGCTGACATATTCACCATGCCACTTGATGAGAAGATGTTGTGCAAGCTAAGGAATAAATTGAACATTCTTAATTTCTCAAACATGAGCAGAATGACCACACTTATATGACAATAAATTGAACATTCTTGATTTCTCAAACAAGAGCAGAATGACCCCACTTATATGGCATGTATCTCCTGCGGTAAATCGATTTAATATGGCAGGAAAAAGTGCCCGCCACAGTAAATAAAAAATAATCGTGGGATTTACAGCAGCAAGCAAAAAAAGATTCTGCTACATAGGGCTATTTGAAATGCTACGGAAGTTCATTTGTGTACTAGTGTGCTTGTGAAAATACTAACGCGTGCCCATGGTGATGGCACATTGTGGTTTGCTTGTTAGAAGCAAGCTTGAAGAAAAATGACATGAAAAAGGATCACCTAATAGTAATCAGAAGCGCCAGTCGGGCGCGCCCAGTCGCTTTGATCGGTCGCTGGCGTGAGGCGCTAACCAGATATGTTAGTGCCGCAGCGAGGCAGAGCAGCGTAGCTGGTAATAGAAGTTGTGGCGCGTCCGATCTGGCTCATTGGATGCTTCTGATGTGATTGTTGGCGGTCCTTAACTCCGATTTTTACCCGCCAATTATAGATCATTTTGGGAGAAATAAATATTTTATTGTACATATATCTTTACTATTGACCTAGTTCCACTTGTACTTGGAGAAAATATTGTTTTGCAGAAAATACACCAAGTGTAGGAAATTCCAGAATAAAAGTACGCTTTTCGGAAGGCGTAAAAGAGCAAGAGAACACAGGCCAGCCACCTGGGGTCGAGATGGGCCAAAAGCACCACCACAGATGCAACCCAGGAGGCGGCGCCACCCAGGCGCGGGCGCGCCTGGGGCGCGCGCGCCAGCCCTGCCGCCAGGTGTTCCCGGCCAAGGCGGTTTGCCTCCTTCCATCTGGGGCATGACGGTTTCGCTGGTGTTTTTAGACCACTACCCCCGAACCGCCTTCAGGGGGCTATAAATGAAGAGGAGAGGCCCCCCACCATCACACACACCATTTGGAGCCATCTCTACACTTCTCACTTGTTCATTAGTTTTAGCATTAGTCCTTTGGAGCTAGGCAAAGCTACTCGGAGAGCTTGTCTCCAGGAAGAAGAGCTACACTCTTGGTATAAATCTATGGAGCGTTCTTTCTTAGTCAAGTTCTCATTACATTTATATAGTCTTGCATATGAACTAGAGTATAGTCTAGTACACGATATATTCGATGATCAAGAACTAGGCCATAGTTCTTGTGAGAATTGTTCATCGTGTTCTACATTGTTCTTCATCGTTCATATGTTTTACCTATTTAGATTAGATTGTAGAAGAGGAACAGCGGTTCGATGTACCTTCGGGTTTGCCTATGTCCTAACTCGTCCATCCGTAGGGTGGGAGCCCTGGGGGGATGTAGGTAGCTCCTTGGTATGTGGGTATGGTGTCCGGATGCGAAGGAACCTTCGGATATGTCGGCATACCACGGTTGAGGTGGTAGGCGGTAGGTGGTGACAGCCCTGTCCGTCCCTTGTAATCCCCCACGTTCGCATGTTGAGTAGGAGTTCGTAAAGGCCGCCATCGACTGGCAGACCAGTTGTCGCGGTCTCCCCATATTCCTAGTCTATAGTCGAGTCTTGACTTGTATAACATGTGGAATTAGCTGTTCTAGCAATGATTGTATAGGACCCCGCGTAGATTATTCTTTATTCTTTATTTTACCTTTATTCCTTTGAGATTGCTCTAAGTGTGTGTCCACTATCCAAACTACCGTATGCTTACCCCTGTATAGCATATTGGTCGGTTTCTCCTCATGCTAGATATTGTATTCATACCCATGCTAGATTACTTAACTACTCATGCCTTCCTTTGGGAAATTATAAATAACGATACCCTGAATACTTCCGGGTGAAATGCTACAATGATAGATCCGTGCGCTTGCGGATATTTATTCTAATAGGATGTGATCTATCTCTTGGCGACACTCGCGTAGTTGCTAGAACCTGTTTCTAGTGAATATGTCGAGTAATGCCAATTAGCATTTCTGGCGTAGTTATCAGAATTAGGCTCTAAGTCTGTTTTTGGTAATCGCGCTAAGAAATGCCAACAATGATTTGGGTGGCTCTGGACCTCTCTGGTCTTGCAACAGACGCCACTGTTGGCACGTCCAATACAATGGTCAGCGCGTCCGTTGATAGCGCTTGGGTGTGCTAAACGGATGCGGTCATGGTGTGTTCGGTCGTAAATTAACGCACGAATGTTGGTGACCGTTGTGATCTAATGGCTGATATTGAATGTGATCACTACGGGACAGCCTAGAGGCATTGGACGCGCCCTGCGGCACTCCTGATGACCTCGACAAACATGTCCGATGGCTTCCCTGAGGCCAATGGCTAGTGGGGGTTTGCCCTTCTATTTAAGGCCTAAGGCCGAGTGTTGCACGCTCTCTTGGACATTTGTGATTGTGAAACATCTCTTTGAGCCGAGCATACTCTCCCGCTCATCTCTCTTGCTTGCTTGTGTAAAATCAAAGTGAGATTGAGTGTTTTCAAGTGCATTTGCTTGTGTAATTGCATTTAGTTAGTGGCACTTGGAGACCATTTTGCCAGTGAGTTTCTTGTTACTCTTGGTGGTTGCCACCACCTAGTCGGGTTGAAGGATTGAAGAAGGCATAGCAAGAGTTGGTGATAGTTCTTGAACAGTGAGGGGTGTTGTGTCTTTTCCGGTGGAGAGTCAAAAGCAACTCTAGTAATTAAATTGCTCATGTCATTGAGTTACCTCACTTGTGATTGGTTCTTGTCATGCATATGGTGCTTAGCGGCCAAACCACCAAATGTTGGTCGACACAACAAGAACTAGCAATCAAGGTTTTTTTTACCGCTTGGTAAACTGCGATTTACCGCGGTAACCGGCCTTACCAGGCCGGACCGGTAACGGTTCGGTCCGGTTCGGTAAGGCCCAAATTTAAATTGAAAATTTGAAAAAAAACTGAAAAATTCCTAAAAATAGTTCATGATTTATAGAAGCCAATGGTGTAAAATTTTTTCAAATTTGAGTTCGTTTGGTATTTATTTAGACGTTTAAAAGTTTGAAAAAAAAAGAAAAATACACAGCCGGCCCATTAAGGCCCATTAAATCATGAAGGTCGAAAAATATACTAAACGCACTCAAATTTGAAAAATTTTGACATCACTGGATTCTATAAACCATAAAGTATTTTTAGGAATTTTTAAGCATTTAAAAAAATTGAATTTTGAAAAAAAACCGCTCAAACCGAGCGGTAAACCGCTCAAACCGACCGGTTATCGGACCAAACCGCTCGGTATACCGGCCGCCGACCGAACCACTGCGGACTTTGAATTCAAATTCAAAATCGTTCGGTTTCCGGCCGGTTACCGGTAAACCGCTCCGGTAAACCGGAACCGGAGGGTGTCGGTTTTGGACGACCCGTCCGTAAAAAAAACCTTGCTAGCAATGCACTGCATGGCTTCTGTAGATCGTGCGTCCTTTCTCGCTTGCTCGTTATCGTAGCACGTACACGATCGTATGCGGCGCCGATATATTAGCACGTAAATACACGATCCTATGGATCGACGACACACGACATTGATCCAGAAGCGACGTGTCCGCATTGACGAACAGGTTCGTTGCCAGACACCAGTGCTGTCGATCGGATGTCACGTGTGCGGCGTGCCGGTCATCGGCCGGCAAGCCGCGATGTAGCCTAGTCGTACGTATGACGCTATGCCCTTGATCTCTGAGAACTTTTTGGTCGCCATTTCTTGATGGATTCCATATCACTCGGGGTTTCTCGGCGGGGTAACCATCGTCGTATCGGATGGATACGTCGTCAGCATGGAGGTCGACGGCAGTGATCGCTGGGACGGATCCCTGCTTCCATGATAACGGCGGCACGAAAAACGGAGAATCAATATCGTGCCTGTTTTCGACGCCGAGTTGCGGCCGATTTTGATCTTGAGGTACGCCAGGGTTCGTCATGAATCAGCACGCACATCCCTAGTGTTGACAAAAGATGTTCGACAATTCGCTAAGAGGATCCCCACGGTAGATTGACCGACGGGGTGCACGTGACAAGAATAAGAGGGTAAGAAAGACACAAGAGTTAGACGTTTTTAGCCCAACACGACACAATTATGGGATCAGGCATATCGGATTATGCGATGTCTTCCGGGCGTCCTTGATGCTTTAATTTGCGGCGTGTGCCGTAAAAGCCTTGGTCTTGTGGGCTCTAGATCATGGGGTGACGCGGTCCATGTCATTCGTCGTGGGTATCCGAGGTCTTACCTCCACGTGTGACCAGGACTAAAACCAAAACTAAAATGTCTACAGCCAGTTGAAGAACGGAGCGCCCGCTTCATTCTGGCTCCTCTTTTCTCACTTGTTCAACCTTCTGCTGATGTATTTGCTGCTGACTATGTGTCTTCAATCAGTGTCGCTCTACAAGTCATGTGGGGTTAATTAATCTCCGGTTCACCTGGGATCATAGAATTCCAATCAGATCTCAGAGTATCAAAGAGCCATCGTCACTCCACCGGACCCACTTCATTCACGCCTGTTTATATATGTAACACCACTGGACACACTCCAGACGGTCCACCAAACTTCGCAGAACCAAGCTTAGGCAGCGTACGTACTGCGCATGGAGCCAGCATCGTACTACCTCTGCCTCTTCCTGGCTCTTTTTCTACCACTCCTGCTCCTTAGCCTACTCAAGGGGCGCCACGGCGACAGCGATGGCGTCCGGCTGCCGCCGAGGCCATGGCGGCTGCCGGTGATCGGCAGCATGCACCACCTCGTGGGCAAGCCGCTGGTGCACCGCGCGTTCGCCGACCTCGCTCGCCGCCTGGACGCGCCGCTCATGTACCTCAGACTCGGCGAGGTCCCTGTCGTGGTGGCCATGTCCAGGGACACCGCGCACGAGGTCCTGCGGACCAACGACGTTACCTTGGCCACACGGCCGTTGAGCCCCCCGCTGAGGGTCCTGATGCAGGACGGGCTGGACCTGGTGTTCGCGCCCTACGGTGACCACTGGCGCCAGCTCCGAAAGATATGCGTCATGGAGCTGCTGAGCGCCCGCCGCGTCCAGTCGTTGCGCCTTGTCGACACGGTCGCCGCCACCCGCCCTGACGAGACCGTCAACCTCAGCCACCGGTTCGTCGTGCTCATCGCGGATTCGGTAATACGTGCCATGATCGGGGACAAGTTCGACAGGCGGGACGAGCTCATGGTGTCACTCAAGGAGGGGCTCAAGCTCATCTCCGGGTTCAACCTAGGCGACCTATTCCCGTCGTCGCCGTTGGTCAACTTCCTCAGTCGCACGGCACGGCGAGCGCATGACAACCACAGGAAGACCTTCGAGCTAATAGAATGTGCCATCAAGCAACACGAGGAAAGGAGAGCCATAGCGGCGGTGAACGGCGCTGTCCGGGAGGAAGAGGACCTGTTGGACGTGCTTCTGAGGATACAAAATGAAGGTGGCCTCGACATGCCTCTCACAATGGGAACGATCAAAGCCGTTCTCCGTGTAAGTGTGTATATATATATAACAAGGGTTCATCGTGTTTGTTTGTTTGTTTGCATTTTGTTTATCATGGATGGATGTTCTTGAAATTTTGCATATACAGGACTTGTTCAGCGCTGGAAGCGACACATCAGCCCTTACACTAGAGTGGGCCATGGCGGAGCTTATGAGGAACCCGGATGTGATGAAGAAAGCGCAAGCCGAGCTACGTGAAAATCTTAACAGTAAGCCGACAGTAACTGAAGATGACTTGGTACAGATAAAATACTTGAAGCTCATCATCAAGGAAACACTGAGGTTGCATCCGCCGACACCACTGCTTCTCCCAAGGGAGGCTAGGGAGTCATGTAAGATCCTTGGGTATGATGTGCCAAAGGGCACCACGGTGTTAGTGAATGCATGGGCAATTGGTAGGGATCCTAGATACTGGGATGATGCTGAAGAGTTTAAGCCGGAGCGATTTGAGCGTGGCACAATCGACTTCAAGGGTATGGACTTTGAGTACATACCATTTGGTGCTGGTAGAAGAATATGTCCTGGAATGGTGTTTGCACAGTCAATTATAGAACTCGCACTGGCAGCCCTGCTCTACCACTTTGACTGGAAGCTCGAAGATGGGCTCAATCCAAGTGAGGTGGACATGACTGAAGACATGGGCATCACTGTTGGAAAAAGAAGAACCTACTTCTGCATCCCATCGTTCGTGTGCCCCACCAGTAATCAACAAAACTATAGTTGTTATAAGCATAATAGTATTTGCCTATATGAAAATGATTCATATATGCTACCTAAACTCATATGTAAGTTAAATTATAAGTCATTCCAATAATTATAGAGTCAAACCATCTTATAAGTTTAACTAAATTTGTATGATATGATGATAACATTTATGGTATCATCTAAGTATCATTAGACTCTTCATTATTTATATTTTCATAGTATACCTATTTGATGACATAAAAATTTGTAGTTCTTTTTATAATTTTGGTCAAACTCAAGATGATTTGACTCTATAAGATTTTTGAAATGACTTTAGTCTGGAACGGAGGAAGTATCATCTACTTATTTGTTGACTAGTGGCGGGGCGTGCGCGCTTGTGCGGTTGTAAATCCGAGGAAACTTAGGCTCGATATACTATGGATAGACTTTTGGTTAAGTAGATCATGGTTGCCATGTCACACAAATTTGCATCTAACTAGACGCATATGGTTTGGGTTTGCAACGTGCACATACTGTGCACGGTTCGAGCAACACGAGTTAAACGTGTGTCTGTATATGTGTTCCCTACAATGAGCAGCCTGAGGAGCAGGAGGGGTAAAAGCAGAGCCAGGAGGACGAAAGTTTCGCTTCCAAATTAGTCTGCAAGACGGTGCCAGCAGATACGGCGTGCAGTCGCCATGCAGTGACCAAATGCACGCATGGCTAGTCGGTGTCACCTATGTACTCATGTACTCATCTTCGCTCCTGCCTCAACAGGGGTGCACACTGTAGTGTTTATCCGGTTGGCCGGCACTTCAATTCGGATGCGTATAGTACGTCTACGTACTCAGCCCGTTCCACACATACGCGTCGTCAGCTGATAGAGATGCATTCAGTTCGACTAGCGACGCCTACGATAGATCTACAAGTATGAGGGACGAAGAAAGTGTACCTCCAGAAGAAGGCAGCAAAGAGATCCGACTACCGAATCCTGTGCCAAGAACGTATAACCAGGAGCCTGCTTCAGCCTTCAAGTTCAAAGGGAATACGGCATCACTAAAGCGTAACAAAAATCACGGAGAAAACAGATTAAACAAAACCAAAGACGACGACGGCTTTCGGTCAGACAGAATGAAGGTGCAGCAGAATGGCGGCGCGGAGGGAAGGGGAGAGGATATTGAGAACGCCTCAGTAGCAGCGCCGCCGGCGTGAAGCCGTGAACGACTCAATGTCCAGCCCAAAGGGATCACACATCGGGTCTGGGTAACTCTGTCGATGTAAATCGCCCATCGGTGAGCCTAGACTGTGATGTGATACGGTCAGATTGCATATTCAGACGTTCAATGAACACACGTAATGCTGACAGCCTTATTCCAAATTTTGCAGGCATTCAGGATTCAGCCAACATCATGAATGAACACAAATAAATTACGAAGAATGTTCTACAAGCATATGCAGATACCTCATTATAAATAGAAATAGATAATTCCAGCTTGGTGTGAGAAATGAAATAGATAATTCCAGCTTTGTGTGAAAAAAATAATTTAAACGTTGTTTTGTTCTGTCTCAAGCTTACATACAATATATCAGTTCTTACACTTCATACACATGCAGCCAATATAACTTCATCCTAGCTCCCTCTGCAGGAGCCATTATTACAAGCAGGCTGCAAGGACCTAGTGCACTGCCACCCCTAACATGCTACTATTTCATCCCATCTTCCAGCTTCCAGGTGCACAACGTATTTGAACCTTAATGTCGATGCTTTATCAGTGCCTATCTCCGATGATGGTGTATAATGGTACATGCAACGTTTGAGTAGAACTCAAGGTCCTGGATTTACTTATAGCAGTAGAAATAAGCGAATCCCTCTCCCTCACTTCAAATATCTTAACAGGTACATAATTATTCTGTTGAGCCACGATAAACATTAGAAGACATCAGGCGGGAAACGTCCAGGCATAGAATTGTTCTGCTGAGCCTGCTTCAAATGCACTCTAAGTGCATAATTATTTATCTGCATCAAAACATGAATCACAATTTACCATTTCGTAGAATGAATATCAAAGGATCCAAATCACAAGGGTGGTGAACAGGAGTACCTCAAGAGTTTTTAGCTGCTCCTGATACTGCAATACCAACTGTTTCAGGCTGTCGACTTCCTGAGTCCTCACATCGAACTCCTTTTGGCGTTCATGCTGTATCGCAACGCCCCGCTTCAGAACAGCATTCTCTCGGAGAATTACTGCCAGTTGCTCCTTTAGCATCACATTTTCCTATGGAGGGCAAAAAAGCATAACTACTTAAGCTTCCCAATCAGAACAAATCCTAAGATCAAAATGCCATGTGATGCATGCTATAGTACCCTATGCAAATTCTGCATTGCTTCAGCTCCAACTCGATCCATGATGGATTTTTCAAACACCTCCAAAGCCCTAGATGCACGAGCCCGTGCATCATCTATGTCGGCGGAGCTCATCATCTCATTCACAAATAGCTCAACCCATTCAGAGCTATGGTGACTTGTCTGAGGGTTATCAGTTGCAGGTGGGTTTTCAGTAGCTACGTCCAAATGGCCATTACTGGCGGTACCTATCCAAGATGGAGAATCATAAAGTCAGTATTTCAAATTTGATTCACAAAATATATTACTCATGAAGATATACAAAATAAGTTGGCCGCTATATGATACTAATAAAAGCTTTAGTAATGCCCATGGGAAAAACAAAAGCGAAATTGACACATAGGTCGATTGAGAACACAGATGACAGATCTGCATAGCTTAGCTTTAGTTAGTATGATATGCAGTTCACAAGAGCTGCATCAAGCATACATTTGCCAATACCAATGGGTAATCAAGACTGACAACAGTCATAATCTGTAATATTGGTAAAACATTAAATATGCCTCCTTGATGGCATTGCTCAACAATGTCTATACACCATCAGGCAGATGTTGACATTTGTAGCAACAATAACTTGACAAAATTCTTACCAATAATATAAATATGTAATCACAACTAATGCATGCTTCATTTTATTTGGTATGCAACTATTCTCAGATGAAATCTAATGTACACACCTTCAGCCGATAACCTAAGAGCTGATGATATGCCATTCTCAGATTCAGAAACAGTGGCAGATAGCATAGCCCCAGCTGACTCCAGGCGCAGCTCATTTAATCTCTTTATTGCAGAGTCCAAGTCATCTCCAGAGGCCTCAAGAGCGTTTTCAAGCAACTGAAATAATTTTGAAAATGAGAATCATACCAATGAAAATCAAGAACATCGAGCTACGATAGATATATCCATCACTGTTCACTACCAAGACAAGCTAAATATGCAAAAAGAAGAATTTATGATTAGCAGAAAGACATCTCAAACAATATTGATCTAGATACATAGTTACATTGAACTTGCGTAACTGAAAGAAGCATTTTAGTTTTTAGAATAAATAATGCAGTGAGACGCTAACTTCACACCGAATAACATCATAGCACACTGCTAAGAGAAAGAAGCAAATGTGACACAAGAATATGAAAAAGGTCTTCCTGAAACCTGTGAACCCATCAGATCTTCAAACAAACAGAGTAAACAAAAAGGTATCAGCTAATCTAATACCTATCGAGAACTGAACACTTCCAAAATAGGTGACTTATGCAACACGCTGAATGCTCACAAGTCAGAACAAGCTTCTTAGTGGATATTCCAAATAAGGCATACAAACCAGATGAAGATTGCTATGATCCTGCTGTATAGGTGTAGATAAGCAAATACTCCCTCCGGTACCCTTTCTTAGACACCAAAGCTAAAAACACAGGGACCAAGAAGCTCAACCGATCGGCACGCGCATGAGTTACTCTCCGAGGGTGCCACTGGGAATCAGCGGATAATCCAGAGACGTTTCTTTTCCCCCTGCACACCCTCTCCACCCATCAGGCATGCAACAGACTAGATGCAACCAGGAGGAGCAGTAGTTTTTGCATGGCGGCATGCACACGACGCTAGACTCTGGTGCAAAATTAATTCTCTGTTGAATAGTCTTGGATACCCCATACGCCTTACTAACAGGACATTTTCCAAAAACTCTGAAATGCCTTACAAACCGTACCAGAGGGAGTGGAATGCACTCGAAATGAAAAATCCAGCTTGGCTATAAGCCTATAACAGAGGCTGAACAAGTTGCATGCACTACATCCTTCACATACACTCTTACAGTTGTTTGATAAATCCCCAAACTCATCCTTCATTTAAGTGAAGAACATGAGTACAGCAGGTTCACTATGATGCGTCACAGCAGCCCAAGCTCGTATGTCAATTCAAAACACTTGTGCATCAATCATCAAACATCGAAAACAAAACTTTTGAGCAAAGGAGTCCCTGTTTCAGCAGAAAAACACCATAATTCATTCATTAACTTGTATAATAATCCTCAATGGCAAACATAAACTGAGAAACCACAAATCTCCACGAAAGGAGGGTCGTTTCTTCACATACAGATACACTACAATCTCATGTCAAATAGCACTTACGTTCACCAAGCGAATTAGCATGAGCAGCTTCATCTGATCTACACTTCTGAGCAACTAAATCTGATCCCTGTATATAAAAACTAATTTTTCGGCACGACGACGAACCGAGCCGAGCCACAGACGTCCCACCAGGACTTTTTGTAAACAAAACAAAAGGCAAATGAGTCAAGCGCAGAGACAAACGAACCTGGGGATCCATGTCGGGGAAGAGGGGGAGGAGGTGTTGGTGGAGCAGAGCCTCCCTCCGGCGGGACGGGGAGCCGGAGAAGCGGGCGCGCTTGGACGGGTGGTGGTGGTGGTGGGAAGAAGGGGACGGAGGGGAGGAAGGGGAAGGTGCCACAAGGTCGTCGCCGAAGATGGAGGACCTCTTGCCGCACACTACCGCAGACATGGTGGCCCCCGCCCCGGCCGCCGCCTCGCAGCCTCGCCGCCGCCGCCGATCCGTTCGTGGCCGTGGCCGCCAATCGCGCTACTCGCCCCCTCCGGCGCCGGACACCATCTGGCCCGCCGGGGTGGTCCGGCCGCTGCGCCCCTCCTCGCGCGGTGATCCACGGCGGGATGGAGCTCGGGGGAGGCGCGCCCGTGGCCGGCGACTGGCTGGCGACGGCGCCGGCGGCGGCGGTGGTCCGGAGATGGGGGAGGGGAATTGGGAATTGCTGCTCTGGTTGGTTGGTTGGTTTTGTCTTTGCGGACGGGTTGATTGCGGTGCTTTCTGGGCTTGCTTGGGCTTTGTCTCGGGGATGACGACGCTGTTTTATGGACGTTGCGATGTGGCGGATTTGGTGTGGGTTTTCACAGGTGTCGTCGTTGCTTCTTTTGGGGCCTTTTTGGATGTTGGAATGGATCAATGGAATGTCTACGCAGGCAGGGGCACTGGTGATGATGATAATTTGGTCCAGATATTCAGCGATGTGTCAAATTAGTCAATAAATTATCCATAAACTATGTCTTGCACTTATTTGAACGCGTAGATTTTTTCTAAAAGATGATCATGATCACAATAGTCCCTTTTTTTGTGACTATGGTCACATTGTCTATGGAACTAAAGGAGTACTCCTATATGCTTGTGATTTCCTCTTTCCGTTCCGAATCACGGATTGTTCAGACTTTTCTAGATAAGATAGATTTTACTATGTATCTATATATCAAAAGTTATGTAACTAAAATTGACATGATGACTCATGATTTCAAATCGAGTAAGTAATATTGTTTTCACGTCATAGACCTGCATCATGGACACAACATTGTCCTAAACTTGGTTTCACCAAACCATGGCGATTGGCGAGTGGCGACCACCACGCCTTGGTAACAAACCGAATGTAATTAGAAGTGTGGTAGTAGCCAGCATTGAAACAAAACCTTGATAACATCGTTGGATTCCGTCCCTCAGCGGCTGGGCAAGTACCAATGCCTAAAGATGGCAGCGGATCGGTTTTGGTGCGGATATCCGCAGATTTCGGTTCTCGCGGTTTTGGTTTTGGTGCATGTTTTTCGCCCATGGTTTTGCGGTTTTGGATATCCAGAAACGCCGGTTTTGGGCGGATCCTATTTTTCACCCGTGGTTACACCATTGGGGCCCGAAAGCTGTAGTGCTCTATTGAACCTATGTTACTTTTGCTTCTCCGTAGTATGGTTTAGCTTCTCAGTAGTAACTCTAGTAACTGGCATTGTCGTAGACTTAATGTTTTATGTTTGTGGAATCTGGAATTATGGACATCGCTATCGACTACCTGTTATGTACTGTTAATATATCATGTTATGTATTGCTATGCCTGTTGATTTGTTGTTTTTGGTTAACCCGTTGGTTTTTGGTTAATCCGCGGTTTTGGTTTTGGGGATGAATTTTCACCCGAATCAGGTTTTGGTGCGATTTTGGTTTTTAGTTTTGGTTTTTGGTTTTAGGTGCCCTGAGACAACATCCGATCCGAACCCGCACCATTGCCATCTTTACCAATGCCTTGCTCGTTGGATCTTCCTAGCTAGAGGCATCCTCGTAACTCACGCTTCCTAGCCTTTAGACCATCCGCACTCATCAAACTTTTACAGCGTACTCTAAAAGGAATATTCCGTCCTGGTCATCAAGATTCTCTCCCCTATACCAATTTCTTCCGCACTCATCAAACTTTTACAGTGTACTCTATCACGTGGGACCCACGTCGGTTTATTTTTACTTTTCCTCACCTTCCCTTTCTCCTCCCCATTCTCTCTCTCTCCTCTATCCGTTCCCGGGCGAGGAGGACGAGTAGCTCGTCGATCCCTCCATGGCGGCCGGCCGGCCATGACGGCAATAGCTCGCGCCTCCTCCGCCGAGGCCATAGCGCCGCGACCCCACCTCCCGGCGGCCGCGGCCTCTTCGAACGCGCACGCGGCCTTGGCGAACGCGCGGCGGCGCCCCTCCGCTCCGGCAGCGCTCGGCCGGCGGCTCCGGCGAGAGCTGCGCACGCGTGCCGCTCCTCCTCTCCCGGCCGGTCAGGCAGCGCGCGGCGCCCCCCCTCCGCGGCCCTCCTCCGACGCCGTATCTTCTTTCTCCGCTCCGGCGAGCGCGCTCGGCCCGGCGGCTCCGGCGAAGGCTGCGCGCGTGCCGCTCCTCCTCTCCAACCGGTGGGCAGCGCGCGGGCGGCTTCGCCCCCTCCGGCGGCCCCTCCTCCAGCGCCGCATCTTCTTCTCCCTCCGGCGCGGCCTACCGCTTTCCTCCCGTCGGGGCGGCGCCGGGAGCTACGGAACTCGCTCGCGCGGCCGGCGGCGGTCTTCTCCTCGCGAGCTCGGCGCGGCCGGCGGCCTCCTGCTCCTCGTGGCCGGTCCTCCACCGCGCGGAGGACCTCGGCGGCGGCGCGTCCCCTCGCTCTCCTGCGCGAGGAAGAAGCTGGCACCGAGTCCCTTCTCTCTCCTGCATCGACGCCTTGGACGACGAGCGCGGGCCCCGCCCCGCGCGTACCGTAGACGCGCTATCACGCCAGGTTTGGGGGACGCGGCTCGCGAATCTGGACACGGTGGCAGCGTTACCGTACCCGCTGCGGCTGTTTTTTGTCTACATGGCACGGTATCTCCTTTACCGTCCACACATGCAGTACCCCGGTGCGAGTCGTCTTAGTTTCTTGTTTGGAGGAAACTTGGACGACGAGACCTCGGTGCGCTGTGGTGAAATGGTATCTTTGACGTCCTATTCTCTTGGTCTTTGCCTCGTCCATGTCACGGCGTTATCCCGGTTTTTTCTTTTATTTTCTTTTTTATACATATTCATTTACATCTTGGTATATATCCGTTGGTAGACCAGACCGGTGGCTTTGCACTGACCACCCACGGCCTTTTTGCCTTTTCTAGCTTGCCTGCTCTCACAGCTCACGTGTCCGAGCCTCCGGGGGCAGCGGGGCACACGGCACGGACTCGTGCTTCTTCTCGCGGATCGTTTGCTCCACGGCATTGGCGGCGGCAAGCATCCGTGCGATTTATGTGCCGTTGAAAACAGAGTTTCGCTGCTTCCGTGCGGCGTGAGGTCGCTTCTCGCCGCTCATCACAGCACAAAGGGAAGGAAGGAATAGGACATGGCGTGCGAAATGCACGGCCGGATCGGTACGCCGTCGGCAAAGCGGGTTGCCGTGCTGTGCTACCAAAGTACCTGACGGCTACGTGCTGTGCTGTGCTTGCTACGGAATCACAAAAAATCAACACGGAAAACAGCTGATGGACACTAACTACCCGCATGAAACAAGGTTCAAAAGGTAGAACAAACTAGCCAGAGCCAGAGATGAACAGGAGCCATCCGTTTTGCAGGATCAGCAACAGCATAACATACCATGGAACACCGCCGTTCCAAACCAATTTTTTCCCTTTTTGCATTCGTCTTTTCCATTATCAATATGTGAACCTGTTTCCCGTTCAGTTGTAGGGTACTCACTTCAAAATTTTTGGGATATTACAAACAAAAAAAGGAGGGCAGTTATGCACAGCTCAACAATAGACCACCACCACCGCGCACACACAAACACAACCTCTACAGCCTGCAAGCAAAATCGGCATTTCCATAGCATGGAAACAGTTGCACTTGGTTCTTCCTTTCGTTTTTTTCCCATTGGCTTGGGTGTGGAAACAGAAGCTCCGGAGATGTTATTGTGTGAGTATACCCATCTGCTGCAGGGCGGACTTCAACTCATCCGTGGTGTAGCCTTCGACACCGATGATGTTTGAGCTGTCGAGGGCGACCACATCCTGCAAGGGGTATCTCCTCACTGTGTGGATCCTGTTTGCGGGGGTGTTGAACTCACCTTTGAGGATAATGGTCCTATGGAGACCCCCCAACAGCTCCTCGTAATCTGAATCGCCGCTTTCACCCACGAGGACCGCAACATTTGGCACCTCTATCCCCCAGCGTATACACAAGTACCTAATGAATGAAAAAATATGGTCCATAGGGTTAAAAAAGGTTGCTGATTTGTGGTTATGGCATGCTATATCAAATACAATTAAGGGATGCTCTCCCTCCACATTGACCATTCAAAAAAACTAACTTCTATCAACTTAAAGGCAGGGACATGCCGAAAAGATGATAGGAGTATGACAAAATGGCAAACCAACCTGCTAATCGACTAAGTTGGGAACTTGGGTTAAAGTCAAAATGAATTAATGATAAGATCCACAGTATTATTTTGAGAAAGAATACTAACACTTATTTCAACTTTAATCAAATGAATATCTAGTCAAAAAAACAATTATGCAAGAAGGGGTAATATCTTTCATGAAAACAAAGTCATTTCATGCCAAAATGAACTATATAGTCAGTTACTCAGTGATTGTTAGGCTTCACCCTTTTCTATGTTTGAAGAAAAAAATCAACATTTAGGACCTCTTTAACTAAGCAGGGATTTGAGACAAAGTTTATAGCCTTTTATCGTACATTTGAACTATATCCTGAATTTCTAGTGATCCCGGTCTTCCATGCAAACCCCTAATGTTTTGACCGTACAAATACACATTCATGGTATATCTAATCAAATTAGTAGGCAGACTAAACTTCTGGTACAATACCTTAAAGAAATATAAACTGGTAATAACTGACGGCAGGACAAAGAAGAATAAACATAAATAAACAATGACAAACCTTAGAGCCTGAGACCGTGATGCGTGGATAGGGACTACAGATAATCTGGTAGCGCTGTGGTTATACAATGCATTGCAACGGAGAGATTGGATTCTCATCAACTTCCTCAACTCCTTTAAAGGAGGAAGCTACAGTAAGAAAAATAAACATGTCAAACATTATGAAAGAGAAAATATGGTAATGCTTTAATTGAAGGAATGCACAATGCACGCAAATATTGTAGAATGTACATACAACTGGAAAATAGAAGGCTTACATGATTGGGATTAACCACTCTAAATGCAAGACAATAGGCTGAAGAATGTTCTGGATCTTCAAAAATAATTTGCCTTTCTGTTCTTCCCTTTCTTTCTACCACTGAAGTGGCCCACTTCACAAGATATTTCCTTAGTCCTTCTCCTCCCCAACGATACTCGATATGTGACTGGTGATTTTGATCTAATGCAAATGTAATCTTGGAGTTGTTTGGGGTTCCACTGGAATATGAAGGATAGTAAATATTACTCCCGCTATTGCAGATGAAAGCATCAAAATCAGTGGGAAGCATGCCTCCAGATAGTAGCAGTGAATGTATCTCTGATAATGTCAACGAAGTTGACAACACAAAACCAGTTGAACCCGACATGTTTTGTGTATGTATGACCTCAATAGCATTTCTGATTATCCTGACTAGATCTTCCTTGTTAACAGAGTCTACAGAAATGACAATGATACGGCTCCTTCCTGAAATAGGTGTATTACTCCGCTCCTCTCTGTTACCAATAGCAGGAGACCTTGGGCCAAGAGTTAATATCCTTGACAGGTAATTCTTGCAATGTTCAGGCCATGAGAATTGGTGAATATTTGTCATTCCATTCTCTCTGCACCTTGACCAAAGTTGTTTGTCAGAAAGAAGTTTATATAGTGCATCGGCAATGGCATTTTGATCGTGCGGATCAACAAGGAGACCATTGTTCAAAACCTGAATTAGCATCAATCAGAAAACCGATAGTGATGTTTTGCCATTAGTTAACATATTATTTTGAAAGCAAAGTACATGTACCAATGGAATAACAGAAGCAAAACACACCTGATTAATTTCAACAGGGGCTCCATTTTTTGTCGCAATTATAGGCAAACCATTCATAGCAGCCTGCACATGGATATAACAATTGGTTATAATTAGGATACAGATAAAGAGTAATAGCAGCAATGGTAAATTGGAATCTCAAAAATTCTGACCTCTATCAGAGTAACTCCAAATTGTTCGAAGTAAGCTACATTTACAAAAGCCCCCTGCAGAAAGATCGACATATGACCATCATGCTAGTGCTTAGTGAAGGAAAAGAAGTACTAAGGTGGTAGGAGTTCAGCAAACCAAACTAGTATTAAATAATTTATGGCTTCTGGTTCACGAAATGAAGTGATCTTCCCTTTTACTTGAATGTTTTATGTAGGTATCATGTATCAATTCTCAAATGTACAACTTTATATGCTAGAACCAGATAAATAAGTAGTAAAAGATAAACAACTCAAATGATTGGATTTAGACCAACGAGGAAAGAGAATACCTTTGTTCTTGCAGCTAAACGATAAATGTCAGGAACTTCCGAGTGCTTATGATGCTTGGGGTATGCCACTTGACCATACAGGTCATATTCATCAATCAATGTAAGCACTGATGTCAAGACAGCAGCACTCATATTGTGCATCTTAGATATAGCTTCACGGTTACCCATGATCAATGTCTACAGCACAAATTCAAAGGTAAGCACAAAAGTCAAGATCATTCAATTCTCAGTGTCGTGGTTATGGTAAAGTAACAAAAGGGCAAAGATAAAGAACATCAGGACAACTAGTATCAATCTTACAAGGTTTGCAAGCTCCCTTAGTGGCCGACATTCACCAAATGCTTTTACAAGTGTAGTAATATTCTTCTCAGGATAAGGACGAGCAACAGCTAGAATCATAGGCTTCCTAGGATTTGTAAAGAAGCGCATTATCTGCCCATCAGTTGTGCACATGTATAGTCAGTGTTTGAAATTTGAATTCAGGTTTGACAGAATAAAATAAAACATCCACATTAACTACTGATTAAGTGATTCACTAATGATTTAGCAAGCCCTTGAGTATACTATGATAAAAATATGCAGTGACCTGAGACCAAATAGGTGGATCCTCAGATGCTGCGGATGGATTCTCTTCTTCACCATCCATATCAAAATCATGAATAATGTGACCAAACTCAACTCCAGGAGGAATTATCTGCAAAGGCCATGAATAGAGAATAAGATCAAATCGAAGTCACCATAGACATTGGTGCAATTACATCTTGCGCTAATTGCCTAGACAGAATATACTTGCAATGATCAGAGTTAACACAAGGGTAGTAGAATGCGTATACTTACAACCATACGAGGCATAAAACGGCCATAACAATTAGCACCACGTTTAACTCTGGCTCGGAGCTTCCTTGCAAGTATAACCTCAAAACCATCATACAAGTTCCACTGCTCTTCTATCTCTTGCCTAGTACTTGCAATGACAATCTCAGATGCGTCAAGAGATAGCTCCTCTGCCTCAATTCGGCACATTATTTTGTATGTCATATTTATCTGTTCCCTAGTTTGTCTCCCTTGTTTGAGAAGCCCTTCCAATTTATCTTTCCCAAGAAAATGTCCTGTGAACGCCATAGGAAGGTTAAGTGCACCAGAAAGTAACGCAGCAGCAACTCCTGCACTGGCATAATGCCCATGAATCACAGCAGGCCATACTGGATGCCCGCGGCCAGTTTCTTCACCTATGGCTTTTGACATTCTCACAATATGGCTGAGTGCACCATCAACAAATTCTTGAATGAAAGGCCATAGATGTTCTTTAGCTAGATACTTATCTTTTGGACCAAACGGTATCCGAATTATATATGCGCCACTACTTTCTCCTTTTTCTTGTTTAGAATTTTTACCACTTGTTGAAACCAATATTTCTGCAGGTTCACCATAACTACGATCAAAATTTGGTGCTAAGATTTGTCTTGTTAGCAGATCAACCCGATAAACTCCAGGAGATGAACTTAGTGCCTTAGCAAGTTCAACCACATATTTGACCTACAAAATGTCAAAAAAAAAAAATTATACACTCATGTGAACTTTTACTAGGTGGATGGGAAATATCAGATGGCATCATGACAAAGTATAAATGTTATAGCTTCGTAGTGTATGTCCATTGATAATGGGGGAAGGGAGTGTGAACTATCAAACACTAAAATCAATGACACAAGGTCTAAATGTTTTTGAGAGAGTAAAATATTAGAAATTGTTGCACAGAAGGAAAAGTATCTAATTATAATTAGATGACAACACCCATTAATGCAAAATTTGAGTTTTGAATAAGAAAAAAGGGGGTCAATGAAACTTTATTAATAAATAAATTATCAAGTCATATTTGAGTTGCCAAGTACTAGAAGTGAGCAATATACTAGATCACAATGTGCACTTATACAGGTCAACAGAGGTTGGTGTACTAATTAGCTGAGTGCAGCAAGATTACCTGGCCACCGGTATCTGAATCTCGGCCAAGCTCCATATTCTCACCACGGACCAGACCATGTAGACTGCAATATAAAGCGAAGACAGATTAACAAAGGTTATATGCCAGTGATGAGTTTCAAATTACACATTTAACATTGCAATAACAGCAGATGCACATATGCCTGAGCAATTCATTTGCCTTTCCACAAACACATGAAAGTAGGAAACACCACAGGATTTAAGAAATTGTTAGGGTGAGAATCATTTCTGCCATGCTCCCTGCTTAAAAATTATTTTGGAAGGAATATCCTCTATACCTGATCAATACTATGTATAGCTTATCAATTGAACTTGTCTTAGGTGAGCTCCCTGTGGTGCTGTCTCCATATGCAACAGATGGATCACCAGCATCTTCTCCCTTTTCTCCTTCAAAGAGATCTTCAGACATATCTGCGGTAGCATCAGCTCGTGTTTTCTCAGTTTCTGGCTGGCGTTTTGACAAACGACAAGCTTCTTCTTTCTCAAACTGCATATACAAATATGTATTTGAGAAATAGAGGACAATATTAGGAAGATAAAAAATAGATACAACTCCAATACTGGCCATAAGCAGAAGCAGAAGAATCAGGACCTTTGTGCTCTTTGATATATAGGAAACCTAGTACATGCTACAACTAATGCAGGTGTTAGGTCTTACATAGTTATCAAAGGGGTAGAATGTAAAACCTGAGCTCAACTTGTAAATCAGAGGTAGACTAAGAATACTGTGCAAAAGTGCTTAACTCTATGATGGAGGAACTATCAGTCAAAACAGAATGTGCGGCATCTTGAGGACAGAATAATAGCCATGGAGGGCTTTGGAATAGAAAAAGAGAGATGCTGAGATGTATATACAGTGTCAGCATGCTCCCATTGGCTCAGCTAGTCAGCTAGTGGGTAGTGGACATTCATGAAATTCCTTTGTTCCGAGCATCTGTCACAATTGGTCCCGTTACTGGACAAGTGAGATCCATTTACATGGTCCATTCATGAAATTCCCTTGTTCCCAGCATCTGTCACAGTTGGTCCAGCTACTGGACAAGTGAAACCCATTTACAAGCTAACAGTGAGTCAGTGACTAGAAACAAAGGGGGCAGCAACAGAAAAACTTAGGAAAGACTGGCAAACTACAACATCAAAGCTGCATCAGGTGCCAATGCCATCTGAAAGCAACTCCTTGCCCAAGTCAATATAGTGTTAAGCTGATGTATCTCATATAATTCATCTGGTTGCGTCCAAACATCACCTATCAAGTGCAGTGCCTGGTTCTAAGCCTCTAACTAAGGGAAAGCAACAGCAACGGCGATCTAACTAGCACAGGTAATCAGCAACCTCTAGGCAGAATAGCCGCCAAACCTCATCCAACGTCAAATGATACTCTGGATTAGCAGCCTAGCACAGTCCAAGCAGAGAAGCAACCGGAGAGAGAACCGAGCTTTACCTCCTTCTTCTTCCTCGCAAGGTTCCAGATCCTCCACGTCATGTTCTCGAGCCGCGTGTTCCTCTCCTGCGGGCTCCGCATGGCGTTCGCCTGCAGACACGAGCACGCACACACCAGATCGGTAAGGGAATCACAGCAGCAGCAAACGGAGGAAGATAGGAGATGGAATTGGCGGTGGCCGCCGCATCGGCGGCAACGGACGTACGCGCAGCCATGTCTTGTAGAGGTCGGTCTCGTCGTAGCCGGTGATGACCTCCTCGACGAAGTAGCGCGCGGGGGAGAAATGGCCGCGCTCGCGGAGGAGGAGCGAGGGCCGGTCGCCGCCGATGGCGGCCTTCCCGGCGTCTAGGATGGCGTCGAGGTAGCTGTTGATCCAATTGTCGTTGCCCGCCATCGCCGCCGCCGGCGAGGAGGAGAATCCGGCGAGATCGGGGGAGGGACGGAATGGAAGAGTTGCGGCGAGGCGGAGGGAGGAAGAAAAGGAGAGGAGGAGGTGAGGAGAAATAGCCAAGTTATTATTAAATTAAAAAATATAATAGAAGGCGTTGGAATTTTTATATAGCAAGAAAAAAAAATAGGAAAGGTGTCTCATAATGGGGTTAGTAGACAACAAGGAAGCGGTGTGGTGGCAATTGTGGCAAAAATATTTGCTAATTTAAATGGGATGGTCAATTCAAAAATGGATTTAATTTTAATATTCTTTTAGTTTCATAGATAATGTTTTTGTTTATTTAAATTTATATAAAAGAAGTTTCTGTCACGAGTAGGTTTTTCTGGATTTGTGCTCTTTGCCATCATTTTCAGCTAAAGATGTTTGGGCGGGTACTATTTTTGGACGCGTCCAATGATCGCGTAATCATGTGGGGCTTCGTTGATTTTATAAAGCGTAGGAGTACCGTATTGTACTGAAAGACATGTGATGTACGCACTCCGTATGAATCTTTAGGTACATTTTACATATATATTTGTAATAACTTTACAATGATTCTAAAATTTCTAATAGCATCCTCAAATGCAATTAGTCTAAGGCACAATGCTGTCACAAAAAATAATTAATTAAATTAAACTAAATTGACACTAGCGAAATGGCGCATGGACACATGACAACGTGCACACGGCCCAGTGGGCTCATGGCTAATGTACTTCCAAGGCCCTCTTTTATAGAAAGACTTTTCTGGGGCCCACAATGGTTAACCCAAATGTTCTGTTCTAATTGTACTTGAATAGTTAATTAATCTCAAAAATTGTACTTGAATAGTACCAACAACAAATATAAGCGGTTTTTTTTTGTACCAAATACAGTCGCATCCAGCCTGCCAAACACATGATCCAGCAAATACGAGCCGCTGTACTGACTCATCCAGCTTGCGCGCCAACTGGATCACCACCCGAGTCAGCCACCAGCCCGCCAGTGCTTTTTTTTTTCCCTCCCCTTTATTTTTCGCTGGCTCCGGGAACAGCTTTATCAACTTTTTTCGCTGGCAAAAAATTAGTGCTACGGGAACAGCTGGACATAATTTTCTAATACTAGTAGATCTTAAAATTATATTTCTAAGACAAACATAGATTTTAAAATTTCTTAACGGTAGTGACGACATCAACTCATGCTCCCAGTCAGCATATTAATTTAGGAGGCAATAAACATTTATAGCTCCATGCTAATACCTACTCCCTCCATTCTACATTATAAGATAGTTTTTTTCTAGATAATATAGGTTTTTCTTTTTACTTGTATATAATAATATAGTAAAATCAATATATCTAGAAAAGCCAAAATGTCTTAGAACTTGCGATGCATGGGATATAATAACCAATAAATAAAAGTTACTCGTCTTTGCACACCATTTGTTTTTGTTCATATCCTAATATAGTATGCATATATTTAGATAGATACTCTACAAACTTATCAAATTACTTTAATTTTTCATATACACATAAATTTCCCCACCTCCATGGCACTTCCATATATTTTCATTATGCATTTAATTTAAAGTTTAGCTTAAAACCACGGTGACTCTAGTTGCACCATGTCTCATAACACTATAGATCTAAATTTTGACCTTTTGTTTTTGTTTTCATTAGTTGTTATATTTGTTTATCCTCAAGTTAAAATAGATTTTTTGTTCTTATTTTATCTTTCTTTTCAAAATTCTCCTTTTGTATTTTATTGAAAATGAGGATTTTACTTTTAGACTATAATCTTAGCACTACGATGGAATAAATAGAAGTTAGATTTAGGAGAGACGGTGTGGCGAACCTCAAGAACTATGAATATTTAAGTTTAACAACCCCTGTTTACTCTAAAAGAATCTAAAACCACTAAAGGATTCATAGACATCTTTAGTTAGCACTTCTTACTTTTATTATGAATTATATGTGTAGTATCTTTAGAAAGCCATGTGCTTTTGGTAATATTCTTGACATAAGTATATTGTTAGTTTATATAAAATTTATAAATTTATTTGTACTAACAATTTATATAATTTTTTCCATGGATATTGAATCTAATAATTTTGTTGTGTCCGTGTATATGTGTGGGCTTTTTTTTTTGTTATTGTTTGAAATATAACACACGAATGAATACACGTTGTGCTTGATTACATGCTATATGACATATATGTACACTTTGTGTGCCTTTATATTAATATTAATAGAAGTAGATAATTTAGTAGGCATAATTTATGATTATTTAGACTTTTTATTATAGCATTTAGATATTTAGATGTAGATTTGAGGGATTATTCTAGTATTGCTTTAACAATGGAAAAATAATAATTTAGATGTGAATTTAAGAGCTTACTCAAATTATCTACTGTAATGTGCAATTTTACTATAATAAATAATTGTAGGTGTGTAATTTAGATATACAACTTTACGAGGCTACTTTATATTTCTTCCGAGGTTTTAATAAAAGCTTTCTTTATAAAAAAAATTAGAGTCTATTGAATTATTGACTAGATTTATTTATCTGATTTTTATGTTATTTATTATAGCTTTTTTTTATCTTCCCAGTGTCTCGTGATGCTTATTGAAACCTGGGTCTTTCACTAACATGTTTTATTTAGCCTACTCACTGGCATGTGTTGTTTCTTCCGAAGTTCAGATACGCCTTTGAGAGCTCCGTAACCCTGAAACCTGGTGGGTGTCGACTGCTAATTTGCTGAAGGCAGGATTGTTATCCTTGGCACTATTACCAAACGCCAACTACTCAATCAAGAAGTGACAAGAGCCCATGCTAATGCTAAAGCAGAAGAGATGGATGCATCTGATAAAGACGCACCAAATCTTTGCCCAGATTGCACAAAGTTGATGTGGTCCTGTCCTGATGTGGGAGGGTTAAGGAAAAGATAAGGATTCTATATATTCTCCTCTGTCCTCTCCATCTCATCCATGGAATGGAGACGCAGTGAATAAAACGCCTTGAGTTGAACACATTTGCCACGCCGAGATAGGTGAAGAATCAGTTCATGCATCCTGCGATCTTACCAGTTATTCTTGATCACTAACTCACTACTAGTATGTGTTATCTTGAATAAAAAAAAGCAACTCTTTAGGGAAAGTGAGGACAGAGATGAATGATCTAGGAATATCTTTAGGTGTTTGAAGATTCTTGACCAATCGATTTCATCATCGGCGATGACTCATCCGAATATTTCATCTCAACAAAATAGCAAACCTTAGATCTATCAATACCTAACAAAAGGAAGCTTATTCTTCAACCACGATACTGACTTGGTGCAAGCACAAATTCTCCTGCAACCTTTTTTTAGATCACGCCTAAGCGCCGTTTCTCTCCTGAATAAAGATAAAGCAGCATCCAAAAATGCCAGAATTCAGCCACCACTCCGAGTTCGTTGTTCAGCTTTCTTTCAGTGTGCGATTCAAGTATAGTGACCGAAAATGCAGAGTTTGTTTACCAACTTCTGCTGAGTTTTCAGATAATTTCTGGCTGCTGAATTGTTCAGTATTTTTCTCTAGATGGCAGCTGAAACTGATGGCTGCACATCAAGACTGAAGCGTGCACGGCTCCATGCGTAAGTTTTCAACTGTTTTCAGTTAATTATATGAAAAAAATAATGTTCGGCTTAACCTTGGCGCCAAGTAATGAGCTACTACTACATATACACCACACACATGAGAACAAATTTGACTTGGATCTGGGGTCCTAGGTCAGATAGCTAGTATGTTCCTTGTAAACCAGGTATCAATACATGTAATCTGATAGCGACTGCCTTTTCCTTGCCAATCAAAATCGTCAAGTAATGAGTTATTTTAGCAGTAAGCAGAGTTTGACACGGACGGTAAACAAGGCCAAAATAGACAGGGAATGTTACTTAGAAGAACAGCAACCAAGTCGTCCAAGCTTAATAATTCTTTGAGCGGTTGAACCTGGCTGAAGTTAGAACATACTAGGCACACTCCTGTATCACACTCAGGTTGATGCCCAAATCGATGGAACCCATTTGACCACAACTACTTCTAGAAACTATGGCTCAAGAGCCGTTTGGTATGGCTCTAGGAGCAGCTCTGGCTTCAGCTCCTGTAGGAGTTGTATCAAACGGCAGTGTAGAAAATGGCTTCAGAGAAGTTTTAGAAGAGTCGAAACTGTTTCATAATAGGGAAGGAGGAGACAGGATTTGTGGCTTAGGAGTAACTAGAGCTAGAGTTATTTTCAGAGGAGCCAGAGTCGTACCAAACAAATATCTAAGTTTCAGCCGATGACTTTTTTTTTTTTGAGAGAGAGAGAGATATCAGTAAAGTCGAATAGGACTGAACCTAGAGAACAAACGTCTGCCACCAATTGAGCTACAGTATAATATCTCTGCTGATCTCCTGGCAGCATATAGAGCCATGCACACACATGAAAACTGTCTTTTTCTAGAGAACAAACCAAACAATACTGGAGTACGTACCAACTACCAAACGGTGGTCCATTCCCTGAGCAAATCATATCTATACATTGCACATTACAGAGGTGCCCCATACTAAGCCATAACCATAGGAACTTGTGTCCTGCAACGGCCTGAAAGAGATAAGAGGACCAATGGCAGCATGGAAACTGTAAAGCAGGAACAAGGCATCTATCTATCTATCTGTATCAGAGCCAGATCACACCCTTGGAGTCTGAAAACGATATATTAGCTCCATTTAGAGGATCACAAACACGTAGGATATGCGTGTAGATGCCCCTTTTTTGTTCTCTCTTTTTTTGTTTTGCCTTGCATATGTGGCTGCACTTGTGCTTCTCTAGTAGCAGCAGCAGCATGTAGTGGTAGGGATACCAGGATGATGACATGTTATGCCTGAATTTATTGTGGCCTGAATGAACTTTGTGATCTGAAACTGCTTATCCAGTTATCCACACTGTATGGCAACGGTGTTTTTTCAACAGACAGCAGTTTCCTCCACTTCAAAAAACACAAGTATTTTCTTTTCTCCCACGCTTTGGAAATTATTGGCAGATGCTAACCAAAACTCACCGTCATATATGATGATTGGGAAAAACTCATATACATGCTCAGTACTGCTCCGATCCTTGTTGGTCCAGACGAAGATACCTGTGGTAGCGTTGGATGCAAGCTATCCACTCATAGTAACGGAATTTGCGCAATCTAAGAAAGCTAATCTATTTGGAATATATACCTTTTTATGTTGGAATATGTTCTTCGCCACATAGGACTGAGAGCACATATATGGCAAAAAAGAAGAAGCCCACTCAGTTGTCTACATAGGAAAATGAATTAAAAGGTGCCAGTTCAGATGTGTGCTGTTAACTGAATTGCTGATTCTTTCAGAGTTGCTATGAACTGAAATTTCACAGCATAATACTAAGAGTTAAAGTTGATGGGTTTGTTGCTAAATCGCCTTCTGGGTCTCTAATCGGCTAAAATGACATTTGTTCTTGAGCAATTGCGATGTCAAATCAACTATATTTTCTTTGTAAGTAATGTACGTACACAGGCATGACATTAACAACAAAATTAAATTGATTAAATGGAAGCTTCCTAGTAACAGAATTGGTGGTTTCATCAACAGGTTGTTGGGTTTGAGCTGTCAACATGTAGTTTTCTTCGCCCTAAAAGACATTTAATTTTATGGGAACTGCTACAGTACTCCTTCTTTAGAAAACTGCACACATCTCAAAGCAACTTATCCCTACTTATTAATTATTTTCGTAATTAATTCTAATCAGGTTCGAATGGCTCGGCCCGTCCATGCTGGGCCCAGTGCCCAACCCAGAAATCCAAAAGGGAGTCGTGACCGTGATCTCCGCCTACGATCCACTTCCTGCGGCGTCAGTTTTCCCTTTACACGCCGGCACCGGCACTGGCACCGCCGCCACTGCTGCATCCTGCTTGTTTCCCGGCCTCCACAACCCTACGCCTCGTTCTCCATTAGCCCGCGCGGCCGGCCGCCACTGCATCCTCTGCTCCCATCGAGTAATAGGGCAGGCCGGCCATGGCTACCGGTCTGCTGGTGCGCTCACGGTCTTGTGCACCAGGCGAGCATCCAGGACACGGCAACCTGCCCTTAACTCTCACCAGAGCGGTGCCTCATGGTGATGGCATTACTGCATTAGAACGCTCGGCAATTTTAACGTACCATCTGCACTGATAGGTCATAGTTGTGCATTGCTATTCTTTTAGGAATAATTCGTCCTCTATCTCTGAGAAAATTCAGAGAACTGAGCTTACTAACACAACATTGCAATAGAGTACGTACAGGATTCAACACAGTCAAAGTACAAGTAATTGCATAGACGCAAAACAACAAGATTATACTAATTAAATCTCTATAAATAGTACATGTAAAATCTTTATGCACGACACTGTCCTCTCGCGTGCAAATTGGAGGCCCTGCCACGTGATGCCGCTGTCCTGGAGTCTCTTTGGCGACCGCCGTTGCCATATCATCGTCGGCGTCAGCACAGGGAGATGCAGCCTCGTCTGTCTCGTTGCCCGAATTGGTGTCCACCATGTGGCCACGGCCCATGCAGCCCTCCGGCATAGATAGCAGCAAGCGGCAGACTTCCATCCACACGACGTGGGCGAAGAACTAGCCTCATCGGAAGGGCGTCGGTCGATGTGGAATTCCTATCAACGAATGGAACGGCGGCGCAATGTAGTCATAGGGAGGACGAGGCGGGGTAGGCCGTAGGCGAAGGAGGCGAGCAAGAATTCGGTGGTGGCGCAAAGAATCTGAGAGCCGCGTGGGAGACGCTTGGGTTTCTGGGTTGGGCCCAATCTGGACGGACCGAGCCCACTCGGGACCCAGGTTTAAATTAGTTTCGAAAATAATTAATTAATAAATAGAGTTGAGTTCTTTGAGATGTGTGCGATTTTTTAGAAGAGGAGTACTGGAGGAGTTCCCTAATTTTATTCATTTAGTAGTCATGCCATGAATTAATTTACAAAATCATGTCGCCTTCAGTGTTTTAAATATAGACAGGTAAAAGTCGAGAGTGGATTTCTCGTATATACCTGTGGCCACAAGACTCAAGACTTATCTCAGTCATCCATTTTACTTTGAGATTAGTGCAGCCAAGCAGGAAAAGAATATCTCATTTTGCCTGACACTTTATCTCTAGCATGTATGCAAACATGCCCACTCGATTTGCTAAAATAGCTCTAATATCACACCTCCTATTGGATTTTTGGAAACAGATATTCCGTTTGTTCTAAAATGTGCATACCGGAGGTCATTTCTTCTTTAGTTTTAACCACGAACATCAATTATCTTTATTAAATTGGCTAGTTTCTTTTTTTTCAAATCACTAGGTGTTGAAGTATTTTTCTATAAATATAGTCAAAGTTTAAAGATTTAATTTAGGGTAAAACTAAAATGTCCTATTGATTTCAATAGGAAATGAATATCAATGGCATATTTGGTATAAATATTTGTTTTTTTTTGTGCCAGTGAGAAATTGATCATTTAAACGATGGGGAGGATCAAACGATCCCCATATGGTGATATTCTCTGTTGCGAATATGACAATGCTGGTTTGCAATGATGATGAGCATAGCAGAACAATAGCAGCTAGGGATGAACGACAATGATTCTTGACATGATCGAAATTCTTGACACGCTGCTCAATTCAGATGTCTGCAGCTGCGATTCCACAACAGTTTTTTTGAGGAAACTGGAGGGGCTTGCGCCCTGCACGATTCCACAACAGTTGCTACAGCACACACACAGCAGTAGCCGCAAGCCGCAGACATCTGTTTTTATTAGCCTAATGAACCACAAACTGTCAAAGTGTCAGTGTCGCGTACGTTATTTCTCCTCTCGTCTCGACAGCCACATTTACACGTGTACGGTTTGGCGTGCCTACTGTCTAATCCAGCCTTGTAAACACGAGAAGGGGCTACTATGCCAACTTCTCGAACAAAAAGGACATGACAACTTTTCAAAGAAAAAAGACATTGTTAAACCATTTGAATTAAGGAAATTGGTTCGATCGCGTTGGATCCGAGCACTGAGTACTACTAGGTGGATGTTCTAGTTCTTATACATTGTACTAGGTGGGTGTCCTTAGTTCTTGCATTGTGCTCGTGAACACAGAGAAAAACACACATGCCAACTTTTCATAGAAGGAATTGAGGAAATTGGTACGCGTTGGAGCACTGAGTACTACTAGGTGGGGTGTTCTTGGTTCTCACATTGTGCTCATGGGACCCACTGGCTTTGTGTTATTCTGGTTGTCCGACAATCAGGCCGTATGCATTAATATATAATAATAATATACAAATAATTTTACTATTTATTAATTAAAAGAGCATTCATGACAATCAACACATAAAAGATAAAACAAAATAAAATCTGCTCATCAGTTCAAAATAATAGCCATTACATCTATTTTGTTTCCTCAAAAAATAACACATTTGTCATCATTATAGAAACAACTGAAATTAGCACCCCCACCAAAATAGCGTCTAAACTACCCATCTCCGCCATAATGAAATATATAAGCTAAAGTAAGCCCTCGCTCCTCTTGTATTTGTAGTATTTGATGTTAATCCTCACAAAACATGCTAGAAAAAAAGATGAATCAAGAAATTCTCACAAAAATCAGAAAAATCTGCCCATCAATTCGGTATATGCTAATAATCACCGTTGATAATAACATACATTATATCTATTACTTTTTCTTATACCCACATTTTTCATTTTGAAAAATGACATAAACTAAAACCCGCTAAAGCTTTATATGTACTCAACAATTATATAAAATGTTGCCTTTATAAATCATATATGAGCAACATTAATCATATACCGATAACATTAACAATTCATGACAATAATCTGTGAAGGCAATACTCACGGTGGAACCTCGACTCTCTCCTAGACCTTGAGTTCTTTGTTCACTCTAGGACACGTGTGTTGTTGCTTTGAGGAGTGCTCTTATAGATTATAAAAACTTAGGGAAGAGGGTTAAATGTTCATATGTGGTTGTGAGGAATACCAGTATCACGAGTGCCCTCATCATTGACATAAGACGTGTTCCAAAAAGGCTACCCTTGCACGATTCTATCTAGTCAGGCAAGGTCTTGAGGCTACACCTATCGGGTGCACTCACACGCCCCTGTAAGAGAGTCTTCTGCAGACCAACACCCTCTACCATCCCGTCCAACCGGTTGGAAGGCGAATAGTAAAGTAGCGCTCAACTGGGAGGGCCACTTAGAACCTCGTGGAGGGGTTGAACCGAATGGTCAAGCGCAATACTGCATCCTAGGGCTGGAGGAGCATGGACAAAGCACATAGCACACCACACCTCGTGCTACGGTTGCCCTATATTGAACGGGTGGCAATGATTGCTCTAGTAGACAACTGTAACTACATTACTCCATCAAGCACACAACATAGGCAGAACATTATTATGACAAGCCTTTCCTCGTGTCATCGGATGTAAGAGGGATGGACCCATCTCTTCTTGTATTATCCTTGCATAGTGTGATTACAATGGAAGGGCGGACATGTTGACGGCAGCAAGGGGACCCATCACCTCCGAGCGACATGTAGGACCCAATGACTTTTGTAACCCTATCTCCCAAGTATATATGGTGAGTCAGGGATCCCTTCCATAGTGATGCTTTGATCTCTACGTGAGCTCTCCACAAGACGACGTTGTGAATTTCTAGACCCCTCAAGTGGTTTCTATGGTTAATGGCAACTTTGTTTTTCAATAACCGCTAGGTATTTGAATACAACAAATATTATAGTTTCTAGAACCATTGTGTTGTCAAAAACGTTGTCTTCTAAGAGTTTTAGAAAAAACCCACTTGTGATTTTATACTTTCTATAAGCCACTATTGTATACTATATATTTGGCTTAATAAAATCACAGTTCATGGTGCCATGATTTCCTAAACAACCCCTAAAGCTAAGTAGGAGTAGTATCCTAAGTGCTGGTACCACCTGATGAACACAAGGTACCAGCTGTGAACACAAAACTAGTAGACCAATAATAATTGAACAACCATGAAGTTGTGAAACAAGGCTGAACAGGGCTGCAACAATGGCGTTTGAACATACCCTGCACAAGGCTGAATTCTGGGTCCAGTTGCAGCGGGATGAGCAAGCCAAGGACGCCCTCTCGATTTCAAATAGAGGGTGGAAGCAATTTCGTTTGCTCTAGTGTCCTGGTCTATGTTTAAAACTCTGGCTTTCTTTTTAATTCGTAATCCTCGACGTTGTAATAATTGGATGTGCACATTCTTAGATGTAGAGGCTGGATATTTATTTATCCTTTATTAAAAAATGACGTTGTGAAACAAAGAAAGTAAAGCTAAGTAGTAGCGCCAATAGTGCCAGCTGGTACCTTGCTTTATTTGTGTTTATCAAAACAGACTCATCACGTGAGCCACGAATCGGAACTAAAACTGCCATTTTGCAAAAGTGATGCCGACTTATACCAGTCCAATCCCACGTAATAATGTCAAGGTTACATCACGAATTGACGTCTGGCCTGGGCGATCATTGCAAGATCTCACACCAATTTCATCCCGACGACTACCGTTCGATCCGTCGCTTGCGTTGCACGTGCTTCTTCGTTGCTGCAATAACTAACCTTTCCCATTCGTTACTAATCCATGATTCATCTCACTACTTGATCATGATTTCGGGGATGACGTCACTTCTAGGGCGTCCTTTCTGTGAGGACTGTGGAGGCCGCTGGAGCCGGTTGGATGCACCTAGTATATATACATAGCTAGCTAAAATTTTAAAGTTTCACCTAAATTTTAGCTAGATTGTTTGATGCTCCAGCTATAGATTCAAGATAAATTTTAACTGATTTAGCTAGGTTGAAATAGGTTTATCTTAGCTAAAGGTTTAACCAGTCTTTTAGCTTAGGTTGTATTATTGTTTACCGGTTAAAGTTTGTCCGGTGCATCCGAATATGCCCCCGGGCAAAAGGATTCAGAAAGAGGTGAGCGGCCGCACGCCACCAGCCCAGCCCAAACCCCATACTACAACGGCCTTCCCTTTTCGCACGTCAGCGTCTTGCTTTCTTTAATGCCGTTTTAATGACCACGCTGCCGTGTGTCGTGTAACACAACTGTCGAGCGAGCCGGGCAGGGAGGTCACTGAGCTGCCAACAACCGCATTGACCCGCGAGTTCGCTAAAGCAAACATTGAGTTGGCGCCGAAACGAAACAAAATGACGGTGCCGAAGCTTGTGGTGTCATTTTGTTTGCGACGGCCAGGCTGAAACTGTTTAAGGCCAATGATGTCACTGAGCCACTTGTTTCCTAGTGAAAATGCATGGTAGACAGCAAGTTTCACTTGTTCACAAGAAAAATTAGATTTGGCGTTTCTACCGTTGTGACTAATTTAATATCCCGCCATTCGTATGTCATATTTGCATTTCAATGAACGGTGGGTTGTAGGGTACTATCTTGGCAGACGGCTTCTCTAACGTTATCATTTTTGTGGTTTTTTTTTACGACAATCAACCTCTCCATAGTAGACCTCTGTGCTATTGAATTTGTCGCGTGAGTCCAGCTTATAAATCTAGTTTCACTGTGATCATATCTTCTCGCCCGCTCTATCCTGTCTTAATGTCGTTTATTTGTCGGATCACCGTCATCCATAGGAAAGTGGAAAATGTTTGTGTTGCCTTGTCACGACTCGCGGCTTTTATGGTTGTGTCCTTCTTATCCTGTCACGGTGTCATCTATTTGTCGATACGCCCACCACTCATAAAGTGAATTTATGCTATCAGTGACAAGAGCTATACCTTTTAATTAAGATAAAAAGGTTACATGTAAATTTAGGTTGTCTTGTCACAAGTAGGTTGGTCCATCGTAGCCCTCTATCTATGTTTCAACGCAGTTGGAGATTGTTTGAATTAATGCATTGACCTCACAACTAGAAAATTTAGTAACGAGGTTGGGTAAAAGATTCTGTTATATTTTATTTTATTGTAGTCAAGAAATATGAAAAATTCCATGGGTGTTTTTTTTGCGTAGAATAATAATGAGAATATGAGAAACTTTTTTCCATAAAAAACAAAGTTTTGAAAAACCGTGGCGAAATATTTGAGAAACTGAAAGGCCGATAATACCCTTCTCCCCTACCAACTACCTTCAACGCAGTCACTCGCCTACCTCTACACACCTCGCTCGTTGCTGCTCTGCTCGTCTTCCTCCTTTATAAGCCCCGGCCGCGGCTCCGCTCGCCTCTCCTCCCTCCTCGTCTTCCCGTACCACTCTCCCCGCCTCTCTCCGGTTCGCGGGAGGGCCGAAGCTTCGAGAAGCAAAACCCTAGCGCTGTCGGAGTAGCCGAGTAGCCTCCGGCGATGGCTGCGGGGGCGATCCTGCCGGAGCTGGCGGCGCAGGTGCTCATCCCGGTCGCGGCGGCCGTGGGCATCGCGTTCGCGGTCGTGCAGTGGGTGCTGGTGTCCAAGGTGCGGCTCACCCCCGAGCGCCGCGCGGACGGCGCCGGAGCAGCGAAGGGCGGGCCCAGCGACTACCTCATCGAGGAGGAGGAGGGGCTCAACGACCACAACGTCGTCGTCAAGTGCGCCGAGATCCAGAACGCCATCTCCGAAGGTGAGAAACTGAGTGCTGGCCTCTGTGTGTTTGGCTGATTGACTGCATATGCATATGCTCGCGCGCGTTTTCCCTTTACTCTTCGTTTGAAGTTGGTACGCCGTACGCGGGGGGTGTTTGCTGGATGCTTCGATTAAGAATCTCTTAGCCTTGTTTGAGTTGGATGCTGTTGGAAATGATCGAAACCTTACGTGCTTTTCGTATTGGATTAAAGCACGACTGCACGAGTCGATGCTCTGGATTTGATTTTCGAGCAAAAGGATCGTGGGAAATAGATGATTATATCTAACGATGATCTCCCAATCACCTCTGTTAGGAACGAACTTTGATTTTTGTGTTGATTGCTATGTGACGAGGCGGTTTGGAGGAAACAATCATTTAGTGCGGCTGATGTGTTGTCTTGCTCGGTGATGTGAGGGCGTCGTGCGTACGCAAGTTGCACCTGAGTTAGACAGGAGACTTTTAGTCAATTGCTAGCTTTAATAGACTTGTTTTGCAGATGACAAGTAAAGGCGTTACTCTTTTCACGGTCCTCTTATTTTTTTTTTGTTGAAGTTAATTAATTGTAGATTTTTTTGGTGGTGGATGTGGTAGTGTGTGGGTGTGGGTGTGGGGGGCCATGTATGGATATCTGTTGTTTCATGCTAGTTGAATGCAGACAAGGCATTAAACTATCTGTTGTTGCTACTTTAGGTAGCAGAGATTACAGCAAGCTTTAGTTAATTAAGCCCTAATCCTTGGAGGCGCAGCTAATTCTAGTCCACCTAGATACGTATCCTTTTGGAGGTATCTTTTTGGGAATGTGTGGGCGTGGTCAAAATTGGTTGTAATAATTTAGTCGAATTGGTCAGAAGCTGCCTGTGGGGTAACAGATGAAGGGATAAGTTCTAGCAGTCTGAGGAGTTCAGGAGTGGGGCTGAAAATAAAGAGAGGTTCTCGTAGCACATGGTCCGCCCTACTCAATCTTCAGTGCAGCTGATATTAACTGTAGTCGGTCCAGACTTCATCTTGTGGGAACCACATGGTCCACATCCTGCTGCTTTGGTAATTTCACAATTCATCATTGAAATCCTTGCATGTGCATATGTGTGGGTAAGTACTGATGCAGATGAACAATTGCACATTGGCTCAGCATGTTACTCTATGGAAAGAACCGTTGCATTTTTGTATTGTGTTCCAGTGACATTTTTGTATTGAGTTTCCCATTCGTAGAAAGATAGCTACCACATATACTATTTCTGAATCAAGGATAGGATGATATTCCATATTCATTGCTGATGATATCTGGGAGCAATAATCGTATAGGTCAGTCAGGTGTGACCTTTTCTGTGAAGGTGATTGTGTGTTTTGTTTTACTGTTTACACAATGGGCTAGAGACAGGCCATGTAGTTTCTGTAGCTATTGCAGCGAATTACTGAGCGATTTTTTTTTCTCTCTGTGACTACTGAACTATTTTGACATTCACTACTAGCTGACTTATGGGCATTTTTAAAGCTTGGTGGATTAGAATTGGTTGCTTCCCAATTTCTGATTGCAGCACCAGTCGCCTACGTCATGTTGTAGTTGCCGGATTAGTCTTGATGGATAAGTTTTCATTGGACCTCGTGGTTTTTCATTTAAATTAGCACTGAACTAATTTGCAGCCATCAGTCTGTCACTATTTACCCTTTGCCTGTAGTTCTCTGTTCCAGTTGGTTTGATGTTGACTCATGTCCCTGTGCTGTCTCTGACTGTGACAACATTAAAAGCGGAAAACTGGTAGTAGGTTTCACTATAATCTTATTTTGGCTTTTTTTTAGGATGCCTAACAAAGGTATATAAATTGAGCAACTTACACGCAGTCTAAAGTCTCTACCTAAGATGGGCTTGATTGATCAAAGCCATGCATGCAAATGAAGGGACTGTGATGAAATTTCTGTGTGTTAAAAATAGGGAAAAAAATGTTGTATCTTGATCAATGATAAGACGTCTTTATGACAGAACTTTATTGTATAAAATTTATCTTCCTCATATAGGATCAGAGAGCTGTTCCCATTTGGGTCTATCTTATAGTTTTTTGACCGAATGGTCTATCTTATAGTGGAAATAGCAATTCTTTCATGAGTGAATATAGTCATGCACTCAAGATGGCATCAGCCTTGATTTTTTTTTGTTCCTTTAGAGTTGATATTGTACTGTGGCATGCTTTGTTCATTTCAACTTTTATTTAGCAAACCTTAATACAGTAACTACTGAACTCACTTTGCCATCCCTTTCCTTACTTTGTTGTGAACAGGAGCTACATCTTTCCTTTTCACTGAGTACAAGTATGTTGGATTATTCATGGGCATCTTTGCAATCCTTATATTCCTCTTCCTTGGCTCCGTTGAGGGATTCAGCACGAAGAGTCAACCTTGCCACTATAGCAAGGGCACTTGCAAGCCTGCCCTTGCTAATGCCATCTTCAGTACTATAGCTTTTGTGCTTGGTGCAGTCACCTCACTGGTTTCTGGGTTTCTTGGGATGAAGATCGCAACTTATGCGAATGCCCGGACAACTTTAGAGGCCAGAAAGGGTGTTGGGAAGGCATTTATTACTGCCTTCCGATCTGGTGCAGTTATGGGCTTCCTGCTTGCTGCCAGCGGTCTTTTGGTTCTTTACATTGCTATCAATTTGTTTGGAATTTATTACGGTGATGACTGGGAAGGTCTTTTTGAGTCTATTACTGGTTATGGCCTTGGTGGTTCTTCTATGGCTCTTTTCGGCCGCGTTGGTGGTGGTATTTATACCAAGGCTGCTGATGTTGGTGCTGACCTTGTGGGGAAGGTAGAAAGAAACATTCCTGAGGACGATCCAAGAAACCCAGCTGTAAGAATTCATTCACTTGAATTGTGAAAACTTCCAGTTCTTACGTGCTATCTTGCTACACTGCAATTGCATAGTGTTCATACTTGCTTTCGTTCATAGCTTATAGCTAGCATTCTGCTTGGACTGGTGTCTGTACCATGGTTAAGAATGATCTCTTGATGTACTTGCAGGTCATTGCTGACAATGTTGGTGATAATGTTGGAGATATTGCTGGAATGGGATCAGATCTCTTTGGCTCATATGCTGAATCGTCATGTGCTGCTCTTGTTGTGGCCTCGATCTCATCTTTCGGAATCAACCATGAATTTACTCCGATGGTGTACCCGCTTCTTGTCAGCTCTGTTGGTATTATAGCATGTCTCATAACAACGCTGTTTGCAACTGATTTCTTCGAGATAAAGCTTGTGAATGAAATAGAGCCTGCTCTCAAGAAACAACTTATAATATCCACTGTTGTGATGACCATTGGCATTGCGCTCGTCAGTTGGCTTGGTCTTCCATACACCTTCACCATTTATGACTTTGGAGTCCAGAAGACAGTTCAAAGCTGGTATGAAAATTTTTTGATTGGCCATTGAAGTTTTTAGTATAAAGTTCATATTACAATCTTTCTTTGCGTTCAATTTATCAGGCAACTGTTCTTATGTGTTGCAGTTGGTCTTTGTGCTGTCTAATTGTTTTGTTACTAAGTAATTTATATTTGCATCTCATTCTAATTTTGAATTGATCAGGCAATTGTTCTTGTGTGTGGCGGTTGGTCTCTGGGCTGGCCTAGTCATTGGTTTTGTTACTGAGTACTACACAAGCAATGCCTACAGGTATCTATAATCTTTTCTTGCCAGTGAATATGATGGTAGCATTTCTTGTTTGCTTCCAGTGTATGATGTATTTGCTGTTTTGTGTTCCAGCCCTGTACAAGATGTTGCTGATTCCTGCAGAACTGGAGCTGCCACTAATGTCATTTTTGGGCTTGCTTTGGGTTACAAATCAGTCATTATCCCAATTTTTGCTATTGCATTTAGTATCTTCCTCAGCTTCAGCCTTGCTGCCATGTATGGTGTTGCTGTGGCTGCTCTTGGAATGCTGAGTACCATTGCCACAGGCCTTGCTATCGATGCCTATGGCCCTATCAGTGATAATGCTGGAGGAATAGCTGAAATGGCTGGGATGAGCCATAGGATCCGTGAGAGAACTGATGCTCTAGATTCTGCAGGAAACACCACTGCTGCAATTGGAAAGGTAGACATGTGAGAGTTTCATGTGGTTGCACAGTGAACTAAAGATATTTCAGTTTTCCTGTTTTCTCCATTGGCAAAGGCCAGTTAGGGTCCATACATAGTTGAAATCTTGCATGTGCTTTCATTTAAGAGCTTGGACGCCCCTAGAAACGTTAATATTTTCTATTTAGATCATTTTATATCACCTTCAATGCAATTGGTTTTGCTAGAAAAGTTCTCTCATGGTTTTGTATTTGCAGGGTTTTGCCATTGGCTCCGCAGCCTTGGTGTCCCTTGCACTCTTCGGTGCCTTTGTAAGCCGGGCTGCTATCACCACTGTTGATGTTCTGACTCCTAAAGTATTCATCGGGCTTATTGTTGGTGCTATGCTCCCATACTGGTTCTCGGCAATGACCATGAAAAGTGTAGGCAGTGCTGCACTCAAGATGGTGGAGGAAGTCCGACGGCAGTTCAACACCATCCCTGGGCTCATGGAGGGCACCACAAAACCTGACTATGCAACTTGTGTCAAGATCTCAACGGATGCATCTATCAAGGAGATGATCCCCCCAGGTGCTCTTGTTATGCTCACACCACTGATCGTTGGGATTTTGTTTGGGGTTGAGACCCTCTCTGGAGTCCTTGCTGGTGCCCTTGTCTCTGGTGTTCAGGTTGGTAGGAGTTCCTCTCAAATTTCAGTATGATAGTTGCATCTGAGTTTTTCCTTAGTCCATTTCACCATTTTCAGATTGCCATTTCTGCATCCAACACTGGTGGTGCCTGGGACAACGCCAAGAAGTACATTGAGGTAAAGCTACACGCATACTTTACTGGGATTTTCACCCCTGCCTGAACTTGCAAAATACCTTCTCTAAAAAGTTACTTTTGAAGAAAAAAACACCTTTATTTATAACACTTTGATCTTTGGTTTGCTCAGGCTGGAGCTTCAGAGCATGCCAGGACCCTTGGCCCAAAAGGTTCTGACCCTCACAAGGCGGCTGTCATTGGTGACACCATTGGAGATCCTCTCAAGGACACGTCTGGCCCCTCCCTCAACATCCTCATCAAGCTTATGGCAGTTGAATCCCTTGTCTTTGCCCCCTTCTTCGCCGCCCATGGTGGCATTCTCTTCAAATGGCTCTAAGCCAGCCAGAGGCGCAGGACTAAGGCCGTAGTTTTGCAATGGAGGTAGAGCAGTATGTCAGCTATACAACATCTATGGCATGTGCTTTGCTCTTCCAGTTGATGAGCCCCGTTGTGTATTTTGGTTTCCGTTTTCTTGACTTTTTAGTTCCAGGGTCCGACCATGTTTTGATCCCATAAATTCCTCTCCGGCCTTCGAGCAACTGAGTTCATCTTTGTAAGTCATCAGCCTCAGCCAATCACTGAAGCATTGGAAAACTAAACAGTTTCTAGAGATATGGTGATGATGATGATGGTTAATCTCAGCATTTTTTTTTCTTCTTGACAGTAAATAACATGGCCTTTGCTTGAAATTTTGTTCTCTTTTCAAAACGTTGTGCATGCAAAATGGAAGTGATGTTTTTTTTTTTTTGAAACTGTTGTTTCAAAACAATATGCAAGCAAAAAGCAAGTGGTGTTCTTCAAAACTGTTCTTTAAATGCGATAGCAGACTTAGCTTTTGACAAAGTTTGGTTTAGTGACGACTATTTGGAGTAACTTGTAACTCTTTATATCCTTTTTAAACTCTTTATATCCTTTTTGGTTTATAGAAATAGAGATTTTGAGACTTCATAACCTTATTATAGGAATATAAATTTTGGTGAAAAAAATAACCTCCAATAGCCTTATAAATTGGATATATCTAAATTCTAAATATATACATTATCTATTTTTGATTTCTCGCTGGCCAAAAATGAAGAGAGATGGAGATACAGAAAAGCTATTGAAAGCTGTAAGTCTATAAGGATATGGAAAGCAATTTTTACTCAGATGACTTAATAAATGATGATTTGGAGATGCTCTTAGATGATATAGATATAGATTATGCAGAACTTTAGACACGCAGTTTTTGTAGCCTCTCGTGCGGTCATGCCTAGCATGCTGAAAACCTTTTCATAGAGTGAAAGCATTAAACACGAAGTCAAAGAGTAATAAAGAAAGAAAACATCATAAAAGTTATCTCCGAACGGAATGTTACAGTCAATCCTCACATCGAACCTGTCAATTCTCTGTTCAACCCGGAAATACTTTGGCAGATTCTGCTGGTCGTTCCAAAAAGCCATAACATACCTCAACCATCAGGTTGGCCAAGAACATTGTCAAATTGCAATACAAAACTGAAGCAAACACAATTTAGAAACCATTCGAGAGTATCACAGGGGTTGATAGCAATCTGAGATACATGATTAAAGGAATGGTTTAATAGTACATGCACAATTAAATGTTTCTATTTTGTTTCCAAACTAGGCTATGAATTGTCCACGACCAAGCTAAAAAACCCCTACCCACTAAACAGTAGACTGCTGCGCAGGGGCGAACAGGCAGATTCCTGCATGTAAGCAACCACTCACAGCCATCGATCATTTCCTCTTCTTAGTAGGTGGTTGGGGGACGTCATCGTCATCCTCCTCTTCCTCTTCTTCTTCCTCCTCATCATCTTCGTCATTGCCACCATCCCCATCATCATCGTCGTCGTCCTCCTCTTCATCCTCTCCACCATCATCATCATCATCATCGCTTCCTCCATCACCATTGGCTTCAGGATCATCATCGTCGTCGTCATCATCTTCTTCCTCATTCCCATTGTCATCTGATCCATCGTCGCCACCATCATCTTCTTCTTGGTTTTCCGCATCCTCATCGTCTCCCTCATCATCGTTATCCTCATCAGACTCTCCATCATCTTTGTTCTCAGGATTAGTTTCATTTTTGCTTTTGCTCAGAATCCTTGGGGAAAAGGAGACAAACAATCCTCAGCTTTTGAAGACAAGAAATGAAATGACCATGGCAATAATAATGTGCTACATGTTTTGGTATTATGCACTAAGATAGGCCGTACCTATTAATCAAATTCTGATCTCCACCAGATGTAAAGATTTCATTATGCAGAATCTGGATAACAAAATCAAAACAGTACAGAATATTAGCTAAAACACACGAACAATGCAAGATGTTTTCTTTGGAATGGAAAAAGACATAAACGACAACACCTTAACACCAAACAGTCAGCAAATTTCAAAGTCAGTGAAGGCACCAATTGCAACCACTTTCTTTTTTGTAAAATCCCCTCGAGCAAATTAATAATGCTACTAATATTTATTGTAAAAAACTGATCTCAAAGCATGTGTTGTGCCCTCCATTCCAAATAATGACTGCGCTACATACTAATACTGTCATTTGGACCATGGAAACAACTACAGTACCGAGCAACTAAAACACATATTGTACAGATCTCAAAAGCTTGGCCAAAATATTGGCAACAAACAGAGAAGCAGGTCACTTAATGTCTCCTAACATCACAAAAGTGAAGTTAGATACATGACTTGCAAATCTCCAAGACTAGCTCAATGGTTTTTCATGGGCTTTGTAGGACATAAGACACGTTTGAGGAAGAAAATAAACGGTAGACCCTCAGCAATTCCATTATTAGCACAAAAGATATTCAAAGACATCATATAGTTTGGCTTGATACAAGCACCACTAGGTAAACCATAAATATCAAGGTCTTGGGTAAGAAAATGGCATTGCATTTTTAGACAAAACTACCAAAGACCTCCGACAACCCTGCTTTTATTGAACTTGAAGGCAAAAGTGGTTCAGTGGTTATACCTCAGAGGAGCACATCAAATAGTACAGATTCATCACTAACCTGAGTAACCGCAAAACATAGTATGTTATCCAAGCAACACACAAGTTTGTTATGCATGGCTTATGCCATCTTATATTTTGTGACAGTGCGCTACATTACCCCGAGATAGGGACATATCCTGTATTGGCTACATATCCAATATGGATACACAGTGGATAAGTATCTGCGAAGTATCTGTATAAACAAATAAATCAACAATAAATCAGATACTCTTTGCTGATATGTTGGGCTCGTCTGATATGTCGGTGCAATACGGCCCAGCCCACCAACAGCTTGCTAGATAACTCCGAACTCCCCATTCCCCAAGCCTGCTGCCTCCCTTCTCTTATAACCCTACACAGGCCACTGCCACCATAATACCCCTACACCCCGGATACTCCATGGCCGAGCAAAGGCATCAGCAAGGTCCTCCACCCCATTGCAGTTCCTGTGGAGGCAGGGCCCGCCAGCCGGCTAGATCCTCATGGCAAAGCAGTGGCACGTCGTGCTACTGCAGAAAGTGGGGAAATGGAAACGATTGTGCTCGTGCTAGGCGGCCATGGCGCGAGACGACCATAGTGGGGTACCAGCTCAGTTGCTACGACAAGCGTTGGCTATGGCATGGGGTCAGTTGCTTCGCAAAGGCCATGGCAAGGCCTCCTACATCCTCTGGCAGCTGCCTACTGCTGCTCCAAGCAAAGTGAGGTAAGGCCACCAGAGTGTTGTGTATCGGTTGGTGGTCAGCAGTTACGCTGCCTCAGTGAGCTTCCTCCCTTTCCCCTTTCTCTGGTGTATTTCTTGTTTAATTTATCTCCGGATCACTGCTATATAATTGAATTGAGTAACCAAAAAAAAAAAGCCCCTCACATATCAAGATCTACTGACCTTACAGAATACACCGACACAGGTACTGCACAGAGATCTACTGTAACAGTTTAACAAGACTTCTTGTAAGGCGTGAGAAAAGAAGAAACTTTTACCATGGCAAGGATCCCAAGTAACCTTGGCACCTCCAAGGCAGCCTGGGCAATTATAATCGAGGCCAAATCCGCGGCCTTGTCCCCGCCACTGTTGTTGCTTGCAAACATCACCTCCATACTCAAAGCAGCGAGGATTTCTACAACAAGACAGAAATTCAGTACACGAAAACAGAAAAAATATGGCAAAATTTTGGAACTTTCGGAGCTAAAGCGAGATCTACGGTCAGGGGCGGACCAAGTAAACAGGACATGAGTGTACACATGTACAACAACAAAAAAATTGCATGAAAATCGAAGTTAGTATGCATGCATACGCTGGGCACGTATAAACTCGTACTCAGATCAGATCCGGACACAGACAGGTTAATTTAGGGTTCGGGTGCTCGGTCCCGCATAGCAGGAAGGGAAGAGAAGGGGTGCCGGTACCTGGTGGGCGCTCGTCGCCGGCGAGTGACTCGACGAAGATGACTGACGAAGAACTGGGGAACCCGGCGGCAGTGGCGGCGGTCACCCAGTAGCCGCACCGAGGAGAAAGCGCGACGGGGAGGGCGACCAACAGAGGAGACGAGAGGAGATGACGTATGCGTTTCGGCCGAGGTTTTGGGTCCGCTGCTGATTGGGCCTCATATTGGGCCAATTGCCGGCCCAGCACGCTGAGGTGGAGGCCCGTAATTTTTTTATCTTTAAAAGTTTATGGTTTCAAAATATATATTGTACTAAAATTTAGGGATTCTACTAAAAAAATTAAAATTTAAGGAAAATTTGTATTTATCCAAGAAAAAAAAAACACCGTCGTCATCCTCGCGGAAATGGAATTTATACTTTTTCTCGAAATATATCAAATGCATCGTATAAAAAACACAGTCATCGTATCTTTATTGGCACCTTCAAAATTTGTCGCCTATCTCTTAAAAGAATAGAATGGTTAGGTTTAAAAAAAAAGCATTGTTTGATTCAAAAAAATTAAGACCACAAATGCTAGATTGCTATTTGTTTTGCAAGTATAAGCTGCGACATGTCACAAAATTTCAAGTTTCATTCATGAATAACTTGGCGGCTATTTTGTTCGCCTCGGTGGTGGCAACGCCACAACTAGCAAGGTGCGCGTTTTTTTTATCAGAAGGTGTGCGTTTTTTTTTTATCAGAAGGTGTGCGTTGATGCACAACCAAGACTCAGCAGAACACAAAGGGGTATATTAGGACGTGTTTGGTTCACTTCTGAGATGAACCATGTTGTATCTCAACAACCAGGCCGTAGGAAGCCAGGTTGAGAGCATGCACATGGCCGTGTTTGGTTATCGCACTCACGGAGCTTGGATGGACGGAGATCTTGTTTGGTTCCCTGCATGCAAGCATCACTTGTCTCACTAACATGCACTGGCTGCATGCTTCTTGCATCGTGCGAGCCTTGCTGCGAAGAAACGGTCATTTCGGGTGTATGAGCTCAGCCTAGCTCAGAAGAGAATCTTGCATCGCATGGGACAGGCCCCAACCTTCAAGGCAACCAAACGCCTGAACAGCTGCATGCGCGGAGCTTGGACACGACTATGCGGGTAACCAAACACACCCTTAGTTCTTTTGCTTGGTACTGCTCTGCCACGGTTCAACCAGCAGCACCGACAGTTTTCCTCCTCTCTCCCCGTCGTCCCTCGGCCGCCGTCACCTCCAGCTCGGGCTCGGGGCTCGGGCTCCGCCGCCGGCGGGCGCGGCGGCGGGGAGAAGGGGCTCGGGCTTCGCCTCCTCGTGCGCCTCCGTCGCGGGCACTGCCCCGGACGCAGCTTCTCCGCTCCACCTTGGCTTTCCCTCCAACGGCGGACGGCGCTCGCGACGGAGGTCTCCCGGCGGCCTCGCCCTCGATGGAGCTGCGCGTGGCGGAGGTGGCCGCGACGGCTCCCTCCTCCTCCCTCTCCGGCGGCGCTGCGGCTCTCTCCTCCTCCCTCTGTGGCGGTAGCGCGGGGCCGAAGCGTGGTGGCCGGCAGTACTCACGAGGGCGAGCAAGCGAGCCGCTCCCTCCACCGACACACACTCTCTCTCCTCTGCCGCCAGTGTCGTAGGCCCGCAGCGTGATGTACCGGACGATCCGTCCCTCCGCCACAGACACCGGATCGGGGGGACGTTCTGAACCGTAGCGGAGGTTTTACCGTATCCCGCTGCAGCTCGATTTCCTTTAAAAGTCTCCTCAAGTATGTTTTACAGATGAACTCCTATGTTTGGTTCTTTGTTCAAATGTTCAGAATATTTTAGGATTTGTACAAGCAAAGTCTTTACTTCCTTCAAAGAAAAGAGCCAAATTGATTCGCTGACCAGAGCCAGTTTTCTTGCGTGTACCCAAAGATTACAGTGTGAATTTCGTCCAAATGTCAAGTCCAACCATATCCGTCCGGCCGAAAACAGTAAAAAAAAAAAAAAAAAAAAAAAAAACAGCCAAAGCAGCCCCGCGTCGAGCAGGTGCGGGGTCCCTCGCCAGTCGCTCGCCACCTCCGCGTCCCGACCCAATCCCGCGAGGGCGCGAGGCCGCCCGATCCCCCGGGCCCATGGCGTCGTCGGAGATCGAGGCGATCGAGGACGCCGCCCCCGCCGCCGCCACCACCGGCGGAGCGGGACCATCCCTTGCAGAGGGGGCGGCGGGGCAGGAGGGGGAGGAGGAGGAGGCGCTCAAGGACGACGTGTACACGGGCGCGGCGTACGGGGACCTCGAGAAGCTGCACCGCCTCGTCGAGCGGGAGGGCCGCTCCGTCGCGGCGCCCGACGCGCTCGGCTACCACGCGCTGCAGTGGGCCGCGCTCAACAACCGCGTCGCCGCCGCCCAGTACATTCTCGAGGTCGGTTCCTCCTCTCCTCCCCTCGATCATAAGTTTTTGCTTCACTACAGCATTGTGCTTTTTCCTTCCTTTTGGGTTGGTTTTAGTGGATGATAATTCGATGTTTTTAATTTGGCAGCATGGTGCCAATGTAAATGCCATAGACCACACAGGCCAGACAGCACTTCACTGGAGCGCTGTGCGTGGCCATATTCAAGTTGCAGAATTACTTTTGAAAGAAGGAGCTAAGGTGGATGCTGCTGATTTATATGGATACCAGGTCTGTATCTTGATTTTCTATTGCACCCGTGGCACTTCCCGTTATCATTGTATCTTCTGTTTGTCCAGAATATTTTCATAATTTCTCCTGATGGTTCACTTCCTCTGATACAAAAACAGATGGAGTTTATTTAGCTGCAGACAGATTAAGAAATGCACAAGTATCACTCTAGACATTATAACTTGTTTCTGGCTGTAACAATGGTTTGGATGGGATAACCAAGTTGTACATATACAATGGATTTTTGTTCTGTTCTGCAAATTTTGCCATCCTTTCAATAGCACCCAGCATGTTATCAAGTATCCGATGAGTTATTAAGTGAAGAGTGGAAAATTTCATATCACCATAATTAGTACAAGGGCAACTTTGGGAGATGACTGATTTACCGTACTTATGCATTGCACTTTTTGTCTCGTTTACCTCTAATCCTTGTGCCCTACTACTTTAGGTTCATTCCTTAATATGTATACTATATGCTACTGTCTCCATTTCAAAATTTGCGGTATATTATCATTTCAAAAAGGTCATACACTGTAGTTTGGCATTCAGTTACTCAAGACGCATAAATAGATTCTTATTTCACATGTCTTTTATTAAGACATAGACATTGGTTTTGTAGTAGTGAAGTCTGTCTAAGTAGCCTGTGGCTGGAGTTTTACTTATGGTTCCTTAATCAATCTACTGTTATATCACAGACCACACATGTTGCCGCACAGTATGGCCAGACAGCATTTCTTTGTCACATTGTTACAAAATGGAATGCTGATCATGATGTACCTGATAACGATGGAAGAAGCCCTCTTCACTGGTTCGTGCCATAATATGAACCTGGTAGTATTATGTATTTGTGCTCTTCTTAACATATTGTCTAAGTTCCTGCTGACATGCCACTTGTAGGGCTGCATATAAGGGATTTGCGGATACCATACGTCTCCTCTTGTTTTTAGGTGCTTATAGGGCACGACAAGATAAAGAAGGTATGCATTGAATCATTTCAAAACCCTTCCTATCTTCATACAAATAATGGCAATCTCTCCAATCAATAGAGCCTTTTCTCCCACCAGTTTGTTGTTCATTTTTATTGTAAGTGCTTCCTTAGGTTGTACTCCTTTACATTGGGCTGCTATTCGGGGGAATTTGGAGTCCTGCACTGTGCTAGTTCAAGCAGGCAAAAAGGAGGATCTTACGGTTCAAGACAATACTGGCTTTACTCCAGCTCAACTTGCTGCTGATAAGAATAATCGACAAGTTGCATTTTTCCTAGTAAGTATTATTTACATTATTATTAATATATACTTTGAGTAAATTTTTAGCATATCTGGATTCTAGAGTCCAACTATAAAGTTTTGGTGTTGGGGAGAGCCTAGTAGTGCTTTGTATCTTTAAAACTTTGTTAATCTAAATAGCATGAAACATACTGCTGCAGATTATTTTTATTTGCGCTGCAGCAGATTTTGCATGTGTTCTTCCTTGATACTTTACCTCACATATAATCTTTTTTCACAATTAGTACATTTAGCATGGTAAAGGTGATTAGATGGCATTATTATCTTACATAAAAGATGATCTAGTTTTTTTTTCAAAGAAAAAAACTGTCATTGACATGGAAGCAACAAAAGAGGAACACTGTTTCTTCTCAAATCCATTAGCGCTGAAAGTACTCATCTGCAGCTTTTATGGTTTTTAAATTTTACTCCCTCCATTCCAAATTATAAGGCATTCCAAGAATCTTGGAGAGTCAAAGTTTTTCAAGTTTGACAAAATTTATACGAAAAAATAATAATATTTATGATGGCAACTAAGTACCATTAGATTCTCCATTACTTATATTTTCATTGCATACCTCATTGATGTCACAAGTTATTATAGTTTTTTCTATAACTTTTGTCAAACTTGAAAAACTTTGACTCTCCAAGATTCTTGGAATGCCTTATAATTTGGAATGGAGGGAGTATTTAAATTTTTAATATCCTTTTTTGCATGTCTTCTGATCTGGCTATCTTGATTAAGGAGTTACAGTGGCCATCATTGACCTCTGATCCGGACTATCTTGATTAGGGAGTTACAGTGGCCATCAATGACCTCAATACAAAATGTCTTATAGTGCAGTAGGGAAACTTAAGGACTGACTTTATCATCTGCTCTGTTTAATGCAGGGGAATGCTAGAAGAGTACATGAAAGAGGATGTGTCGGGAATGGTTATTTTGGGAAATTATTAAAAATCGGGCTTGCTCCTCTTCTTTGGTGTATCGCTATAGCCTTAATTTTTGTATATATACATTCAATTATCTTAGGTATTATACTATTCTGATGTATTTCAGAGTTCAGACGATTTAATCTTCCATAATGTGGCACTTAGTTTATCCCTACTATGCAGGAGACTATAACACAAAGATGACTGTATTTCTTGGGTTTTTTTCATGGTTGGGAGTTCTCCTTGCAACTGCCGGACTGGTTATGTTTTATAGATGCAGCAGGTAGATATCTTATTGTACAAGCAATAAAAGAAAAGAAATATGAGAAGCAGAGAAATAAAGAAAGGCTTTGCAAATTGGCCTATAAGAAAGCTTTGATAAGAAACTGGAACTCTTGTGCATTATTCTCATGTATTGTGTAGACTAATCTTATATTGAACCACATGCAATTCGTAAAAGTAGAAATTGATTTTTTTCATATTTATTTATTGCTAGAACCTATCATTTTGTATTCTAGCTTAGCCTCATTTATTTTTTTGAAACAAAGCTTAGCCTCATTTACTAGAATGCCATGCTATTTTGGTGAGGTCTCAGGCTTTGTGGTAATGCCAATTTATTTAATGCTTCTCATTTTTTTATTGTGAATCTATAAAAGGTCTTTTACTTCAATTTCAATCTGTTTAATTCCATGTTCTATTTTCCTTCCACATCTGTATATTCAACACCCAACACCCTGCTTCTTTCACTTCTTAGCTATGCATTTTGATCATTTTTTTTCTGGAGTGATCATACTGTTTTTGTGCAGGAAAGATCCTGGTTACATCAGCAAGAATATAAGAGACTTGCAAAATCAGAGAGATGATGTAAGCTTGAAAGATTTAGAAACCTGCTATGGCTTCCTGTTCATTTCTTTATCTCCTGTTCCATTTTAAACTGACACTTACAGAAAATTGAAATAACATCGTAGACCAAAATGTGTAATATACATCTTTTGCTTTTGCTCCTCTAGGAACCTTTGTTGAAGATGGGTTTGGACAATCCTGAAGTCCTTGATGGTAATTGGTCTCAACTGTGTATAACATGCAAAGTAAGTTTTTATTTATTAAGCAATCTGTGTGGGGCCCCTTGAATTAACATTTTTCTGAAGCAGCTGATTTGCCTAGTATTAATAGATTGTCAGGCCTGTACGCTCAAAACACTGCTCTACATGCGATCGCTGTGTTGAGCAATTTGATCATCACTGCCCTTGGGTATCGAATTGCATTGGAAAGGTACTATTTCCTTTTATATGTTGGACATCTTATTTGCAGTTATTATATTAATGGTACAGGGTTAAAAAGCTAAATACGGATTCATTTTAAAAACTACACATATAGACTCAAAGCAGGAGCTGAAGAGCAAGAAAACATCATTCTGCTCTAGTTGATGAATGGCATTGTTCTCTTTTATTTCCACATTTTGAATGTTAATGAAAAATTGTGATTTTCTTCAGTCTAAGCTACAATGGTTTGAAATTGCAGAGGAACAAATGGGAATTCTTTATGTTCCTTATCCTAGAAGTTTCTGCGATGATTATTACTGGTGTAACGGCCATCATAAGTATGTTTACATTTTTCTGTTATACCAAGACTTTGATGGCATTGAGAAAACTTCATTTATTATTTTTCTTGCTACAGGAAGCGTAGGAGACCCAGCTTCTCCAGCATCATTTGGTGGATGGCTTGGCTATACAGCTATAAACCATTCCTGGGTGGTGTCTTTTGTCATAATGGACCTCCTCCTTTTCTTTGGTGTTATAACTCTAACAGTAATTCAAGCATCACAGGTATGAACCAAGTTGATTTTGACCTTTTTTCTTTCTTTTGATTGGTGTACGTTAGAGTTCCCACTGAGGAACAATTCATCTCCTACCATCTCCAGTGAACTGACTAGTCAGGCAGATTACATCTGACAATGCATCTATTAGGCACCAGCATAGTATGGATCTAGTTACTACTCCCTCCGTCTCCATATTTAAGGCATGCACGTATTTTAAAATTCAAACTTTGTTATCTTTGACTAAAATTATCCTAATTATATCAAAATTTTATATTTCAAAAGTAGTTATATTATATTTGTATTTAGAAATACTTTGTAATGATCAAACTTTTGTTCCTATAAATTATATATTATAAGAGAAATTATAGGTCAAAATACGTTCTTGAAGACCGCACCAAGTCAAATCGCGTCTTGTATTCAGGGACGGAGGGAGTAGGACATATTGTTAGATTAATTACTAAATGGCATCAGCATTCTTCTTACCCATTTCTATAGCAAAATACGGATTTAGTATCCCTTTGGTGCCAAGTGCTAATGATACCTCTAAATTCTAATCAAATATTTGGCACAACCTGATTCTGTTGCTGCATTGGTGGCTCAGCCCATTTTGTAGATTATTTCTGCACATGCATGATTTTTTGTATTCTTCGTTATCTAGTTCAGTTGTACTAAAAATTATCACCTTATTGATCTTCTGTCTGTTTGTGGAGATCCACTGCATCTGATATCAGGCACTATTGACTCTTAACTTTCTTTTCCTTCATGTACCTTTAACCTATCTTTTCCCACCATCTGGTAATTACTTGTTTTTCCTACCTTGCAGATATCCAGGAACATTACAACAAATGAGATGGCAAATGCCATGAGGTACAGTTATCTCAGGGGACCAAGTGGCAGATTCAGAAATCCATATGACCATGGTGTGCGCAAGAACTGTTCTGAGTTCTTGCTGAAGGGGTACCATGAGGATATTGAGAACACTGTACAGACATTGCAATCTGATGAGGAAATGGGAACAATTCAGATGAGAAGTCCAGACTCAGAGAATGGCGAGAGTACTCCACTACATGTGAATGGCACTGACCACAGTTCCACTAATTCACATGCTAACTCAAAGTCCCATCGCCAAAGTTCATCCAAGTGTGGTAATCAGAGTAAGAAATTTGATAGGACCCCTTCAGGCCTAGGGCTGGGCCTTTGGGCATAACAACCCCCTCTAGCCGTTATGCGCGATCTCTTTCTTCCCTTGTGATAAGTTTTGAGGATGCAGATGTTGTGCATACCAGTTGGACGACCAGTCAACCACAGTTTTGTTTGGGCTATTTTCTTACATGGGTGCTCGGTGATTTCTCTCTGCCTGCACACACGATAGAAATTTTGTCAACGACAAGGTTTTGTTTTTGTTTTCCATGTCAAAAAAAAAAGGTTTTGTTTTTGTTTTTTCTTGGCTTAAGTACACCGGGGCACGATACTAACCATTGCTGTAAGTACATGGCTGGGGCCTATTCATATACTATCCCATTTGAGGCATAGTTGTACACTATGAGAAGTGTAAATTGTACAGTAATCGAACTTCATGGCATGATTGACATTGTCTTTAGTTCAGTTTATGGTACGGAGGCAGCATTGTTCGTGAATCTAAGTACTATTAGGTTTATTTGCTAGATGGGCTGGTCCCGAATCAGGTCCCATCCAAAGACCGGAGCCTGAACAATGAGCATAGCGTTTGTTTGTATGCCAAGTCTGTGTCGTCCGTCACTAACCCGTGCCGTTTATTGCTCCACACGAGCCAATCTCTGCATGTATGGAGTTAATCGTACGTCAAGCCAAACCAAACATGCTGTAATGTTTCGATTGGCTGTAAATTGCAAGTATATAGAATCTGCTACATGGAATTGAAACATTTACAGCATATAAACACTGCATCTGCAGCTGGACCGCCAACGCCATCACACACTGCAAAACTGTACTGTTCTATATCATCAAAACCTTTCTTTCACGAACAACTTTGTATGGACAAAATCTCATCGCCTACTATAACGATGATGAAAGTATGTACAAAATGCAAATGAAGCAAAGGCAGCATCAAAAGTCTGTATGTACAAGACGCAAATGAAGCAAAGGCAGCAACAAATAGTCTGCTAGCCGTCCAAACCAGAAGATCAGTGCCTTCCAGCATGCACGCGACGGCACCATATGCCCATATCACACTATCACTACTAGTCTACGGCCGCAGGAACGGCTCTACGGAGGTTACTCATCCGCCGCGGTGGCTCCCACCCCCAGCCTCGAAGGGCCAGGCAAGAACATCGTCGTCGTCCCAGACACGCCTTGCCGCTTCGGCTTCCGGGCCGTCATCCGCTCTAGGAACGCACGCGCGGCCGCGGCCGCCGCGGCTTCCTTGGCCTCCTCCGATGCTACCGAGGGCGCTGCCGCCGTGGCATCCATTGATGCCGACGACGACCGGTGCAGCCTGCACCGGAACGAGCCCGGGTGCGTCGTCGGCGCGCACAGGCAGTACCTGGCCGCCGCCGGCGCATGACCGGCGGCGGTGGTCTTGGAGCACGGCGGCGGAGGAGAGGAGCTCATGGCCGCACGCAGTGAGTAGGATCGATCGGATCCGATCGATATTCCGATGATCGATGCGTCGACAAGCTGGTGCATGCGAGGCTGCGCGCCGCGCGCGCTTGATCAGGTGCGGTGGTGATGTCGACCGGCCGGGTATTATATTGCTGTTCCCAAATTCCCAATAATGCCGTAATGCGTGCTGCTCGTGTCATCTCGTGTGCGCTCTCGCAGAGGAGGCTTCCGTCCGGTGGCTGAGTGCCAACTGACTCCTTGTTTCGTGGCTCAAAACGATAAAACTGCAAACGGCCAGATCCTACAAAAAAGGAGGTCTGTGTTTATCCAAAACAAAGGGTGTTAAAATAAGCAACCACGAGATTTAATATATCAAGTGCTCAGTGCAAGGACAAAAATGTTAAAAGAGGATTTTCTTGTAAATTAGTGTAAAGCAAGCATTATGACAGACATATATCAATATATGTAACATGTCATGTATTAATAGAGACGAACAAAATAAAAAAAGAAGCATAACAACATCATAAAACGTTAGTGTAAATGGTGAGGCCAACACGATAGCAATATATGCGGCGAACATTTGTCACATAGACATGACAACTCGCACACAGCGTATCCGGGTTGTTTTGGCAAAGAAGTGGCACATCTTGCTCTAGCTCCGTAAACATGGGCTAGTACATCTAAAGATATATTTTTTAAAAAAAATTGCTTGAGATTGGGGAGTTTTCTAGCTATAGTATTTTAAGGAAATTCCTTTTCAAAAATTATGCTATATACAGCGTCAAGTCAAGGCCACTTATGTTTCAGATCGGCAACTTGTTTTCTCATTTTTTTTTTGGGTTTTCTGAAGATCGAGTCTACTTTTAAAAAAAAAAAAAGTAATATCGAGTTTACTTGACGGGAGTATGTGACTAGTATAGTAGTATTTTTTTTTTTTTTTTTGCGAGTGACTAGTATAGTAGTAGTTCATTCCATTCATAGTAACTTTAGTGTATTTAACCGCCATTTTTTTTTCGAGATTTAGCACATGCGAACACCAATGTCGACTACTTAAAATACCACTACAGTAGAATGTACAGGTATAATACGCCCCAATGAGCCTAGTTAAGCTAGCAGCTTATACTGTAATAATTCAGCTTAATTCATTCACATATACGGCCTCACGGGGCTCCTGAGAAACGCCCTCTCCTCCACTGGAGGAAACTTATACGGCGACGAGGCCATCAGCATGGTCTCCTTGGCCTCGCTCCTCCGCCGCCGCTCCCGCGCGTGCACAATCCAGAGCAGCACGGCAAGCAGCACGGCGACGGCGGCGGCGAGCAGGCCCCGGAACACCTGGCCGCTGTACCGGCCGAGGCCCGGGCAGTGGTCGTCGCCGATGGACCGGAACGTCTCCCTCACGAACGTGCAGTCCGCCAGCGCCACCAGCGCCGGGCCGTAGTGGTACAGCCCGTAGCTCACGTCCGCCGCGCCCGCCAGCTGCTCGTACATGGACGGCGTCACGCGCCCCTGGGTCGCGCACACCTCCGACGACGCGTTGCCGGCGGTGGTTTGGCAGACGTAGCGCCGCCACGCCTGGCGCGCGGCGGCGGGGTCGAGGGGGAGCTCGCCGGGGGCGCACGCGCGATCGCGGAGGTCGGCGGTGTAGGGGTTGCAGAGCAGCGGCACGGGCGGGCCGGACTGGTTGTAGTTGAGCGGCGGCGGGGTCCCCGGCGGGAAGTCGCGGTTGGACACGTTGGCGACCGCGGCGTTGAGCAGGGACACCAGCTGGTAGTTCACCTCCTTGCCCCGGTTCAGCGCCTCGTTCGCCGCCGCCGTGTCCACGCACGGCAGGATGTCGTCCAGCGCTGTCCGTGCGTGCGGCGGGTGCTGCACCCACTCGCCCATCGCCACGCACGTGTCGCCCACCACGCTGTACGGTAGTACACATTGTAGTGTGAGAGCGTGTGGTGTGGCTACCAGACTATGGAGTACTCGTGACAGTACTTGACTTGGAAGCAACACCAAAGTCACTTGCTTGTGCATTCACAAATGTTAAAGTCACTTACTTGTGCAGGAGGAGAAAAGTACCGCACAGTAGAAACGTGCCTGCAACCAGGATCCACCCCAAGAACACCAACCTGCATACAAGTACATATTGGAATCAGATTTCGAAGCTCATCGATCTTCACCAAGATTTTGAAGATATTAGAAACGTGTTTGATTGATGCTTACACATAGACAATCGACTCCAATCCACACAGTGAGAACACTGCAAAACACACACACAAAAATTTCAATGTAAGCAAAACGAGAGAGGCATCAGAAATTGTGATACAATTTTTTTTTACAGAATTTGTCGTCTATAAACAGCAGTAGGAAGTATTGGTGCTCACCAAGGCCAAGAAAGGCAAGGATTAGCATCGCCGCGGCAACCACGATCAGAACCTTCCTTCTGCATTGCAGTGGACAGCAGGAACAAGATGATCAGGAGTAGTGCATGGTGAGGAACCAAAACGAATTCGGTGATCGGTGGCGTACACTGTCTCGAGGGCGGCGCGGATCTTGTCGGCGTTGCTGGCGGTGCGGGCGGCGAGCTCGTCGGCGGCCGCGCCCACCCTGCGCACGACGCCGTCGATCCTCCCCTTGACGTCGTCGGGCAGCGTGACAGGCCCCACGCCGGCGGCCTTGGCGGTCTCGAGGAAGCCCGTGAAGCCCCGCAGGGTGGCCTCAGTGTCGCCCGACTGCCGCACCACGTAGTCCACCGTCGCCGTCGTGCTGCCGTGGAACCGGCCCTGCCCGTCGTACAGCACGGCGCACCCGACACTGCGACGAAGGGAGAGGTATATCATATCGGAGACGAATTTATTGGATGGCGACGACGTGATCGGAGAATTGGTTATCACTTACGCTGCCGCCGCCGTGACGACGAAGAGGAGCGCGAGAGAGACGAACAGGCAAGCGCGCGAGTACGAGTCGCCGGCGCCGCCGCCGGAAGGGCAGCAGCAGAAGCAGCAGCCGGCGATGAACAGGCCAATGCCGAACACGACGAACCAGACTGCGGCCGCCGCGAACACCGGCGCCGCGGTGAAGCCGACGGACTGAGGATCGATGATCGCGCCGCCGCCGGAACCGACAGCAAAATCGAGGATAATCAAGAACTGATTCAGGTCGATCGATCAAGATGGGATCTGGGAAGAGGAGAACTCACGGCCCAGTAGTGCTCGTCGCTGATGTTCCACCCGCCGGTGTAGTACCTCAGCCCGTCGAGCGGGTCCTTCCGCTGCGTCTGCTCCGCCGCGAGCACGAACGACGTCGAGTTCGTCGCCCCCGGCGCCGGCGCCGCCGCCGCCGCCGCAGCTGAAGAAGACGCACCCAAAAACTCAACCAATCTTACACGCATGCATTCCGAATCATCGACCGGTGCATCAAAATTCAAAACATATCGATGGGAGAGGGAAGAGGGAAAAAGACATAATTTTCAAGAACCTGACCTGACGCACCGACCGCCGCGGACAAGGCTGCCGAGGCGAGGAAGATCACGACGAGGGGAGTCGTCGCGCGACGCGCCGCCACGGCCATGGCCATGGGAGGGGGAGGATGTTTCGGCTCGAGCCCGTTGGCTGTCGCAAGCGAGTCAACACGGTGTCCGTCGTCGTCGGGGTTCAAACGCCGGACGACTGAGGTGGATCGTAGGAGGACGCGGAGTCGTGGGCCACGGAAGGGAGCACTTGAAAGTTTGGATGGTTGGTGGGTGGAATGCTTGCTTAATTGCTTGCAGATTTGGGAAGTGCAATGGCCTGCAGGAGATGGATGGAGATTGGAGAAGACGATGAGGTGCTAGTGATAGACTGGCACAGCTACGCTTGCGTTACTACTGGCCAAGAAACGGCGGCCATGCATGAATGAATGACTCATGAGCAAAGCTTTGTTTTTATTTAATTTTTATTAAAAAATGGATTTTGGTTAAATGCAGTCCATAAAGTCAGATTCGAATTTCAAACGCCTGGAGCATGTTTTTTGGTGGAATAATTGTTGCGCGCTCCGGGATTCATGACGCGGTTCGCGGCGGCCGGCGGGGTTCCGCGATGCATGCACATTCTGGGGGTTGACGTTTGCGTCCAAGGATTGTGTGCCGTGACATGTGAAGGACTACCATGACCTGCATTATTAATACCAACTTTATTTATATTATTCCTCAATACACTTTATTTATACGTATTAGCAAAAGAAAGTAGTATTGGTTCCTGCTTTATGGTAGTGCTAGTATAATATACGTTGTTTGGATTTTATTTCTGGAAAAGTGATCTACACAGTGAGATATGATCTTGAATAAATATTTGAATAATAAAGGAATACTTGGATCTTCATTTTTATATTGAGATTTCTATCTGTACATAGTGATAATCTTAATATAGCAAAGTTAGGATAGCTAAAGTATTTAGATCTTATTATCATATTTCATTTTTCTATCTAATTTCTATTTTTCCCAAGCGTTTAAAACGTGTCGAGGTTTGAAGGCTACCAAATTGAAGTCCAATAGTGAATGTTCCTTATATTCGATCATTAAAGTCTTTGTCTTCTTTATGTGCAAAGGTGGAACCAAGAATTTTGTTTAAGGGGCGCGAACACATATAATGGCATCTTTAAATATGATAAAAGTATACATAAGCATATATCTCAAGAACTTTTGAAATATTTTTACAATACTCATAACCAAAAAATCGCAATATTTCAAAAAAAAATGGGTGAATTAACACTTTTTGTGCTATACATTCAAATATTTATAGGAGTACTAAAAAAACATATGCCGTGTTTAGGGAGGGGTGGGGGGCAAGGCCCCCATGGTTACGCCACTGTTTATGTGGCATTGACCTTTTCGCATCGTGGAATGTGTAGTCCTACACCACACTTAATCTTTGTACTGCAATACAGTAGATGTAGGGAAAAATTGCTCTTTAATTCATTTCTAAGGTAATCAAATATTTATAGGAGTACTAAAAAAAATATGCCGTGCTTAGGGAGGGGTGGGTTGGGGGGGGGGCAAGGCCCCCATGGTTACGCCATTGTTTATGTGGCATTGACCTTTTCGCATCGTGGAATGTGTAGTCCTACACCACACTTAATCTTTGTACTTGCAATACAATAGATGTAGGGAAAAATTGCTCTTTAATTCATTTCTAAGGTAATCAAATATTTATAGGAGTACTAAAAAAACATATGCCGTGTTTAGGGAGGGGGCGGCAAGGCCCCCATGGTTACGCCACTGTTTATGTGGCATTGACCTTTTCGCATTGTATAGTCCTACACCACACTTAATCTTTGTACTGCAATACAGCAGATGTAGGGAAAAATTGCTCTTTAATTCATTTCTAAGGTAATCAAGTTTCGGTGTTTCAGTCAGAGAATTCCAATCCAAAAAACCTATTTGTTCATTATCATGAATTGGGAACATGGTTGTTCCCCAAAACAAGGGATGTAGCCATGTTTCACGTTTTCGACTTCTAAAGGTCATCCATCCTCGTCAAAAAAAAAAGGTCATCCATGAATCCTAATCCTTGATCCTAAAAGAAAAAGAAAAGATGACCTAGTGCACGAATGATTAGCTAGAAGAGTATCTCTACACACACAAGATGAAGTACATACACTTTGACAGAGTCAAGGGCTAGCCATCGAGCGAGCGAGGTTGCTCGATCACTAATCTTGATATACACAGTTGTACTACCTAATTTCGTGTAGCCAGTCAACATATCGCAGCTAGCAAATTAAACCAGTGCTAAACTGAAACCTCCATATACAAACAAAATGGCACGCGTATATAGCGATTTTCCTTGAGCCGGAAGGTTAGTTGTTGCATGCGTGTTTGGTGCCTCGTAAACGACACGCGATTAGGTATACCGACACCAACCGTAACCATACATAACCATGTGCGTGTTTATTTACACAAAACAGCAGTTAAGCAGGTCGCCCCCTCGCCAAGGCGTACGCTACGCTCCAATGCAAGTCGTTGCGACGTCGTCGAGCTTTTCGGCGTGCGTCCATGCCCGATATATAAGGTGCGGTCCCTGTGCGACGTGTCGACGACACATGCAGGCGGTTTCGCGGCGCGGCGGGGCGCCCTCGGCCGGCAGGCCCCTCTGGCAGGTCCACCTCCACCGACGCACCGCACGAACCAGCCGCGCCACGCGGCGACGTCCTGCGCGCGGCGGCCGCCCCGACCGAAGCGAGAAGCAACGCGCGCGCTTCATTGGCCCACCAGGAAGTCCGGAACGGCCCGCTCCGTCTCACTTGGCGATAGCTTGGGCCATGGACGCCTGGGTTCACTGTTATATGGGCTGAGGCTAATAAGAAACGATATAGATGGCCACCGTGCCGTGCCGTGCCGGCACTGCGCGTGCCGCGCCGTGCCGTGCCTCGCCGTGCCATGGGCGGCGCCTTCGGCCCACGGCACGGCACATGGGCCGCCGTGCCGTGCCGAGAGCACGGCGTGCCGCGGGCGGCACGGGAGCACGCGAGCACGCAGAGCCAGTGGCAGAGTGCCTGGGAGAGCCGGCAGCGGAGCTTTGGGCGGGGCGGAGCTCGCCGCGCGCTGGAGGAGTGCGGCGTGGTGGTGGCGACGGCGCCGTCTCGCAGAGCTCCTCTGGGAACGTGCTGCCATGGACGGACGGAGGAGCCACCGCGCGAACGGAGGAGCCTCCGCGCGCCCTCGCCGGAGCGGCGGAGCCCCGACGCCCTTGCCCGCCGCCGAGCAGAAGGCAGAGGAGGAGCATGGCGAGGTGCTAGGGGCGGGGAGGGAGAGGCCTGGCGCTGGGAGGAGGAGGCTGGGGAGCTCTGCGAGGAGGAGGAGGTCAGAGGAGGAGGCCGGAGGAGGAGGCCGGGCGCTGCATTGGGGGCGGTGGCGGCCTGGCGGCCGTGCCGGCGGCCGTGCCGACCCCTTGGCCTTGCCGTGCCCGTGCCGTGCCGCGTGCCAGGCCTGCGGCCCATGCACTGCACGGCCTTCGTGCCGTGCCGGCACGGGCACGGTGGCCGCCGTGCCGTGCCGGCCCATGGGCCGTGTCGTGCCGCCGTGTTGCGTGCCGTGCCGCGGCCCATGGGCCGGATGGAAATCTATAAGAAACGAGTCCGTTTCTCTTTTTTTCTCTCTCCGCACGAAAATGCACTATTTTGTGCATGTGTTAGTGTGTTACCGATCAAGTTCTAGTAATGTCATCCCATGCATCCCAAAGAAATCAGATTAGTGACATGGCTTAACATCTAACCATCCGTCCGTACGGACAGATCATGTACTACCGATCGACTTCGTCGGGAAGGATATGTTCGTTCCCCGACTGTGTTCTCGAACGGACATCTCCGTATGGACAGATCATCTACATCTTAACCACTTGAATTGGGTTGAGTGAGGAAGCAAACCGGTTCATATTATTTTGATAACTACACTGTTCACATCATTCTGTGTGTATTTTTTTCTAGTAATTCAAATCTCATCAAACGACCTCACATGTTGGATTTGTGCCTATATTTGAAGTGAGATGCTTCCTGATCTCACGGAATGTCTATATTTGAGGGCCATCTGAATATGGAAAAGGGATCTGGCCATGGCAATCTACCCGCAGTCAGCATTACAGATACACCAACTATACAATCAGACAAGTACAGATAGTCTCATGATACACCTAGCAGCTTCCGTCATTCAAACTCGAGATAGACTTGCATGGAGCAGTAACTTCCACAAGGTGGCCTGAACTTCAAAGTAAGACATAATGAAACAACGATAATGCAGCGTGCAAGTCTATCTGTACTTGTATGGAGCAGGAACTTCCACAAGATATGCAGCGTGCACTATTTCTCTGGCATTATCGGCAAACAACGATACAGTACATGACTACAGGCATAATGAAACAAATGAATGCATATGAAAACATGTGGTGAGGGCACCAATCCTCCCCTTTCAGAAACACCATTCATCTCAAGTGAAACATCTCACTTCAAGTCTGCAAGTGCATGGGATGCATACAACAAATGGTTAAGCCTTAGTTGCCAGAATCAAGGACCATGGGCCTAACCCAAAACAGCATAGCGAGCAATCCACAAACCTATCAAAGTATTACTCTAGGACCAAAGATTGACAATAGGTAACACAACATTCAGAGATTAAACAGCACCATTGCGACTTCCCCATCCAAATGCTTAACAGAACAGGTTACTAGCAACTAACAGAATGCTAACAGCTTTGCTTATAACAATGGTCCAACCAATAACATCAGTTTGCAGGGAAGAGCCATGCAGCACCTGCATTTCCTGCGCAGCCTCTCCACGAGATCATTGGCAGAGGCGAGAAAGGCTTTGGGTTTGCCATGCTGCTGGTGTCAGAACCCGAGCTGCTGCTATGCCAGTACTCATTCCAATGGTGAAAGTCCTTGTAGTCATCCAAGAACCACACGTGATTGCCCGGAGAGTCACCTTGAGCCATGCTAATAGCCCTGGAACATGGCCCTAGAAACAGTGCCTGATCCTCAGGAAGGGTCGTCACCTTGACCCACTGTGATCGGCCAAAGTCTGCCTCAAATATCCAAACGTGAGGCTCACACTGTCCAGCAAAAGTGTGTATCTGTCCTTCGCCATGAACGTGCGTATGGAAAATCCTTCTACGCACCAGTAGCAATGAGCCATTCAACTCAACCAGGTAGAGCATCCTCAACAAGGTCCACTCTAGATTAACATTTATGCCCCGTCCAATCCCACTATCAAATTGTTTCACGTTGATGACCCGTCCAATCTGAGAAACCCGTGGATCACCCGTATTGTCATCCACGGTGATGTCCAGAGCCAACAGGTCCTCATGGAAGTCAACAACGTAGAGCTTCCCTTTGTAAAATGCCATGTCTGTAATCCACAAAGATAGGTCCTGTGCAACTGACCACACGGAGCCTCCTGGCCGGCACACTGCAATCCGATTGGACTCCCTACCTTTGAACAGTACAGCAGCGAGGTTGGGCGAGCACACCATTAGTTTGATCACATCGGAGTATGCCACGTCCAGTAGCAGCTTCTTTGATATGTTGGTGGAAACAATGCTACTGGGTGGAGGAAGGGTCATGGTGGCACCAGAGAAGGGATCCAACAAGAGCAAGTCGTCAAGGCGCTTGTACACCAGCCAGTTACCGCAAGCTGTGTAGAAGGCTTTTCTGCAGCCAGGTGATAAGTGGCCATTTTTGTACCCAGCGAAGTGGAGCGGCTCACCCCGGGGCATGCTGTAGAAGATGTCACTGTCCTTGAGCGCGAGCAGCGGCAATGGAGGGGGCAGCTTGACCTGCCGCGCGGCGGAGCGCCACTGGGGACACACGGCTGCGAAGCGGACGCGGTCGACTTGGGCGGGAAGGCGCTTGAGAACGAGGCCCGCAAGATCCAGCGGGATGTTCGACCACGAATCCTGTGTAGTCGCCATAGGCGCAGCCGGTCCTGGAAACAATGAAGCAGAGGAGCAGCAGGCATGTCAGTCAGATGCAGGTTTGTGGGCCAAAGCTCCTACACAAAGTTCTTCAGAATCACACAGTTTACAGTACTTGGTCATTGTCTTCAAGTCTGTCAGCAAAAATGACAAAATGGGCAAAACAATTGGAGCAAATGCAACTGATAATAGTCCGAAGATGACCTAGACTCCTGGATATTCCTAAAAGAAGAAGCATGCAGTGACATGGAGAAAACAAGAAGCTAAAGTAAATAGTGCAAACATCCATCTGGGTCTACCTGGCGATTTTAATTCACGAGTGGACTATTTACAAGGTAGCAGTTTAATTCCAAAGTAAGCTAGCTCAATCCCACTTCACTCAATTAAGACAGCTATGGTTGGAAAGAACAATGTGGCAATATGCCTTCCTGTGATTTTTCAAATGGCACTTGCTGCACAAGCTTATAGACATAGAAGCCAGAGGTTACTAAATGTAAGACATTAACCAAACCAAGTTAACTTCAAAATAAGACTGTGATGCAATAAGCAATACAGAAAGACATCTGTTACATCGAGGGACAACCTCATACTTTAATCAAGCTAACTTTGAAAAACAAATGTGGTACGTCTTTACACTCCCTCCCCAGAAACAGTGAAGCGCCATGTACAAAATGGTGCTCAGCGCGCGCGAGAACGCACAGAGGCATTACGTCGAACACCTCGCGCGCGCGCCACGGCGAGGGCGACAGTGGAGCGAGTCGCGAGCAGCAAGCCCCGCGAAGGGGAAGCTGAGCTGCAGGTGGAAGGCAGGCCGAGGCCGAAGAGGGGGGCGAGAAGACAAACCTACTGAGCGGGAAAGCTGCGAGCGAGTTCCCGTGATCCGGCTCCGGCGGGCAGCGGCGGCGTGCTCCTGCTGTTCCGGCCGCTCCGGCAGCGAAGGGCGTCGGGAGAGAAGCCAGAAGCCTATCTACTTGGGCTGGCTGTCGACCACTATCTACCCTGTCCGGCCCGGAACTACGGCGTGGGCTCGAGGCCATGTTGGGCCGTCGGTAAGCCGTATCGTTTGCTACCCTTGCCTGGGCCGCGCTCAGGATTTAGATGGACTTGCTGGAGTGTCCGTGAGCCCAACAGGTCTCCTTGCTTTAAACAGGATTCCTTACCCAAACTCAGTCAGTCTAGTTTCTACTCAAGGAAAAAAAAAGGTAGAGCTCTTCACTTCTTTTTCTTGGGAAGCAGGTTACAGACAATTCTGAAACGATTTTTAGTGGCAGTTGAACGCAGTGGATCGAGGTTCTCTGGTGTAAATGGAGAATAAAAATCTGACCCTGATACATGTAAAAGGCTCCACTGATTTGGCTTTTAGTATCAAGGATGACCATGGGAAATTAGCGTCAGGGAGCCAGCGTGTTCCGTTTGTTTCAAAACGCACAGGCTTCCATCTCCTCAACACTCGCCGCATCTAATCATTCTGGACGCGAGGACGTCCCAGGATCACACGACGGCAGCTGCTGGTTCATGGCACATGCCACAGCTCCGTCGGTGACTCGGTGTGATTGGAGACAGACAGCAATAAGCGCCCTGCGCCCGTGCGTCAGTCTGGGCATTCGGTATTACCGAACCGATCGGTTCGGTAATTCGGTTCCTCGGTAAATTCGGTTCCTTGGAAAGTCGGACCGTCGGTTCCTCCAAAAAGTCGGTACCGAGGTAATTCGGTTTGCAGACTTTCGGTTCGGTTCCGGTATTTACCGAAAGTACCGAACAAATCACAAAGACATGTAATTGCACGTTAAAAATTCAATTTTCACATAATTTTGACATGATTTTATACATAATTATAGTGTCAAATACATATACATATAAAAGATCACACAATTATAAGAGTAGATTAATACAAATACATAATATAATACTCTATAATAGTATAACTAATAATATAACTACACCCACATTCAACATATTTCGGTAATTTCGGTAAATTCGGTAAACCGAGGTAAAGAACCGAATATACCTCGGTAAATTCGGTTCCTGAAGATTAGGAACCGAACATGGTACCGAAATTTTCGGTTTCGGTATTTTCGGTTCGGTTCTCGGTAAATTCGGTTCGGTTCTTGGTATTCGGTATTTTGTGCCCAGATTGGCCCGTGCGTGCGTGCAGCGTTTGGCTTTAGCTGCTCAGGATCCTAATGCCAAGAGTAAACTATGGAAGGAACTCAGCCAGCGTCTCATAATGTACCGTGATTTTAGTTCCAAATTAAATTCGCATAATAATCTTCAATATGTGTATGTGTATAGAAAATATATATTTTAGAGACCGTTTTATAATTTGATGTTGGTGTGTTTTTACTTAAACTTACATAATATTGCTCAAAAACCAAAACAGTTTAATTTGTACTTTGAAATAGAGCAGGTGCTGTTGCTTTGCATTTTTAATATATTATAAGTATGTATTTATTTTTCCTAGATCCGCAACGGCATACTCGACATCGTTGATATGCCATCATCCAAAGGAAGCAGCAAATAGGTCCATAGGGGACTCCGTCACAGAGCATCCCACCTCACGCGGCCTCCGATGCGCTGCACGTGAGGCGGCCACCCCGCATTAACCTTGTGTCAGACGCCCTCACGTGCCAGGCACTAACCGCCCCGCCCCCTGCCCCCACCACGCCACGTGTGCGTGCCTCGGATTGTCTACGCACAGGGCGTACGTGCACACGTGCGGGCGGTGCACACGCACACCGGCATCTTGTACCCAGTGTTTTTTCTCACGTCTCACCCAACCACAAGAGTCTACCCTTCCGTTCACTGGCGTCCGGGTCCCGGGCACATGAGCCCCACACGTCATGGTCAAAAAAACAGTGCGACGAGAGTGAGATGAACCGGTCAGGCGTCCGTACGTTTGAACGCCTTTTTGTTAATCGATCGCGTGAAGGGTGATTTGACCAGAGATTAAGGCCCATGAGACCGACAAAGCGGTGTTAGAACCAACCATGACACATAGATTATTCGGATGCTTCAGTAGAGTAGCAAAGCTCCTTTTGTTAGAGCATGAACGATATGATATCTAGGTCTACGTGGGTGCTGTGTGACCAAGCTTAGATTCATGATTATAGGGCAAGACACAACATCCATTGCTTCGACATCACTCTTCGCTAGATAGATCAATGTCTTGATAGTTTAAGAAATCCGTGGAAAATATATTCAGGTGGAACCTCTCAGCTCCCACAGAGTGTTGGTCTCAAAAAAATACACATCTTACCATTAGTTTCTACCTCTAATTACCCAAGCCAAAGTTAAGGATGCCCTATTTCTATTTGGGGCAAATTCCACGAGCAAATGCTAATATATATGCTGTGGTGCTCACGGGCTTATTGGCCTCGGAGTTTTGTACTGTATTTAAGCCTACGAAATGCTTTGAATACAACCATTTGGGCGTTCAAAACAAAAATCTAGCATTACTATATCTCGCATAGGTATATTATTATTAGTGTCCTGCTAGCCTAAAAATAAATAAAATATTACTAGTCCTAGCTAGTCCTAATTCACCAAGACAAGTTGAGGACGTACGCCGCCTTAGGGTCAAATCCTACGGGTGAGTGGGTGACTGCTATGGAGCTCAATGGCTTATTAGCCTTGGAGCTTTGTATATATGCTTAGGAAATCCTTGGAGGACTGAACTGTTCTTTAAGGATATGCTCAAGCTACTGGAGAACTAAGCTTTCCACTTCACATGTGAGTTCCAGGTTGGTTATCTTTTGAAAAAAAAAGTTCCAGGTTGGTTGACCACTAATATTTCAACAAGAAGTCCTGACGGTAATATTACGCTTGTTTGGATACAAATATGCCATTCCAAATTCCTAGGATTAGATAAAACCAAGGCAAATTCTGAAAATCCCTAGAGTAATTCTAGAGTCCAAACACACTAGAAAGTTTTGAGTAAACACAGCATAACAAATCACCTTTTCTGGTTCAGGGAACCTGAACTATCTAAAGAATGGCAAAAAAGTGAGAAGAACCTTATTGATGTAGGATTCTGTTTATCCACGCCCACACATGCCAAAAATACCTTACACTGATCACAGCTACATGTCAAGCTCAACCACTCTCGTCTAGTATAATAAAATGTGGTCAAATGATGATCAAATGCCTTTTCCTGAAATTCATAATAATTTGATCAAACTATAGGAGCTAAAAAAATCAGTTGTTTTTTCCTATCTAACACCAGGTACAAGTGGAAAGAATAAATGCAACCATGGTCAAGATATTAATTCAAAACTTTTGTTATAATCATGTTATTGGTTCATGTCTGTTTTGACTTCCAGAGTTGGAGACCAATCAGACAGTTCAAGGAGGAACGAACTGTCCATCAACTCACCGGCTTCCCTGGGATAATGGACTATTCTCTGCAAGACAGTTCAGGCTTTTTGATGTATCATAAGAAAGAAACTCGCAGCCAGTCTGATGAATGGTACAGTCCCTTGTCAAAGGTTCTAGAGTGCAACCATGAGACAGCACAGAAAAGACAACTCAATGCATCTAGGTGAATAGATTCATTTACAAACCTTATCACATCCGGCCTGATAAACCATCGCAAACCCTATCAGATCACACCTGGAATAGATTAAAACCACAATACTGTTCGATGGATTCAATCAGTATTACTCTTCTGGAATCTAGAACACATCCTGTGAAGGCCAAACAGAGAACTTATTACTCATCGCTACAACTGTAGTAACATGGCCAAAATTATAACCATGTTAAAAGGTTTTACAGCAGAAATAAATGGTAGTAGTTCATACTCCACACCCCATATCATCTGACTTTAAATGCACAGAAAGTAACTGTAATATCAAATTTGTATTTGAGACAAAAACAGCTAAGGGTGAAAAGAATACAGATTCCCCAAAACAATTCACAGGATACACAACTCAAGCAGATTTTGCAGTGTACCATCTGAAGTTTAAAACTCAAGTAAAACAGAACCTATCCTGTAGCAAACACGATGGGGGCAAAGCCCAAGGCAGTAATTTGTTAGTGGAGGCTGTCGATTTGTATTGTATGCATGTGTTGCCCAAGAAAGGCTGTACTCGCCCCCACACATAAGGCTCCAAACAAGGAATCAAAGTGGCTCCTTGGGTACTGCATAATTTTTTGTTTAAGAGAGGTGAGCTCTGGTGCCAAGGCTAGAGATTTGAGCTTTAGTCATAAGTTAAAAAGTTGGCACAAGGGTTGGGAAACACTAGAAACAGCATCCACGTTCGCCTCACCTCCCCACCTCCCCTTTCCTCCCTCCAGAATTGTTTTTATGTGTTTTGTTGGCTAACTATGTACATGTCACATTAGCCCAATCTCCAAGAGATGCAAAGGATCTATTTGGTAAAACTTCAGGCCTTGGTGTGTTCCAATGTCAACACAATTAAACCTGTGAAATATTGCCTTTTCTGTTTATTGGATAAAGGGGGAACACAATAAATTCAACACCAAGAATTAACAAGAATGAGTAAGATTTTAACTTACAAAAATCTGCTCTGCATGGTAACTTGTCATAATTCTGAAAATTATGATATCATACAGTAATTGACCACTTGTCAAGTTATCACATTGGGCAATAGAAATTCATGACTGTGGTCATGCAAAACTGACACAGTTTCTTTGAACCAGTTTTGAAAACTGAAGCAGCACCTGTCACTGTGAAATTCTCCAAAAAAAAAAAGGAATTATATATTTCAGGATTAACATGGTGATACTACCAATGAAATCAAACAGACTTTTATATGACAAGGGAAAGTGTGCCAAAATTATGTATTATCTCAGAGCACCTATTACAAATCTTGATAGGATCAACTCCAGCAAGGAATTGTCCTGGTACAAATTGATATTGCAGGCCCTCTGAATGAAATTGCAAATCAGCTACCCTTTTTGAAGTACAACATCCCAGCACTTGCAACAGAAATTACGGAACATGTCCTAAATTTGATTCATAAAGTAACTACACATGCCTATCACTCTGTCTTAAAGCAAGGTGCATTCCACGATAGTGCCATAGATTAAGGAGTCAATTGTCAAAAGCCCGAGTGATGCAAATATATAGCCCCCTCTCCTGGTTGTCTCATTAATACTTCTTATAGCACACTACACACCCCACTTCCCATCCTTCATAAGCTCTAATACGCGGTTCTCTCTATCTCTCTCCCTTCTTCAAAACTCCCCACCCCATCCAAGCTAGAACACACACAACACCAGAGTGCTTTACAACTGCATAGATGATCATGGTAAGAATTCTAACCTTCTTCATGTTTTCCTCTGAATTCTCATATGAATTCACCATTTATTGATGCAACAAACATATGGAATTGTGCAACATCAGCAGGCAATGTGGAAGCCAGCATGGTTAGAGGCCCTTAACACACAGAAGTTCTTCGTTGCATGCTCTTTCCATGAGCACGCCAAGAAGAACGAGAAGAACATCTGTTGCCTTGACTGCTGCACCAGCATCTGCCCACACTGTGTGGCAGCACACCGTGTACACCGGCTCCTGCAGGTGCGGCGATACGTCTACCATGACGTTGTTCGGCTGGAGGACCTGGAGAAGCTTATTGATTGTTCCAGTGTTCAGGTATATCAATTATGCATAGTGCATGCATGTGAGTCTGATATTGTTCTGAGGTTCAAGATGCAAGAAGGCTTATAATTCTGTATCAACGTGGTGCAGTCTTATACCATTAACAGCTCTAAGGTTGTTTTCCTGAAGAAGAGACCACAGAATAGGCAATTCAAGGGATCAGGGAATATCTGCACCTCCTGTGACAGGAGCCTTCAAGAACCGTATTTCCACTGCTCTCTGGATTGTAAGGTGATTAACTCGAACCAATAAGCTTGATTATCCTATGACTTTATGTAACTGAATTATGGTTGCTGAGAAAATAAAACAGCATAATTCATGCTAAATGAGAGGAGCAGAACAATTATGATCTAAAAGGTCCTTAGCAAGAGCAGTATTTGAACTTGATTGTCATGCAATATCCATGTCAGTTAGTTTCTAAGGTCCTTGGCAAGACATGCTAAGAAAATTGTTTATGATCTGCATCATTTTCAGGTAGAGTATATACTACGGCAGAAGAAAAATTTGTCAGCATACTTGCGCCCATGCAAGACCTTGCAGCTTGGCCCTGACTTCTTCATTCCTCATGATACTGATGATGACACAACTCACTCAACCCTTGTTGATGTTGATGAGCCCATGGGGTCATCAGACTCTGAGAATTTGAGTGTGCCATGCCCAAATTTTGTTCGGAAAAAACGGAGTGGGCCATATATTTGTGCACGGTCTGCAAACAGAGTGTCTGATGAAGACATGGCCACAAATATGAGCAGAAGGAAAGGGGTTCCTCATAGATCACCTTTGTGCTAAATAAATTCAATAATTAATTATTTCCCCTTTTCTTTGTTTCTTTCGTGTTCTTTATCTCTTGGACTAAACTGGTGCAATACTGATAGAATTTTGTCTCAATACAACCATGTGATTATTAAAATACATCACTAGAGACAATTGTACTCGAATTCTTCAAGTAGGTGCACCAGTTTATATATATGTACGCTTAACATAGTTCATGTTATCCCCTTTTTCGAAGTTCTTTAAGTATGCTGTTATTTGCTCAGAAAACTAAATCTGTGCATAGTTTTTAGTAGGTCATCAACTAAGATTAATATCTAGATATGGTATCCATTATGTCATTGTTCTTACTACTTGACATGCATACAACTGCATCCAGTAATAAACATAAAAATATTAGTACTTAAATTATTCATATAAATTGAACAAGTCCCAAGGTGTAATTCTGTATCTAAACATGGAATGAGTTTATAATGTTTTCCATTTTCGATTCACAACCTGAATTTTCTGGACTAAATAGAGGAGTTCTTTGATGAGTCTAATGTTTCAATGGAACGTAGTGAATGCAAAAGATTTTACTAGGCTCAAATCTAGCAAAAAACCCTGCAAGCAAACTGTTACACTTAAAAAGAAATAGTATGCATAACATGTTTAATAAAATAACAAATCATGAAACAACTATGAAGAAGCAAAAATTTCCGCTATTCCTGGATTCAAAAACAATAATTTCGATTATCTCAAAAAAAAACTCATGATGATATGCAGTAGAACATAAAAATGCAACTTAAAGATGTTATAATGGCATCCTAGAAATGACTCTTGTTGTAACAAATATTATATATGTTCATAGGCAAGAAGTGTGTCAGATATAGAGCATGAAAGATACGGTTGTAAGGTCATTTGACAAAGAGAAGAATTCTTTCCTACCAAACAAAAAGATTGCAAAGGAGATTGCCTTCCATTGCCCACTATCCTTCCTAAAACCAAACTGTTAGAAATGGGATACAAACATCTTGAGATTACAGCAGTTTCCATGCAAGCAATTGTATTGCAGCAAGACAATATGGTTGGATCTTGTTGATTATGCATTTTGCTTTGCAGGGAAGCGTTAACAACACAAAGCTAAAATAAACTTCAACCATCGGAGGCCGAGTAACTCTAGATTTAACTAATGAAGTCTTCAGTGATGCCCACTCAGATCATCTCGAGATCAGAACATGAGATTAGTATTTTTTTTCCATGCACCTCGTGATATGATTCGACACATATAGCTGGAAAGCTCGGGAAGTGCACTCGTGCGCGTCATCGACTAAATATTATATGCACATTAAGATAATCTAGTGTTGATTGAAACAGTGAAATCTTTGTCATCCTCTCATGATGATGATTAATTAAAAGCGATTGGCCTAGGTGTATGTCCGTTCTCCCCCTTGACTTTGACCAAAAAGAAAGAAAGAAAGAAAACTCACTTGAATTTTCTGTAAGCATTTCAATCACTGTAATTTCTTAGCAGCGTTCAATGTGTTGTCGCTGCTGTAATCCACAGATGCATGCACCATCTAGTTTCAAGGCAGATCTCAAATTCATGCAAACAGTACATTCTAAAGTAAATAAAAAACAGTAACTGGGTATATTGTTTACTACAAAAGAGCAAATTCAGATGCTATATCACTAAATATGGTTATTAATAGGTGTCTGGTGTATTCATTTGGGAAGAGGAAACAACTAAGCATCATTTGATCATGTCATGTCGGGGACGTTAAGAAGCATAGCAAAACCAATCTGACCAGATCAAAATTGGTGTACTCTTGCTCAGTTCAAGTTAGCAACAAACATATAAGTTAAACATGTTAGTCAAGTTGGACAAATCAGGTACACAAAACAAGACAATACTCCAATAGTAAAAAGGCAATACTAATACTAATAACGCAGGCAGCAACAAAACAGCACAAATCTCAATACATTCGAAATTTGCTGCAAAGGAACCAGTCATGATCCACCAAAACCCTGTGATGGAAAAGGAACCGCTATTGACAGGAAAGAGAAAAGAAAACTATGATTTTTGAAGAACTGTACACCCCCAATCATTTATATGTATGTTTGAACTAAAACGTCAAAAGTTGTGAATATTCAATGTCCCAGAACTAATTTCAGGCCTATGCCCTTTGACTCCATTATTCCAAGAAAGTTGTACAGAATCCTCTTCCTTCTACAAGTTCCCATTCCCAAAAGAACACATAATTTACTTCAGAAGATTATGCAGTGATATCATCTAGCGGGAGCATTTCTGCAAAAGAGTAGATGTATCATTGATACATCACCAGCCATGCCCATATCTGATATTTAAAGAAGGCTGATTTTCTCTATATTACCATAGTGTTTACATGTTTGAGGGAAAAACTCACTATAAAAATCACTATAGTGTTGTTTTTCCATCATCATTGGAAAAGATTGACAACTGAAGATCTCATCAAGTCGCATCAAGTGAAGTCAACGAAATTCATTTATTTCACAAAAGCCTGTAAATGAACTCAGATAGTCAACCAAATTAAGAAATTTTACCATTTCTGTTCTAGGGATGCTGAGTCAACTAATAACCATATGACAGATGATAGCTCAGAAGATCTCCAGATATACTGATTGAAAATACACCAGGTGAGGTAATAAGGTTACGTATTTCCACTAAGGAATCGCAAGATCAAGATCTGACATTTCATCTATCATCTGATCCCTGACAAGTATGAAGACTACACTCTTTGACGAAGTTTCTTTACATGGGATATTTTTAACCATTTCCCACCAACAATTTCTTTATCGGAACAGATATCTATGCAATATAACAAGCAAAGTTGCTGGTTCAGTCTTCATCTTGACATTAGCACCGACGCTGAACTCTTTATTACTCTGGAACACTTCAAACAACAGTTGGGAGTTCACTTCTACATGAAAATCATCATACTACTAATGAGCTGGAGCATTTGGGTCTCAAGTAATGACCATATCTTTCAAGGAAATTCTGCCATTTATATCAAATTGTTGGAACTTTTCAAAAAAGAGTTCTCTCTAGTTATCCATAGAGCGAAGAAGAAATATTTCCCTCTTATAGAAGAATGGCTAGAGCACAAGTTGTGATCTTCTTTATATACTTGTCATTTTTCGTTTCTTGAACTCTGTTGCTTGGACACATCTTTTTCTATCATTAATATATATTAACAAGTAGGGGCTACCCCTACTGTTTCCAAAAAAAGGTAACAAGCGAAGTTGCAGTAAGTAGGACTTAGTGGGGATGGTAGTAGTAAGTACTGGTTCAAGGAAAATGGACAGTACCTGTTAGATATTGATCATTCCGTGTCCCAGTAGTCAGGATTAAAACGCTTTAATAGAAAAGGCTTTTATAGGTGAAAAAATTCCCCAATTTTGAACACTTGAACTTCTTATCTCGAACACGCAAAAAGTGACAGGTACATGGAAGATGTAACCAAAGTCTGCGCATAAGAAACGAGACAGACATCAGCTTGGAAGTCCAAGCCCAATGGACCTTTCCATGTCAGTTGCCCGTAGCAAGCAGATGTGAACAACTCAACAACACACTGGCATTTGAAAGCCATTCCCTGTAGAGATCGGCCTCTGCCTTCTGCAGAACAAGACAAAGACTAACTACTCTGAACTGAACTCATCATCTCAACACCTATGTGTTTCAAGGATGACGAATCGTCGAAACAACATGACAGGTGGACCAAATGCTACATATCCATAACCCTAGTTAAATCCCGAAACCGAATGTTGCACATCCATGACTCCCAAGTCCCAATCCGGTAATCCTACTACTCCCTCGCGGTGGCATTTCGTCGAACACTTAGCAGTCAGAAAGAAAAAAAAACATCTCCAGCGCAGCTCACCTTCACCAGCGTTTCCAGTTTTCACCACGATCGCCGCGCAGCAACTGCTGAGCGTATGGATTTCGCGGTCCGAGCTTACGGAGTAGGAGACTCCATGAGCGCCGGCGCCATTGGCCAGGAGCGGAGGCCGCTTGCGCGCCATGGAGGCGGTTCTGTTTCTCCTCCATAGACCCCAAGAGGAATCGTGTGATGTCGGCCTCTTGGTCACTGACAGGTGGGGCCATCTCCTGTCGAACAGGTGGGCCCGTAATGCGCACGGCGCGTAATAAGGAGCAGTATTACAGAAAGACCCCTCCCTTATTTTTGAATTCTAGAGACCCCTCCCTTGGTGCTCTCCAGGGAACCTAGCTGATTTCCTCGCCGTCGCCTTTCCTCCGGCCATGGCAACCGGCGGCAAGCCCGCTGCCCCTCCGCCACCGCCCGCCGCGCCCTCCTCCTCCGACCGCGCGCTGGAGTCGGTCCACTTCTCCTCCGGAAACCCTCGCATCGAGGAGACCCGCGGCGTCGTCGTCCTCCACCCCGACCCGCCCGCCGCCTCCTCGTCTCATCTCCCGGTAAAGCGAAGCCTTCTTCTATGGTTCCTGGGTTGGGATTTCCGTGGAATAGGGTTTAGTGACCTGAACCTGACGTCCATGGTTGGCTCGCCCGTTTGTGTTTGTAGGTGGGGAGGAAGCCGCGGGTGTGCGTGCTCGCCGTGCCCAACCACATGACCTACGCCGATTTCTGCCGTTTCTGCGGCGCCTTCGTCCCCCACACGCTCGAGATGCGCATCGTCAGGTTAATCACATTGCCTGATCACTCATGTTATGCTTTGCTTACCCTTTATATCAATCATATATGGTTGTGTGCTTCTCTAGAGACCAATTGATCTAGTAGATGTAATCTGAGTAGTGCCAATTAGTTGAGTCCAAGTTAAATTGTTGGTTAGTTTTCTTAATGCTGTGCTCTGTTCTAGTTATAATACTGGAACATCCAAATTGGCAAACTCTTTGTGTTGGTGTGATTTCCATGTATGTGGGCTGTAGTATTAATTGGTGGTTGTGTTGCAGAACTGATGGAGCAGAGGACCAGTACAGTGCTCTTATAAATTTCGACACTCAGAGCTCCACAGACAGCTTCTATAAGCACTTCAATGGGAAGCAGTTCTCTTCGCTGGAGGTGCTGATTTATTTTTACTCTGCTGAATTTGGTGTTTTCCCCTGATGCTGTGATTGAATTTTAGAATGATTATTGATTGGATGTTTATGTGGTGCAGGGGGATGTTTGCCATGTCCGTTTTGTGGAAGATGTGCACTACACTCAATTGATTGAGCATGCACATACCTCGGTTACAAACTTGGCTGAGCAACCTACGTGCCCAGTATGTCTTGGTATGTCTAGTTATCTTGAACAACTCTTTATCAGCTTTTCAAAACCAATTGGTAGAGTGTTCCCGTTTTGTTGATTATTGAAACTTCGAAAGCTTGACCTCTCTTTGTTTTTTTTTCTCTTGTATTGCACTGAAATGGTTAGAAATGTTCGGTACCATATGTTTGGAATGAAGTCCTGATTCCTGCTTGTACAGTCACATGTTCTCTGGTTGATGGAAACAGAACGTTTGTGATCTATGTCAAGTTAGATGTACTCGCTAAGTGAGACCTGATTTTCTCACATGTGCATTTGCTATCTCTTTATTCATAAGGAAAACTTGGGCCATATTTTAAGTTTGTGCATGATGATGTGGCTATTGAATTTCCAACCCTGGTTCCAACTTATTCATAGTGATATATTTGTGATTTCTAGCTAGCCTCCCCTGTGTCTTTGTCCAATGATGACAGAAGGTTTATCCACGCATAGAAATATTTGAAGTTAGGTTTTTTTTTTTCAAACATATCATCTGTTAAACTGGCTTACTATAATGTAGGGTGCTTACTTTTCTTTTGGGAGGTTTATCTGTTTTGTTCCTTTGGCAGTGCATAGTACATGAAACTTTGTGTTATTATGTAATATATATCCTTTTTTTATGTTCACTTTGCTTTATAGAGGCTTGGTGCCCTGCATGTTTATCATCTTTAGTATATTTTAGTCCAAGCAAGATGGTGTTTGAAGTTTATTTTGATCACATCATTTATTTGTTTTGGACTTTAAATAGAACGACTTGACCAAGATCCTGGAGGTATTCTCACAACAATCTGCAACCATTCTTTCCACTGCTCGTGCATATCAAAATGGACAGACTCCTCATGCCCAGTAAGTGACTGAGATGATTTATTGGTGCTTATGGGAATATCTTTTATCACCAAGCTAGCAGTATTTCAAAATTTTACATTCAGCAATTCTTTCTTTTGTTTTGCATTTGATAGTATATGGATTGGATTGACCTTTGTTAATAGTCCTTTTTCCCTGTGTTACTCTTGTTGGCAGCTTCTGCAATTCATGTTTACATTGAAAGTATCTTTCAGGTCTGTAGATATTGTCAGCAGCAACCAGAGAAATCCATGTGTTCTGTTTGTGGAACTTCGGAGAATCTTTGGATATGTCTAATCTGTGGCCATGTTGGCTGTGGAAGGTAAAATATTTTATGTTCATTCTGCCAATTGTGAACTTATTAAATCACTTATTTGATTTAATTGCTGGGCATATTCACAGGTACAAAGGTGGACATGCTATTGAACACTGGAAGGAAACTCAACATTGTTATTCACTTGAGTTAGAGACACAGAAAGTTTGGGACTATGCTGGGGACAACTATGTCCATCGGCTTATTCAGTCAAAAACAGATGGAAAGCTAGTTGAGTACAATTGCTATGGTGATCACACAGCAGAGAGCACGTGTTCACTATGCAGTGGCGACGCCGCAATGAATGAAGCTCTACTGAACAGTAAATTTGAAGCTGTAATGTGTTTAAGTAAAGATTTTTGTTTTGTTTAACTATCATCAAATAGCATACTGATAAACTTCTATACCTTGCATAACATTGACATCCCCCTATTTTAGATTGTTGAAGAGTACAATGATCTCGTCACATTTCAACTTGAAAAGCAAAGAAATGTAAGTTAATATGGTATTGTGCTTTTTTTGAATGATGTTTGCTATCTGCTACTGTATATAAAACCGTGTGTTGTTCATTTGGTTTTGGTGCTAATGTAGTATTATGAGACACTTCTACTAGAAGTCAAGGAGGAAACTGAGAGAGAAATTTCTGCTGCTACTGAGAAAGCCATGAGCATAAAACTCCAAAAGTTGGAAGCGAAATTTGACAAGTTTAGCGAAGAGAAAAGATTTCTTGATGAAGTAAGCGAGTACTTTACTATATGATGCTACAGTTAAATGTAAATGTTAGTGCTTAAGAATTTGTGCTATCTGAGGCCTTCATTTGTATTAATGGAGTGTATCCTTTTTCTCAGGTTAATGGCAATCTTGTCAAGAATCAGGAGATGTGGATTGAAACGATAAGAAAAGCACAAGCAAGGTAGTTTCTTTGTTGCATTTGAAATAAAAACAGAACCAATCTACTAAATAATGCTTCTTGGTCCACAAATGCCTTGGACAGCTCAATTTGGTATAGACCCACTAGCTTCCATATGCTTTCATGAGTTGTGAGGATCAAGGTTTTTTTTGGTTTCTTTTGGCCATTTGTTAGAAATATATGTTCTTTGATCACTGTTCCAGGTGTTGAACACTATGTTCATACCAATTTAGAAACTAGAACATACACTTATTTTGGCTTTTATCTAAGTTGGTGTAATTCTGTTTCAGGGAGCAAGCTGCCCTTAGATTAAAAGATGAGAAGATTGAAAAACTTCAAGAAGAGGTCAGTATGTTTAAAGCAATGCCTTTTCTAGAATGTGTAATATTTTCTTGTTTGGCTTTGTCTCATTTCAACCAATGGTCTGCTGTGCGGAATGTGTGGTGGCTTGTAGCTAATTGATCTGTTGTTCTCCTGTAACAGTTAAGTGGTTTGATAGCCCATTTCGAGTGCCAAAGTGCCATTGCACAAGCTCAAGATTCGTTCTCAGAATCATCTTCAAGCAGCAGTGACCCTGTTAGTGGCACTAGAAATGGGAAGCAGAGTTGAGCTTTGACACCACAAGCTGCACCCTTTGTAAAGCACGATTGACTGTTAGGGACCGAGGTTTATTCTTGCTTCCAAGCCCACACCCCATTTGTATGTTCAATTAGGGTAACACACGCTTATCATTTGTCAGCTCACTGCCCCTCAAATCTATCGTCATTAGCCGCTAGTAGTGTGGTACCATGGTGGTATACTTGTGAGTCTGTATCAGAGATTCCACTGTGGGAATTGCTTTTGAATACTTTGGGTGAAGTAGTGATATCAGGAACGAAGTGCAAATTAACACTTCAGCTCATAGATTCAGATCCGCCGACTGTGACATCTGCCTAAAGTTTCTCCGCCGAGAGTGACGCTCAGGAAAATGAAAAGCTGTCGGTACAGTTGTGAAGCGTTTTTTCCCCCGTATTAACGTGTGCTGACTTTGCTTATACCATGGATAAGGGGAACGATGGATAGATGTGCTTTGTTGTTTTGATGTTGTCAGGTATTTCAAACTTTATTACAGATTACTCTACTTTTTGTATGTTAATTTTGAATTTCCGGAAGTGTTATAAGGTAGATTTGTCTTGATGAATAGTTTGATAAAAAATACTAGCTGTCAAACATTGCTTACTTGTGTGGTTTAAGGGACGACTAGTTTTGTTGCCTCCAATATGATTTATGAATCGTGTGCTTTTCTGACCTGACCCTTTTCCCTCACATAATACCGTTAATAAGGACAACATAAGTTGCCTAAATTAAGAATGGGCGCACCTAATTCGCTTAGGCCTTGTTCGTTTTGGCCTGGAATGGCCCGGAACGCGGTCTATTCCACCCAGATCAATTCGCCCCATTTCAAATTCAGGTTGGAAAAAAAAGCACGTTCAGTTAGGTCTGGAATGTTGTAGGCCTGGACTGAAAACGGATCGTTGTAAGCCTTTTTTTCCCCTCTTTTAGGCCCGGAATGAAAACGGACCATCATATGTTCGGAATAGAAACGGGCCAAGTTTGAGTGAAACACCAGAATCCACTTGATCTGGACCTGGATGAGAAATAGTCTTGTTTTCATTCCTAAATAAACGAACGAGACCTTAGTCCGTTCGTTTGTACAGGGTCGAAACCAGACATGTTTCTATTCCTGGGCCGGATTGAGTGGTGGCTTATTTAAATATGGTCTGTTTTCATTCCGGACCGTATTCTAACCGAACAGCCAAAACTGGCCTGGCCTGTCTTCAAATCGGGCCATTTCAATTCAGGCGGATCAGACCGCGTTCCGGCCCATTCCGGCCGAAACAAACAATGCCTTAGGCCTTGTTCGTTTCCAACTGATCCAATCCTGGGCCGAAATCAATCCAAGCCTGGGTTGAATTCCCGTTCCGGAGCTCAAGAGGTCCGGAATGGATCCGGCCTTGCACAGTTTGAAAAATTCCAAATCGGGTCAGATTTCATTCCAACCTGAACCAAAACGAACGGGCCAAAACGTAAACAGCTGGTTTCGAAACGGGCCACAGCATTCCACCCGGATTGGGCCCCGGAACGGGCCAATCCGGCCAAAACGAACGAGGCCTTAAGCGACCTAAACATCCTAGTCTTGTTTTAGCTAGAAATTTCGCTTGTTTTAAGTGTGCCTCCGTACGTGCACAAATTCACCTAACTCAAATTTGCAAAATTTGAGCAAGTTCTACTTGCCCTCAATTAACGTATTCAATTGGCCAATTGCACAACGACGTAGACAGCAGACGCCATCCAAACTTGAGTGACCATCTAATGGGCGCCGTACGCCCGTACCTTTGTTAAATCCGGATTCAATCTCCAATGCATAAGCAACTTGTTTGATAGGCCCAGGCATACTGTGCTTGTTATCGGATACCTTCCTGTCTCTCTCTCTCTCTTACACTTTGTTGAAAAAATGATCCACGAGTGTATACTGCAAAATAAGTATTTTTTTGATTTTTTGTCACAAATTTAACTTAATTTATAGAAAATATGTACAATATTTATATATCTAAATAATTTTATTAAAAAACTAGATTCAAAGATCTTTCTAATAATACTAATTACTTAGCATAAATAATATATTTTAATATATAATTACTGATAGTTATTTCTCGAAAAGCGAGAACGATACTTATTTTGGGACTGAGAGAGTAGGTTCAAGCTGCGAAGCGCAGACATTGACTAAATTTAGGTCATCTGCTTGTCTACCAACCTTCATTTCTCTCGGACATTCAAAGATATTGCATGCCTGATCATATTTCATATCATCAGAATCAGGCAACCGTAGGTCATAACTACTTAAACATTGTAGGGAATAGACAGAATACTACAGTAAAGCAACCTAAGACAGAACCCAACTAGTGAGCTATAGTGCAAACAAGCGGAGCAAGTGCAATCGCAGAGCGCATTAGCCCCGCTGTACTGCCTCCATTCCACTGATGATCAGCAAGCCGGCCCATCTTCTTGGCTAGTGCAAACAAGCGGAGCAAGTGCAATCGCAGAGCGCATTAGCCCCGCTGTACTGCCTCCATTCCACTGATGATCAGCAAGCCGGCCCATCTTCTTGGCTCCTACTAGCTTCAGCACATCCCTGATGGCTGATGATGCTCTGCTTCTGAAACAGAGAAGAAGCGTGAGTATGTATAACAGAGACAAACAAAGAAAATAAACAAACTGAAATGGTGCTTGATTTGAAACAAACAAAAGTCACACCTCCATAGTTCTTGAACAGTAGGAACAGTGGCCAGATTTCTTCTTCCCATCCAGCATTGGCGCCATTATTGACATTTCCCGTTCCAGGTGGCTTGCTTGTGCACCTCCTTTTGTGCCTCCACAGGTGAGCCGTGCCATTGGTAGAGCGACCACTACTGTAGCCCCTGTCACAGTGATGGCACACTGCATACACCACGTTATGATCTGCGGTGCGAACCTCGGTGAAGTCCAACCAAACATTTGATGTGCGCTTGGACGCGGCACTTCTCTTGCGCTTCCTGTCACCGCCACCGTGCTTGTAATCAGTGAACAGGGTACTAGTGCCCATATTCACGCCTTCACCTAAACAAATCAGCCAAACAGGGAAATTTAATCTTCATACTTGCTGGTTGCATTGAATTGATGCAGGGGAGAGAAGTATCTGTTACCCTTGTAGTAGTACTCTTCACTGGCATCATCGCATTTCAACCACCTGTTCAAGTCAATGAATGCGGAGGTGACCACATCTTTGTCATAGTGGAATACCTTGCGAATCACCATGCCCCCCTACAAGTAAGCACGGATGAACGAGGCATAATGAAAACGGAAGCATGCCAAGGGTAATACATAATACAAAATGTTATCTACCTGAAGAAACAGGGCAGGGGACTCGACATCATCAATAAGCTGTTGGTATTCGAGCATGATCCAGTTCATCTCTGTGCTGTCCTGAGGTTGAAACTGTAGGGTCCTCCTCAGCCCCAAGTACTGAGGCACCTGCACTTGAAACTGGCGATCCATTTGGACCACGCTGATCTCCTTGTGAATGTCCTTCCAGCACCCCTGCATTTGCTCCATTCGGATCGCAGTGAACTCCTTGTTTATCTCCTCCCAGTGCCCCCCTTGCGTCTCCCTGTTCGACGACCTCGAGAGGTACCAGGGGGTAGGGTGGATGAGCTTGAGATCCCATGGATCAAGCTGGGTGAGGTCCTCTTGGCAGCTCTGCTTCTCGTCCATCTTCAGTTGCTCGTTGGGATCATCGAGCGCTGTGCGGAGGCGGCGCAGCATTTCACGGTCCTCATCGGTGGAAGGATTACTGCAGCTTGAGCATGTTTGAATGTGCCTTTTGAGGTGAGAAGTACCATTTTTGGGATGCACCTTGAGCATCTTATCACAGCGGTGGCATGCTGCGTACACCTCATCAGGATCATTGACACTACGAATCTTGGTGAAGTGCTTCCAAATACTATCTGATTTTCCATGGGGGGCGCAGTGAACTCCTAAATCTTCATTCTGCAATTCTAAAAATTTGTCCACCAACTCAGAGGCTTCAATGATAAGAGCCTTCACTGATTGTATGGACTCAGATAAATTTTGACTTGCAAGGATACTTCGTGTTCGGATTAGGAGCTTAAAGATTTTTTTGGTCAGCGCCTTGAACAATTGGGTGAATGCGGACTCAAGAAAATTTTTTTTTTGAGAGAACGACTCAAGAAAATTTTGACTTGCAATGATTTGCTTTCGGAACTCAGAGAATTTAATGTTCAGCGCCTTCACTGATTGGGTCAACTCAGCAATTTGACTTCCAAGGATGCTTCCGCCCTGTTCGTTTGATCGTTTCTGGCTGGCTGATTGTGGCTGATGTTGAAAGCGCAGATAAGAGCAAATGGACATGACGTTTCGTGTTTGGTTTACGAACTGAGAGATTTCAGTGCTCAGCGCATCCACTGTTTCAGTGAACTGAGAAACATTTTGATATGCAATGTCAATTGCTGATCGTTCTAATATGTCGCCCTCTACAATATCGTTCCCGTACAGAGAGGGGACGGGATCTGCTTTGTCTTCGCATTTACTACTGAATACCTTACGAAGTACGTAATCATCCTGTACATAAATACACGGTAGAAATGGTCATTTTCATTGAAATTAATTAAAATTTGTTGTAGATGATTTAATATAACAAAAAGATACTTCATGCGAACTGCCGGATCAATATGTGGACCCCACACCAAAGAACCTTAGAAAATAAAAGTTTGTGTTCATGTTATAATTTTTTTCAAAATTAATTGAAATTTGTTGCAGATGATTTACTGTAACAAACAACTACTTCATGCTAAGCTAATTGGCACTACCAGATCAATGTTTGGGCCCCACATGAAAGCCGGACCTTGAAATAAAAGTTTGCTTTCGTACCTAAAATTTTACCAAATTTGACTAAAATTTGTTAAATAAGATTGAAATAACGTAAAGCTAATCTATGACGATTAGCATAGCAGAATCTACATGTGGGTTGTGGGCCCTACATCAAAAGCTAAACAAACTACGTACAAATCAATGAGAAAATAAGAACTCATTTAAACCCAACCCATTAGCATAGCAGGGCTAGTCGACGGTACGTACCTCGAGAAAGAAACCTTTTCCTTCGGGGTGGTCGCAGAGGTTGTGGTAGTCGTAGCAGATCCAGTCCGTCTTGGTTCCCTCTCCGCCCCTGGTGCCGTCGTTGAGGTAGAACTCGAAGGTCTTCCGAATCCCGTCGTAGGACGGCCTTGCAGAGGACGAGGACTCCCCACGAGAACGGATGGCGGTGAGGTCTTCTTTTTTCTCTCTCCAGCACCCAGAATACGTCCGCTGGCTCTTCCAGTACTTGTTCTTTCTCGAGATGAAAGATGGTGGGAGATCCCAGGGGTCGTCAAGCAGGGAGAAGGTGGCGTCCTGCACGTCGGGCAGAACGCCGCTCCCGTCCATTGACGTAGGAATATGGTGTTCAAATTGGAAGTTGGGTTTGAACTGGAGCACTGGAAGAAGCTAATCTCTTACTAGCTTAGTCAAGACGATGAGAGTTTGGGTGGGATGGTGGATGGATCAGCTGGCAAAGATACGATAGAAGCCGTATCCTTGCGGGTCGGAGGCAAGTATGGACGTGGACGGGCGGCTTAAACAGAGATCGAGCGGGAATGATTAAATGAAGAAAGGGGAGATCGAGACTGCAAGCGGAGATCAAGGAGGGGAATGAGGGGGTGACTGGTGAGATGGAAGATTTCGCCCCCGGCCAGCTTGCTTTTGTAGACGAGCGGCGCGGCCGGCGTGCGGGCCCCATGGATGTGCCGCGTGCGCGTAGCGTAGGCGCCCGAGGCCCGAGCCCGACGTGGTGGACGTGGACCCCATCTCCAACAGAACTGGCTCGGCCGCCCCGACGGCCCGACGACTAATGGCACTCGGAAAAGAAAATAGGGGATAATCTTGGTTCGCCACAAGTGAAGCTCACTTTGGTGCTGACGATGGCCCCTGCTGCGGGGATGATTGTGGCTAGTCGGGTCTCGGGGTCGGGGTGGCCCACGCGGCAAAGCTGAGAGACAAAGAGTAGGTAGGACCACACTCCACATTGCATACGCTATTTCCTGGAAATTGCTGGGGGCGACTAAACAGCCAACGTTCATTAGTAACGTAACTAGCGAACGATCCGACAGTAGCCTGGTTTCCACTTTAGGAAATAAAGAAATCCCACTATTTTCTCTATTTGGTAAAAACAGTAATTAAGCACGGAAAGGTACTATTCCTATTTCTATTTTCATGTGGACTGTGTCTTGTATTCTCTTTTTTTTTTTCTCTTTCACTTTTTCTTTTTACACGCTTTGATCTTACGCACAAAATTTTAATTTTAATTTTTGACAGCTGTAAATTAAAGGCTGAAACTTAAATAGTTGTACCATAAAAAGGCCAAAACTTAACAGCTATAAGTTAAATGTCAAACTTAACGACTATAAATTAAAGACCAAACTTAAGGTCATAAGTTAAAACATTTTTTAGCCATAAAATTTACATTTATCTTTACATTTTTTAGAAGTTATTTTTTCTCTTTTAACAAACATAAAATCATTTGGGACATAGGAATAGAGATAAAAAGGGCGAAGGAGCAAATAAAAGTAACTTTTACATCCTACAATATAGCATAAATACCATAATATAATCCAAACTTGTAAAGATCAATGGATACATAAATAACTTTTATAAAATTCAGCAACTATGATAATTTGAAGGATCTCTATAACCAAAACATTTGAACATACATTTGTCTTCAATTGGGAGATCTGCAAAATATGCACAACATCAGAAATTATGATGCAAAGTTAGAAATCAAATTAAGTTGTACATAACTTATATTTTTAAGTTAGTAGCCAACTTAGTCGACATAACTTAAAAATCTAACTTAGAACGCATAACTTACGTAACCTAAAACGTTGCAAAGTTAGAAATCTAACTTATACATATAACTTACATGATCTCACACGTTGTAAAGTTAAAAATCTAACTTATACATCTAAGTTATCACGTCAAAAGACATGCAAAGTTAGAAAAGCTAACTTATACGCATAATTTTTACCATTAACTTATATACGTGAACATAGAAAGAAAACTTATATAGATAATGAGTGCAGTATAGGAAAAAAGATGAAATTTTTTTTCTTGAGAAACATATTCAAGTGGGATCTAGTTTTATTCGTCTCGTCGCGTAGAACACACCGGTGCAAACGAAATTGCGATTAGATACACAGTTTTGAAATTATAGTATTTTGAAATAAATGTTCACTTTTTTCATTGCCTACATCAACGCTGACATCATCCCATGGGAAGCGGCATGTACAGACGACACACCGCGTGCGGATAGAATCATTCGCTAGAAAAGAAAGCAGTGAACGACCGTCAAAGAGGATTCCGGGAAATTGCTTGCCCAGCGCTTGTGTTAAAACAAAATATAATGGGCAGAAGAATTTGTATGCAGTACGTAATCAAAGCCGATAGCGCACGACACAGATTACATATACTCCCTCCCTTTAGAGCAACTCCAACAGTTTGCTAAAAGCACTTGGCATCCTAGAATTTTTGCCAAAACCACAAAAAACAGCCTCCAACAAGTTGGCAAAACTACTTGGCATTTTTGTGAGCTTGGCAAAATTCTCCCTTCACTTGTCAAATATGCCAAGTGCTCCATCACTTGGCATCACGTGTATCCAATTTGCCAACTAGTTTTGCCAACTTGTTGGAGGCTGTTTTTTGTGATTTTGGCAAAAATGCTAGAATGCTAAGTTCTTTTGCCAAGCCCAAATAGCAAACTGTTGGAGAAGACTTCTTTTTTCATTTGACATTTGGTTTTGAGACTTGACAAAACTATAGATTTGCCAAGTGAGTTTTAGCAAACTGTTGGAGTTGCTTCCAAAATAAACATGCATATCACTTATCAAGTTTCACCTATACAAATATGTAAAATTATATCAAATATTTGTTCTCCAGAAGTCCAAATAAGTTTGCTATAGGAAAGAACATTATATGATCAATGTAATAGTACTTATTGTGCATCATAACTATTGTGTATATCCAAATAAGTTTGTTGTTTTGGTGGATAATAAACTTATAGAGTGGCTTAATCTAGTATAAGGTTGTTAAATGTCGAATTGGTGGAAGGCTCAAATTACTTTAAATGGAATTTAACCAAATCCGGGTTATAATCTGTTCACTCAATGTATCTCCACCTCATTGATGCACTACCACCTTTTCATCATAAAAAGATTTAGAAGATTAAAATTCCTATAAAAATAAAAACCTTTCTCTGGTTCCTACGGAGAGGTGTCACATTAACAAAAGACAATCTCACTAGGAAAAACTGGAGAGGGGGCCAGAAGTGTATCTACTGCAATAGAAATGAGACCATCCAACACTTATTCCTTGATTACCCATGTGCAAAATTGATGTGAAGGATTATCTTCTTTGCTACTAGTTTGAACCAACCGAGATCTATAGGTTATATGTTTGGTACTTGGCTTATGAATCGGCATAAGAGGGTCAAGAGCTTGATTTGGGTTGGGGTGGCTGCATTATATGTTGGGCTATCGACGTTGCCGAAATGATGTTATTTTTAACAAAATGAAAACTAATTCTATCATGCAGGTTATTTTCAAGTGGAAGCGTATTTGTTATGCTTCTAGGCCCAGCTGCAGCGTGAAGAGTAAGGCAAGGACACCCTCACCATGATGAGCAAGAAATTAGAGATGATTGCTTATTTAGAGATTTCAAACAGAGGGTGGCAGCAGCTATACCGTTTGCTTTAGTGTCCTAATCTGAATTTTAAGACTTTGGTTTTCTTTTCATTCTGTAATTCGAGATTGTGTAATAATTGGCCGTGTACATTCGTTGGATGTAGAGGTGGATATTGAAACATCATTTATCTAAAAAAAAATAAGTTTGTTGTAAGACATTTTTGTCATTTACTTAATATACAATGTTTCTATTACTTTTTTCGATCGGGTCTTTTACCTGTTTTTTCAATGTTTTGATTACCTAGTAGTAAAACACTAAAATATCTTACTGTTTTCAGTGGAGATGGGAGGGAGTACATTATGCCACACCACGACACACGTCCAGTCCAGCGCCTAGTCGGTGTAATTCTGTTTGAGGGAGCAAGCTGCCCTTAGATTAAAAGATGAGAAGATTGAAAAACTTTAAGAAGAGGTCAGTATGTTTAAAGCAATGCCTTTTCCAGAATGCGTAATATTTTCATGTGTGGCGTTGTGTCATTTCTGTGCAAAATGTGTGATGGCTTGTAGCTAATTGATTTGTTGTTCTCCTGTAACAGCTAAGTGGTTTGATAGCCCATTTCGAGTGCAAAAGTGCCATTGACAAGCTCAAGATTCGTTATCAGAATCATCCTCAAGAAGCGGTGGCCCTGCTAGAGCATCTCCAAGAGCTCCCAAAAACAACTTGCAGATTCTATAATTTTTGGTAAAAACACAAATTTTGTTCTCCAACAGCTCCCAATACCAACTTGCAGAAAATACAACCGGAAAAAACACCCTCCCGCGCCTAAAGATCCCGCGCCGAGGGCGCGCGCACGCCCCGCGCGGGCTGCTGCGTGCGTGGGTCGTCGTCGTTCCGCGTCCGCGTGCCCGCCGCTCGCACCGCCGCAGGCCCGCCGCTCGCGCGCTGCTGGCCAGCCCGCTCGCGCGCCGCTCGGGCTCCGCTCGCGCTCCGTCGGCGGCTCGCTCCGCTCGCGCTCCGTCGCCGGCCGTTCACCCGCCGATACGGAGACGAAGATCCATATCGAGATCCATATCGAGTCGCCGGCCGCCGCCCTGGCTCCGCTCGCGGTCCGCCGCCGGTCGTTCACCCGCCGATACGGAGACGAAGATCCTTTGAGTTCGTACGGCCGCCCAACAACTCGCCGTGGTCGAGCACTCTAGGCTTTAATATTTTGATGGGAAATACTCAAAGTTTCGTTTTTCGTTACGATCGCGTAGGATCAAACCTCACTCGATTTGGCGCGGCCGTTGTTCCATACAGCCGCCAAACAACTTGTCGTGTTCTGTTCTTCTCGGTCATCCGAAATAGGCTATGACATGTGGGTCCCATCTGTCATCCTCTGATTTTACCAAGTTGGAATACCAAGTTGTTGGAGATACCTCTTTTTTTCACTTGGAAAATAAAATACCAAGTTGCTATAACACTAGATTTATCAAGTGAGTTTTTAGGAGCTCTTGGAGATGCTCTTAGTGGCACTAGAAACGGGAAGCAGAATTGAGCTTTGACACCACAAACTGCACCCTTTGTAAAGCACGTTTGACTGTTAGGGACCTAGGTATATTCTTGCTTCCAAATGCACACACTTTGTATGTTCAGTTAGGGTAGCACACACTTGTCATTTGTCAGCTCACTGCCCTCAAATCTATTGTCATTACTCATTAGCGGCTAGTAGTGTGGTACCATGGTGGTATACTTGTGAGTCTGTGTATCAGAGACTCCACGTACTGTGGGAATTGCAAAGTTGTGAATACTTTGGGTGGAGCAGGTGATATCAGGAACCAAGTGCAAATTAACACTTCAGCTCATAGATTCAGATCTTTATAACTGGCGTTAATGGCATAACAAGTCATGTGCGACTGTGACATCTGCCTAAGTTTCTCCGCCGAGAGTGACGCTCGGTGCCGGTGCAGTTGTGAAGCGTTTTACTACCCGTATTAACGTGTGCTGACTTGCTTATACCATGGGTAAGGAGGAGGGTTTTTTGGATTGATGCCATTGGAATCTTGCAACTTCGGAGAAGTGCCATTACTATTTACGTATTTGGAAACATGTCATTACAATTCTTCCTCAACTTGAATCGTGCCATTTTATACGTATTTGATGACGTTGGGCCCATATGCAGCTGACTAAATGCCAGTGTATTTTCGTATGGCCTAAAATACCCCTACAGCTTACCTCTGCCTCTCACTGACGTGTGGGACCCACTATGTCATCTTCTTCAACCTCCAACGAACGTGCATCACCCTGCCTCTGGTTTGGCCGCAAGGAGGGCGATGGCCTTGGCGTCGCTGAGATGCACCTGCAGCACCAGTAATTGCACTAGGAGCCACCTAGATTCGAGCCCAAGTAGGTGGATTTGAGTGACTTCATCCATGTCACGCATTTCCTCAAGCAGCTTGACTGCACGAGCTCCGCCATTATTCTGTCTGCATGAGATTTTCATGGACTGCAAGCGCAAACCAGATTAAGGTGCCCGTGGTGTCCTCCAGCTCTAGAGTACTCGTTGCTGACCACGAAAGCGACGACGAATAGGGCGGCGTTGAGCCTTGCACATGCATCCGCTGGAGCTCGTCGTTCCCGTCGCAACTCGCCATGGTCGCGCGAGAGCTCTCAGCTCTGCCCAGGCCTCTCCTCGACACCGGTAGCTGGCTCGCAGGCGCTGCTCGTGATCCCAATCGTCCGTTGCAGCCGCTCGCGCTCGCGCTAGCAAGCCCAGCCTC